>JAYRBT010000178.1:7520570-7533290 GCA_036023395.1 Myiotriccus ornatus
AAGGGAGGGGGAAGGGGGAGCTGATACTGTGCTTTGGACATTTGGCAGAGAGCCAGGTCCAAACTGTCACAATATTACTTGGGGAAAACCCTAAAGTAGAAAGATGACTACTGCATAAGCATGAAATAAGTTGTATAATTTGAAATTCAGTATTGCCAGGATGCTAGAAACTGCAACAGAGGGCTTTACTGCATCTCTCATTTTGCATCATGCCAAGATTCCCTTCAATCAGGAATTCATTAACTGAAACCTGGAGCAGGTTTTTAACAGCCTTGCCCTGCCAACAAAACAAACAGTCCACATTTGAAATCCCTTTAAGGAAAATGTTAAGCCAGAAGTTTGCTTGCCTCTGCCCACAGAAACACGCACATCTGCACCTGAGTCATACCTGGCATATATTACTCACGCTGATTTCCCCAAAACTATTACTGAGGATCTATCAAAATGGATGGGTAACATTTAACCAGCTCAGCTATAAGCTGATTTGTGGTACACAAAACAGACTGAGATCTGAGTTTTCCGTGGCACAGGCTGGGCCCGTTCTTTCCAGATGTTGCTCTGATTAGACTGTAACCTAGGGCTTTAAAATTTCCTGTGCCTCAGATAAGCAGAGTTTCCCATCCCTGTCCTGTGCAGCTTTCTAGAGCCAGCCATGACCTGAGCCATCCAGAGAGTCCTTTCATCACACCCCAGGGATGCCACAGCCCAAAGCCTGCTGGAAGCAGAGGACATCCCCCTGGGACCCATCTCACTGCTGTATGGGGTGAAATGCTCAGGACAGAGAATCCCCTACCCCCCTGCAGCAAGACTGGAGTCCCTCAGCAAGACAGAAGGCTATCCTGAAGCCAGTATCTCTAATGCATTTAATGGTAATTAGTAAAAATGACAGCAGCATCTGAAAACAAAATGTTATCTGTTATCATTGCAAAGGCTTTCAGGTTAGTCTATGTACTGTGCATACACATCAAGAATTTGAAAGACTGCTAAATTAAGGAATGTAATCTATTTCTGCAGGGCTCAGGTTTTAGCACATATTCATGAGCATGGATCTCCACTCAGGAAAGATAACTCGAACTTTTAACTTGAACTTTAATAATTGTAAAATGACAGAAAGCATGTTTTAAGTTCTACACTTGCAGATTAAAACACTATAATCTCTTTACTCCAGAATCAGATACTGCACTGCTTTATTTTTATTTTTATACATATATATATTTACAGACACTCAGTATCAATACATACGTGACTGTTAGTATAACTGACTGTTTAGGGATATGGTCTAAAATCTGAGGCATTTTTGGCTGAATTCCCCAGTCTCCTGTATGAAATTGTTCTAGACCCATGGAAATAAGTCTATTTCAAGTTCCCTATCTGAAACAAGAGAAAATAATAGAGTTGATAATGCCTCTTTAGACATTTTTTGTCTTATGGGATTACATATAATAATAGTAACCTCTTTGAGAACAAAGAATTTTTTTACAGTATAAATTCTTGCAGAACTAGCAGCCTTAGGGGATCAAGGATAATATTGTAATATAAATGATAATTAATTTATATTTTACTGGGAAATTTGTACTATAAATATGCCCAGAACAGCAGTCAATGGCAGATCATGCTATGAATCCCCAAATCAGATGTAGATCAGCTAATGTAAGTAGAAGTATGTGCATTTCCCTAAATACAAGAAAGTGTTGCCTGTGTTTTTGATCACCTGCACTGCCAGAACACAAAGCTCTCTGTGCAGAACTCCCTGGTGAGGCAGTGCTACTGGGCTTTGTGCAGGACAGGGCTTCCTAGCTCTAAGGGATTCCCCACCAACCCACCAGCCACGAGTGCCAGCAGTCCTGCTCCCAGCTCTACTCCCTGCTCTGCTGAACACGGCCTGAAAACGCATGCTCCACCTGCATTTTTGGTTCCTAAAAGCAACTTGAGTTTCACCAAAATTCTGCTTTAAAGTCCAGTCCTTTGGCAAGAGCAGTGCTGACCTCTCTGTTGTGTCAGCTCTGCCTTATAAAGCATGCTCTATTTTGAGGAGCATTTTCCCCTTCTTTTTTCCAGCTTTCCAGCTGGTGGGCTCCCCTTCTCCTCCCTAAGAGTGAGTGAAAGCAGCCTCGACAAGCCCACAGCAGTGTCCGAGGATTTTCCATGGGTTGTGAGAACACATCGCCGCATCTGTCATCATGCCTAAAAAGCCTTTGGAGCGTGCTCCATGCTTTTGGTGGCAGATTTGCTTTATCACTTTTTTTTTTTCCTCTCCAGGGGAAATAAAGGAATGAAGAATCTGTTGAAAGACGGTGGCTCCTGGGTACCCCTGATCAGCCACGAAGCAGTGAGCACAGCCTTACTGACACCATGCGAAATGCTTAGGAAACCAACATTAATGAAATTGCTCTGGGCAAAGTTAGCAGCCAAAACACTTTCTAACTGCTCCTGCCATCCTGTGCAACCCCTGCTCCTCTGCTGATCAGCACAACCAGTGGTGACATCTGCAGCACTTGAGGACCACGAACAGGGCACATACCCGGCTTACCGGCAAGTTCTACTCTTGATGAGATTTTTATGACGTTGTATCAGCATGCACCACACAATCTCAGGCGTGGAAGTTCTCTCCCATCAATATTTTCCAGGGAGACTTTATTTTTCCGTTTTTATGATTGGTTATTACTATTATATTGGCTCCTAGAATAACAAATACAAACTGGCAGAGTCTGTAGGCACCTATCAAATGTGAAACCAACTAGACCACAGTGGAAAAAATGGGTTTTATATCTGTGCCAAATTTATCCTTGCAAAAACTATCATATTAATTTTTTTCTATTCTATTTTTCTTTTATTTCGCATTTTAAAATACTGCTAAAAATCTTTTCTAATATAAAGTCATATATAACCGTTAAGTCAATGCATTATTTTAAATGCTGAAACTAGAATGCTGAATCTTTCAGAAATAGAAAAATGAAATTATTGGTGTCAGCAAGTATTAGCAAAACATTTTACTGTTGTCAAATTTGCATACTTCACGGAAAAGTTTCCTTATAAGAAGTTTCACTCAGCCCTCTGTCTCCATGAATTTTCCCTTTACAGTCTGTTAGATGTATAGCCTTCACGTTACCCTCCTACAGAAAGTGTCTTTTAATGGGTCATCACTGTGGCTGAGAAAGACAGAATTAGATCTGTCTGAGAATTAAATATTTCATTCTTTTTGTTTACCACTGTCTTAGCCTTATGTGAGCGTTTCTGTTCCGCCCCTTCAAATTCCTCTGAATTCCTTTTCCTGATTTGTGTCCATTTAACCCTCCTGAAGCAAGGATACTGTCTTTCCTCAAATATTACCTCTGCTAACACAGCCTCAAGAAATTATCTGAACAGTGCCTAGATTGCATAGAAATAGGAAATTACGAGCTAAATCTCCCAGGAAGGCTTCGAGCTACAGAGCCCATGGCAGAATCTTTTGGGTAAAACTTCAGCTCCAAGGCCAGAGGGCTGTGGGTGCCAGCAGTGGGACAGAGACATGGGAAGGGACCAGCCCCAGTTCGGTGGGGCAGGTGGAGCAGAAGTGCTGAAGCCCTCTTTGACTGTGACCTTTCACTCACCTGTGAAGGCATCAACAGCTAAAACACCTTCTCTTATACCTCACCTGGCAACTCAATTTGAACCATCAGACACTTGCTGGCATTTTTAAGGCTAATGATGCAGCGGCTCATGTGACAGCAGACGTTTGAAGTCACATTGTTTGTATTAATGGCCTTACGAAACAACAGGAGCCAAGATTAATTTTATAGTTTTGAAATCAGATTCTTTATATTAATTGTTTGATGAACAACATGAAGCAAAATTGATTTTATAGTGTCACAGACTGATTTATTCAGCAGTGCATAACAGTCATCATCCAGTCTCTATAGCCTGCCATTAACAGGCACTTTGAATGCCCTTTCCAAGCCCTTCTTGCATCCACTTGACTGTGATTACAAGTGCTATGTGTAAATCAATTCACTTAATTATGATTAAAGGTTTCAAAAGAAACCCTCCTGAGATGACTAAATCCATCTAAGTGTGACCAGAAAGTGCAGCATAAGAAAGAGTTAAAGTGGCAAAGAAAAGATCACAGCTCTGTAGCTACTGCTCTGTAATAGGTAGGGACAATCAAGGATTTCCCATTGAGAGTCTGACAAAGCAGATGTTTTCTCCATTCATACCCGCTTTTGCACAACTTGCTTTTCCAGCAAGGAGGCACAGGACACATTTTGGATCCCCCTCTAGCCACATCCCACTCCTAGGTTTTCTCTCTGTTAACTGCAAAGGTAGGCAAGCACAGAATGGCTTCTCCCTGTTCAACACCATTGACAGCCGATCAAGAATCTTTTTTTTCAGCCTACTGTAACATCATTTCTAGCCAATCCAATAAAGCTTAAGAGGCAATCTCTTCATTATACTAAAAGTGTTAAAAATTGGTTTTGAATGTCTTTTTCAACTTTTTCATATTGATGTAAATTAAGTGACTTTTATTGAGTTGTATCAGATTTGCAGCAAATTAATTATTGGTAATAAGAGTATTATTGTAACGTTTTGGTATGTCCTAAATAACCGCCTTTGTTTTCTACATATACTAATTTTAAAACTCCAATTTAAATATATAAATAACACTAGAAAGCAATCAAGATTTCTTCACTGTATGCCTTTCACAGGATAATTTTCTCATACATATGGATTATGGCTGAAAGACATGTTCTGCATACTGACAGTAGTTACACAGCTCAGTGTTATACAGTTCAGTGCTATGATAGGTCAACATTTTTTTATATTAAGATTTTAACTGAACATTTTTTTAATGATAAGATATTACTTGTTTTGGTATAGTTCACTTTCTTATCAAAATAACAAATAGCAAAATATCTCAATGTGAAAAAAAATCAGTACTTCACAAAAAATGAATGTTTCTTTTCTCCCTTTCTCTTCTTTATCTGCCATTAAATTACATTCAGGCACCTAGCACCAGACTCCACTAAGTCCCATCACAAGAGAAAAATCATGATGCATTATTAAAGATAGAACCCATGAATGGCAGAGACAAACACAAGATAACTAAATCATCTCCCCAGAGGAAACACAGTGGTAATTCAGAATTAAAATATTTTTTCATTTGCTACTGGAACATGTCAGGTTTTGATTTGCAGCTAAAAACAAAAAATATTTTCAGCTGAAGTTTTTACAGAAAGTTCCACATTTTCCAGGAGTCACTTTTATTGATGATTTAAACACCAGCCAAGAAGCATTTGTAACAGCTGAAGAATATGCACAAACTTGCAGTATTTCTGGAAGAGAAACTTCAATTCCATAAGGAGTTGTTGATAATAAACTTTCTTATTACACATCCATGATTCACAGACTACAGCCAAACACAGCCATGTGTGTAAGGAAAGGGGACAGTTCTTTTCACAGATGTGATTGATAATAAATAAATATGGTTTATATAAACACTGAAATAAATAGTCCCTTTACAACACTAAAGTATGCTTAATAACTTACTGAAAATGGCAATTAAAATTATCTAGTAATTTTTTTTCTGGTATCTTAATATGCCTCGGTGCATTTTTTTCATGAAAATGTGTTTTAAAGGCAAGTACTCCTTTTCAGCAATGACTTAAGTAGTGACCTAGGCCTGATTTTCAGAAAGGAGTAGGGAGTGAACTGAGCTTTTTTTTTTTAATAATTTAGTAATACTGAATTTCACTGAGCACTTTTTGTGGATGCTGAAATGTCCTACCCTATATATCCCACCAGCAGATGAACTCACTGAATGCACTCACAAATGTACTAGCCTATGCAGTAATGTTCACACTTCTGTGTGCCCAATATGCATAATATCCACGGCCATGGCACCAAGTAACACCTTCAACAGACAAATCTGGACAGGATTCAGGGCGGATTTTTATAGAGCTGGATGGTAGGACAGTTCACCCACGGGCAGGGAAGCAGCAGCCCAGATTGCCTCTCACGGAGGAGAGCTCTCATGGCTCCATGGAGGACTCTGCGGCTCATGTGAGCCACTGCACAAAAGCCCATCGTTTCATGCGGGATCTGGTCTTGGAAGTGTGGTTTGGGATTCCTAAGAGCGGGGTCTGAAGGCGAAGTAAGGACTTTCACAGAGTTTGTAGATCCTGACAATTCTTAGGCTCCAGCTGCCTAGCCTGTAGGGCTTTTCTAGGCGTACTTTGAAGATATACTGTCTGTAAATAAGTTTTGCTAACAGAACCCTGATTAGTAACACAGTTAAAAGTAGTCCAGAGTTAGATGCAGATAAACAAATTATGGTTCATTTGCATGTTAGGCTGTCACCTAAGAAGCCATTAGAGACAAGGCATCTTCTCCCTGTTAATCTAATATTTGTATTATTTAAAAGAAGTGTTTCTTTGCCAGCAAGGATGGCAAAGCAGTGGAAAATTAAGGATGAGGTTTTCTTGGAGGTAAACCTGTGTATGATCTCTGCCTGGAACACCAGCAGGAGATTCCAGGAAAACACACCTCCCTCATCCTTCATTCCCAGGGCACCACAAATCACAAGACCATCAAATGGTATTTCCTTCAACCATTTAAAAAAATTTAAAATATTCAGAAGAGCAAAAGAAAACCCCCCACATATGCATCAAAGTGAACAGGACAGCCATTTTGCTGCTCTAAGTAGTACCCTCATTACTGACTTTTAGAAGAAGTGGGGAGGAAAAGCAAGAAAGTGAAAATTAATAGCTCTTCTTTCACACAGCAGAGAGCTGTCACAAGTTATGTGACCTAGGAATTTTTATTCACTCCCCCCATCTTCCAGAAAAACATAATTAATTTACAGTCATTTTAACCTGCAAATGACAGTTGTACAGTTGAAGGACTGACAATCAACCTCCCTTGCTACCAGCGGGATGTAAAAGCCTGTGAGTGTTGCCGCGTTCATGCGGATACATTGAAAAATGTAATTAATGGGACCTCCTACCTTGTTAAGTGCAGTGGCACCAGCTATAACTACATACAGGCATGAGGATATACACATTTCCTTAGCAGAGAGAATGAAAAGTAAATAACATAAATTAAACAGTCCTTTAAAATACTACCTTAAGAAACAGTTAACATAATGCTTATATCTCTCTGTGTTTTAACTCATAGGACGTAGTGGTGTGTATACGTACACAATTATATCTGCTTCAGACTGCAGTAAAATTGAGACATGACGTACACAGCCTCTGTTAGAACCACTGTAAATTACAAAGTTAATGATAGATCTGTGAGGGAAAAAAAAAAGAATACTGTGTATATATTTGTGTAATAATTCAGGGACCCATGGGTGACAAGGTCTCCTTTGCTGAAAAATTGTTCGAATAAAATGAGCCCACTTTAACAAGATTGTACGTACAAGACAGCATTTTCAATATTAGAATATCCAGAAAACAGCCTTAAACTTACAAATCTCTCCAACTATCAGATGTGCACTCAGGACTCAATGGACTCAATGGACAACACTATTACAAGCTGGAACTGCCAGTCTGAAGACTGGGAGACCCTTACAAAGGCTTAGGCTCCTGCTTTATTGAGTCAGACATTTTCTGTGACCCTCCTGAGTTACTAAAGTAGTGTTAAAGTGTTTGAGTTGGCAAATACCCTTAACATTTTTGATAGTGGAGGGCATATTCACCACAAGGTTTGTCTTCAGTCAAAAACTTCAGTCCTGTCAGGCTAGATGACTCTACAGCTATTCTCTTGTTATCATTACCAGAAAGTCTGTGAACCTGTCTCACTTACTGCATTAAGTGCTTACAGTTATACATTTCCATACCCTCACCCCACTCTTTTTTATTCCTTCTAAAGCCTGGCCTTACATCCAGCACACCAGGATGGCGAATGCCAGTCACTCCAAGAGAATGGCTTCAGGTCAGGTTTTGCTCAATAGCAACTAAAAACATAGTGACAGTCAGCTCATCAAATAAAGATTCTCTAGGTTTTATTCAGGCTGAAAAGTTTCCTTTATTTACTGGGGAAGGAAGACCTTTCTATTTTGCAAAAATGCCTATGCAACCAGCCCTCTTTATGCCAGTTCTGCCAAAGCAAGACCTTCCCCTTCACACCCTTTCCCAGCCTTAGGTATGTTAGTCAGCAGTACCACACCCCCCTCCCTGTACTGTGTTGTTTTGCCAAGCTGCTAAAGGGACAACGTTCTTATAAAAAAAAAATGTATCTGGTGCAAGGTTGTGGTCTCCACATCAAAGGAATAGTCTCTGCCTAAGAAATAGGAAAGAGTGGAAGGCAAGGGTGACACCCATCCTGCTCTGAGTTGGAGAATACACACAGGAAATGCTTTTTACAAAAAAAAAAAAAAAAATCTAGAGAAGCAGGCTTAAAAATCATAAATTTCATGCCGCTGGTTTAAAGTGGTGGAGAAATAGAATAAGTGTCAATTGATGCACTACTTCCAAGCTCAGGTACTTAAAAGTTCTCTTGGTTATAAAATGTCAGGTTAGTCAGGAGCTCATTATATTTCTTCAGTAGCATAGCAAATATGAGCCTGCCTTCTGGAGGTGGGAGTCCTCCTCTTTTGTGGGAGCAGCGGATGCCCTCGGGGCACTTAGTCATATGATACTGCACCAGAGAGCTAAAAATAGAGAATTGTGTCAAACTAGATTTATAAGGGATCTCATTCTCTCTGTGCAGATAGTCTGATTTTAGATTTACATCCCATCTATGCTCCAACTGCGTGAAAGCGCAACCTCCTGAACACCTTCAGATGCCATAAAAAAGTCCAGTGTAATACAACTCTAGTGATACAACTGTCCCACTGCCACTCACTAGGCTAAATAAAATAAAATTAAAAACAAAACCAAAAAACAACCAAACCAACCAACCAACTAAAACAAAGCAACACCCAAAATACAAAACCCAAATCTTTGCAAGAATATGCAGCAAATGTGATGAGCACCAGTTTCTGACCCTTAGGTACACATAAACTTAGACACTTTAAAAAGTGATATCAGTTTTATCAGGTCAAAACCGGAACACATTTGCTTTGGTCGTGGTGGTTTTTAGCAGCTCCCCTTCATCTAATCAATTTTCTTTTAATCACAGCTGAACTTAGCGTCTATTTTAAGTCTTCCCTTAACGGATCTACAAAATGTTTCTGGTATGCCTCTGTTTATCTCCCCACCCCAAGCGCAGAAGACATGACAGCACGGTATAAAAGTTTTATTGGCCTGTATTTTGGATGACCAAATTACTCATGAGCAGTGAACTCATGAATAAGTTATGAAAGTCATTACTACAAGTGCCAATAAAACCTTTTTTATATGGGATTGCTGTATATTCCACATATGCAACTTATTTTACAGGAAGGGAAAAACTCTGTATAAGACACTTTTTAGAGAGTCTTAAAAAATTTTATAGGGACCATTTCTTCTATCCTTGCAACTGCAAACCAGACTTTAATTAAAATAAGCCATGCTGTACTGTGCTCAGATGTACAAAAAATTTAAAACATCTTTCAAACTTACTGCTGTACCTTTTACTTTCTCAGAATTCATGACCCACCAAAAGTTGAAGAAAGTGCTGTCATGCTGGAAAATCATAGCTTTCCCTTTCCCAAAGGTGAAAAACTTCTAGGTGCAGCTCTGGATGGTCACGTAGTTAGAAAACTTATGTTCCCCAGAAATCCAAATATGGGATATTCTGAACATTAATCATTACAGTTTTCTAATGGAGGGGAAAATTCCCAAAGGAAATAAGGGTCATGTTACAGTTAAACTAGCTGTATCAGAAAAATACCAATGTTATGGTGATAATTTAAAAAAAAAAATCAAATTCCAAGAAGATGAGACAGGAGAGTGTCAAAGATCTCCTTGCTCCATTATCATTTACCCCACAACTGTGGGACAAGAGAAGAAGAGAAAGAAGGATGGGTCTGTACACGCAATTTTTTTTTATTTTGTTTACAGATTTACAAAATAGTCTACTTTATTTAACCAAGTGTGATAGGAAAGATGTTTCTTGATACATGAAGCTGTTCAGCATTCTTCTCAGAGCTCAATGCCTGCAGGTGATTTTTTTTCTCTCACTGATATATCAGACAAAGGCTAAAATCCCCAGGAGCTGGTAACTGGTGTTGTTTTTAGGGAGCCGTGGGCACACAGGGTGCAATTAAGTACAAATATAGACAAATACAGGTTTCTGTATCTGAATGGGTTATTGACATTTCTTTTCTTCAGCAAGAAATAAAAGTAAGAACTTTACCAGCACCCAAAATAGACTAGTTTGAAGCTCTGGAAGTGCTTTCTTTCCCATGCCGTCAGAGATTCTCTCCATAGTTCTCCACCTGCCCTTTCGGTATTTGCAGGCAAGTAGAGATGACTCCAACCCACAGAGTCTGTTGCTGGCTGCCAACTTCTCCACCAGTTTGTTTCATACACAACCACTTACACACATGTAAAATTAGTCAAATGACCTTTTAAACTTGGTAACATTATTAATTCAAACTCTGCCAAGTCAGTGACTGCAGAGTGCAAGTGAGCAGTTAGTTTGTCTGTGGTTTTCTTTCTAGCAAGAGCAGCAATCAGTCAATGACAGGCCTTCTGCTTGTGCTGGATCTGCAGTGGGGACCACATTTTGCCATACTTACTAGATACATAAAGATGTTTCCTGGTGACTTTTTTCAGTTATCAATTGCAATACTGTAATACCCTTTGCTTGCCTATTTTGGTTTCCAAAGTGGTTTGCCACTGTTGCCAAAATACCCACAAATCAAAGAGCAAAAGTGTAGACATCAGCACCCCTCAGCAACTGCGAATTCTGTGCCCCCAGTGCAATTCCTTCTCATGAAGTTTACAGGCAGAATTCACAGAATTCACTTAAGCTATCAGTACTCGTGTTTTGTCTTACTACCTTTCAAACTCTGAGATGTTAACTAGGCTCTTGTGCTCTTGCCCAGGGATTTTCAAGATGTAGTATATGCAGACACTGGGGTAAAGAAAAGGAATGCCAAACATGTGCCGTGCTCCTACTGTTCTCCCGACTGCTGTATGGAGCAAAACCTCCATCTTCCTGCCAGAGCTCCCAGGGTCCTGCTGTGGAACAGGCTCCTTATAAAGCAAGAAAGGGCAAGATGTGACAGGTAATAAAAGAAGAGCACCATGTATCCAACAGCTAAATAAATAAAAGCCGCAGTAAAGCACTCCCTCTGCCCAGGCTGTCAGTTGGACAGCCTGCCCAGCCACCCAAGGCAATTAAGCCCTAGAAAAATTGGGCTGCTGACTAAAGAGCCACTGGTGACATCCTCCCTCAGTACAGAGTGGGAAATGTTCAGTTCACAGCACAGGACAGCAGGTACACATGAGGGTGGGACATTTTACAGTAGGATTTAGTCTGCCATGAAGAACTAATGTGGCTGTACTCTGTGTCTTACTGTCATGGACTGAAACCTACTGGGCAGTCATACACTGATGATTCTTGGCTGACAGTCATTTAAATTCAATGTGTGTCCTTTATGTTAGCAATAAAAGGGAGTTTAGGATTAATATTCCAGGGCAACACAGCATTCAAGCTGTGAGCACATGGAGCAATTTAGACTATTTTCATAATGGCTACTCCCCCAAACTCTTCTGAAAACATGATGTCTAATCCTGGGCTCTTTCTTCCAACCTGCCATCTCTTAGCCAGTGCTTTGCCTCTTGATCTCCATCACAAGTCATTTGAGTTGGCCTCACTTCACCCCTCAAGCAAGTTGGTTAACTGCTTTCGGGATTTTTATTTATTTTTAATTTCCAGTTAAAGTGAAACGACAGGGAGCTGCACAACAAGGGAACAGTGCAGAATGCCAATGGTGCTGAACTGCAAAAGCTGGAAACACTTGGGAAGAGGGTTCCTTCAGGCATCTGTCACAGCAAGCTCTTATCATCTGTGATTTAGGTACTGACATCTAAATGGCAGCACCAAACATATCTGAGTTACAGGGGTTTAGCAAGAGTTAAAGCAGGAGGTAAAAAAATGTTGGTGGGAAGAGATGAACAGTAAGGAATTGGAAAACTATGGAAAAGAATGTTTACACTATCTGGGAAACAAATCAAAAAAGTTTGTTTTAAACTGCACACCACCACCACCAAAAGTAAAAAAATCCAAAATGAACAAAAATAACAGCAACAAAACCACTCAAACATAAACACACACCCCAAAAACTATCACAAAAACAAATAAGCTTGAAAAAAAGCAGATTCTATAGAACCATAAGGTGTGGATTAAGAATACCCAAACATTCTAAATATTATGCATTATCTCCAAACCCTATTGATATTTGATATGGCGTCCTGCTCTCTGAGACCAGTCACTTCAATAATACAGAAAAAAGAGATGCAAGCAACTCCTTTCACAGGATAGGGAGGAAGGTTGGACTAGCACCCAAGCAGCAGAGCAAATCTGAAGGCACCAGGCAGGATTTAAGACAACCCAGTGTTGCTCTAATGCCTGCAGAGGGTTTTTAGACTGGCCTCCAGCTACACCGAGGTCGACAAATTTGCAAGGGTAATTTAAAGATATCATATCCAGGTTTAACAGGGCTTTCTGTTTTAATAGCCTCTTCAATAATTGCAATAAAACACAGCCCATCCAGTAACTCAGCATCTTACTATAAGCTAATGTCGTGGGTTTGTTCTGGGTCAATTTGCTCTCACACCCCACACAATTACTATAAGTTGAGAGAAGGTT
>JAYRBT010000178.1:7533390-7548729 GCA_036023395.1 Myiotriccus ornatus
CTAAGACTGGAGGCTGGGGGTTACCCAGGCCCTGAAGGTCTTCTCTTCCATGGACTGCAAGGGGACACTTGCCTACCTTGGATCTTCACCACAGGGTCACGGGGGATAATTGCTTTTGAGTCCACCCCTGTTTCCTATGGAGTCCCTCCCCACTGGAGAACAGTCCTTAACAGACTTCTCCAACTTGAGTCCATCACTCAGACAACAGGTCTTCCATTCTCTGCTGTCTCTCAGGGTCACAAATTTCCAGTGCCAGCACAGATCCCTCACTCGGATCCCAGCATCTTACCCGAGCTGTTCTGCTCCAGTGTAAGTCTCTGTCCATGGTCTACAAGCCTCCAGCAGGACTCTGTTTCATTTCAGTCCTTCTCATGAAGCCTCAGCTTTCTCATGCATCCACAAGCTCCTTTATGAGCCGCAGGGGGGTCTCCTCACCCCAACAATCTTCCACAGGTGGCAGGGATTTATTTTTCAGTCTTTTTCCTGCTGAAGGGAGAAAGAGAGCAAGAGAGGGGGGAGAGGCAGCCCCCCCTTCGAACTTCTCTTTTCTCCCCTGCTGCAGCTTTGGTCTTGATTACTTTGTTATCTCTCTGCCGGAATTCTTCTGCACCGGTTTTCGTCCAAGCAGTCAGTAATTCTCTAAAGTTTTTTTTTTCTCTACTCTCCTACAGGAGAGAAGGGGGGCTTCAGTGCCACACCTGCCCCCGGCCCAGGGCCGGCAGAGGAGGGAGGCCTGGCCCCCACCACCTCTCCTACACGGCTTCCTAATTTCAACTGCGCAACAACCTTCTCTTCCGTTTTCTTAAACATGTCATTAGCAAAGGTGTTGCTGAAAGTTTTGACTGTCTTTTTCTCCAGAAATCCACCTGGACAAAACCATTCTCAGTCCCAGGGCCTGGCTGGTGAGCAAAACCACGACAGCTGAGTAAGAAAGTCCCCAGCATTCTTCGAGCACATCTTAAACAACACACCTTTCCATTCCAATTCAAAAGGTGCAGTAATTGGCCTGGCCACACTGACATGTTCACGTTCCCAAGGCTGAATTGCTGTTATTTAAATCAGGCTGTGGAGAAGCAAGAAGCTGAAAGGACAAACACCTTTTGAGTGCTTTGTTCTGCAGCCCCATCCATTCCTGCTGTTATTTTTGTTCCTGTTCTGGTGTGGTCCTACCTGCAGCATGGTTTAACAATGCCCAGCGTCACCCAGCAGATCTGGTGCAAAGTTGAGCAGGACTCGAGACACCGAAGTGGGAAGCTCAGCACCAGCTATTTTATCCTGGGCTCAAAGATGAGCTACATTGTAGTCTGAATCCTAGGCATTCACATTGTGTTTCTCAGTATTAAAACGCTCTTGTGTGTTTTTCCCTTGCAGTTTTACTTGCCCTGATCTGACATGTAGGCATCAAGATGGAAAATGAGTTGGAGAACACAGAGAGAATATTAAAATGTTAGATATGCCATTGTTATTTATACAACAGTGACCCAAAATAACTTCTGCATATAGATGTGGCTGTAAACACTGACTGCATTTATGCCAGTTATTCTGCCTGACTTGTTGATTTTCAAGATAATTCTTCATAGCTTTAACTCTTCCCTGAACTTTTCTAAAACCCAAGAAAGTCCTGTCTATCTGCAGTGGCAGCCGCTTCTTTACTTGTGAGGGTAAGCTACTAAGGGACCAGGACTTAAGTAACAAAAAAAAACCCAACGTTCTAAGGAGAAAATAGAATCAATGTCAGTCAGATAAACTGGACCCAGCTTGTGATCATAGTCTGTGGTCAGCCCTAAACATTGGCGATGTTTTAGGAAACAGTCCTTCTTCAGAGATCTTGGCATTCCTTGTCAAAACTTAATCAACTCAGGGAAATGCAAATCATCCTTAAAGGAGACCGAAAGGAGACCAAGTACTGGAAATACCCGTGATACATTTCCTATCTAGGGCAGCTGTTTTAGACTGCACAAAGGTTTTTCCAGCCCGTGGGGCTGAGACAGGCATGGTAAGCAGCAGCTCTGCCTGACGTTTCTTCAAACAAGCAACCAGTCCCTGCTTGCCACTGCTCTAAATCTGGGGCAGTTTATTCATTCCTCCAAACCGAATGCAAATCTCTCCCTGGAAATCCAGACCCAGCAACACTGGGTCACACCACCCCAAGGCGGTTTGTTTGTGACAGAGCACATATATGTACACGCAGTAGAAACTAATCTCGGTGAAGTCAAGGGTTTGCCTCAAGTCTAGAAAGGCCATTGAGTTATTCCAGATAAGGCACATTATCTTTGATAGCTTATGGAAACCAGACAGAGGCCTGCTGCATCCAAAGCTGTATCCATTGATCCTTCACCCCCGGCTCTGAATTGCCAGCCACCCCCTTACGGCTGAGCTGGAGGCAGCTCTCGTGAGCTCAGCACCACACTGGCACTCAAACCCCTGAATCCCAGCTACTATATTTTAATCCATATGTGCTCAAGCAGCATCCCAGACTGTGCAACAGATGTCTGGGAACAGCTGTCCATGAAACACTCTGAGAAACAAGGACGAGCACCAAAAGGAAAATAAAAATTCCCCGGGACTTCTTCTTCAGCAAAGAGCTAAGCTACGGTTCTAAAAACCAGATAGCAGACAAGTTCTTCCACTCTCCAACAGGAACTTCTTGAAAAATGATAAGTGCAGTTTTATGAAATTACTCAAGTGGTGAATAACTTGCAAAATGTGTTCAAGAGCAAAGGTGAGCAAAAAAAAAAAAAATTTAAAACCACCATTTTTATTCCACTCAGAATATGGTTTCAATTCAAAATTAGTTTATAGTCCAGTGTAAGGTGTGATATAAGGCTTGAAAAATGTGCCTGAAACATTACCCTGAAGAATATTTTCACTGACTTCCTCAGCAGAAATATCTTTTGTCAAAGACTGTATCAACAAATCTAGACACATTTAAAAGATTATATTTAAACAGAACTATTGATTTTGAATCACCTTCTCAAAAGACAAAAAGAGAGATGAAAGAAGAGGATAAAAAGCTGAAATATGCCTTTGATATAAGTACTGTACTTTTTTGTGTTTCTATATGCCTGAGAAAAATATAAAGTTAAATCAATGTTTAACACAGGCAGATACAAGGCTAGGACAGCGTGCTAAGTCGCTTCGTGCCTTTGGTAACACACAGAGACTGATGCCTCCTGAAAACTCCAAAGGACGGAGTCCTGCACAGTAGGGAATGCATCTATGGCAGCAGCTTTGGAAAACTGAGAATAAGACACAAACTCCATCCAGGAGCACCTTATGTGTGCAGTGGGGATTTGAGTTGATTCCTAAACACGCTGAAGCACAGCAGCAGGCAGGGCTGCAGGAGGTGCTTCTGTGGGCTGCAAGGCAGGAACTGGCAGCAATACACTGGCAAAAATTGCTGGTTCCTGGGTGGCTACAAGTGAGGTGGGTGGCTGGACAAGCTCCGTGGAGTTCTCCCAGGGTCAGGAGTCAAGCATAGTTGGGAAGGTCCTTAGGCAGGCACAGCTGTGGGAAGAACCCCAGGTCAAAAGTCCCAGGCTGATGTAGTTTGAGTAGATGAGATCTGCTCACTTAACATAGAATCATGGAATTTTTAGGTTGGAAAAGAACTTGGAGATCATCAAGTCCAATGATTAAGCCAGCACAGATACATTCACCACTATACCCAATTGCCAATCCACCTGCTTTTTGAACATTTCCAGGGATAGCGATTCCACCACTTCCCTGGGCAGCCTGTTCCCATGCTTCACATCCTTTCAGACAAGAAATTTTGCCTCATATGCAATCTAAATCTTCCCTGGCACAACTTGAGGCTGTTTCTGCTTGTCCTATCACTTTCTACCTGGAAGAAGAGATCGAGCCCAGCCTCAGGTAGTTGTAAAGAGCAATAAGGTCACTACTAAAGTCTCCTCCAGGTAGGAGAAAAGGAAGCATAAAAGGAGCAAATGAAGGCACATTTCCTGGATTTTACTGCATTCCTTTCTGTCCCACTCTGCATTTCTTCTTCTAGCGCTTCAGTTAATGAATGTGAAGCAGAGAAATCCTTGGCTCTGGTGTCACTCTATGTTGCTGTCTCACTTTTTACATTTCTGGTTGGTGTTAATTTGCAGGTCTTCAACAGAGACCCCCTACCAATGGAATCTTACTCATCTTAGAGCCAGTCAGCTCCCATCAAGCTGACAGACTTCCTCATCTATAAAAAATATGCATTTGTAGCCAGCTAATATATATGATTTACTAAACACAACAGTCAATACATTGAGTATTCAGTGAGTGCTCTTAACATCTGTGAAGAGATTTGCCTGATAAATAGCAATACTCCCAAGTGTTCCTGCTGTATGCTTTTTGCTACAATTTCAAGCAACACCCTGGGATGTTTTTTTCCTAATCAAGGTTTAGATTCCTCTCCAACAGCCGAGAGACCACAGAGAGCCAAGAAGGCAAAGGGTCAGGCTGTTTAGCTTCCAGCAAGCACCTTGAAAGCTCTTGTAATTTCATTTGCCTTCAGGGAGAACATTCAGAGGGAAAGAGATTGACTTTTCTGACCAGCTCATATTGCCAGCTCTGCCACCGACCCTGCTGTGAGACCTTTTGCAAGGCTTTGTTTCCCCATGTCCTTTCTTACTCTTGACCAGCTTTTCTTATTTAGAATCAAGTTTTTCAGGAGGCTTTTTCTCACGACATATTTTTGCAAGTCTTAGCACAATTCATCTTTAATCTCCAAATGATGGTAAACAACGCAACTGTGACACCGCAGTGTTGAGGGCAGTAAGGCCAGACCCAGGCAAGGGGACATCCTCTAGGAACTCTTTCCAGCAACACCTCCACTCTGTGGGTTGGGGCCAGGTTTCAGCATGACCCCTTTCCTGTGCATTCATGCTTTGCAGACGCAGACCAAACTGTGTCAGTGTTTAACCAAACAGCAGAAGAGGGGAAATGGCTGCCAGCCAAAGTCCTCCAAAGTTGCAAAGCACCTCAGAGACACAGTGCCAGGGAGAAGTCCTTCCCTACAGCTTCCTTCTGTGGTTGGACTCATTAATTTTCCCATTTATTACTTTGAGGGATAAACTGGTAACCTGTGCATCTTCTGCAATTACACAAAAGTGGTCGGTTTTATGCTAATAGCTTTTTTCCAGAAATTTGATACTGCTACATAGTTGAATAAAAAACCCCACAACAAAATTTACTGACAGTTACATCCAAAACTGGATGCAGAAAATCACAGTGGACCCAATTTGGCTTCACTTTGTGCATGATCAGATTGCCTTAATTTTGGCAGAAATTAGCCCAATGCTGGGATTACTGAAGCCTGTCACTGTGCATAAACAACCCTGGGCAAGAGCCGGAGATCAGCGTTGCCTTTCTGTACTTCACAAAGCCAGTAAGAGTCTTTATGCTTCACTTCCTTGCAAAAGGCACAAAAAGACATAGCCCTATTTAAGGAAGAATTAATGGTACCTTTTATCCCTGGCACCAGTTCGGTGGTTACTTTAGGAGCAGACGGCTGTGCTGTGGGAGCAGCTCTGCTCCTAGCCAGGGTCTTTGGAAGCACATGGCAAGAGATGCCTGCAAGGGTAGGCAGACAGCTGTCCTTAAGTGCAATGGGATTCCTTCTCTCCCTTCTTCAGTTCAGAGCATCACTTTCCCCACACTCCTGTTTGACGTAAGAGCAGTAAGGTCTGATGCAAATAAAGTTAAGCACCTTTTTTTATTCTTTCTTGTTAATAGAACTTTTATAAGAGCCATTCATTCACGCACACTAACAGTGTTACTTCAGTAATAGTTAGGGACACAAGGACTATATTTCTTTAACCACTCCTATCTCTGCTAAGAATGCTGGAGCAAGATTGTTGTGCCTTCAAACAGCTCTTCCTGGAGCAGAGGGAAAAAAAAAAAAACTAATTTCCATTACAAGTGCTTTCCATTTCTTACATTTTTAAACTCCAAGTGCAGCCTGAATATTTTGTGCATCTCTTCTGAGGAAGTAGACATTTTAGTAATGCCTTTCATATCACAAAGGTGACTAAAGCAGCATGTTAACTTCTAATCCAACAAGAAACATCTTATACTGTAAAAATGGCATATTGTTTATTACAGACCTTGCAGATGTTTCCTATACGCTCTGAAATCTTCAAAAGCCAAAAAGAGCATGGCAGGGATAAAATGCTTTCTAAAACTGTCATGTCCCTGTTATCTTTATTCTCTGAGCAAACTTCAGGAAATCTTCACTTAGACATTTTTTTTCCCCTCACAATTTACATGATCCAGTGAGCATCTTCCAGAACTTGTGGATTTAAAGTAAAGGAAGGTGTGACTAGACAAATTTAAACCCATTTGAACTTGCGTGTGTTTCAGACAGAAATGCAAAAGAGAACAAGCTATGGAAGTTTAATATTTGTTCCTGCAGAATTTCTCTAGTGCAATTCTTTCTCTTCCTCCAGGTCTCATCCATACTTGTAACATCAGATATTTTCACTGTGTGATCAACAAGCTATGGATGAGGTGACTTATTCTGACTGCTCTCCCTCCTGCTGTATTTGAACAACAGCAGAGATTTGCAAAGGCAACCTGGAGTGCTAAGTGCCCATATTTCTTTCAGCTTTCTGTAATGTAAAGCATCTAAGCCAGGCATTATGGAAAAGCATATTACCATCTGTCTTATATGCACGTTCTAAGATGTACTTGCTTGCAAAGATTGCAGGATTATTTGCCATTTTCTGATTGCAGCTCATCTGCTGTCTGTGACCACCCATTGTACCGAATCCCCTCCAGTGATTTCTGCAAGGCTACTCTACTATTAATTTTTACAAGAATACTTTTGGGCTGAATGCTTTCTTAGAACTTCCTAACTGTACAGATTCCATATTCTACTAATTTATGGTGGAAATCCAGGAGGAAATGTATGTCATTTAGCAAAGTCCGAAACCCCCCTTGATTTTTAACTGTTGGACTGTCCCTGATACCAACATCTCTGTCATTCACTGGGAATGCAGGGTTCCCACTCTCTGTGGTGGTAAATGTTCTCTTATCACTATATTAAACTTGCTGAAGTGGTTTATGCTTTGATCATGTAATCATAAGAATCAAATGAGCTTGGACTTGGTTGGTGAGCAACCTTTGGACCTGCAAGATGAACACAGGTAGCATGGTAGCCTTTTTTCCAAGGTATTCCAGCTGAAGATCACCTACAGAGCTGAAATGAGCAACCTGAAGCCTGCTTTTTTTCCATCACTGCAAATTTCCCCATGACTTCTTTTAAACATGTTCCTTTACTATAGCAACTATTATTTTTTACGCTTTTCACAATAGCTGAGAAAATCACCGACATTCCTTCTCTATGTGGGAGCTGCACAAGTGGGAAATATTAATTTCTTCACATATTGTTTTGCTTGGTATTACTGCTTGGCATGTTTCTTCTCTCATCTCTCTTTCCCACTTTAGTCTACATTTCTAGTAGTCATGCAATATTGAGCGTTGTCAAAGCTACATAACTACACTTAGCTCCAAATAAACTTATTGGGCATCTGGAAAGAGTGACTGTTTTAGTAATCCATGTATTTATTATAGCTCTGTGTTGGCTGAAAGTATGAAATAGATAGGATTATAAACAATTTTTGTTGAGCTTTGCAGAAAAAGCTAAAATTATTAACTTCTGACATACATACCACTGAGAATAAGGCAGATGAAAGGAGAGAGAAAAAGACCACTGAAACCTTGACTAGCTGCCCTCCTACCTGCTTTGTCTTTTCAGGTAGATTCATTACATGGTTTTATTTGCTCAATAACTTTCTGAATCACTAGACACAGCACAGTGCACTTTGGTCCCTAATAAAGCTCGGCTGTAACCTCTGAAGCCAGTGTCACGGCTGCCCTCTCCTCCTCCTTGAAAAGATCTGCAGTGAAAGCTGAACCACGCAGCTCTGCACCATGTGCCTCCCATCCCCAGGGGACTTTCTTTTTCTTCCCCACACAGGCCCTGATGGTGCCTGGGGTCAGCAGAAGCCCCCCGTGGCCCAGTTCACCCTGATGCTTGTGCAAGGGAGGGTGGAATAACTGCGCAAAGCGGGCAGTCAAAACACCCTGTTCCAGTTCTGGCGAGCAATGTACTTATCACAAGGAATAACATAGCCTTGGGCTTCTTGTCAAGAAGAAGGAAATACAGCCCACAATGAGTTTCAAAAGCTTATAAAAATTAAATGCAATCAGGAAATAACAGCCTGTTCAAACAAGAAAGAAAGAAATCTCCCTTTGCACCTCTGCACATGCCACGCTGCCTGTGCCTTGCCATATGCACAGTAATGAGGAAAAATTTTGTTCTTCTGCTGCAAGTGCCCCCCAGCATTATGATGTCTGAGAAAAACTCATCTATTAGCCAGGACATAAGTAACATCTTCTACAAGATGTAGCCTAAGAGGTTGAGAAACTTCACTGTTGATATTAACTGCCAACATGATGCCTTGCTTTACTAAATGGATCAAGGAACATCCAAGCTCTTCCTGGTGCAGACAACATCTGGAGCCATTTGGCCCTATTAATTTTGAAGCAGACAGGGAGAGCATGTTTACCAGCTGTCAGGTAAATATATATTTATTTGCCTAGATCCTGAATCAGTGATAACTGATCCCACCTTGGTCAAGGGAGTAAGTATTGAGTCACACCCAACTCAAACAGCTTCCTGGGTCAGCTGGGGGGTTCTCCACACATCTCACAATCACAGCAAGATTCTATTTTCCCTGGGATGAGACTTGCCAGCTCCCATTGTCACAGAAATATTCCTGCTTATCCTTTAGGTAATTTTTGAACCATATCTTTGCTAGATGCAGCCCATGTAAAGGGACTCTGTTTTGCCCTGGCACCACTGCCCAGTCCTGAGCTACCATCCCTACAGTGGTCAGGGTGCCAGCTCACCATCACATTGCACCATGCCAGTTACTAATATGCTCTTTGTCAAGTTCAGCAAATGTAATTGTCCTTGTTTTGCCTTGTACTTTCCTATAAATTGATTTTTCTCCTTTATTTTAGCAATTCAAGCTGAGCTTTGACTTCCCTAGCTTTTTGCTTCCTTTGAACCACGCTGCTTCAATTATTACTCCAGTTAGTGAGGCTTTAGTGTTTATTTTGTAGAGTATGCCTGGGTTTGCTCTGCCTCCTTTTATGAGCATGTCTTTTGAGTATAGAGTGTTTTTCTTGACTATAAAAGACTCAGCCTTTAATTTGAGAAATCTTTGTGGTTTAGGTTTAATCATTGAATTTTACTGGTTTCTCTGCATTTTTTAGAACAGTTTAAGAAAGTTATTTCCAATTCTATACTTTTATTTAGATTTGAAGTATTTCTATACATACTGAGTAGCTGTTGTAATTTTTATCTTCACTTTTCCTCACTTCATCCCCCAAAACTTCCACTTGCAGTTCAAAGCACTATTTAAACATTTTCCTTATCTCCTCAACCTTCTCTATAATTCCTAAGATCAGTGAAGGACTTACAAGTCAAAACTCAGACTCCACAACAGCATCATAAAAGAAAAAAAAAAAAAAGGAAAAAAAAAGGAAAAAGAGAGAGGAAAAAGTTCTTACTGAGTAGAAGGTTTACCAACACAATGTCATCTGCTCCCTCTGCCCAGACACTACAGTTCTTTACTTCTGCCTGTTCTCAATTAGGGATGTCTGAGAAATAAATAACTTAGCACATGATCCATTTTTAACAACAGGAAATAACCACAAATCCATTATACCTCTCTTTGACAGCAGGACCTTAATAGAAAAGAGGGTGACCAAAATCAGTCCATCATGTATCACACCAATACTGATAATCGTATAGCTCAGAGTTTCTTCCCTTGGTCAGAGGCAATATCCTGTGCATAGCTTCAAAACTAGGTACCTTAATAACATAGAAACTATTCAGGGCACCACAGTTCAATGCTGACAAAAAAACTCACATATTTTTGATTCCACCTAAAGTTGTCATGTCAGTGTCTTTCCTCTAAAAAGGAGAGGAAAGAGAACAGTCACACTTGTATGTGACCTGTTCCTGCAAACCAGAAGTAGAATATACTTCCTATTTCTAATGCAACTGGCCTTGCCAGAAGCACTGTGGTAATAAGGTGCTGTCCTTTACTAGAGCAAACAAGTTCCCAGACTGTTATATCTAGTGTTAAAATTTCTTATATATTTTAGAGTTGTCCCATATTATTCCATGATTGAGCAAATCCTCCTTTGCAATACCTTTATGAGCTATAGCACTGTTGGCCCTGGGTCAGAGATATGAGGAAGAGGAAGAAGTGCTTTGCTCAGCACAGACCATAACACAAGAACTTGGCACCTTCCTCTTGCTTTTTGCACTGCTTGTCACTATTACCCCTTGGTTTATTTTACACCTGCACCTGTGCTAAGGGTCTGTTTGAATTCTGCACTAAGTTCTGCTTTGACAATTCTCTGAGCTGAAATAATATATTTATCTAGAGAGCAGGTCTTGCCCTATTGCAGACGTTCAGTTCCTAGCTGGCCTTACCCTGTAATAGGGAGGAAAGAACAATTCATCTTCCAGGCTCATTCATTTATGCATAGATCTCTAATGAGACTCCAGCTGAAACAGCCAATCTGCATCATTTCTATTGCCAGGAGAGGACCCCTGTGAGACCAGGGGTTCATTTCACACTGTGCTAGGTTGGTGGTTACAGGCGTGGTAGAAGCTGAATTCACACTGAAGATGCTGGAAGTTTATTCAGCTCTGAGGGCTTCCAAAGGAAAAAAGAGGAAAAAATCTGAAACCAAAAGAGCCTGAAATTAATTTTTCTAAATATATCTGGGAGCTGTGCAGAGAATTATAATTCCCAGAGAGTTGGGGAGTGTTAGTATTTTGATTTATTCCAGTTGGAATATATTGGGAATCTCCAATAGTCCAGGAGCCCAGAGCCCCACACACGTTGCTATTTGGAGTTTTTAGATTTTTGTCTCCCCCTCAGCCCACAGATGGAGTGAGAGGACCCAGACACACAGCTGGCTTGGAAGTCTTGGAGCTGGTACCTTCAAGGAGATCATAATCTTGAGGTCTTACACAGCAGAGCAAACTGGTAAGGGACCAGAGATGACTCTGTGAGTCTCTCAGCAACCAATATAGTTCCCCTGGGACAATTCTATCCCAAAGAATCTGCGTGTAATGACATACTTTTGTTGCACAGGGGGATTTTGTACTGGGTCTAATCCAATGGCACTCAGAAGCACTGACCCACTGTCACTGACCTCTGCAGGAGCACACCTCCAGCATGCGTCTTCAAAAAGAAAAACATCAAGGAAATATTTCCAGTCCCTGTATAGACATTCAGAAACCTGCCTTCAAGTGCCAATGCTTCTCCCTGTTTTAGGTTGCTGTTCACTGTAAGTATCCCTTTAGACACAGAAACAAAACTTTGAACACAGAGGAAAGCTCTTGAATCTTTATCACTAATTATCTTATGAGGTCAGGGCAGAAGGACCTCTGGAGCACCTCAGCTGGAGTCTCATCTCTCTGTGCCCAAGAAAGACCCCTTGGAAGCACTGCCTCACTCACTGCCATTCCATTTTATTTGACAATTGCTGACCATCAGTGCCACAAGAACCTTTGAAACTCCAAGTTGCCCTTGAAAAAACCTGACAGCACCATCAAATGCAACTTATGAAAGTAAACACAGCCATTGACCATTGCTTTCCTTACAATCAGCCGTCAGCCAAAACCGCAAGCATTTTGCTTTTGTTCTTCCCTCTCAAAGAGAAGTGGCAGGTGCAAGTAAAAGTATGAGGCTTAACTGGGTTAATCAGGTCAAGAAAAGCAGGAATAACCAAGATGCAGCAGAAATGGCACGTATATTTGCCATGGTCAAAGGGTAACCTTCTAAGGTAGGAGGGTAGCTGGGAAGGGTGACACCGAGCTCAGACCCCGCTCTCAGATACAGGTGAGGAACCTGTGGTGACCTTGGTCTGATTTGCCTCAACACCCAGGTTAAAAACCTGGCAGAGTTTGAAACAGCCTTTGGTGGGCACTTGGCTCCTGTGCACCGAAAGAGAGTGATATGGTAAGTGCCCACTTCCATTCAATTCACATGCCAGGCTTCCAGGAACTGCTTTTAAGAAGGGTCAGGTGAAGGCAGGTCAAACAGGACTCAGAGCCCCTTCTCTGGATTTACAGTGAATATTTCACACTCACGATAACTACTATACAGTTGTTCCTCAATTTGCTTTTTCCTTCAGAAATCTCCTCTGTTCTTTTTCCTTCAGAAATTAGCATGCACCAAGTGACTAAGCCTATTAGAGAAAATTGACCCTGAAATCATTTAGCTAAGGATTTGCCAAAGCCCAAAGGTATTTATTATTCTTATAAGCAATGAGGCATATGGTTGACTTTTCCAAAGGCCATTTCAGAAAGAAAAGTAAATGACCATTTCTTGAAATGGAAACAAGAGATATTTAAGAACCTTTAGTCCAGATCTGTGCAGGAAGATTTCATCATAAGGCGATACAAAAATGTACAAAATGTGGAAAATTAAAGCTTGAAAGACCACGTGCTGTGGCCTCTCAAGGGCTGCTGGTGCTCCACCCATACTGCACAAGCACAGAAATGGTCATTGCCAACAGACAGGCAAGTGGTTATCAAGTGGCTTTCAAATCTGTCCTCCAAAAGTTAAATAGAGATGGTTAGCAAAACTATAGGAGGGTTCTTTATTTAAAAGAGAACCAAGGTCTACCACCAAAGCCTGGAGAAATTTCAATTTGAGTGAAGTTTGTAACTCAGATTTGAATCTGCATGAGGTTGGATTAGACAGTGGGTTCTGAATATTCACTTTTTTTTTCTTTTGTTTACTAGAGTTCAAATGCTGTCCATACTGTCAAATGCTGCTAAAACACTGCTTCAGCAAAAGCACAAACCAAAAAATTTTCCTTGATGGAAATTTAACCAAAGCCAAACATCATCTGTTACCAAATAACAAAAGAGTTGGCAAAAGCAAAAGAAATATAGATGATACCATAACCTCTGCCTCAAACCAGTGATATCTCTCTGTGTTTTACAACCTTCTAGTTTTTAGTCAAGAATTTCATAACTTCTTTGCACAAGACCAAGGTAGACAAGTCACGTTTAAAAAAAAAAAAAGAACAAAAGAAAAACCCTTATGTTTTTTCAACACTATTTTGATTACTTATTTCTGCCTTGAAAGTCAAGGAAGGCCAAACCTGCTTTTAAAAGATAGTGTAACAGACTTACAGAGTATAATGCAACATTATACACTGAACAATTTTATGAGCACGGCTATCACTGAACTTTACTGTCTGTATTTACGGAAGAGACGTATAAAACAAATGATTTTTTGTAGTAGTAGTACAATAAATTTTATTCTCAAAAAAATCCAGGACTAGGTTTTTATATGGACATAGCATAAAAGATGTTCTTCACATATATTATACTCAATTGTATATGAGCATGTTTGTCATTTTTCTGCCAGATACAAACACTTCTATAAAAAGGGCTCACAACCTGCTTGGCCAGTCTGTAGTCCTTAAGTTTAGAGCCCAGCTGCTGAAGCCTTTTCTAACAAACTAACTGCACTGCTCTTGTGTTTTCAGTGCTATACTCAGCCACCACCAGCTGCCAGAACCCTCACTGCTATAAGAGAGCAACACTGGCCTACCTCAGAAGACAGACAGAAAAGCCCTAGCTTCTGAACTTTGAGTTATAATTCTTTATATTTTGGCGTGCACTCAAGAAAGAAAGAGCGCCAAAGCGTGTTAAAATACCTACAGCAAGTAAAACACAAAAGTTATGGTTCTACACAACAGGAGCGTTCATATGACATGGAATATTCCAGGCATGACTGGTTCAACACACATTTTGCTTCAATGAAAGTATTAAAAATGCACTGGGATGCCAAACCAAAATGCATTAGTTCCTGTGGAACATTATTTGCTGTGGCAAGTCCTGAGAATTTTAGAGACGTTTCTCCACCAGAAAATAACACTTTGTTAAAGCTCAGCTACTTGTGGAAAAAGCGTGAGTTTCAGCAAGTTTTGTTTGTTGGGTTTTTTAAAATATTTAAGTTGAAAGTGTGGACTATTGTGACCCTGCTAAACGCAACTCCTTTTGATGAAGGAGAACATCTCTCTTGTTTCAGAAGATAGGTGAATTTAGAGTTAAAGAAACTAGAAACTGTTATAAGTGAACTTGATTTACATGACTGATGGGCATTTTGGACTCCTGAAAATTTTCAAGACAAGCTGTTCATGCTAATCTGAGATCCAGAACTAAGACCTTTTCATTTCCAAAATTCTTTTCATTAAAGGATTCATCTTGGTGACCATTTCTGTCCAAATCTTTTCAGATCCAGGCCAGCCTGTGAACTTGAGGAGCAATTCTGATGCACAAGTTTCTGCATGGCAAACGTAATTCATTTCAGCCCATTTCCAGTGGGAGAATTATTTTGTTTTTTAGGAGTCACTTTCTCTGCTCTATGTTCACGATGCAAAAGTCACTTGTCAGTAGTTTGGGATTAACTTCCTTTGACTCAAGAAACTTGTTAGGTGCTGGCCTTACAGTATTCTTTAAATTGCTAATCTGGTGGTGCTAATTAAGATTTGCAAAGACTGTTGCAATATTCTAATTACAACACTACACGTCCTTTAAATCCATTTACTGTAGAACAAAGAGGGTTTTGCAATCCACACCTCTTTTCACTACACTTAGAGCAGTATGCTGTCACTTCCCCATGTTGAGATTATTTAAAAATTCCAACCATTACACAGATGAAGGAGGAAGAATTGGAGAGGGCAGTAGATACTGGGTATCAGGGTTATTTTAACTATCTCTGCTCCTGCAAAAAGTGTTCTTGCAACTATACTTCAAGCTGCTGTACCTGTTACGGGCACCGTCTGAACCCCAGATGCTCCTGGGATGACAGAACATTTTCCTCCCACACATCCTTCTACTCTAGCCCCAGCCAGAGAACACCTCTTGGTCCTTGGGCTTGCAGGCTCTGACAGAAACCTGGAAAAGCTTGGTCTGGGTATTTTAAAGGGCAGTGAAAGGCCATCCCACAAGGGCACAGTGAGCAAGAAAACAGGTAGTGTCACTCCATCCATGTTCCTCAAACACCTCTGCAGGCCTTTATGATTACCTACATTTACATTATCTCCTCATTAGGAAAAAGCAAACTTTCCTCTCACCCTCTAGCTCTCACTACTCTTTGCAGAAACACAGCATTTCGAACAGTACATGACTCTGGCTTGGTTATTACTCACAGCAAGAATAAATTGGTCCTTCCTGGACTTCTGCAGGGTTGGCTCTCCAGCAGTTCACAGTCACATATCTCCATCACA
>JAYRBT010000178.1:7564180-7614612 GCA_036023395.1 Myiotriccus ornatus
AGAAGTGTATATAAGTAGAAGCACTGTTGTAATAAAGGGGGCTGGTATCCCTGATCACCGTGTCGTCCTCCCGCCTCCGACCGACGGCAACAGAAGATATATCATTTATGTGGGCCATGTCAAGTGTAGGGCAGACCACTCCCTCAGGAAGGAAAGGATTTTCATGCAGGCAAGTCCTGAAAGGAAAAGCAAGGAGCGATTAGAAAGGATGGATAAGCTCTCCTGGATAACTGCGGCTGGGAATGTTGAAGTACTCGGGAAGGACAAAAGAAAAAGACTAGTCAGAAATCTCATCTTCCTATGGCAATAAGACTTTCAGCTCCAGCAAATCTTGCTTACAAATAAGTCGTTATTCACCTGCAACCTCAGCAAAGAGTCATGCCTGGTGCGTAGGCATACAGAACATCACTGCACTGGGACGAGTGGAATGCTTCTCATTTTCCACTGCTTTTCTTTTTCTTCAGTTATAACCAGATAGGGGTTTTGTTCCGGATGGAAAATTTGAGAGAATGGCTAACTGTGCCTGTCACAGTGCAGAGGGGTAAAGCCTTGAGGTGACATAATTAGGCACTACGTGATACATCACGTTTCATAGCAAATTATCCTCATTTACACTGGCCATAGCAACGCATTGAAGTTTTTAGTTCTCTGGGAAGTTGAGTAAGAACAGATTATAATTGAGTCACAAAAATGACAGATCCTGCAAGATACAAATTAATTCTCTGGTGATAAGGCTGAGACCTTGGGGCTATTTTCTTTGGGACATTATTCATCATCACAAAAACACCTACACAACCCACAATCAAACAACAAGGAGTCCAACCTTACAATGCTCTCCCCACACCCAAATCTTCATGACACAGGTTATCACAACAACCTTAAAGATAAACATTCAAAGGAAAGCCAAAGAAACATTGCATGTTTTGTCTCTCCCCCTCCAAGATAAAAAAGAAGACATTTCAAACACTTCACAGCAAAACTAAAAATCTGCCTAAAGAAACTAACACAACATTTTAATTCCAAGGTTTTCAGACAGGCAGAAGAACCCTATTTTATATCCCATTCTTCAAAAGTGCTTTCACTTTTTCAGCCAGATCAGATCACTTACAAAAGATAATTCTTTATACTCTTTAAATTATTGCACTCTGAACAATTGCTGCAATACAGCAAACACAAATAAATTTACTCTCCTACTCCCATTGCAAGAGGTAACATTGCCTGTGTTTATATGCTGAGAAATACTGAAAAAATATGTGTGCAATATCAGAAGCTGCATGAATTATTGAACTAAATTAACCAAAGACTGAAAAATGAAAACAATATTAGCATAAATAATATTTAATTACATAAGTAATATTTACCACAGTTTATTTAATGGCCTCTGCATCAATAGTCCTTCAAATGCACTTTCTCCATATGTAACATTAGGAGTGTAGTAATAGCTGTTTCTAGTGCTGAAAGGCTGCTATATTGCTTTTATTTTTGAAGAGCTGGATCTTTTTGTGGGACCTAAAGTTTCTATGACCCACAAAGAAGGGCTAGAAAGCATACCTAACAGAAAGCCAGCATGAGTAAACATTAAGTATTTGAAGAGTTGATGAACCTGAAACATTTTGCATTATCAGAATTCCACAAATACACATCTCTTTCTATACTGTGTGTTGAACCACAACAGAGAGGATCCCAGGATCCCACAGATGACCAAAACCCTGCGGTACAAGGCTCTGCCCAGAGATAGAACAAAGTGGCCAGTACTTCAGGTGTCTTAGTTAATTATTGTGATTTAAAGGCCTTTTTTTCAGTATTCTCTTCTGGCAGAAGGATGCAAAACTTGTCTGAAGTTTTGTAATTATTAAGATGAACACATATTCAAAATAATAAAAGTTTCAAAACTGATTAAAGTTAACCCCTTCCTAACCCCTCCCCAAAAACACACCAAAAAACGCCCCAACAACAACAACAAAAATTAACAAAAAAACCAAAACAGACAAAAAATCCCCAAACAAACAAAAAACCCCCCACCTTTCACAAATATTAGGGTATGTGTAAATCTCAATCCATGCATCTGACACGACACACACAAGCTAACGGTGAGCTGACTTTGATCAGGGACTATCAAAGAGGCTCTGTAGAGATAAGCTTATAAGTTCCAATTTAATAGTTTGGAGACTTTAAATGTCTTAGGCTCCATCATAACATCAATTTTTACCTTTTTTTTTTTTTTTGTGTCAGAAGACTTGAGCTATTTCTTTCTAATACTTTAAAAAACAAAGACAAGTGACATCTAAACATAATCAACATGTGCCACCATTCAGTCTCTCAGTAATGACTTAATAAACCCATCATAACTAAAGCCATGTGAGTAATTCAATGCTAATTGCTTCCAATTATCTGCTTCTTTTAAAAACAAATGCAAAATTAAATTTTAATGTTTCTTTATCAACTGTGAATACTTTTGATTTGCAACTCATGGAATAGTCATTTTTACTTTTGCTGCTACTTACATAAAACTGATCAGCTAATTTAAAAACAAAATCCTATGCATTTCCCACCCAGATGAATTAGAGACCCTCAGCTCCAATGCAATCTTCGATCAAAATTCAACTCAAAAAAATTTCAATTAATGTATTTTAATATAAAAAGACTCCAGAGGCACAAAAACTGCAGAGCAGGTCTTGTTTTTTGTGTTTTTTTTTCTTAATTTGTTGTGTTATCTGTTCATCAAATCCCACACATACATAGGCTTTTGTCTTTGAGAAGATAATCACTTTATTGGTGAGGAAAAAGCCAGAATTTTCCCTTAGGCTTTATGTATTTTTTTAATTTATTCTATCTTAATGCTCTTAATATTTTTATAACAATTTGAGGTCAAGCCAGAAAAAGAAAGTGCCAACCACTGAAGTAAACCCACTGCCCAACCCATGCCTGGTATTGAGCCTGAGCCTCCCAAAGGCACCACAGTACCCCAAGAGGCACTGCTGACACACACCGAGTGTCAGAGCAGAAACACTTCTCATTCCCAAACTTAAGGAAAAACTAAATCCCAAGATCCCAGCTCAAGAGAGGTGTAATTCCTGGCTGCTGGCACTGCACTTCACAGAGCTGTCACTGCAGACCAAGTTTGTCTCCTCCATCACGGCCCTCTCTCACTCCCTGCTCGTGCATCAGTCCTGCTGAAGCTCAAGTCTGCCTCCAGCCCTGCATGAAGGCATTCCACAGTTCCCCTCTTTCCCAGAGTACTTTTGCATTTCTCTGCAATTCTTCACTGAAAAGCAGAGAAGGGTTTGCCTTTAACAAGCCACACAGGTAAAGGGATTAAGTGATAAAGAATAATTAAATCGACAGTCTAGTTTAACACTTTACATTTCGCGTGCTTTCACTGTGTGTGCTTTGAGTTCTTAATAAAAGGTTTAATACACTTTTCATGGCACTTAATACTGTGGAACTAAGCAGCTTTATAACTAAAGGTCTGGGACTTGCCTAGCTGCCTAATATCCAGGCTAGCATTGTAGGATGCTTCTTTTGCAACCTCACGGTTTCACATGGCAAAAGACCTACACTGTCAGGAGTTTTGTTCTAGGGCCAAGCAAGATTTTAACTTGCTCCATGTTCTCATACTGGCTCTCCCTGTTTTTGAGACCTTTCTCCTATCACTGCCTTCCACCACCATTTTCTGGCTGTGACATTTGAGCCCTTAGAGGTGTACCTCAATGTCCAAATCCCACCAAGCAGAGCACAAGGGAGCTTTCATCTTCAGTGCTTCCACGGACTGTTGCCAGACACTTCCCCCACTTCGCTCCAGACACTCCGTCTTGCTGTCCACAGCCAAGTAGTCTCTCCTCCTGACACCCTGGCAGCTTTTGAGGTGTTGTCTCAGAATAACTGAAATTATTGCCCTCACTAGCCTTCAGAGCAGCCCAGGGATGATCAGCAGCTGCATTGAGCTGTCAGGAGCCATGAGTGACATGTCTATGGATTAATGCCCTGGCCTGTCAGGGTGGCATGTATTTGCTATGTGCAGAAGATGGGACATTCTACTTCCTAATAAGCAGGACTTGCTTTACAATAAACCTCTGCAGTGCCTAGAGCAGCAATATTTTTCTGTCACTGCCTGTAAACAATCTACAGTCTGGAGTAAAATATGGTATACTAAGCCACTGAATTGATAGAGCTTCATATTCCTCCATGGCAGATGTTACAAATATGCAGACAGTCCTTATTGATCCAAATGGTTTGCAGAAACTCCATTTGAAAGCACATGTTTCTCTGCTTGACATTTTGACATGAATGACAAGACAAAGCTAGGAATGCAAATGCACAAGAAGAAACTGTTCTTGTGTTGTAAAAGGACATTCCCCCTGTCAAAGAGCTGGGTAAATGTTGCACAAGTAATCACAGCCCAGAAAGATGTGTGAGCCGACCTACAGACACAGAACAGGAAGGGAAATCAAACAGAATGGACTTGAAACAGCCACTCACTGACCAATGCGATCTGCACAGCCCAATACAATCACTATTTCTTCTCTCCCTGTACCAGGACCAGTCTGACTTGAGTTTTCCCATTTAGCAACATGTGAATTTTAGGAAACCTCTTTGTAAATAATGACAGCATTATCCAACAACCTCCATGTTCCACAGTCCATAGCCTGGGGTGCATTCATACTCTGATACAGCATTTTCTCCATTTCCAGGCCTCACCAGCCCCTTTCGATGGGTATTCCCCACCTCACCTACACCATCAGCACTCCTCTCTGGAGACCTGCAGCCTCCCAGATACTCCCCCTGCTCTCCAGGGTTGCCTCAAGTTCCCCTTCCCCAGCAGCTCCCCGTGCCAGTGCTGCTGTGGGGTTCCCCTGCCCTCCTCTGCTCCCACAGCAGCAGGCAGGAGCGCTCTGGGAAGCTTGCAGCAAATTCTGCCCAATGCCACCTCACTCCACGCGCGCTCTGCTCTCACCTCAGGGTCCCCGCAAGGTGTGTGCTGAGCTGTGGGCTCTACTGCCACGTGAATGTTTGCTATACTGCAAGTTGAAAGCTTTCATGAACAAAGCACCCTCACAAAAAAAAAAAGAAAGGGTTTCCCACCATCATACAAACTGCCTTTAGAATCAAACAAAACTGTGTGTTATGTTTTCCTGACCAGCTCTTACATGGCAGCTGAAATGCAGGAACTACTAAATTTCAACAGCTTTTAAATGCTATACCTGCCTACACCTGGCACTTCTCATGAGTTTCCTCTGTCACGTTATCTGCCCAGCAGCTGCAACAAAACCAATGCTGGAAAGCAGCATCCTTATAGGGAGGCAAAACCACAGCACACATGGACACACTGCACTCTGTCACCCAGGCCAGGACACTCCTGTCCCTTCTTTTCAGGGCAATGAGCAGCAACCAGGGCCGAGCTCACTCCTCTGAAATCCTTGCTAATGTTCCCAAATGAAAAAGAGTCTGCAACTGCAAATGATTTTTCACCTATAGTCATCCCAGATTTATTTATGGGGAAGGACTCTCTGTCTCAGGATGAAGCAGTAGCTCCCAAACCTAATTTCATGCCCACTTCCCTATAAGGCTCCTGATGGCTGTGCAACACTACACCACAAGCCCTGGGCACAGAACAGTGCTACTTCATGTTCACGTTCTTTAAATCTTTAATCTATAAGTATATCAATTTCAGCAGAGTAAAATGATGCTTTCTCTACATAGGAGAGGGAAACATTCCAGTGTCTGCTTAGATTTATTCGCAAATATGAATTTCAGCACTTTGGTGGGCTGGAATATTTTGCTTCTGGCAAGTATTTAACTTGACAGGATTGATCCAATATAAATCATATAAAAAGCCACAAAAAACAGAAATCAAATCTTTTTCTGCTGATACACAGAAAAAGCTACATAAATCTGGGATCTCTGTTCTTTGCAGTTCATTGTCATTGTTGCACAGTCTTTTGTTCTTTGAGCTGCACTTCTCACCTGCATTTCTGGGCTCTACTTAACCACTTTGAAAATAATTCCATCAGAAAACCAATACATACATTTTACAAGAGGGAAAGAAAATAAGAAAGATATTTAAGTATAGAAATATCTCCAAGATATTTCCTTTAATGAGTGAGTGACTTTCAGAATGAGAGTCTGAAAGCAGCTGCTGTAAAATCTCTGGTTCCACATCCCCTCTCATACAGCTTCAGTTATGACATTATAACAAAACAATTAAGAAGAATAATTAAAAACCCTCTTGAAAACAACTGGGGGCATTTTGAGCTGTGATTTGTGGTTTATACTTAGAAATGTTTCAGATATCTACAGTACTTTCAGATGTAGCATATGATTCAGAAATCAGATTCTGTCCCATCCAGCCATCCAAGCACTCAAAACTTTAGCAAGATGTGCAGAGATTTTTTTTGTCCTCTTTTGTCCAAGTTTTGTCCTTAGCCTGCTAATTTTCATGTCTGTGTGTATCTATGATTGCAAGGACTTATCCCCCTCCTCACGGGATAGAGACCAAAACAGACAGAAACCTTGACACCCTCATAACTACAAAGCTTTATAACTGCAACAACAGAACCAGTTACTGAAAGATGAGTCATCTTCCAAAGAGTCACAAAAGAAAAAAAATAAATTTAAAAAAGACACAACAACTCTTTCACGATGGTGTTCCCTTACAACATGACGTGAAGTTACGACCAGCATTAATTGATTTCTAAGCAAGCTATCTAGTATCAGTTTAAGGGGGGATAAAAGAAAGTCAGTTAAGTAGTACCTTGTAAGCGCACAATTAAAAATAAAACGTTAAAAAGCTCTAATAAGACTGCCAGTAAATCTAGGAGAAAATAAAACTCAGTAAAATCTGAAACCTTACACGTTATTTGCTTCTGTTATTGGTTACCTTGCAAGCCTGAAGAAGCCACATTTCTCTTCTACTTCCCACCAATCTGAAAGCAGCGTCCTTACCCAGGCATTCAGAGACACGTGCAGCCAATATTGCTAAACCAGGACTCTGACCCAAACCCAGAGAAGTGAGGTTTATGGGTAGCTCATTGAGGCTGATTTTTCCCAGCTGCAGACCTGAACAGCCCTTGGGAGTATCTCCCAGCCAGCAGCCCACCGCTGGTTTGGGTGCAAATCACTGATTGAAGCTGATTTTCCCCAGCTGAGTCACAATCAAGCCAAAAAACAGGCATCACCAAAGAAATAATTCCAACTCTTAAATAATATAACAACTGTTTCTGGTAGAACAAATGCTGTTTTTATTTGTTTCCTAAAAATTAAGGAAAATAATAATTAACTGAGGCAACTGCTTCTATGATGAAATTGAGGCTTCTCATCCAAGTAATACAGCTTTGCTAAACATGAGCTGTAACCACCCTTTTCTCCCTCCCCCTTCACCATGTTTGTTTTTACCTTTAATTTTGCTTCTCTTCAGAGTTTTCTTCTGACTTTCTCCTTGCATTTCCCAGGGTTGTCTTAGGATGTGGATTCTTTAAGAAATTTCCAACAGGGTCCCCAAATGTGTTGTGTTTACATTTATGTCATTCTTTAGCTGCTCATAATGTAAGTTCAAGTCAGTAAAGCAAAATAAAACAAGATCTGAGCACTGTAATTGCTGTACTGCTCCACTAACATGATTTTCTCTCAATGCTCCACTTGTCACCAACTCAACAGCTTTAAGCCTATCTTAAAGGAGAGCTGTACCTAAATTTGAACAGACTTGAGGAAGAAAATTTTTCTCTAAGCAATTTTAGCATACAGTTTAAGCTCTAATCCCTGTTAAAGCTCAAAATTTTAATCAATGTTGCTCTTTCTGGTTCATTTTTGAGACTCTCAGAACTTTTTCCTTTTCAGAGCTCTTGTTGAATACAAGTCATGGAAAGCAGTGCTCTCAAGTTCAATATTAAGATTCAAACCTTCACCTGCTGAAACTCAGTAAGCTTGGCCCACTCACTGGAGGGATACTGATTTACACAGGTGAGAACCCAGGTTTAAGTGTTTTATTCTATCAGCAGACTGAGAAAAAGTGAGTTGTTTCGCTGAGATTTCCTCTACAGTGCAGCAATGGTTATCAAAGCAAGGCAGATAGTGGAAATTTTACTTTGCAAGACAAGTACTGCACACATGTAGTAACTCAGCATAAGAATGTTCTATTGAGTTTCAACTTTGGAATTAGAAAGCACAATTACTCTTTTTCTCCACTGCAATAGGAAAACATGACATACTAAGAAGTAAGAGCAATGCATTCTTCGATTGAAAGCAGATTGCCCGTGGATTGCAAGCAAATAGAAGAAACTGAGTCACATTTTTGTAAGAAAATAAAGTAATTTCTAAACTAATGGATTGATAGAACAAGACACACTACAAGTGCTGTGCCACAGATGTCAGCGTTGTGAAAATTCATCATCAAAAGAGCACGATAAAAGGAAGGTACATTTCATGTACAATCACCTTTGCAATGTAAACATCCTGGAGGAGCTAGAATATTTGAGATCGCACATTATTCCCTTTTTTAAGTTTAGTCAGGGGAAGTTCCATTTGAAAATCAAGGGCACAGTTTGGTCTTCAAAGTTTTCAGAAGTTTCTGCAGTTTTTCTATTTCAACTTGCCAGATATTAAAAGTGAAGGGTCAAATCTGCAGGTGGTGTAAATAAGCACAGCTCTGTGAGAGCTTTCAGCTTATGCTCATTTACATCACATGGAAATTATATTTCTCACTTCTTCTGTGAATAACTGCACATATATATATATATGCATGTGTGTGGTGAATATATATTTTATAGAAAGTGAATGCTTTGATCTGTCAAAAGGAAGATACAAATATAAAACAGGAGACAGGATATGAAAAACATACATTCTGCATTTACTTTGAAAACTGAAAGTCATGGGGATAGAAACATTGTTTATGTTCAAGGAGAACCTGGTGATTTGCTTAAATAATCTAAAACCAAACCACTATCACATGAAGGATTTAACAGCTCCCTGTCAAGCCTGATAGGCTCAAGCTATGACTTGCTAACTTTTATATAAACAAATAGCTAGACAGTGACAGATCCATCATAGATCCCTGCTTTTACAGTATAGACCCTGGTGCAGCAAAGCACTCAAGACAGTCAACTTAAAGCAACTGAATAGTCCCAGGGAGGTTGGCAAGCTCACTCACCTGCTTAAAATTAGGCACACATTTAATTTGAGACGTGCATTTTAACTGCATTGTTAATCAGCAAAGCACTTCAGACTGTGCATAAAGCAGCTGCTTTCTAGAGGACTTACACACATGCTTAAATACTTTACTGAAAGAGGGCTGCGTGGTTTGATTCTTCAAGATCCTGATCATCTTAGATGTAAAGCTATAGAGCACTCCAACAGGTGAGTCACATCCTATGCATAAGTGAGATCTAATGTTGTTTATAAGTTAAACCAGACTTCCAAACTTTACGGCACGACTAAGCCAGTAGGAGAACACCGAATATGAAGAATGTTAAAGTTAATCCCCAAAATAAACTGTATTCATCATTTGTCCCACAAGTGCAGGTCAGTTAAAGTTATCCAGTATAACCAAACCCAAGGTTGCAGACTGCACCCTTGTAGCTTATTCCAGCATCTCCTTGCACCTCTTCTGGAGCATGTTCCTCTGCTACTGCTAAAATCCCAAACTGGTAATGAAAACAAGAGATTTTTTTCCAATGCAAATAGTTGCAAGCTTTTTCCTAAACATCTTTACAGATTCGTGTGTGTGCATAGTCTTATTAGTGCAGCTATTTCTGCCATAACTAATTAGAGTATTCATGGAAGAATTTTTTTCCTGTGGCCATAGGTTTGTTATGATAATGATAAGAAAAAGCGTGACAAAAGAATAAAGAAAAAAATCCCAAGTTTGTGTGGGACAAGTCTCTAAATAGGATAAATCTAGTTAGCTGACTAGAGCATTATTCATTTTTAATTAGTTTGAAGCAAATAGTGCAATTTGTGCCAAGATGCAAAATCACAGCATCTTCAGGAGGAAACGGCTTGACAAGAGATACAAATTAATTCCTCTAAAAGTACTCCTTCTATAAGCTTACCATCAATATTCCTCATTTAAAAAGTAGTGTGCTGAGCATGCTCTTCCATTAGGTTGGTTTTATGTCACAGTTTGACTTTTCCTCCCTATTGCTTAAACTAGAAATGTAAAAATTTGGGGACTTTAATCACCCCATAAATATACCTGTTGTGTAATTATGCAAATCAAATTAGGAGCAGTCAATGGAATGTTTATTTATCAAAAAACCTGACCCAGATTTCCTGCTGACTTCCTTGGGATGTGAAAGCATTTCTACTTCTGTTCAAATAGAATTTTTCACCTTAATGTAGACAGTGATTTCGCTGCACCAGGTTCTACAACCTTTTCCAAATAGCAGTGTTCTAATAAAGTGAAGAAATCCAGCTGGGAAGGGAAATTACAACCTAGTTATAGGGATACATTTGAGAAGACACTAAATTATCCCCATTTTGAAAGAGAGTGATGGTCCATTAAGCATAGGTGGGGGAGCAGGGAGCCGTTATGTTTGGCATTCAAGCTACTATTTGGGAAGGAAACAATGTGTTGGGTTTTGATTTGATTTTTTTTTTCTGTCATATGAAATTACACTGGTAATATTTGCAGAACAAGACATTAAATTGGCTATATGGGTTGCTCTATCTTTGTTCTCTGTTTCATAGACAAAAAAAAAAAGTTTTTTTTTACAGCCATTTCTACCACAATTATAGATATGGCTATTAAAATGTTTCTCTTTACAAAATCAATGGAAAAAGAAAGCAGAGCTGTGCTTATAGTCATGAGCTTAGCCTTTCCATTCAGGGATATGACTTCAACAGAGAGAATTGCATCCATTATGCAACAAATTCATTGAAATCTTAAAGAAAGAAATGGCACCAGAGGGCACAGTCACTGCAATGCCATTATCTCCTGCCCTTATAGTTCTTCCTTGCCTCACTCCATTGGTTCCTCCCCATTTTCAGCCATGTACAAAAGAAAAAAAAAAAAAAGCTGAGCAGTTTTTCTTAAAAGCTTTCCCCTTAAGCTAAAACATGTTGTTCATCAAAGTGTTCATATATATATAATATATACCTCATAATATATATAATATATATTATATATATGTATAACGAAACACAGAAAGTTAAACAGAAAGAGCCACACAGCAGAGCAGACATGTAAAAACACAATCCAACAATCCAGTGCTTAAACTTAGAAACTGTGTGGAAGTTAAATCCCTGTTAGAAGGAAAAAAATTTTTTTTTTTTCCTGTTTATTGTTTGTTGGATTTTAGTTATAATTCACCTTTTAACATTTGTTACTGCTATGCTAATACCAGCTGTTAAGTTCTCCAAGTGAATTGTTGTCTTGACTACAAAATAGGGTTCTGGGAAAAGGAGAGATCTGAGCATGGTGAATTTTTCTAGCAAGGAACAGATAATTTTTTTTGCTCTTAAAAAAAACCCAACAAGCCTGTAAGGGAATAAGTGTTGAAATCCATGGAAAAAAAGAAAAGTATGGCCCTCAGTCCCAGTAACAGGTCTTCTTTGGCACTTGAGAACGACCACAAGTAGTTTGCCTTTTTATTCATATAGAACAAAATTTACAAAGTCATTCATACATTTTTGTTTGTTTTTTTGTTTTGTTTTTTACTTACTTCGAAAATTGGGAATATTCAAAATACACTTTTACCCCACTTCATTCTTTCATTATTTACAAGTATATACAAGAAAAATGTAAGAGTTTGTTTGCTTTTTTTTTTTTTTTGTTCCTTTTAAATTTTTGTATTAAAAAGCTCTGCTGGTTGTTTTACTGTTTGTTTTCGTCATATGGATGTTCCATGTGAGGGCTCCATCGCTTCTGGAATGACTCCCCCCGGCACGGACTGGAATGACATTGGGATGGGGGTTTTCACGGGGCTCTGACGAAATAGTCCTCCGTTTGGTGACCTGTGTTTGCACTGTATGGAGGGCATGGTGGCTGAGCTGCTCAGGGGCAGCGGCAGGTTGCTGCCAGAGGCAGCTGTGAGTGTCCTGCTTGCACCATGAGTTGTCTGTTCTGGTAAAAAGGTGGTGACAGAAAGTTGCGTGTTCTGGTATTCGCGCACGGGCTCCAGGGTCTGGGTTGGCTGCATGCCACCGATCTCCAGGGCTGAGATTTCAATGGACGCCGGAGAGATTTGCTTGTGGGCAATGTCTTCGTCAATTAAACTGTTCATGCGCCTGTGGACCTGCTCCAGATTCACTTCTTTGTCCTAGTGAGGAAGAAACCAGAACAATCAGTCCAAACACAATCTCCAACCCCGTGTGACCCCCCTTCCTTTCGTGTGTGTGACTGGAGTTGCTGATCAGTCGTTATATCACTTTGATTTCATCTGTGCCCATGCAAAACCTCAAGGTCTGCCCAACATGTCCAGCTGCAAAACACACTGAGTTAAAAACACCAGCTCAATCTCAGCCTGTAGAAGCCCCTGTGTTGCCAATCCCATCCTCCTTGGAGGTAAACTGATGGCTGTGGTTCAGCTAACAGGATCTGGCACCAGGGACCAGCACATCCTTTGCTCACCTCGCACAAGCTGGAAAAAAAGCATATGCCAGACAAACAAGCAAAACTGGGAGTCCAAATTCCAATGGGCAGCTCGCCACCTTGTAAACACATGACAGCTCACCACTGTCTCATCTATATGCAGTGCATTTTCTAAAGAGCACATCGGTAAAACATGTCAGTAAAAAAACCCCCTGACTTCACGGTAGTTGCTTCATATGTCAGAATCTACTGGACAGGTGTTGTGGTGGTGAAGAAATCTTCCCTTCCCATCAGGAAGCCCTGTGTCACTCATGTGGCAACAAAGCCCTACTGGAGCAGCACTGGGAGAGACCTAGTCTGGGAACCCTCGGGAGGGGACCACATACTTGTGTTTTGAGCAGTTGCATGACCAGCTGTAAGCTGTCTGTCACCTTGACACATCATCTGGAAGTCTGTCTGTGGTCAGAGCTTGGGAAAACAACGCTGGCCTTTATAGCATCCTATGAAAACATGTTTCCTAAGGTTTCCAGACTGGTCTCTTCCATAGGGTTTCAGGACCACTCACTCAACATATTTTAGCTTCCATGAGGAAATACAGAAGAAAAAGTTGCCTTTAAAGCCTGAAGCAGCAAAGACCTTCAGTGGGCTGTTTATCACCTCAGCCCAGCATTCAGGATGCTGAAATTGGAAAGCAACAAAACTGGCAGGGTAAAGTCAGCCACCTGGGATGCTGTATAACTGAATTTTAACAGCTAGCATTGAATTGCCAGTAAAAAGGTATTGTATTTTATCATTTCTCTACATTTCATAAAGCACAGCTATGATCTGCAGTTGTAGTTATTTGATGCAAGTGTAACATACGGCAGAATAGCAGCAAAGCATCCATCTCTAAAAACCCAGCAAGCCTGAAACTGGAGAAATTCCCCACTCTGACAGAAACCTGTAATTACAATTGGGCAGCCAGCAAGACCCCAACCTAGGAAGTAGGACTACCCAAAAATTTTGTGTTCCATGAATCCCTGACTGCCCAAAGTCAATGAGTGCTTAGATATTGGTTAAACCCAACACCAGCAATCTTACTAGTCACACCAAAATCTCGGCTCTGGGAACAGAGAAGTGTCACTTCCACTCACTCCTCATAATCTTTCGCCACTGGTGTTCAGGTGGAGAAGAGAGAATTAAAATATTACTCCAGTGGCATATGCTAAGCAATTTTGCTTCTGCCTGTAAATTGAAAAGTCAACTCCAAAGTCCTTGATTCCAGTCAACGTCAACTACAGATTCGATTCTAACCTTGTGATTTAACATCACTTCTACATTACTCAAGAACCACCGAATTGCTGATCCCTGCATGGATTTGGAAATGAATTAGTGTTACATGATGTTGAGTCCAAACCTGTGTCCTTAGCTTAGGCCAAGTCCATACCGATTTCAATTGGAGTGCCATTGGCCCACAATTACAGGGCTGAGCTGCATGTTGCAACTTCTTTGCTAATCAGTAAAAAATGAATTCCTATTTAATTTACATCACAAATACACCAAAATCCCAGTGAAGCTCCCAGAAACTCAGGGGATATAATCTTCCTCACCAAAGAAACAGCCTATTTTTCTTAAAAATGCTGCTTTTTCAGCCAAATCCTCTAATCAGATAATTTTGAGTTGAAGAAAATCAATGGATAATAAATCAAATAATGAACTTTTTTGACATAAAGGGATCACACAACACTTGATCAGAAAAGCCCTCCAACTTCATTGAGGCCTTCTTTCCAACAACCATATGTGACCTGTCAGGCTCTTCATTCAAAACATTAGACAATTAAGCTGACCATAACTCAGAGGCTCTTTTATGAACTCTGTAGCTAGGTAAATTAAGGATTTGTGGTGGTAGCCAGAGGATTACATGGATTTATTCATAATTTCCTTTGTTTCTCTTCCTTGAAGTAAAATTGTGGACTGGGGACAAACATGAGAAAAGTTTTTATATTATTTGCTGATGAGAAGAAGGGCTCGACCTCTACGGGTAGCTTCCTTTTGCAGAGATGTCCAGCCACTTATAGCTGCATTTTCCTCACCTGCCTGCCAACAAAAGCTTGCTGCAAAGCTCTGCTTGTCCACAAACCCAGCATGTATGATGGTACCTTTGTCTCAGGAAGCTAACTCCCAGAAGCCTGTTATATAATGCTTCTTTAGGTACTCTGTGTTATTTGTTTTCTAAATAATGTTGCTAGCTTTGATTTAGACTCCTAGTTTGGAGTCTAGTTATCTGGGATCCATATTCTTGTCAAGCCCCTATTACAAAACAAAACATAACAAAACAAAACAAAAGAACTCAGGGTAGAACTGAGCAAATATTAGAACAAATTTTCCTAAATGAGACTTTGGAGAAATGTTCATGACTCATTTACATTTTTCTGAGCTTTTGCCAAATACTAATGCCTTCTTCAGATCATTTCAAGGGAAAATATACATCACCATTTTATTTGCATTTGAATTTTTCTACTGCAAGTACATCCTCAGTGCATTCCATCCTGCTTTGCTATGGGAACAAATATAACGTGACTTGGATAAAGCCAAGCCACAGGGAAAGGTAGGATTTCAGTAATTGCAACATGTAGCATTAACTGTTTGCAGAGTAAAAATACACTTGTGAATGAAGCAGACTCTTCATTTGGAGCATCTGTGCTCAAAGGGTCATAAAATTCAAGGCATGAATTAATTCTTGCTTTATGTTTAACTTAGCCCTTTCAACATGAAAGCACAAAGAGCCACAGATGGGATGCTCTTAACAGGCATCTCCTGGTCCAGACCACAGGGATTATTAAGGACCACATTTTTTGGAATGTTCCCCTCCATTGGCCTAACAGGTCTTTTCTTCTACTTCAGCATTCCTCAGAAAATGGTGGATTTGCAGTTGCTTATGTTTCACAACAGAAACTTATGCTAAATGTGCTAAAGTTTCATTCTCAAGAAAAATAAAAACCAAATTCCTGCATACAGACATCCCATTCTACCTACATCAAAACACTTCATGTACTAAATAGAGAAGTAAATGCTTGGGATCTTTTTAAGAGGTAGGGGTGAGGATTTAATTTGCCTACTTCTCTTTCTTCAGCTTTAAGGACAACTTTCTGTTCTTACTGAGATCAGAGAAAACTTTTTAAAGGCTTTCAACAACTCAGGAATTCACATTATTCCTTCTTTTCATTGTCAAAATAAAATGTTTGTAAAGGTTATGGAAAACAACTTGTCTCTGAGGAATAATAAAACCATATTTTTAAAGGTTCTTCCCTTTTTCTTTGTCTTATTAGAGGAAGAGCAACTAAATAACTAAATGTCAAGCTTTGTATGACACTATCTTAATGTTGAATGAATGATTTTTCAAATGTTTAAAAAAACCCTAAGATAAAAATCAGAAACCCTTGAAAAGATTAGTTTGCCATTGCATACTATAAAACTGCTTTTAATCTCAAGACTTACAGAACTGAAGGTTTTGAGATAGCTTTATGTGACAAGTCAACCTTTCAGAATTTGTAAATTCTGTAAACCTAAACTTTTTTTCTTCCTTTATTGTTCTTCTGGAAAATTCAGTAACAAAGCATAAGTTATTGAATACTAACAAGCTAAATGGAAAAAGGATTAAATATCAATAAAGGCAGAAAAAAAATTCCTAAAAGTTATGACATTTTGCTCCCTTTTCAGCCCAGTGTTTAGTTCTCTAATTCTCATTAAATACAAGTAATCTGGTATAATTTTTAAGAACTTAGGTTGCATCTTTTTTTCATTTCCTGAGGCTTTGTCACCTTAACTGTGAAATGGTAATGTAGCATTGAAGAAGATTTTCAAGGTTTCTGCTGCTATAACTGTTCTCTATTTTTGCATCCCTCTATGATAAAATTAATGAATTAAAATTAATAAAATACTAAAAATTAATACCTCGAGGCTTGGAGCTGGGGAATGGCAGAGGCACTAGACCTGGCAGCTGGATGAAAAGCAGGCTCTGGTTACCCAGTTTTGTAGCACAGAGCCCTCCCTTACCCAAGGAGAGCCCCTTGGGGGAAGCCCTACTGCTACTCTTCACAAAGCTTTCTGCCTTCAGCTCCACTGAGCCTGAGTGAGGCCTCTCCAAGAGCTGAATGAATGAGCTCCAAACTTAATACCTCAGTGTCTGTGACAGACATGTCACCAAAGGTTGCTCCTCTTTCTTTTTTGCACTTAATATATAAAATTTAGTTAATATTATAAATCTGTCACATCTCAGATGTTTCACGCCAATTCACTTTTCATCTATGGCTACATTGGATAAATGTATATGTTTGTGTTGCCATAAGAAGATAAAATATTTCTCCTTTGCTAGCTTCATAATTCTGTTTTCAATATTAATGTTGTACTCCAAATAGATCAGTTGAAGAAATTAATCAGTGAAGGGAAGAAACGTGTAAGGAAAATGAATTATACATACAGGCTTATCCTCTGCAGGCTTAAGGAAAACAGCTAATCAAACATTGCTCCTGGTCAGGAAATTATCTTATTCATAAATACCAATTGAAATGTCATTCTTCCCCAGTGAGCTCTAGTTCTGGAAGGGTGATTGAAGGGCACGTTTCTGATACGTCCCAAACACTCGATGGTGAGTGACAGGTTCAATGGCCTGTGACTGACAGCAAGAGCACACCCTGGCAACTGCTGGATTTGAACAATGCACACCAGAATTACCTGGGAATGATTAAACCTGCACGACCACACCTGCAACCAACTACAGTTCCCTTTCAGGACTAACTAACTTTGGCCTTATCGCGCAGAGAGAAATTATGGCGAGGTATAAATTCATACAGGATGATTTACAGAGTAATCAATATTTTTTTTTCTAGCTTATTTTCTGGGACTTTTGACAGTGGGTTCTAATCTAATAAAAGCCCATGGGCAGTCATATTGAAAGAATATGAAACTACTTGGGAGGTTTGGAGTCAGTTAACATGATCAAATTCAAGAGACATCTCACTGAGTGTTGAAAAGTTGCTACTGGCTAATGTTTTCCAGAAATTGCCTACATCACTCTAAACACAATTAATTAAAAGGTAATACTGCTCAGCTGACAGGTTGCAACACTTGGGATTTTCCAAAGGGAAGATTTTTGAGAAAAATATTTTTATTAAAGACTCCCCTGTGGCCTCTTGTTCTTACTTGTGATTTCTCTGAGCTATTAGCAGAGTTCAAGAGAAGACAGTTGAAGACATAAAAATGCTACAAGCTGATGAAGCAGTCCCAGTAAGGCAAAAAAGGAAGACAAATCCCCAAAAAGAAGATTGAATACCTGCAGAAATTTGATGCTAAAACTGTGCCAAAACTCTGATTGGTTTCATCTGCATCCCACACATGCAGGTAAAAGCACACTAGACTACAAAAGAAAAGACTGATGCCCCTGATCCAAAAGAACTAGAAATTCAGAAAGGTAGCCAGTATGAGCAGATAGGCTCATAGAGGAAGGGACTATCATGAATGTGTCAATACCTCCCAGTCAGGTGCTGATAACCGTGGCAAGAAATAGAAGTTTGTTACTGTAATTCTTAATAAGCCTCAGGAGACATGCAGAAAATAATGCTTTTAAAGTAATAGTCTTAATGATAAATCATGATACATTTCTGGTTGGTTGGTTTGTTTCTGTCTTGGGTGACAACACGAAGGTTATCTTTTGATGAAAGACATAAATACTAATATTACATTTTCATCCTGTGAAAGAACTACTTAAAAAATAATGTAATTTTGGGATTAGGACTGGGGTTCAACATTTGAGCCAAATCCCAGCCTCAGACAGACATTCCCTCTTCTGACCTTGACCCGGATACATGCCAGTCTCTTTCCCATCCATATGAAAGTCCTCTTGACTCATACAGTTTATCAGAGGTCATGAGACACAGGTGATGGAAGGCACACTCCGAGGCACTTCCATGCACAGACAGACATACCACATAATTGAGAAACAAAACAGAGAAATAAAACAGTGCAGTTTCTGTGCTCACGTACCCACAGGCTATTCTCTTCTTAGCTCAGCATTAAAACCCACAGCTCCACCCAGCTACCAGCTTCTGTCCATGGGGTTCCAGACTCAACCACTTATATTCTTAAGGAGAAATAAGGCAGCAGCAGCAGCTCTGTATATGTACATTTGTTTAAGATTATTTTGAAATCCTGTATTCACCCAGGGTCATTATCATTACTTTCAGCTACAACTACTGCATATGCAAAGCTGTAATTTTAATTTATTCCAGGAGGCTCTGACAGACTGGCAAACCCAGGCATAATTGGCTTGCTCAGGAAGAAAAAGTAGTGATGATATATGTAATAGTTGTGCTGCAAAACAATGACAACACAGTATGGTGTTATATTAATACAAATAACCCATTTTTAATACGACTCAGCTTGCCACGCTCATTATTCCAGAGATTCCTCAGTTGGCAATGCAGTGAAATGCAGACAGACGTGTAAACAGATGCAGTGATGATGTATGCTTGCTGTCATTAATTTAACACAGGCAACTGACCCAGTCAAATAGCACTTAATGTTACATAAAACTTGCTGAGTGGTTTCTCAAGGTACTCTGCAAGATGCTGGTTTGACCATAACAGTCCCCTATTAGAAATACGTAAAGCCACACCTTGTCTACTTGAAAAACTGCTTTTATAAATAGGACCAACCCTGCAATCAAGCTTCTGCTCTTCTAAGTGGAAACTGTACCACATATTTTAAATTAGCAATTAAGTGAGTTATCATCTATAAAACAGATGTTAGAAGAATGCACTGAGACTGACATCAGTTGAGGTCCAGTTGGCTGTTATCTAATTGAAACAATAAAAGAAATGAAAGTTTTGCAGTATGTTAATTGCATTCAATGTGTAATCGTCTGCAAAGGAACAAAACTTCATAAAAATTATGTACAAGAGGCCACCTTGTTTGCTAGGTGATGCTCTCCTCCACCAGAGAGCAGAAATTCCTTTAGGAAGAAACAGTAACATTCTTTTCCCTTCTAAGTAAACCTGAAAAAAAGGTGAGAAATAATAGAATACTGCAAAGATGATGTTAATGTGACAGAAAATTGTTCCAAATGCATTGCCAAAGTTTATTCCCACTAACCCATGGCCCGAAAACAGGTGAAAGTAAGAATTATTACCAAAGGCCTAGAGACCAAACAAGTTACAGTGACTTGCTACAGAATTTGTACAAATAGCAAGGACCTTCCCAAAGCAGTTCTTTTTTTCCCCACACCCTTACCCAGGTTGGATTTATCTAACCTGAAATCACATCTAACCAGGGGTGTAACTCTTAAGGTGGCTGTAACTGTGAGCCTTGTCCAGAAATGCACAGGCCAGTGAGCTCCCCAGCCGGCCAGTGAAGCTGACCATGAACACCAACTTAAACCAGCTAAACCTCTCTCTTTGTTTTACTTGTCCTCTTCAACTGCAGTCCCACACTACGGCACTGTGTGAACCAATATGCAGGACACAGCACCAGTGGGAGAACACTGCACGTGAGGTGACAGCAGCAGCCCACAATCTCCTCCAGTGATCTACTCCCACATTCACCACAATACATTAACCAAGTGCAATCACAGAGAAACAATCCGGTCCTCACAGCTCACAGCACACTCAAACCTGCAAGGTAAGACGCTGTGATGGCATTTTCATTTGTTACTCAATACAAATGGGGACACTCAGCCTCATGCCGAGATATTCAAGCTCTAAAATCCTTACCAACCTTGGTTCTCAAGACGGTAACCCAGCTACAAAGAAAATGAATGACTGGTTCACATTATACAATTGTTTCCACAGTTTTCATGAGGTTAAAAATAAACAGGACAGTAAGAGAAAGCACAGAAACACATTTTCAACACAAGCAGCAAAATGCAGTACAGAATGAGTGCTGGTGGATGAGCATGCCCAGGTCTCTGCAAAGGAACTCTTGGGAGAAAGGAGAACTTGCAACCGGAGAAACCTTTACTGTGTACACACCACAAATATTGTAGTTACAAGCATTTCCAGCAACACAAAGGTGAGGTTCAAGGGTAGTTCCAGGGAGAGGTAAAGATGAGGAAAAAACTATCAGGTATTCTTCTGTGCAGGCATTTTCAACAAGAAACCGATTATCTGTATGTTTATTATAAGTTCTCACCATGCTTCTGAGGCCCAGCCTCACATCATTGGCCATCTCCAGATGGAAAGGGAAAGGAAGATGTGGGGAGAAAAAAAAAAGTATCAAGATAGTGAGGCTAATAGTTCTCTCTTTTCAGCAAACATTTACTTCTTATTTCTTATACTTCTGATAGCACGGCAAAGTAAGAGGATTTCTCTCAAGTGGGTGGTGTTTTTAGAATTTGACTACATCTAAAATTTCCCTGTGAGGTGACAGATTACTCTTTTATGAAGTAAGAATTAAATTCATTAAGATTCCATTCCAAAATTCACTAAAAATTAATGGATTCTTTACATTGCTTTGCACAGCTTTTTAATCCTAAATTATTATCTAGTCCATAAGGGATGTAATTTTTCACTCTAGTGAACCCAAAGCAAAGCAATGCTATCCCCCAACAGTCTGATTTACTCTACTGGAGCATCAGGCACAACAGATTGCTCTACGTCCTCCTTCTTCACCATTGCAGTCTAGTCAAATCCAAATCTCAAAAGTTCCCGTCAGGAGTAGAAAAGAGACTTGACACAGCAGACAAAGAATTGCTTCTACAACCTGTTAGATGCCCAGTGATTGCTGCCTTACAAAGCCTCTCCTCTTCACTCCAGCTACGTGAAAACCTTAAAAAAACTCTTACTCCTGATTATTAGCCACAATTTTTTTAATTAAAAATCGAATTTTGAAAAGGTTTCTGCACCTCCATTCGTGGCTATATTTTGGAAACTGCCCAAGCTTCTATTTTGACATAAGAAAAGACACGACCAGCCAAATCATTAAAATAGATCAGCATAATAACAATCTGGTCACCAGCTTCCCAGAAGAGAACTCTTGCATACTGAATAATTCTGAAGATATAATACTTGTTATATTGAGCGAGTTTGAGTAGCTCTTTTCTATATATGGGTTTACAAATATGGTCCTGAACTTATGGAAAATCATAATCAAACCATTGATTATTTTAAAAAATATATGTAATTTCCACAGTATTGATATCTGTGATAATTAATATTTTGCTATTATTGACCACACGTTATTTCAAGTACTACAAAGTTGTTTAAATTCAATCGATAAATAGATTTATAAATTGCCTGTTAATATTATTGCATGGCAAAGTCAGTCATCAGCAAATAACTTCACTGCACATGTAACTTCCCGTTTCTGCTTTATACATCTTGGTTTCAAAGCAGTTGCAGTTTGATCCTATACCACTAAAAGGAATGGAAGTGTTTTGGTGATCTGGGTGAGATCAGGATACACATCTTATTTATTTTTATGTACATGTTTAAACACTTAGTTAGATCAACACCTAAGGCATTTTTCAAACCACAAAAATGTAAAAGAAATTTGAGGAAAAGGTCACATTTTATGTTTTTTTTTATTTTAAACTTTTACTGATTTTGTTATTTTACACCCCCTTCAAAAAGTCAACTTTAAAATAGCACTGTAGGCTGAGATAAAACATACAAAAATTAGCTCTGTAAACAATGTGTGAAGAATCTAAAAGAATCTGACACATTAAGCCTCCAATTCAGTAAAACACATAAGCTCATGCAGCACATGAGTAGCCTCAGAAGTTCTCTGGGATAGATGATGTAATGCAAACTAAGCAAGTACTTACACTCATTACCAAACTGAAACTTTAAACAGGTTATTTCTTCTTTATTTCCCTGCATGGCAACATTCATTTTTTAATGTTGAATTTCTCTTGGATAATTTCCCCACCCCCTAAGATTCATGCCAAGTAAATCCAGATTATATCCCTAAGAATCCCATTAGCAGGGTTTTCCCACATGACTGAGAGAAAAATTGAACCAAACAGAAAAATCCCTTCCTTGCAGTTAGGGAAATATGCTGGTACCAAACTGAATTGCTTCAACACTGCTTTGGGTAGCAGTGTCATAAATCACAGGGATGACATGTCACTTCTAAATCCATTACAGCCTTGACTGAAATCTATGGTGATCAATAGCGAGAGTTGACTGATTTCATTGGACTCTGGCTGTGCACACTGCCCGTGACCAGATATTACAGACTATCTGCTTCACTGCAAGGCACTTCCAAAGAGAAAATCTTGTTTCTTCACTCATGTAAAAAGCCAACACAGAGTTAGCTAAGATGCCCTTCCAGCTATTATCAGTTTCTGTACAAGGCAATTCATATATTATATACTCCTCTGCTTTTTTTTTCCTTTAACTGATTCTTCCAGCTTACACTTTATCATCAAACAACACTAAACTTTGCATTCTGGGTTGACTGATTCCTAACACCGCACTGCTAGTTAAAAGAAGTTTCTCAGCTTATTATATTCAAAGCCAGTTTAAAACTGAATTTCTAGATGGCATTAAAATGCATTATTTTGCCAGTGTTTGCGTAATTTATTTTCCCCAAAAAACTTTATTTATTTATTCTTAGAAAAGTAGAATACAATACAGTGGTACAAACAAATGATAATTTATATGCAACTGAGCAAAAAAATGTACAAAGATTTCAGACATGTCATTAAAATACAGAAAAAAATAACTTAAAATAAACCCAAGATAAAATATAGAGAACATGCAATGAAGGGAAAATAAAATATCTGTTTGATGATCTCATGTTTCCTTTCACTTTCAAAAGGAATCATTCTGGGGGGGAATCAAATTGTCAGAATAAAAGGTAACACCACAAAGGAGAGAAGGTAAATGAAGTGACAAAGAAAAAGACAAGGAAAGTGAAAATAATGGTGAAAGCAAGAGACTCTTTAATCATCAAACCAACACTGCTGACACCATGCTGAAGGTACAGAAGCCTCGGTTGCCATGGAATAGTATCTGGTGGGAGAACTTAAGTGAGATGAATATGGTACAAAACACAACTCTTAGCAGTGACAAATTTGGATCCATTGGACTCGTGTCTGCCAGCTCAAACTTCTGTTTCTATGGTACACTGAGTTTCAGGCTCTTCTAATACCAGAGGAGAGTTTTAGTGGGTAACTTTCATGACTGCTAAAGCTAAAAGTATGGATTTTTGAGGTAGGCTGGAATCTGCACATCACTGGACATGGAAACAAGGGAACTTAAGGCAGATCACACAAGGCTGCCCTGGCCAGAGACACAGGTTTTCTTTCTTTCCTCCTGCATGCTGCCAAGATATTTGTGATAGTTTTTGGAGTAATTTTGCTACCTCCCCACTATCTTATAGAACTTGCAGAGTCTAGACTTTCTGAGATTCAATACATTTAGAACATTATTAAGCTGGAGTAGCAGGAAACAGGAATTATAAGACGCTGTTTCTAGTACACGAGTCGGTTCCCACAGTGGACAGTACCTGAATTGCTGCCCTGTTTTAATAATTTAAAAATAAAAAGTAAGAACAGAAGAGTGAAAAGAGTCTACCGAACAAAACGGTTTTGCAGAAGCAAGAGAAAGTTAACGAATAGCAAACTAAGCTGTGAGGACCGTGATTGTTAATAAATTATAAATTTGACACAAGTTAGGAGACAATGACTAGTAGCAACTCAGGAGATGGACAACTATGCTATTTCTTACCCAATAAAAATCCAAAATCTTCTTGCACTACAGAATCACAAACACACTACGTACAGTTTCTGAAACACTCACATTGCTAGGAATAGCACAGAAGTTTGGGGAAAAAAATAGATTTCTGATTTATCATATACATTATCTGAGCAAAGAAAGAATCAAGTCAAGAATTTCTTGAGGTCATTCTAACATTGTCTTTCAAGAGCCATGGTAACTATAAGTGAATCAATACCACCTTTTCTGAGAGATGCAACAAGTATCAGTTCCCAGAAAAAAAATTATTCTGCGATTAATTTTGTTTTATAGGGAGTTGCCGTTTCTTTTTAATGAGTACACCTCATGCACAGTGAAAAATATGGGAATTCAACTTTCTTTCCATGAAGAGTAAGATATTTCATCTTTGCTTATAAGTTTCCATTGTTTTGTAGTATGTGGGTGAACTAGGAACTATTCCTTGATAGTTCTGAAGAGATCTCATAAGTAATAATCTTCAAGAGGAATAGCACATCACACTAAGACATAGCTGATAAAGCACAGAGGATGTTGGGGAGTCCATTGCAATAAGCAGCTACGCTTGATCATAATGACAATGGAGATGTGAAAACTGTCTTTCATTCTGTCAAATGGAATAAAAGATACCAACAATCTGATGATGGGGCAAAGCCCTTGGCAGTTAAATGATCCAAATTACATTATGGCTTACTCATTTTGTGAAATAAATGCATAGGAATCATACCAAAAGATATAGAACTCCAGAGATAACTGTTAAAAGCTCAACACTTATGTGGTACCAAGGTTTAACAACTTTATCTGATTGCTCAGTTATTTAAAAGGGACATAGAGTGACTGAACAGAGACTCTGCAATAAATACTAATTTTTTTACAGCTCCCCAATTTTCTGAAGCTTATCGAAGTTAAAAGATTAGGTATCAGTATTGCAGGCTGCGTAGCAGCTGTGTAAATTCAAGTTTTTAACACACGGAGACAGATGTATGAGCTGGTTAAATTTCACTGCGGGTATAGGATGGCTGTGTATTGACAATTAGGAGAGGGTGATTATAAATTCCAGAAAATCTGTTTTGGAAAAGATGACTAAGTGTAAGTTTCTCTGAATTAGAAATTAAAAGGGGCATTTTAATCCTACCAGATATCTTTCTAACTCTGAGATTAGAAACTTGAACCCTAATAGAAGAATGTGGCATGGTGTTGCACATATAGATTTTTTCCTGAGGTTGGAACTAATCTTCTGTTAATCTGATCTGATAAGGATTAAATGAAGAATTAATAAGGATAACATTAAGACTTGCAAATCAGAAATACTTAGAAACATTTTTATAAATCTGTTTCAAATAGAATAAAAATATTTTGTATCAACATCCTGAAAAAGAAGATCAACCCAGCCCTCACTCTTCTAGCAAGAAATGTCACTGTTCTTTGGATGACACAACTGTGAATCAATGGCATTTGTGTCTTTGGAAAAATAAAGGAAATTCATGTTTCCTGGAAGTTTATCTTAATGAATTGACCTAATGGATAGAAAAAAATATTAACTTTTTTTTTTTTTAATTTTTTGGGGCAGAGTTTCTTCATATGTGAATAATGTAAAAATATCACAACTGAAAGTAGTCTTCACCTCACCTAACTCTTCCTATAAAGTCTCCACAAAAGTAGATCATGTTAATGTCAAGGTCCAAGTTGTGTTGTCAGGCTTCCTGCTCCCCCCAGGTACACAGTTAACACTACATTCTTCACACTCATTGGAATTAAGAGCTGTGATTTATACCATGCAGACATCTGAGTCCCTGAATATCAATGTATTGGCTCAGCCTAACCTCCACAAAAGCCTAAGAAATACAAAGTGGAGAAAGAAAAGACAAACAAACTGGCAAAACCCCAACACCTTAATGTCAACTGAAAACATTTCTCCAGTGCTAATGAAGGCTGCGCACATTCTTCTGACCCCAGACTTCACAGACCCTTGACATACAAAGAGTCTCTAAAAAAACGATTTCTCTCTCTCTCCAGCAAGATGCACACCATCCATCCTGTCATAAATCTGCTATAGCAGTTGTGCCTCCATCTTCCCAACATCTCTGCTTTTTTGAGTTGGCAGCTGCTGACATGACACAGCCTACCGAGTGGCTCATGCCAACAGAGAACATTACACAAGAGCTCTGCAAGCCACAACAACTCCTCATTCAGTTCTGATTCCACTCCAGTTTTGTACAATGGATTTATAAAGCTCCTAACAGGCTAAGGGTCAGAGAAGACAAACGTTGCCACCTTCTCTTTTGCCTCATAGGTGACACCAAAGTCCAATGTTAGACTGCAAGAAAATCAGCCTCTTCTGTGACCCTCCACAAGCTATGCGCTTCACGGAAGAAAGTGGCTGGGAGAAAACCCAGTTCCCACAATTCCTAGGTGATATCACAACACTCATGTTTTGCCAAAGCCTTCCTAAAAGCAGAAGAAAATCAGCAGCATGACTTGAGTTTGCAGCTGTTACTGAACTAATGAGTTGGCTGGAGTATCAGATGCAGCTAAGAGGCAGATTTTTATGTTCTGTGTGTGCTACATGTGCTGCAGCTCTGTTGTTATGGCTCTTGTTGTAGAAATGCCAGAAACTGTGGTAGAAATCAGATGTCCTGAACATGCTCCTCCTGGATATCAAATTCTCCTTGTGCTCTGCACCACTTCTCCTGACTCAAACAGGGGAGTACCCAGGACTCCATGCTCCCCTCAGTCCTGGATCCTGTCCTTCCTAAAGTTTTGAAACTTAGGTCTTCTAAACGTGTCTAAAACCTTCAACTCATGTACACCATCTCTTCTGAAACTTGTCTTCCCACCTTAATTGCAGTAGCCATCAGCAATCCCACTTTGACACCTCCTCACTGGTAGCACATAAATAAAATATCCCTTACTCCTAATCCACCAGGAAATATCTGCTACATTCTTTTGCTAATTTAGTAGAGTGGATGTTGTGGTCACTGTGACCAGAACCCCCAGCCCCTGGTCTGCAGTGGTGTCAGAGCTTAGACTGCAACAGCAGTGTGGCTGTCTCACATCTGGGCAGAGGATCCCTAAGCATCCTGCCTGTCCGTGGTGCTGGGCAGCAGTCACCCTTCCCTCTGGCTGGATCCAAAGGTGCCTCTAGCTGCCTGCCTTTCATTGCACCCAGCTGTCCCTGTCAGGGACCCCCCATTCCACCCCATCCTGCCTGCCTGGCATACCCACCATATGTTTCCCTCCCGACCAGCTTGGCTTAGCCCCATGCTCTCTCATTGGGAACATGCACTTCCTCATTCAGCCTTAACACCTGCTTGTGCCAGGGCTCCCACTGACTCTGCTCCCTCTCCCTCAGCAGGACTCACATTGCTGACCTTTTCAGAACCAGTCCATGTGCTGTACCTGAGTTTAATTTCCCTCCTTAACCCAGCCTGCCTGTGCTCCAAAGGCAGAGCCAGCCCCCCACACAGTGATTTTCCAGAGCACAGCCGTACCGTGTGAGTAACTTCAGCACACTTTAAAACACAGAAGCTTAAAATAATTCTATTGTTTGTCACAGAAACTGCAAAAGAGCAGTACAGATGTACAGAGCAACCCTGATCAAAAATGCACTGGAGGGAAAGGGGAGAAGGATGAGAAAGGGGGAAAAGATGGGATGGGATAGGCAGGGATATGTAGTACTCCTTTTAACAATTATAAAGAGAGAAATAAAGGGGAAAGGCAAAAAAAGAGAAAATATTTAAACTTGGCAAGACAGGTCTTTTTTCAGCAATGGAAAATGAGTATTTAAAACTCCTTGCAACTAATGAGTGAATTATTTCATCTTATATGAAACTGCCATTGAGTCATATTCTCATCACATTCTACAAAGATACACAAAGGTGAGTCCCTGAGCACAGAAAGGGGAACTCACAGCATAGTCTGGTCAGATTTGTGCTGCCTTCACAATGTTGAGGTGGGGGGACCTTTGGGGTTACAGCAGGAGCGACTTCTACACAGCAGCAGGGCAAAATCGTGGGATCATAGAACAGTTTGGGTTGGAAGGGGCCTTGATATCCTCTCGTTCTAATCCTTCCGCCATTGGAAGGGATGCCATCCACTAGACTAGGTTGCCAATTTGCCAAAATTGCTTACAGGTGTCAATTAGTCAAGTACTACTGCAACTTGAGAAACTTAGATTAGAACTGATGGGTTACATACTATTTTCCAGCTGTAGTGCAGCTCACTGCTACTATTTGCTTGTAACAAACATCTGCTCCAAGATGAAAGCACATACAAATGCCTCAATGTCTCCAAAATAACAAGAGGTTAGTTTGTTAAACATTTAGTATAAGTAAACAAATACAGGCTTCATGCAAGACAGATCTGAGCACAGACTGATTATTCCATCATTGCATTGCTAACTATCACTCACTACTGTGCATGAAAACTTCAAACCCAAGAAAATTCTCAGAGGTATTTTTCTAGGTAAAACGTTATACAAAGGTCAGTTTCCTCAGAGGCTCCTATTTTTAGAAACAAAACTGAATTCAAAAGAAGGGAAGCGTTTATACAGTGTCATGACAATATGGCTTATTCAATTATTAACTAGCTGATTTATTTTTAATTGCTCATGTACCTCTTCAAACTCAGCCTAGGTCAGCCATGAAGGAAAGAAGCTACCAGTTGGCTGGCAGCTGCACAGCCTGCACAGGATGGACATGGTTATCACAGCCAGTGGGTGGGGGCTCAGATCAGGGAAAACATTACCACAGATGGCATGGCTGGGTGCCCGTGACTGGCCTCCCCGTCACTCACAGCAGAGTGGCTGAGGGCGTGTTTCTGAACTACTCTCTTACCCCTAAAGGTGGTCTCTCCAGGTCAGGGCTGAGGCACAATGGTGGGGCAATGAGGGGAAGTTTGCACTGCTGCTGCCCATGCTGTATCTGCTCTACAAATAAATAGAGGACTTTAGTCTCCAGGGCCGTCAGTTTGGCACCTTCCATGTGCACAAAAGACACATTTGTTTGTTCTTTTATTTGCTTAGAAACAACCACCCAAAAAGTTATATGCAAAGCTTAGTATGGCGAATCAATATAAATCAAATGTATTGTACGAGAGCACCTAAAATCCCACAACTTTCACTTGCTCTTTCTTTTGTGTTTTCTACTTTTAATTGTGATAAGAATAAAAGTTATGGACCTCTTTCGGTGTTTCTTGATGACAACGGTTGCTGTTCCACCACAACTCCAATGCTGCCACCAAGCAAGCAAGAAGAAGGCCTATTGCTAAAATGCAGAAAACGCCTGCAAAACTGTGAAGCTTGAGTGCCTTCCCATCTGTCTGTGCATTGGTATGGCTATTCAGGTCACAGCGTCCCATCCGTGGCCACCATTTCTGTTTAAGAACATCCAAATCTCCACTTTCTTGCAATTCTAGGATCCTGCAGAAATTTCAAAAGACAAGTATTATTTTCAATGATACTTTTTCACAATTTTTTGGTCTTTTCCTTATGCAGCACAACTCTTAAATCTAACATCCCACAGCTCAAAACTCCACCCCACCACCACCACAGTGTTTTATTTTTCATCTGAAACTCCACTATACCAAGACTTCTTTCTACTCACAGCAGCAGGTAAACTCCACTGGGTAACTTCAGAAAAAAAAGAGACTGTCAAAAATTCCACTGCAATGCAAACAGCATTTCCAAGGGAAATCACCAGTTAGTCATGCCTGGTCTGGCTACATTCAGCTGCAACAGCTGGTCCCACTAGTGAAATGCTCAACCCACTTCACTGCTGCTCTTCCACAATAATTTCAAAATCATGGGAGGCTAAACATGCTACTGTTTGTGCACCACTTAATACAAATCTGTTTAAGCAGCGACCAACTCATTTGCTTCAGCAAATGTACTTTATTCAAAAGGATTTTACTTCAATGCTGTTACTTAATGCCTGAATTACTGTGTTAACAGTTGCTAATTAATCATTGTTTTGTCTCTTGTGAAGTGTCCCTTCTCTGCATGAATGATTCATTTTGGATTTGGTTTGATAACTGTTTTAGCTGTTTACTAACAATCTGTTCTCTTGAGGCAGCTTTGTCTCTAGTTATGCAGCTGGAGTTTTGCTCGTTTTTATAAAGAAGGAGCAAAATGAGGAAATCTTGCTTCAGTTCCCTGCCTGGAGGGGAGCACCAGCTCACCTTTTCCTAAGGCCACACGTGCCTGCACCACTGCATGTCTTCATTTCAGTGTACACATTCATATGAAAAACATATTCATCGGTCCTTTGTGCCAGAGGCAGCACTGGATGAAGGTGTGAGGCCACATATCAACACATCACCTCCGTCCCCTCCTCCCAAGCCAGATCCACATGGAGCAGAAGTAGCAGCTTTGTTGGAGCCTGAACTCAACCTCTCTGCTGTCATGTGTTCATTTTCCTTTATCAATTAATTTCCAAAATTAATGTGAACCACAAATGGTTGCTGGCTATAGAGAGGAATCCTATAAAAAGAGCTTTGTTTCAGTTTACCTCTGGGAGAAAAGATCTCTGTAGGGACTTCCATGCTGGAGTGCTATCCCGTATCCTTTGCTGCTGATGCTGTTTCCTATGACTGTCACAGAGCATTCGTCATCTGTCAGCGCTGCGTATTCCACCACTGTCACATCCCATAGGAAAGCGTAGTTTCCTTTCTTGGCCTGTAAATGCAGCATGAACACAACACAATCTAAACTAAACTGAATTTCTAGGTAGGATAAAACCCAAGTCAGCAAACGAATCCAGATCTTGTAATTATTCCTTGGTGGTATTTCATTAGGTCACAAGTTATCTGTAGACCTCCAACATCTTAATATATTTCTGATACTCTTCCCTCCCAGTGGTACCTCATCTACTTCAAAGGTTGCTAAAATATCTTCCTTTTTTAATCGGAATACATAGGATAACATAGCCAACTTTAGGTAAATGTAAAGTTTAGGTAACAGGTTATTAATTATAAATCAGAGCTATTACTCTAGATGATGGGATTTTATGTATGTTTTGCAGGGGAATGGAATGTGCTGGTTCCATACATTCGTGTAACAAGACAGACACAGTATGAGAACTAAGTGATGTTTCCTAGTCATCACAGTCACCAAAATTGTAACTTTGTAGCTTTGCTGATATAAACACGTAAATAAAACACATTTCCCTTCCAAATAAACAAAGTCTTTCTAAGAGTTATGTTAGTCCTGTAATGAAACACATGCTCTGATTTTAAAGAGTTCCCTCTTTTCTTCACAGGTAAGAAGATTCACAAGAATCTCCTATTATCTCAGTTTGGGGATAAATACTGTTTTATTTTAACACACACCCATGCAGATGTCCTTAAACATCAGACTTAATTGGGACTGAAACCAATGCCTGCACACGGGGCATACAGTGAATGTAAATCACTCCAATTAACACAAGAAGAAAGAAACATCTCTGGATAGTGATTCAATAAAGCAAAAACAATAATCATTTTCTTGGTCAAAGCAATTATTGGTTTCTTAATATATTTAACCAGTTTTTAAGTCCCTAGTCAACGATAGAACAGATGGGCTGGAACATCTAAGGTAAATACGTGACTAGTCATAAATGTGTACTTCTTTAGGTCAGATCAAAACAAAACAGTGAGCTGAACTCCTGTATATATTTCTTTCTGTGAATTGATTTACCAAGCTCCCTTAGCAAATGGCTGAAGTTCTGACAGTATTATTTCATCCCTCTACATACTTTCAGTTTCTGTGTAAGCTTAATTTTAAACTCACCTGTATGTTTGTAAGACTCTGTTAGATGTTTTATTATATTGGATTCCTCAGTTGAGCAATTAAGATAATTTTAATTCACCATGCTTTGATAAAAACGATACGTTTCTGAAGTCCCTTGCAGTTGCTCACACATGAGAATAAATCAAATGGGTGAGTTATCCCCTAGTGGTTAGAATCCAGGGAAACAAAGATTAAAATTATTTTTCCTGGATTTTCTGTAAGCTAATTGCCACAATCCACCTCTTTTCTCACCTTCCCTTTTATCTGCATCAAGGCAATTAAAGATCCACAAATTCATTTGCTTCTGAGTTAAAACAAAATAGAAATGTTCCTCTTCAGTAAGTTTTAAAGGAGCCTGTATACTGACCCCTTTGAAAATACTATTTTTGTTAAGGGCATGCCACTATTGTGAGTTTGTGCCCACTTTCTCCTTTACCATCTCCCTGGTCAGTTCAGAGTAACAGTCAGTGATTCACACAGCCCCAAAGAGCAATTGATATCCTAGTAAAAAATGAAATTAAAATCTGAACTACAGTATGAAGTAACTCCTATTACAGGAGTTATTCAAATAGGAGCCCCACTCTACTGTTAGAATGATACATTGCTTTAGCTGACACAAATTGTTAAACCAGTATGTTCATAAAAATATGGTGCACTTTAATATCCTTGTACGAAACCAGATCAGAGCAAGACTTCTACACCTGCATTGCAATACTCCACCTGGCTGTTTACCTAATCTGGTAATGGTGGCACAAAGGAGAAAAGAACAAACAAATCATTCTTTACTATAAGCAAACACCAATAGGCTTCAAAACCTGCCAACACAGGGATGTGTATGAAATTCAGAATGGAAAGGAAGTGATTTCTCAAGGAATTTGGCCTACATTCCAACCAGCAACCTGTGTTCTTGGAAGTCTAAAAGATAATCTTCAAAGGTATTTTCTGAGTGATCACGTAGCTAATTAACTGGGGTTTTAGCTGTAAATCTCTGCATCTTCCTCTCTGCCCTTCCTGTGAGGGGCTTCAGCAATTCCCATTTTACACTTTGACAGCTGCGATGGTGCTGATAGACATCCTGCCTGGTGAGGGACCACAGGCAATGGCCATCAGTCCCACTAGTGATCCCGGCAGGGAAGGACCAGCAAAGGCCCTGGTTTTGCACATCTCAGTCAGGTTGTGTTCTGTGGTAAATAGTACTTAGGCTTTCGATACCTACAACAGGAAACTGCAAGTTCAGGTGCATTAAAAATATGCACTCACAGGAACAAAGACAACAGCACTTGCTACTGTACACAGAATTTATTCAAAATCCATGCTATCTGAGAACAAAATCTCGCCGGATGGATATACAGAAATCGGACACCCAGAAAAGATTTGGCCTAAGTTGCTGTGCTAAAATGTGTCTTGTATTTCTCTAAGGGATTTTTTGGTTGTTTGTTTGGGTTTTTTTGTTGCTGTTGTTGTTTTGTATGTTCATTTCCTTTAAAGAATTGTATCTATCTTCTGTCCTTTCAGAATTGGTCTGTAAATTTGCTTTTCAAATTTACAGTTTGGAAAAGAACAACACTGACAACATATAATACATTCCTCACCTATTTCTTAGTAATACTCGAGGAACACAATCTTCCTCAAATATTCGATTTCCGTCATAATGCAATGACTACAAGAAAATCACATTATTGATTCTACTTTTCAAGCCTCAGTTTTCTGTGTGTTATTTTATATAGAAGAGTTTTGTACACTGACTTTCAATGCTGGACAGCAGACCTTTTGTAAAGGTCTGCTTATCTTTTGTTTGCAGTGTTGCTATCCCAAATTACATCCTACAAGTGTAAGTGGTCAATAAACAAAGTCTACCACGTCTCTTCACATCTATTTTATATATTTTTTTAATAACATAAATCTTTCTATCCAATGTCATCACATTATTTCTCTGACAGCCTGATCATTTTACTATAAACAGGAATTTGAGTTTTAAACTCGTAGCTGTGCATACGTCTCATTTCCCAGAAATACTGGGTGTAAGACTGCTCCCCCTCTCTGATGACAAAAGCAGATTCTCTGAAGATCCCTTTTTCTTAAGGAGAGATTTGTTTCTTCCAAAACGTCTTCCACATGCTCAATTTTCTTCTCTGAAGAGTGAAGACCTCACACTATTAGTGTGTTCATTGTGCGGAAAGTTTTCTTATAACAAAATGTTTAGTTGCTATCTAAATTCAGCATCCTTCCCTTCCCTGTTAATATCTTTTGTGACAGCTAAGCAGTATCATTTGTTCAATTTAAAGAAAAGCTGTCAAACTATAAAAAAATATGTGCAAGACACACAACTGCACACGTACATGTGTGCTTGAAGAATGTTTACTTTTCACACCCCTTCTCTAGGCAAGTGGTAAAAGCCAAATAAAATCAAATTGACACTTATTTTCAAAGAAAAATCAACCCAAAATGTTTAAAGGCTGTTTAAACTTTTCATTTCTTTTCACATGAAAGTGTGCACACATGCATGCCCCTAAGCTTCCAGGCCATAGGGAAGGCAGGAAGACCCGGCACTGACCCATGGGATGGACGAGCAAGAAACACATCAAATTCCCTAGCTGTGTATAACACAGATGTACCTACCCATGTAACCAAGTCCTGATCCCAGTACAGCAAATATCCATATCCTCACGCTCTTGCATTCACGGCTCAGCCATCTAAAGCCTGAATTGTGTGTTTTTAGGACCCATAAAAATGTTCTAGTAGTGATCAGACATCATTGCAAAGATAGAATAGAGAGAGAGAGCTGGTAAAAGGGCCTGTGGCAAACACCAGCTGAGCACAGGTAAGATAGCTTGAATAAAAATGACTGAAATTAAATACAGAATAATAAGCTAAAATTTGTACTTTAGATTTATAATTGTCTTTCGTATTTTGCTCCTTTGCTGTGGCCTTATAGTGACTGCCAGCACACAGCCATGCTGCAGAACAAAAAAATCACTTGGTTAAACCTTCAACATCCTTTTTATCAGAAAGCCAGACAAAGCAGCACTCATTTATTCCACCCAGGTAGAACAACTACCTTGGCTTACACCAAAGACATCAGATTTATCTTTTGTTTAAGAGATTTATGAAAACAGATTTAAGAAAAAAAACACCTCCTGGGCAAAACTTGTATTAAAAAAAATGTTTCTTCTTCACAGTCCTAAGAAAATTAAAAGGCCAAAGAAGATTGTTTCCAAGGCATAAGAAGGACCACACAGGAAATAATACTCCAGAAAAGCAGTAAGCAACTTCATAATGTCACTCTTCAATGTGGAGGGAGAGAGAAGACTATTGTTCAAAGGGTCCTGGCTTACTGATGGTTAATTACATTATTTCAAAGAAAGCATAGTAAGAAATAATAAAAACATGAAAAAAAAAGATTAATTCCAGATTAACTTATGAAGAAGCTATCATACTAAAGACACAAGTGCCAGAATAATGCAAAATTTGTCGTTAATTTACTACCAGAACAGAGTGTCACTGTAGCTGATCTCATTATATGGTTGGTACCACAGAAATATCAAAAAGTGACCTTTACATTGACATTAGTGGAGTAGTTCAAAAACATGCTTGGATAACATTTATCATCTATAAAAAAATGCTTTAAGAGAAGCAAAACAATTCTAATAAAAAGAAAGACATGCCATTTAATCCTGTTGAAATGTTTCCAACATTAAAATAATTAAGGAACCACTATAGGATGTAATAGATTCAGGTTTAAGGAAGCATTTGTTTTTACTTCGAATGGGTCAAGAAACTGAGAAATTTATGAGGGTCCATGAAAGCATATGGATGAAGAACCCCAATTCACAATATAAAATTCATTGTGAACAATAAATTATTGGGAAAATATTTTTTAAAAAAGTCATATTAATTGAAATTTTAAATTACTTTTACTCTCAAAATAAGAATGAATAGAGGTGACTGCTCAATAAGATCAATCTGATTTAATGTTTGCTGTTCATTTGCAGTCAAGGGAGACTTTTTGAGGGGAGCAAAAAAGGGAAGGAATAAATTCTTACTGTGCTATTGCCTAAGTCAATGATGCATTCTCATTTTGTGCTCTACTTGGCTTTGTTCACTTCTGATCAAAAGTGATACACAGGAAGAAAAGAAAGGATTCAGAGAAATTTTGGCACCATATTGATTGGACAGGGGAAGAGTCTCAACCAAAGCAGGGCTTTACAAAATACAACAGTTTAATTCTCCTAGGTGTATATATATAGCAAATATGGCATTACATGGGTATCATATTGCTTCATTCTTTCAAAGCAAAAATGGGTGCCCACAATAAAAAAAACACAGGTTATTGCATACGTTGGTGCAATCAGTAACTACCCTGAAAACTAATTGCCACTGGATGTTATGCAAACAGATTGCTCAGATGGGCAAATGGCTTAGAAATGCATGTGATTCCAGTACAAGTGTCCACCTGGGATGAGATGGCAGGAGTACCCACTGCATGCTTCCTGGGGATCCTGGCTGGAGCTTGACCCAGAAAGAAACTTTCCCTATGACAGTATTAGCCAATCATCATCTGTTATAGTATTTCAAGTGACAAAATAATATTTTGTATGGACTGGTGATTTGCCTGGTAACCTGTCCTTATGCTGTGCAGGGGCACTGGTGAATAGGAGGACCTCTTTCAACTACCTTGGGAGGACAACAAAAGCAGTTTGTCTCCCCTACCCCCGTCTCTGAAACATCCTCCTGTTGCTTATGGGAGGTGGTCACTGTGGCTACAAGGACTGTGCTGGGTCTGAAGAGAGAATTCTGCCTTGGCATCAAACACCTCAAAAACTCTCAGGACTTTCTTCCACTACCATCCTTCTTCTTTCAGACAGTCGGAGTAGGAAAATCTCCGTGACATGGAGGGAGATGGAATAGAGACAAACGTGAAATACCTTCCTGCAGCACAGACAACCAGCACTCCCCAGCTTTGCATTGAAGTGGCATTGCTCTGTTTGTAACCACAGCTGAACTGTGATACTGTCTGAAGTAAATGAAAAGGAGGAGAAGGGAAGAAAGGAGAGTAGTGGCTTTTTTTTTAGTTTTTGCATTGTGTCAGGCAACTCCTCATTCAGAAAAATGTTTTATGGATCTTTTTATGCTAGAGAGATTTAGATTTCCCATTTCCTGTAAAATACATTTTTAAGGCACATTTACATCTCTTTCATGCAGCAGTATGTGTTTATGGATGGGAACTCTCATTTCTTCAGCTGACATCAATTCTCCTTTAGAAAAAACCAGAATTTCTAGCTGTAATACTTGACATGGAAAACTCGTCTGTTTATTGAAAGAGCTCATGAGCTAGGAAGAGTGACACTTAAACTATAAACACAACAGTTTAGTTGACAATGTTATTAAATATTAATCCCCATGTATATAGGTGTCTAATCAAATAGTGGCCTCGGTCATCTTTGGGTACCAAAGTAAAATTTGATTGTTGACATTAATTGAATGAGTTGATCTATTCATATAAAAATCACCCTACGATATTGAAATCAAACTTCACATGAAAAGTTATTATCACATAGATAAGATGAAGCTGCCAGTTCCATACAGACAATATAATTGGTATTCTCAACAGCCTGCCAATCTACAGTTACATTTCTGGCTTAGGAAAATCTAGCTATCATAAATGGCAGCATGCAGTAGGCTTACAGAATAAGAGTATTTACAATTTCATGGATAAAGAACATCCACTGCCATAAGAATAGCATAAAAGAAAAAAGAAAAGTAAAATACTGTATGTTTTTCTGAGGTAAACTGTTTTATTATTGGCTTAAATGATAGGGTACATAGAAAAGTACATAATGTCTCCATTTCTCCTTTAAATGCTACCAAAATCTCTCAAAAGAGAGGCCTCATATTCATAAAAAGGCTGAGTGGATCAAATAAATAATTCAATAAACACTCTGCATACCTCACTATTGCCAGAACTCTACCTTGTACCAACAGAAAGGCCACTGGAGCTGAGGACAGAGGCCTTTAGAGAAGCTCAGCTGAGAGATGAGTGAAAAGGCTAAATACTCCTATGCTGAGGAGACACAACAGTCTTCGTACAAAGACTTTGTCCAAAAGTTTTGCAAACAGTTGGGAATCTTTTGCTAAAGGATAATGAATTGGGAAATGGCTTGTGTTACTGTGTTCATCCTCCTTAAGGCATTGTAAAAACCAGTAGATTTTGGATACTCTCACTGTTCAGAAAAGGTTTCAAAAATCCAAAGTAAAAAAAAAAAAACAAAAACGGAAGACTCAACCATATTATCCTTTTCCACTTACAAAACCATAAAGAGCTAGTAAAACATATTAATTCAGAACCAATGTTTCACAGACAAGAGTACATCTGATCAAACATCCACCGTGCTAATAATGCCTGTTAGCTTGTTTTATGAAACAAATCAATTGACAGATAAGGAGGACACCTTTCACTAAAGAAGCAGCACATTAGGCTTACAACATGTCTGCATCCCTTCTGCTCCTGGACACAGGTGGTTTGATATAAGGTACTATCTGGTTTTCCTGAGCTTCAGGATGGGAAGCAGAGAGGAGAGGCAGGCTGTGAGAGAGAGTGGACACTTGTAATGGTCTGATCTGATCTGAACCAGTACTCTTTATCACAGGACTTGGCACAAAGGTGTAGGATCCCAAGCTGTTATATATCAGTCCTTGAATCTCACATCAGTGCTCAGTTTCACAAAAGAAATGTATAGTCTTATCCGAGGGAAACAAAATGTAGGTAAAAGCATGGTGTCAGAGGAATGTATTTTTCAAAGTTTGCAATAAACAAAGACAAATCTTGCACTAAATAGTGTTTAAGAGAAATGAGTATACGTTCTGTGAATCCCCTGATTTCCACTCATGTTTCCACTATGTTCAGTTCATGAAACCAGAAAAAAAATCCCCAAAACCTCAAATGAGCAAAAGGACAAGAGACAGCACCTCGATGATTTAAAGAATGACACTCAAAAAGGCGTTATCAAAACTCACAAGAAACTGAGAAACCTTATGACCAGATTCAAAGAAGGACTTACATACTGAAGACTTAGGTAGAGCTAAAGTACTTACTTCAAAGCCATGACCCCAAAATATGATTCTTATCTGCCATCAAGGTACTAAAAGAAATTCAGGGTTTTCTTAAATGATCGTAATTTCTTCCTTGGAACTTAATAATAACTCCATAGAAACAACAGTGATACAAAACTTAAATGAAAGCCCCTGTGATCCAGTCTTACCTTCCTGATGCCTTCAGAAGGGTTCGATACGCAATTATCTGCCCCATTGTTCTTACTGATAGTCCTCCACAGCTCAGCAAATGTGTTATCCTGCTCCAAAGGGTTTGTCCCTTTTGCTTTAAAGTATTCATACACTGCTGAATCCCTGACGGTACCATAAGATATATCCATTTGTTTGGACAGATCTTGAAACGTTCTGAAATTCAAGCAATATTGAGACATTAGCATTATGTGCACAACAGCAAGATTTCATTAATTAAATGGTTTCTTTCTATGTCTGTCATTAGTCAGAAAGCACTTACACTCACCAAGTAACATTTGCATATCTCATTCCTTATCATAAAAGAAAATCAAGGAGTTATTTAATTGTATTGAGATCAAATGATCTTAACTATACCCAAACTCTGTTTCTCCCCTGTGAAGATTGTGTTTTTGGACAGATAACATTCATTTTAAATATTATGCCACCAAGATCACACAAAAATATAATGTGATAAACCCTTACCTGAACACAAGAAAAGCTTCTATTATAAACATGAGATTTCAGCCCCATCAGCATCACCAGAAATACCTTGCAGAATTCAGTGGAATTAGTTTGCAGTTACACCAATGCTCCCTCTGACTCCAAATCAATAAGACTGTTTTAAACAAACAAATAAAAGTCTCACTTCCAATTTCCATTAAGTCTCTCTTGCTCTCTCTTTTCACAGCCTCTGGTAAAACAGGCATTTTTCATTCACACGCAGGCCTGACTTTCATTTACTCATCATATACCACTCTGGACGTGTAAATAGGCCTCACCCTGAGTGGCTGTGAATGCGCAATTTATTTTCAAATTGTACAGAATGTAATTCACTCTTGTTTTACAGCCTTTTCTGCACCAAAAGGTGTAAATCACTGCCTGCATCAATGAAAACCAGACCAAGTTTCAAAACATTTAAGGTGGCATCACTGCCATCAGAAGCATCATCCTAGCTGTTTTCCCCTTCAGACATTCATTCCCATTCCTGTGCCTTCTTCCTTTGCCCACAAGTATCACTTCTGTGCAGTGCCACCATTTTTTCCCGAGTGCACATACACACACACACAAACACATATGCAACCACTGACTACCGCACATGGCAGCAGGGACCAAACTTGATCTCAAAAATCATGGTTTATTTTCTGTTTTATAAATATATGACTTCACCTATTAACAACACGCTTCTGATATGACCAACTAATATTGTTTGAGATCAGTCAAACTAAAGCAACTCTCCCTGCCTTCCCTTCCAGCCATTTCTCTTTCCCCAAAATAACCTTTCAGAATCAAAAATTCCTCCTCAAAACATCTGAAAGGCCCACTCATGCCACCTCACTCCCTGCGTCTGATTCCTGGAGCCACAAAACCAGAACATTTTTCCTTGCAGCTTGTGTATAAGATTTCTTCACAATGCTCCTGAGGAGCCTTCCCTTGGCCCATGAGCCAAAGTTGTTCTCCAGAGCTGAAGACTTGTCATACACAATGTTTTTCTGCCCCTGTCTTCCATTTTCCTCTGGGGAGATGCCACTGCTGACACCCCTCATCCCTGTAAGATTCCCTGCAACACTATTTAAAGCAAAGCAATCTGGGCATATATACAATTCTATATAAAAATATGCGGAAAACTCTTATCTCTTCTCCATCACGTCACCTCCAGGCCTCCCAAGCTTAGCTGCAAAAGGGCCCCTTTGGTGGGACCCACCATGTGGGACCCTGCCAGCTCTGTCCTCTGGCCTGCAGCTCTGCAGGGATGCCTCTCACCACCAACCCCCTCCCAAACTCTTCAAACTCAAAAGCTGCTTCAAACAGTTTAAGTGGTTTAAGTTCTTAAATTGTGTTAAGGACTTTTTATCATTTTAAGCTGTTAAGCAGCTTTGAGTAAGACTGTGTGAATAGCTTTTCTCTATATACATAGCACAGTTGTAGATTTGGGCTACCTCTAGGAGTTCCATCAAACCCCAAACCTCCTGTTATTTCACTAGCTCTCCACATGTAACTTTGCTAAAGTACAAAGCAAACATCCTTGAGGTTGTTGGAAATTCTAAATTCTAATGAAATATGAGAGAAATTGTGTAGGTTTTATTTCTCTCTTTTTAAAAAAGTTCTGAAAGGTCTACTCTGGCCTCCTAAATCTACAGGTACATTCCATTGAATAGGACTGGTTTTCCTCCAGTCGTGATCTAAACGATTGCATGTTGCACTTAGTTTTGCCTTTGTTTTTTAAAGTAAGTTTCATCATATCCCATGGAATTCCTTCCATCCTCGGAATGGATGATCTGGCTGTTAAAAGACACATTTCTGTCTATTTTATGTACAAAGGACAAAGAAAGGTACTGGATACACACAGAAGGGTTTCTGTGGCAACCTTTTCATGCCAGGTTTGGTGTACAGATTTTGGCATGTGTAGGAGAGCATGTTTGGTAGAAGCACAGTGGCAGAAATATTTCAGCTAATATTCTTTAACACAAGTGTCAGCTGGTAACAACTATACAAATGCCTACTGCTGGTACTGCCATTCTCTTTGAAAGTTTGAACATGAGAGTTTGGATATTAAAAAAAAAGATTTAACCTGCAATTTTCATATCATCAGTATTTTCTGTATCACCTCTACTTCCTCTAATACTGCTGAGGCTTTTACTCAAAAATGTGCTTTTTGTTTTAGCTAAATTGTACTTTATTGACAATCGGTATTTTTATTTTAGCTAAATTACATTTTATCGACAATCAGTCGTGGGCAAAAGCACAGTACATGTTGCTTTATGAGCAGTACAGTTTCTTCAGTTCTTTAGGCATCACAGGGCAGAGTGAGTAAATTTTGGGGTTTAAATCAAGTGTTTTGCAATAAACAGACTATCAGTTCAGGTGGCAGGGAGGGAAGCACAGCCTTTGTATGGGTGTGGGGGATAAGGTGACTGCCACTTTAGCTGGCAGCATTTCCTTGGAAGGGAAAATGTGGAGTACTGTGTGTCCTAAGAATTACAGATACCTTTCACTCAGTGCACTGTTTGATGTATTACAATGACATAGGAAATTCTCCCATCACTGGAAATATCTTCTGAGAGACACAGATGGTCACCAAAGGATACAGTGAGGGGCACAGTAGGAAACTAAGCTTGCCAGTGAGTCCTCTGGCATAAATTCAGAAGGAAGGTGACTGACTGAGAAAATAACTTTATGCCTTTACCAAATGGACCACTTAGCCAAAAACATACCTCAGAAATTATCCTGACAGACAGTGGTCTAGACCACAGTTCTTCACTCTGAATAAAAACTATCTCTGAGCTGCTGTATTTCTGCACTGAAAGTGGAGGTGATGCTCAGCATCTCCATGGCTAGAGAAGCGATCAAAAGATTTGTGCATGGTCAGTATGGTCATGTGCATAAAAGATACTGAATAAAGATGAATATCTTCTACTTTTTACAGGGTGAAGTAAGAGATAATCACAAGTGCAGGTTTTAAAAACTGTTATTTTAACTCCCTCAGATCTGTCATTGCCAGACAAAACCATTCTCTACATTTCAGATACTGGCTGTCTCTTACAATTTTGTCATTCTCTAAAGGCAGTTGCTGTCACTGTTCTTAAGCTTTACTTCTGCAACCAGATGTTAGCTGGATGTCTCTCCTTTAGCCACTCAAATTCTTGTCTCACTTTGCTGTTGCAAAGATTTCATGCATTTAACATATAAAATTATTTGCAACAAAACCCTGTAGCATAACAAGATGCCCCATTAACCTTACCACCTCAATTATTGGATCTCACAACCCATTAAAGGCTCTCTGTAAGTGTGATTAAAGATAAAGCTCGTAAAGCAGAAAAAGCCAATGTTCCTCACTTACAGTTACAGGAGCCCAGCTTCAATTTGTAGATAAATACATCCACTGTGTGATTGCTGTAATTGACAAGTACATGCAAACCAATTGATTTAATTAAATCTATCTGTGGTCAACCTGAAGAAAAAGGGTGTCTTTTAAAACTGTATTACCAGCCAAAATATTTTTAATGCCTGTAGTTATACCTGCTAGATCAGCGCCACAATTGATGGTACTTCCCAGTGGAATTGCAATTACTTCATGCACAGTCAGCTGAAAACCGGCCTCTCTGCTTGTTTTGTTTTTTAGAAACATAGTGACATAAAACATATGCTGCAGACGACACAGCCAGGCAAGAGCTGTACTAGCATTTATAATTAGACCACTGGAAATAATTGCCAGAATAACAATACTGGTTAAAATACACTTTGTGGAGATGTTTTCTTACTAGTAAAAGCCTCATGTAGCTGTGGATATATAGACTAAAAATATGCTGCCACTAAGGGTTTATTTTACTCTTCTACTGCTACAAGCCCAAGACTTCTGGATGAATAATTAGTGACAGGCTAAACTTGGCACTAGGTGCTTTGAGGTAACTGCTGATCAATTAACTCAGCTGGAGTCTTCGGGATCATCAGATGTGATCAAAGCATTTTTCAAAAAAACCTCAGGTTCCTGTTATTTCTAAAAAAGGGGATTTTTTTTTTTTTAATTAAAACAAGTTTTACTAAATAAAGGAAGAAGAAAAAAAGGCAAAAACTTCTTGTTTTTCCTCATCCTTACAGTTCATATTTATAAAAACATTTGTAGCAAGCTTCACATCTGAACTCCTGGGTGTAGAGTCTATTACTGTGAGCAGGCCAGTGTGGCACCACGGTGTCATCCAGGAGTGGTCTTTTACACCTCAATAACAAATGCAGCACTTTATCTTGACTTCCTAAAAACCATCACGGGAAAATCCCAACAGATTCTTGATTTAGAGGTAGTTTCTCCTTAGTCTTCACAACTGCCCACCTTCTGACACCGTAAAACTGGGGATATTTCTAGTCTGAAAAATAATATTTCAGCATTTCTGAATCCACAGTATTATTTAAAAATTATGCAACATTTTTCATGCTGTGCTTCTGTCCTCATTCTGACTTGTTGTGAGAACATTTCACAGCACTAAAATTGTCAAAAACCAAGATATACACAATTCCTCTCAACTAAAATTAATTGTCTTAATGAGCATTAATCCCTAAGCCGTATACAGACAGCAAAATAAATTTACTGATTTTTCCAAATTTGGAGAGCAAGCTACGTTCTTCATTTACCTTAGGAAGGCAGTACCCTGAGATTTTTGCTCAATGCAGCATAACATTTTAGGTGATGACTGCCATCAAGATAAAGTGTACCAGAGATGATGAGACTTTTTAAACAGCTCTATCTAAATGAAGCCTTAAAAATGCATGCAGAAAAGGTATGGCACAAGTCCTAAATTTCTATTTTTAAATACCTTGAAGTTACTTTTAAGCTCTTTTTTTTCTCCTAAAGTTAGGAAGTCATTGCACCTACAGAAATAAATATAAGTGCAGTTCCTAACTAGAATTGTTTTCTCCACAGGATATATGAGAGGGAAATACCTGTTTTAAGCACTGGGAGAACAGTAAACCCACTAAACTTCTAAGTAAAGATAAAAGTACCTGAATTGATTTGACAGCCGCATACCACCAGAAAGGTTTGACAACCTTATACCACAAGCCCAAGAAACCTAGAATATAAAATCCTGTCTGAAGGGAGATTTATTTGATAAAGTCATCACCAGTGGAAAACAATGAGAATTCTGAGAAATTGAAAGAGAATTCTACCTACTGTGAACTGCAGAAAAGTAAAGAATTTTGAGACTTAAAACTGATCAGAACTGCTCCCTCCATGGATGAATTTTCCATGACAATGAGGACAAATGAGAAAATGGCATTAATTGTTGTCTACCATGTCAGTCCACCCACTGAGACGTGAACTTGGAAACCAAGCAGGCTTTGCCAGACCAGCAAATTTTGTAGATATCTCCAGTGAGGAAATCGTCTGCAAAGCTGAATCAAGGTTGAAATGGTACTGTGGTGGTACAGACAATGTCTTCATGAACAGAAGAGTCTACCATTCAGAACCTCAGTCCTGATCTGAGTCCTCATTAATTTTTACATCCAAAAAATATATGGCAAAGGATTTGAGCTTTCATCTGCTGTTCACAAATGAACAACCTTTGGGCCTCCAGTTTTAAGTAAAATTTAGGAATGTCTTAAGACATCTGAAACATAGTTCAAACTTTCATGTAAAGACATTCTCTAGAGTCGGACTCCCAAGGTTGAATAGTTCAACTGCTTGACAGACTGGGGAAAAATAAAAATGCCTCTGTTATGGATATAAACTGCCACTAGGGGATGACAGTCACATTGACTTAGACTTGCTTGAAAAACTTCACTGTCCTGCTGAATCCAAGTTACAAAAGCACAGGTCCACTTCAAAATGGAAGAGAAGACAGCAGTTAATGTCTCTAAACTTTAGTGCCACTGATACTTCATAAGCCTTCAATTTCATGAGAAGGAGTGATATATTAGCTGAACAATGAGGTAGCAATAGAATTGACCTATCTTAATCACCTACAAGTCTCAAAAGTAAATATCCTTAAAAACAAAAAAAGTATTATATTTCTATAGATTTTCAACATTTGTTCCAAGTCCATACAGGAATGTTACAAGTGTGTGTTAAATTGGACATACATAAAGTAAAAGATGGTCTACTTTAAAGATTATTCTTGGCGAGGCCAATAAAACTGTTCAAAGTATTGTTAGAATGGCAGCAGCCTTATACAGAGAATATTAAAATGAAAGTAACTTTATCTCCACACCTAGTAACTTTAGGCTTCAGAAGAATTGGGTCCATGGTTTTAATTTGTACATCTCTGACTTTCTTTGAAATTATGAATAATCAAGCTGAGCTCTTAAACCAATTGTTAAATTGCCAGCTTCTCTATGGAGACATGATCAAATCCTGCAATGTTCCATTTCACTGCAAATCAAGTCACTCTAAATGCTCTTAATTCTGTCTCTGTGCAGTGATGTGCAGAGCAACAGGTTTCTTCAGCAAATACATAAGCAAAATCTTAACTTTACCAGTTAGAGGAAAGCCCAGTAGAAATAAGAAGCAGCACTTGCATGCCTAGTATACATTTTGCTGAATCAAGTCCTTCACCAGCAAATATATACTGTTTTATAGTTCCTATAAAACTTATTTTATCATCTCTCCATGAAAAATACCATTCACTTTAAACAAAAGCCTCAACAGAAAAAGCCTCGTGGGAGTTTCTACAAGGGAAACCATCAGTATTGACAGATTAAACTACACTGAATCAATGGAGTTGCAGCCCTTCACACCAGGGCTGAACCTTTCCAAATCACAGGAGGAGACAAACAGTGCAGACTGTTAAGGCTGTGTCTTCTCTTGTCATCATCAGTGGGGCAGGAACAGCTGCTACACAGGATTTCAAAGAAGCAGGATTTCCTCCACTGGAAAAAACAATCAATTGACATGTGTCACAGAAAACGTTGCCATGTCAACTACATACTCTTATTACAGCAAAAACAAACAGTGATTAAACTCCTCAGCAGGTAATGGCACTGCAGTAGCTTTTCCAATAATGATAATGGCCATTGCTGCTAATGTGGTGGCATCTGTGAGACCTTGTCCGGACTGGGACTCGCTGCCCTATGTGAGGTTCAACCAAAAGCCAAGTGCAACATCCGGTATGGATTTACTGGGGAAAGGAAGCTAAAGCCAGCTTTATTTCTGCCACAGGAGGAGGAGGCTTGCTACATGTTCTGTGTGCCATGTGTGATGGAAAGAATTCTGCCACCTATCCACTGTAAGATCAGGATCCTCTCTCTCCTGATAACACAAAGAAATTTCCTTTGTAAGCTACCTAGCAGACTTAACAGGTAGACCAATACTGCTGAGATCTATTCAATCACACAAAAGCACATGCTCAAGGTTTCCAGGATTGGAAACAAAAATACAAACAGTAAGAAAAACGCAAAACAAACCAGACAAGTAATATGTAGAAAAAAGTACTCAAAGCACAGAACTTGTAGAGCTCCAAACTGATTTAATTTCTTTGAAATTAATTCCACTAGCCTCAGTTCCTACACTCAAAGTGAAAAACAAGTAAACTAAACTAAACTAAACTGTCTTCTTAACTCCTCATACAGCAATGATTTCCTTGTTTTCACAGGGACTCTGTTCCAGCAGAGCTACTGCATGATTAATTTTTAAAAGATAGGAACAAATGGTATGTATGCCCACTGAAATGCAAAGACAGTCAAACCATTAATAAATGATACACTGTCATGTTTACGATTTTAATAGTAAGTAATTACTAGCTACCCACATTGTATTGGCAAAACATTTGTGTATTTTCTAAGAGTCTGAGATGCAGCAGAAATACGTTCTATTAGCAGCACCTGAAATCTCACTTTCTCTACAGCGATCTCAGAACAATCTTTAGCATTTTTGCTAAAGCCAAAGTGTGGAGAATGTAGGACAAACCCACATACAACTAGGCTGTGTCCCATTGCTTACAGAACCTCTTAGTATCTTCCAACAGTTTACTTAGGAAACATGCCCATTTTCCAAAAAAAGAAGACTTAGCAGTATTTCTGGCTGTGAGACTCAAATTTGGATCTAAAAATCAAACTGGATTCTCATCATAATCAGTAAAACAGGTTCTTCTGTAAACAAAATTAGACCCCTGGGTATTCCTATCCATTTCTATTTCTAAATGATGCCCTTGGGACCACCTCGGCAACTCCAGTCATCTGCAGTGATCTGTACGAGTGTGACTTGACTTGTCGCTGGATCGTAGAAGTTCATTTTGCCTAGAGCTGGCACTGGCTCTGCTCCAGCACTGCCCATAAAGAAATCTGTTAAACAGCTAGAAATAAGCTAAACATCTCCTGATTGCCAGTCCAATGTTTCTAACTATACTTCCAAACCTCCTCTTCTCCAAATCTCCTCCAGGCAATAAAAGCATAAGTCACTTAGATTGCTGATTTTTTCCATTAACTAGTTTGTTGGGTTTTTTTTAATTTGATGCTTATTTGTAAGTTTTTTCTTTCTGGATGTCCTATATTTTCTGAATTGTTATCATATCATAAAGAAACCATGATGGTCCTTATAGCAGAAGTTATGATTACTTTGCTTGAAACGTTTTCAAAACCAAAAAATAGCATAATAAAAAATTCCACTAATAGTGAGGGCAATGGAAGGTAGTTTCTGAACATTTACATCTCAAAGGTGGATCTACTGGTGCCCAATACTTTGTGATCTCTGGATGGAGTTTCTCTCAAGGCCAGGCACTTTATAATTCCATATGAGTTCATCTGATGTTCAACTGAGGGAGCAAAGTCAGAAGGCAGAGTCATTTAAAGGACCCCTCTTCACCACCCCATTTTTCCATATTTCTGTAACTTAATAATCTTGAGATATTACCCAGTTTGCCCATCGTATTTGCAGTTTAACAATGGAAATTATCTGACTGACAAAGAGACACTCAGACTGTCTACACACTGAAGTTTCTTTTAAGATGTAGGCTCAGGTTTTCACAATCAGAAGCTTTAATTTGTATGCTCAGATCCATGTTTAAACTACTACATGACTGGGCAGATTTTCAGAACAGATCAAGGGAGGTTTTGGCACAACAGCACTTAAGACATTGGCAGATTCAGTTAAAAGTCTGGAATGGGATTCAGAACAGCTATGAGCAGTTGTAGCTCATCCTGCAAATCCAGAATTATCAGTCCGGCTAAAATACCTGGGTTCTCCTGAATTCTCTACCCCCACTCCATATCCCATTCAACAGTGAGGAGTAAATTAAAATGCAAAGAAGAGGTGAAAAATCTCAAGAGCTTGTAGCTTGTTCGGAGCAAAGAAGTACTTCTGTTTGAAATACCTTTGAATAATTTCTTTGCTTTACTTTTAAACTACTTTGCCATTGTGTTGCCTTTCTCTGAGTAGCTTGAAGGGTTAAACATGTTAATTAAAGAAAGGTATTCTACTCCTTAAATTATTAATTAAAATAAAAACTGCAGCTGGTGTTTAACAGCAACACAGTCCCAACGGCAGGTTTTAGTCACTTCACCTAAATCAAACATATCATAAAGTTGGCATGAAAATCATATTGTTTGAATCAAACACATCTGGTACCTGACACATGCTTTTACCTATAATGAAAATAACAAACTACCTACATTATGTATGCAGATGCACTTTAAATTGTTTGCTACGCTGATGTCTTTTACCACTCGCACTCGGAAGCTAAAAATCCTAATGAAGATTAATGATTAAGATCGAGAGGGAAGAAATTGCTTTCTTCCTTTTCAACTGGTGTTATAAGTACTGATAGCACTGACATTCTGTTTTGCACTCAGATGGCAAAGAGTAGCTTTTTAATTAAATAGAGTGGGGAACAGATAAGCTTGGCATCTTGGTGCTGGCTTATAAAGTCTTTACTCGGTGTTAGTGGTACTTTATACAATGACTGTTAGGATATCATTATGATGTGAGTAGTTCCATTAAAGTCCATGAAATCCCAGTGTGGGATGAGGTCCTACTCAACTCTTTATTAAGTTTTGATTTATCAGGAGCTGTTGCATGTCAGCAGCCTCATAGCTGGGGTGGAGGGCCTGGGTGAATTCATATCTGTCAAAGGTACAGTGTGATGCTGGAAAACAGCTTCACACCCTTCCCTTACCACAGGGAGTAAAGTAGAAGCTATCAATGTTGACAGAAAGAAGAGAAGAAAACAGAAAGGCTCTGAAGAGGCATCTTGATTGCTAGAGCATGTGCTGCATACTCCTGGGAAATCAAAATATAGGGCTCCTTATTAATACTGAAAGTACATATAACATTAATCAGTTATTATTGATGTCTAAAGTGCACACAACACGCATGCATATTTTAAGGTCTGGAGGCTCACTTGCTTGTTTCTCAGAGTACTGCAAGCACATAGTATTTGGTGTGCTTCCCATTGCATCCTGATGGACAGAAGGGTAAACAGAAGAAGAGACCTTACCCTTTGGCGTCTCCATCTCCTTGCCCTGGACACAAGTCTCTCCTGAACACTGAATCTCCTACCAGAAACGCTGAAAGCACCACATCGACACCAACTAGCTGTTCTTTATGTTGAGATTTATTAGTTTATTGGGTAGCCTAACTTCATACCTGGAAATAATAATAATAATGGCCAGTCTTCGCGAACGAAGAACCGGGGAAGGTCTTTACACCTTCCAGCCTGCACATTGGATTTTTTAG
>JAYRBT010000178.1:7614712-7627522 GCA_036023395.1 Myiotriccus ornatus
ATTGCCTTACAGGGCTAACGGGCTCCATCTGCCCGGGGAGTGGCCCTGACCAGGAATCGAACCCGGGTCTCGGCGGTAACAGCGCCGCGTCCTTAACCACTAGACCACCAGGGGCTCCCTACCTGGAAATATGAGCTGGGGAATTGCATTATTGCCACATGTGAAAAACACGGTAGTTAACATCCACCCCATTTTAACTAATGGTTTTCTATTCTTTTCTGGATAGATGTGACTATTCATAAATCAATTAAATTACATCGGTGGCATATTCTCTTAGGCTCGTTTTAATGGCTTAGAAGGCAAACAACTTTAGTGCATGTAATTACATTTCTTTTAATGTAAGAAACTTTGTCAGCTGTACCAAAATAGCTTTTCTAAGGCAAAACCATTCTCTCCCTCATCTCCAGATGAGCCTGGAAACACTTCTGTGTTACATTATAAAGGGGGCACACGTGCAGAAGAAGAGAACATTGCTCAATAAGGCAGATGAGCCCAGGAAAAGGAAAGAACATATGCAACCCTTCTCTTAGCAACACAGTACTATTTCCAGAAAAGTTTTCTTTCTCTTCAGAAAATCTTTTGCAACACAAGAATGAAGAACTAGTAGGAAAGCACTCATGGTAATAAACAGTAGTATCTTAGTTCCCGTAGAAACTAAGAACACTCAGCTCCTTTCTCTCCTGAACACCCATAACATGCATCAATTAAAAGTGTTTTGATCGTATTTTTTGATTGGTTTTGTTTTTTGGGGTTTTTTTTTTACACACATGGGAATAGTTTCTAAATCTCCTTATAAAGATACTCAAATTTTAAAGCCTTTTCTTTAAATGGCAAGTTTACAGATTTCCACCTCATGGCAAGAGGGTCTACAAACATTTTAGAATGTATTGGAACAGCTTTTATTTCAGCAGATGAAATACCATCCTATGTATCAGTTGAAGTGTTAAGAGTGTAAGGTGTGAGAATAAATGATCTCTTATCATGAAGACATTTATAAGGGGAGTAACTATTTTAGATTTGATAGATTTGAATGGAAATGTCAAAAAGGAAAGTAACCAGATTTAAAGTGTTTGCAAGACGATGGAACTCACTAACCTGAGGGGGAAAAAGGCAAACAAAAATGTAAAAATAATACATTTCAAAAGATCAGACTCAAAAAGCTTCAAGAACTGGAGGAGAAAATCTCTAGGGGCATTGCTTTAAAGATAAAAGGCTACAGAAGGGCTGGCAATTCCTGAAAGAAACCATATCAAAGACACAGATGCAAACTATCTTAACATGAGGGACTATTAAAAGAAATTATAGGAAGCTGTTATACTGTCAGCAAAAGCTCTTTCAGGACATAGAAAACCAAAAGCATTCTCTTTCTTGAGTGATTTTAAAGAACAGTGCAACCGTTTGACTAAATATATATTCATACTACAAAGGCATGAGAATTGTACAAATGCATGGGAGAAAAAAAACAACAATAGGGAATCAAAAATAAATCCTCCTCACAACACCAATGAATTTAGCTTGCATGATTTAAAATGTCACTGCAAAAAGCCATTTGCATCACCCTTTGACTGAAATTCCTGTGTCCAGAGCAGAGCTGAATAACAGACACGTTCCTGTACCCCAGCTATCCCATACAAAGTTTGATTTTTTAAATTTATGGCTAATTTCATGAGTGCAGCATGAAACAAGTGACTGTGCACCAAACTCACCAAAACTGAAACTCTTACCTTCCCAACCTATAGCACAGGCATGTTCAGCCTTTAGTCTCTGAGAGAACGCCTACTGAGTGTTTTTCCAAGACAACAGCTTTTGAACTGGTTGTACAAAACTGAACTTTTAGGCTATAGGAAGTATGATCTTTACTTCATTTTTATAGCAGGCTATCAGTTCAAGTCTTTCAATGTGAAAGATGGTCCATCTAAGTGGGGCACAGGGCTGGCCATAGCACAGTGGCACTCGTCAGTGTTAATAACCAGCCATGACTCTGGGAAGACAGCTGGGCCAGCATTCTTACCCTGCCCCATCTGGAAATTTCCCTTGTTTTCCTGCTCATCTCTCTGTCCAAAATAATCTAAGGAAATAAACAATTCAGTACCTCTTTCTTGTACTCACAGTCAGCCTGCTGACATTGAATACATGGTAATGAACAGAAGGTGGGAAAATTACTTTTGCTGTCAGGTGGGTGAGAAAATCTGATGCTGAACATTCATGGTACAGGAATGACAGAACCACTGGTGAGGAATTGTGCAAGGTGAGAAGACATTTTTTACATGAGCAAATGAAGCATTTCCCAAAATATTGCAAATTAGCAGAGCTGGAAGTCCATGTATGTCCTGTCTGAGCTGACAGCAAGTAAAAAACCAGATACAACTTTCCCCTCTTGAAAGTCAATTCACTAACTTTCAGCTTCATCTCACAATTTGAGGAATGAACTTACTGTGATAGTGTTTACTAATTATTGGTAGTTTTGTGAATGCAATTTATTTGTTTACTCTGGCTTCAGGGTTGCCAGATTGTCTTCAGGGATGCCCTCAGAGAGACCTGACTCTGGACAAATTGGAAACCTATGTAGTAATATGCACTATCTTACCATGTAACAGACAAACCTGCATGACTTTTATAATAAAAGTCACACTAATGACTCTGATCAGCACAGATAAATGATATGAAATACAAGCTATTTTACAGGGGGTTAGTTTTGGTTTTTTTTTTCCAGGCAGCAGCTTCACTAGCAAATATCATAAAGATATTTGTATATTTTCAGGTTCTACCTGGCTCAGAGAATGAGGATTTTTAAATACTCTTCTGACAAAGATATATATATATATATATACACACCATAGGGTCATGTGACAGTCCATGTTTGTTTAAAAGAACAGCAAACATAATGAGCAGGCAAACACATGTAATAGTATATTTAAATGGAAAAAGAAGTTAAGTAATTTTGCATTGTAGGTCAAGGAAATATCTGCCTGCTACAGTGAAAAAAAAAAAACTAATGTTTTTGCAGGAGTGATATTCAAATAGGTGAGCATACATGCCAGCCCCTTTAATGGTTTTTCTTCGCACAGAATAATTTCCAAAACAGAATTCACCATGAAATTTTTCTTCTTACTCCTGTTTTGGTCTTTAGAAGTGATGGATTGAGCAGTTAGGAGATGTCTGAAGCTTTAAGGCTGTTTCTATTTGATTTGCTATAGTAATAATTATTTTGCTTTTTTAATATCCTGCTATATTAGATTGTATTATCAATTCATATAAGACATTAAATCAGCTTCTTTATAGAGAAACAGTAGAAGTATAAATATCCTATTGAGCAAAAATCTTCTATTACTGCATTTTGCACTGTTTATCCCTTAGGAGTCAAATAGAAAATATAATGCAACAAAATAAGCCATAGGTACTATCCTTGTAATAAAAAGAAGCCTCATGCTGCAACAAAGAAGATTTAAGTCAGAGGCCAATGTGATTTAATGTATGCAGAAAGCATACAGCTACTCAATGGGCAGCCACTGAATAACCCATATTAATGTGAGACAATCTGACCCAAAAGGCGACTCAATCTGAGCTGAGAAGAGACTGAGTATCAAATATCAGATTTAAACCACTCCCTGTACATTTTGATGGGCTGTCATGAGGGTTGTTACTCTTGCTAGATTTTCATCCTTTCAAAGCAAAATAAAAAAATAATAAAAAACACATTTTATTACCTGCACAGATGGTAGATTTTGCTAATGTTATATCCAAATCATTTTCTTCTCTAAACTGTGCATGCATTTGAATTTCAATGCCTCAACCCACCTAAGTCACAGAGCTCAGTTACATGAACGAACGAAGAGATGTTATGATATAGGTGTCGTAAAAGTCAAGTTGGAGAGTTACGGAACCACAAATCTCTTGGTTTGCCATTGATCTCCAATATATGCCACATTTTTTTAAGGGCAACTGGAGAGATGGAATGAAAGCTTGATTTTTAGCTGCGCATTCTCATTTTTCTCGGGAAAAAAAACGTCCTTGGGAAATATTTGCACTTAAGACGCTTGCCTGCTTGTTCAATTACAGGAGCAATTAGGATCCGTTTTAAGCCGTGGTTGAGCAGCATATGCCAGCATTCAGAGAGCTTTTTAAAAGGCTCCAGACTTTCCCAGAAGCACCCACTGGGCAACACCATCAATAGAAGTGAAATGAAAAGACAGACAATGGGGGTTCTAGCACTGGCAACAGCACAGTGCCTCGTCCTGAACAGCGCCCCAAGGCAAAGGGCTGGCAAGCTCTCCCAGTGAGCACAGGCTACAGAGCATTTCCCAGGAAATGTCATCCATGCGTTCTAAACAGGGAATGTTCTGGACAGGAAAAAAAGTTTTGAGTTTTTGCCCTTGCTCATTCGCTTGCATTCTTCTTACATTCTTTTTTTAGCTTTCTTTTTTTAATGGATTAACTTAATCTAGTTATGTAGTGATCGAAGCATTTGCTCACAGGCCCTAAATAATAATAACAATAATTATTTTTTATCATGCTCTTTCCTACATGCCTCCTGCCAACATGCCTGAGGTGTTGCACAGACACCACAAAACATCACGCAAATTAAACATAACAGATGATAATCCAGTGAAATGTTTTAAAAGGCACATATGATATGAAACAGAAAGGCTGTTTTCAAATATAGGAATTTCAAGACAAAATTGCTGAAAATACAGAGGGATTCCTGAGAGGTTCTTGCTACCTACCATATCAAATTCACTTAACTACAGCAGATGAAACCTTTGTTCATTTCCCTCTAGCTGGCATCTTCCAAGTACTTTCTTCATTTTCTTTTAAAATATTTTGAGATTGTTTCTGTTTTGTATGCAACCCAGAAAGTATATTTTTTGATACCTGCGTGCTACTACAATATGGTCATTTCTGGCCATCATCTTTAAAGCAGCTAAATTGACAACATGCCATATAAGATAAGAAAATATTATTACTCTGTTATGCAGAAAGAGAACCGAGAGGAGGTTAAGCTTGCCAAGATCAAACAAAGCGTGTGGTAGAAAAAGAATTTGCACCCAAGTCTTCCAAGTGCCAGCCTATCACCCCAACTAAGCTGCAGTAAATCTTCAGCTGTCACCAAAACATAAAAAATTTGGGGATTAAAATGCAAATAAGGAAATCCCAAACCATGAAACAACAGCTGCAAACTTAAAAGGAGACATAGCATGCACTTGTATGCAGTCCATGAATGCATATATAAAGATGCTTGTCAAAACACCCACAGCATGTACAAATGTTAAGGATCAATTTGATAAAATCTTCAATTTAAACTCTTTTGAATTTGCAAATAGAATACTTTTTAATGTCCTATTTTTTCTTGCGTGATTCTTAACATATTGTCAAACAAGCTCTCCAAAACCTGAGTTTCAGAATATCTGTGCAGCTACTGAACTGTGTGCACTCTGCTTGTTAGCAGAAATGAGGCTGGAATGTAAGTCACTGCTAATTAAACTCATAATTACAAATGGAAGGTCAGACAGCAGATCCAAGAGTTGTTTGAAAATGTCATAAGACAAAAGAAAGAACAAACTTGTATGTAATGATTCTGCCTTACTTAGCAGACTGACCCAGTACTGAAGGCGAATATTATGCAAATTATTTGGTTTAAATGACTTTGTCAAGGTTTAGCACAGGCTCTAAACATTACGAAGATTTCTATTTCAAAACAAAAATTGAGAACTACTCGTTTACAAAGTCAGACCATGCGTGGTTTGAGAACTAACCATTTACAAAGTTACAGCTTCCTGGCCTGAGCTCCAAAGCAATTGCCACCAGCACGTTCACACAAACTGCCTTCCCTGTTTTTTATTGAACTGGGTAATATCTCACTCCTCTGCCCAGATGTGGCCAGGAAATCTACTTGATGTTTCCCTGCCTTGCCTGTGAATTTCTATAAGCACAGAAATTCTGAGATAACCACGACACTGCCTTTGCTCCCTTGTTGTGAGGTTGAGGCAGAGAGAAGATGAGAAGTGAAGGAGGTCATTTGGACAGAGGGATTAGAGAAGCAGCATTAAAAGAGCAAAGGGGAGCAGAAGCACAGTCTGCTAGAAACCAAAAATGGAGAACAGCCAGGGAAGGTTCACACTGTTTCCTGCTAGCCTTGATCTTCTGAAGAGACAGAGGTTTTGATGTAGGTCTTAAACTCCACATTCACACCCTCCCACCACCCTGTCACAGAAGGATGAGAGATGAGCACACAGAGCACGTGGGGAGCAAGGTAGAACGTGCTGCCATGGCAGGCCAGAAAGCCAGTGCCTCCTCCTGCTAGCATGCGTGTGATGAAGCCCTTGAGGGTTTGGGAAAATGCAAGGAAAGGGATATTTTTCTTTCCAAGATAAGCACATCTCTTACACGGGATTTGAGCACCTGGACCTCATAGCACTTGGAAACCTGTTTAGGATTTAGGAAATGTCTTTTAGGAAACAGAAATACATGTGGCACATCAAAGTTACTTCTTGTCATGCCTCCTGCTCTGGGTATTTCACCTTTGTGTGAGTCACAGGAAGTCTCTAAAACTCATGGCAGTGTGGAATACTCTTGTGAGACTTAACTACACCAGACGTAAAACAAAAAATTATTCACCTATGAGCAGGTTTTCATCTGATATTCCAATTCTAAAAGGCTGCCTTCCAACAGTTCAACTTCGCTGCAGCAAATGTCTCACCAAGCTCCTTCTAATAAATATCATTTATGATTTCTATGACACACTTGTTTTTGCAGTGAAATTGTTGAGGCAATGATCACTGAATTGATTGACACCTAGTTATTCAATCAAACATACTTCTTTTTTGCTAGCCACAGACTACATATGCCAAATTTGATGCTGAAACAACTTTTATTAAGCATTTTGGAGAGGGCTTGGGAAGAAAATCAGCCTTGTAATGAAAATCTTAACTATGTAGCAGCTACTGCAGCACCATAATACTTATTTCTCTCCTGCTGGCAATTTAGCTGCAGCAGTACTGAACACCAGAGGACTTCTCTATAGAGGGAGAGATAGCAGCACACATTTACTGAAAGAATGGAGGTTGTTTTTTCTTAACAATGGAAGTATACACAGATGGATTTGGTAGCTCTCAGCTGGTGAGCAAGTTTTCAACTGTACTTCATTGTGCCTCTTTGGGTGGGAAAAATGGATTTCACATAAGTATTCCTTTCTGGGTTCATAAAAGATATGATGTGGACAAGCTGAGGGCAGAGTGAGAGAGGCAAAAATAGCCACTCCACATCATATGATTCTGAAGCCAGTTAGTACTGGGAACTGAGACACAATGAATCCAGGTAGGGCAGTAATTTACTTTCTCAGGAAAATAATATGCTCTAAATCTGACAAAACATTTTATAAGATGTTTCTCCTAAAGAGTAGGGACATGAAAATATCTTCATCATAACTTTGAGGTGGATGAAGAGAGACCTACTTCTTTACCCCATTTCCTCTTTCCTAAGGCAATCACAGTTTTCAATGACAGGGCTTAGTCCAGATCTCTTTCTCTTGAGTAGCAGCACCTTGGGGATCTTATACAAAGTTTGTAAAATAGCCATAGGCAAGCCAAGACAAGCCAGTCTCTTAACTGTCTCAGTTATGCCAACCAGCGACCAACTCAGCGACCAGTTCTGACAGTTCCATTTCAGAGTACCTCAGGAATGATTTGGGTACCTAAGCCTCAGCATCCAGGACCACTTTTGACATCTCAGGCAATATGAACAATACACATTGTGGCTGACAACTCCTGATGGAGACCCCTGACTTTATAGCCAAGTAGCTGCAGCAGAGGCAGTGAAGCCTTATGGCAGCTTAAATTACTTTTGGAATTTATGTTTTGGCACCTGAGTGACTCTGCTGATGTTTTCAAATCACAACAGAGTGATTTCTTCCTTCTGTATCCTCACCTTGTACAAGGGGATAACAGGAACTTGCAAAGCAGCAGGTGCTGTTAGATACAGAAAGGCATTTCATTACTGTTCTCCAGCTGCCATCTCTAACACTAGAAGGGTACCTGGGTCTTTGCTCGTGAAACAACACTGAGCAGTTCCTTTACCCAAAGAACTTCTCTCCTCCTCAAGATTCTTACCAATGTCCTTTCATTTTAAAAAGAAGGGAAATCAAAACCCCTTGTAAATGTTGTAACAGCTCAGCCTCAAAGGCCTCCTCTAAAAATTCATAGTTCTGCTCTTAAACCTCTGTCTTTTTTTGGAGATTCCTCACGCAATTACACTCCAACTTTTGTCCTCCTCTGAACTTTGCTAAGTTTTAGGAAGTGCTAATTAGCCCAAAGAGGAAAACTCTTCTGCAATGAAAGAAATAGAACTTTCAGAACTTTTTAAGAATATAATTTTTCAAGCTTTCTGGATAGCTATTTGTGTCTTGGTTTTCAAGAGCAATCTATTCATTGAGCTTAACCTTTTTCCCAGTACATCCAGGCCTCACATATAGATTTTATTCACACAAAGTTTTATTCTATATAGTTTCTCATGTTATTTCCAGAAATTACTTGGAGTACTTATTTCTATTACTGTTAAGACCCGCTTATTTTGGCCAAACTAACAGAAAATTAATTTAATACCAAAGCTTGTTATGGTTTTGGGCAGACTTTATTATTATTAAAAAACTATATCCATAAAAAATGTTACATTATCTGCAAGTACACATTGACAAGCTAAAAATTGAAAATGCTGTTGAACTCAGGTTTATGAGAAATGCACTTATTCATGCCCTTCTCTGCAGATACCACAAAGAAGGCAAAAGCAGCTTTTTAAGTACCAGCCTCACCTCACTGGCAACGCTTCTGTTTCAGGAGGTGAGCACAAATATTCAGTCCCACTCTTCCCAATGCAAACCCAAAGGAGACCAACAACTTAACTGTGTCACCCTCTAGCACCTGAAATCCTTGCCTCAGAATTTTCTAGAGGGAGAGCCTGTGCTTCACTGCCTCCTCTCCACTCCACTGCCATCATATCAAACATGAGCTATCAGGCTCTTAATCTTTCAGTAAAGACCAATGGCCCTACCAGTACTCCGGGCCAGTGTGAAGCTGGGAATTTTGTCCACGTTTTTGTGAAGAAAAAAAATGAAAACATTATTTAGACTTTAAATTTTATGAAACCCTCCCCAAGTTACATACACACACGGTCGCAAACACACAGACAAATTGCCGCCAAACAACCAGGAGCACATGAAAGACCTCTCTTCTGGAAAAATACACAACTGAAATGCCACTGTCCCCTCCATGCACCTGTCAAAACTGCTTGGGGGCTGTTGGAGTGAAGGTGGAGAGGGGAGAGAAGAGAAAAACAGACACTGCAAATAAGCGGAGTATTTTATTGGAGAGTTATCTCTTCCTTGCAAGAATGAGTGCTCAAATGGGTAATACTGTCCTGTGAAATCCAGGTTTCTAGCTTCATGTTAAAAAGAGGCTCTTACCTGATGGGATTATCCATCCTTGATACTGTGAGAAATGCTGCTAAATTCGCTGTGTAGGAAGAGCACACGATAAGGGTGAAGAGCCACCAGCTTCCCATTACAATGCGCATTGCCACAGAATTGACAGTGGATTCACTCCCTACAAATAAACAGAGAAAATAAGGGTCTCTCAGCAGCTTCCATTTACAATCACCCTCTGTGTGCCCTGTTGTGTGAAACTTTGTTGGAGCTCCCTCTCTGCTCCCCCTCTAGTCTGCCCTTTCACTGTGGGAAAAGTATTGCTTCTGTTGAGCCTGATAATTTACAAGTGTTTTCGCCAGTTAACCTCTTGCCCTAGACAGTGTTCTAGAAAATCAGCTTTCAAAAAATTTCCCTTGAGAATTAGTGAGGATCAAATCTAGAGAACATGAAAAATGTTCTGAATAAACAAAGCTGAATGGTGAAGTGCAACTAATATGTGGGCATTAAATCATTACAGTGCTCAAAATACAGTAATGTTCTGTTTTCAATTATCATTTTAGAACTGGGGGGAAATAACCCCACAGAGCTGCCCAATGTTTTGTGTGCTGTCTTTGCTGTATTTCAATCTGCAAAGACTGAAGCATTAGTGTTATTACTTGTTACTCTTTACAAGATTTCAAGTAACAGGAAGATTTTTTTCCAGCAGTCTTCAAGCACAGTTATGCCTGAACATCACTGGAGACTAAACTTTCCCATAGAGCTGGTGCTAGTCAATTCAGCATACATTTGTGCTGATTATATCTTACTGCACTTAAACTCATCAGGGATGCCACCTTAATGAGATAAGGGACCAAGTTTCATAGCAACAGGACGGATTTTCCAACTGAAGCTTTATAAGCTTGCAATCACAACAACAAAAAAATGCAGAAAAAAGTTAACAACTTACCCACATATCAGCATTCAACAAGACCTGTCTTTTCAAGAACAGAACTAACATTATAGATATGGCACAAAAACTGTGTGGGCAGATTTTTGCAAGCAATTAGTTTCAGAAGTAACTTTGTTAATGGTAACAGTCCTCCTGAATTCAGTAGGTTTAGTCCTACGCCTAGAGATTCCTGAGGGTAGTTACAAGACCACAAATCATTTTCGTATTCAATTCAAAGAACCAAGAGTTGAATTGTCTCACGTGAGTTCAAAAGCATATAAATTTCTACTTATAAATGAAATTCAAACAACTAGAAAAAGGGCTAGATTCAGAGCTGGAGAAGTGTTTTAATTCTGCACCAAGCAGCTCTATAGTTTATTTCTAGTGTAACAATTTTCCCAAAGAGAAAAAGCCTGCTAGTACTTTTTTGTGGAATTACTGAGAGGCAGAAAAGCCATTAAAAAGAAATACCCCCCCCTCCCCCAATCTTACCTACCTCTTCCCGCTTTCAATCAGCTAGTAAAACATATTACCACCCCATACAAGCCTTTTCTTTCATCTTCAGCCCACTCTGGCCAAGACTGACGTGTCCTGCCCTGTTATACCCAAGGCAGACCATTTCTGAAGGTCTTTCAGTGGCATTTATAGGAGTTTAAGTACCTTGCTGAACAAAGGCTCCATACACAACCCAGATGGCACTGTGGAGGGTGGAGGACACAGAAGGGCTGGGCTGGGAAGCGTTCTGTGCCCTGACTGCCTGGATCCGGTTCAGGACAAAGATCAAGACGCCGACTATAGGGATGGCTGCGGCGATGCAGGCCCACACCGCGAAGTCGAAAGGAGCAAAGAGAGAGAAGATGTTGATTTTCTCTTCGGGTTTTTTGATTAAGATCCCCACAGAATAGTCCATGTAGCGCTTGCTGAAGTCCACAACGCTCTCTCGTTCAGGTGTTATGGTGATGGCTGAGATGGCCAGGTCTGCTCTCTGCGAGACAAGCGCGACAGGTCAGAGCTCTTCCTTTCACCACCATTTTGGCCAGTGTGAGCCTTAAGGAGACACTTTCTATTTCTTTCTATAACTTAAAACATTTAGATGCGTTTATATAAATACTCTAAAAATAAAACCAGACTCTGTTTAATAATTTAAGCATTAGTGAATTGCACCTGAACAATTCTGAACCTGCTCTGAAGCAGAGTAGTGAAACATAACCTGTCAAGGTACTCTTGAACTCTCTAGAAGTGCAACCTATTTAACCTTTATCCCTCACTTGTTTTCCAGAGAAGGCCTAAAACTCCAAACCATATTAACCTCGTGCACTGCAAGCAATAAAGAAACACCATTTATTTAGCTTGTGTATTTGGTAGCAAGGTGCAAAGAGCTAGTGTTTGTTTTTCTCCCTGCAGAAATGCAGTCTCTTCATATTCATGAAGAGACTTTATATGACAACTGAGAGAAGATTTTCTTTGTTTTTTTTAAATGAATAAAGGGATTGCAAAAAGTAGTAACAGGAAGAAGGCACCAAAATCAACCTAGTTCTTGAAACTGCTTTGGCTTCAACATTTAGGTTTTACTTGTAGATGGTCCTTAAAGAGTATGCAAACTCGATGGAGGAAAAAAAAAGAAATTAATAAGATTCCCAAAGCTTTTGAAGAGCTGCAGTTAGATTTTTCAGTATTTTTCCATCTTAATAAGAAGAGCTCTTTTCAAAAAAACAGAATGTACATTCTGTTCCTTATCTCTAATTTTGTTGGGAAAGTAAAACAAATATTAGATGAGGGAGGTCTGCTTTAAAATTCTTTGGAGTCAGTGGAACAACTGGTAGTAGAAATGCCTTTTAAAATATACCATAATAGACACTTTATTGCCTCAAAGAAAGCAATTTCCAAAGAAATTTAACAGGATTCCTTAACTCATTTTTAAATCAATGAAAATCAAACAGCTTATGTCAATGCAAAATAAGGTAAAAATTCTTTATGTTTCCTAGCACCAACCAAGAGCATCCCCTTATCACACACACTGGCTATTGCTTTAATTGCTTCTATTTCTTTCTAAACATCTACTTACCAGATACTGAGCCACCTACTTACTAGATAATGAGAAAGTTTTCATTTTCAGTAATAACTCCACTGCAGAAGAGTAACCTTTTCTACAGAGAGCAGCAACATGGAATATTAATTCCTTTGATTCTTCTTCTTGATTAACATTTGTCCCATGTCAGATAGCAAGAACATTAACAAAATATACTCTAATTCAATTTTCTGAGAGATTCTAAACTACAAACTTTTCCCATCTACTTAAATGGAGTACAGTTAACTTACTTCTGGATTTGCAAGACTGTAGTTAAGAAAAGAAATTTGGTCCTCTCTGTTTTAAATGAACGAATAATCTTGAGATTAGTTCAAATTCTGGTCCCCTATTAGTAGGGGGACCTAGTCCCAAGTAGGGACTACTAGTCCCAACACTTTT
>JAYRBT010000178.1:7634863-7724551 GCA_036023395.1 Myiotriccus ornatus
ATGAGGTATTAGTAGGACTCACACTTTGTATTATGTGTCATTATTAAAGAACTGATAGGATTCCTGAAACATTATTTCCATTTTTATGACTGGACTTGCCTTGAAGGCACTAACCTTTTAATTTAAAATATGGGATAACAATTAATAAATCTTTAAAAAATGTTTTTGGACTGTGTATTTGTGTAATCTACAGTAGTATAATACAGGATTAGGAAAATAAAAAGGTATCAATTCTCATACTAGCAGGCAAATCCAAACACTGATGCAATTTATTTTCATCACAGCTACATAACTATTAGGAATATTCTAACATTTCTACTCCAAAGAATAATCTTGTGGTTATTATTAGGGATAAGATACTGGACAAGTTTTATCCCACCCTGTTCCATGGTCAAGATGCTCACTTTGCCATTAAAGGGCCACACAAAGATTGCATCTACATGGTAAAAGTTCAGAGAAGAGCAGGGAGATCACAGAAAGCTGCTCTCTCCCATTCCTGATCCCACAGCAAACAGTATGCAGCATCCATCTCCTGAGAAAGTAAGCACTTTAAAGGCAACGATTAGCCAATATAAAGTGAGAAAAACGGAGGAGAAGGAAGGGCTGCCACGCCACTGGTGCTTCTACAGGAGGACTCTAGTTTTCTGTGAAGGACACAGATGTGACTGTTGATTCTTTAATGGGTCTTTAAGGACACAAGATCTTCAGGGAGAAGAATGCTATTTATTCCAATTTTAGTGCAAATTTAATTTTTTTTTTGCAAATTTATGGTGCTATATCAATGATAATAAAATTTCTCCTGCGAATCACAGGAAGATGAGCATGAGGCAGTAAGACCTAAAAATGAACAAGTCATTCTGGAAAAGCTTTACTGCTTTTTCAATAGTACTACAAAATTAAGAAGTAGCTGAAGAGAAGAGCACAGTATGCCTGTATCTACATTTCAGTTTTAGTTCACACAAGGTGTCGTGGTTTTGCCCACCAGCAACTAATAATTCAGACATGAAACAGTAACATGCATCTTGCATAACCAGAAAAGAAAACTGATGGAACAGAAAAATGGGAAACATATACTTCAACTGAAGAAATAAACACAGAAAAAAATGTTGAAAAAATATGCAGAGTTAGCTGCAAATGATGGTGAGCCTGGAAAAAGGGGCAGCTGCAGAAGTATCAGTGTGGTTTTGGACTCCACATGTCTCATGGCACAGGCTGCACAGAGAGCAGTAGCAACACATCTGAGAAGAATATACAGTCTTAATACCATGTTTAGCATCTATCTGAACAAAATTTAGGGATGCTGGAAGAAAACCAAGACAGAACAGGACAAATACTACTGGGGTGAAGGATTCAGTTCATAAAAACCCAACAAAAGATGCAACTGTGAATACTTAAGATAATGATGACTAAGGAACAGAAAAATTAGAAACAAAACTAGATATAAGGCAGCAGAACTACTGCTGCTAACTTCTAATAATCTACAGAGACCCTTTCACATCAAATACAAACCGTTTCCTAGAAACATTTATTCATTCTCAATGCAGACTGTGAAATGACAGATAAAAGGGAAGAGATTTTTTCAGTATTTCTAAACAAAAAAATTTTCATGGGAAAGGCTTGGCACATCCAGGATATGAGTACCTATACAGAGAAAATCAAAGAATGCTCTCATGGTTCCTGAATCCACCAGAGGTATTGGATCTGAGCCAGTGTTTCACATAACGCTAGATCTCAGCCAGAGGTGATTAGGATACTTTTGTCCTGTGTGGAACAACTTCAAGTCACACAGTTTGGGGTTTAAACTGTGATCTCATCAGTTTGCCATTTCTCAGGTGAGTGGATTAATCACCATCTTTAAGGTTATTATAGTTTTTCACAGAGGTAAAAGATACTGGTGTAGTCTTTTTGAAGAATGTCATAATTCTTGAATACTTGAAAACCTCAGGTATTTTTGTCTTCAGTAGAAAAAGCCATTCCCCACTGCTGAAATGAAGCCATTCCTAGAACTCAGCCAGGGAGAAATTATGTAGAAAGTGCACAGGAGCAATTTAAGGTCCCAGCCTACGATCGTTAACTTGGGAAGCCTACGTAATACCACTGAATCCTGAGAGTTACACTTATATAAAATTAATTGAGCATAGACCTAGAATAGAAAATAAAGAAAGTTCAAGAACGCTGAAGGAGGGATTTGAGTAGGAAAGAGCAATTGACCTGAACTGACATATCTAAGGAAACAGATATACACCACTGCTCGCCTGAGAAGCCAGCGAGATAAATGGCAAATGTCTGGGATTAGGATGCCACATAAAGTCTGCCCTTGAAGTAGCATAATGCCCTTCAAACTATGTAAGGGAACTGACTCACAATTAAGAGAGAAGAGTAGCAGTAACTGAGTCACTATCACACAGATAATCCCACAAAATTCTGATTTGAAATTTAAGAATACAAATCTCCAGTTGTGCAAAAAAAATGTACCTCAGCAAGAAGCTCCGTAGTAACAAGAAGAAAATTTGCACAAATAGGAATAAAAATTTCAAAATCATTCAAACAGCTCAAAACCAAAGAAAAATTATAAAAATTACATTGCCCTAAAACAAAATACAAATTATTACCAGAAACATGTTTTTCTCATGTAAGATCACCTACGGTATTTAACCATTATCATCCATAGAGTAACTAGAGTCTAGGATATAGAGTCTCTCTATGTCATTTTCAATAAGTCCTACATAGTAGATAGGGAAAACCTAGAAGGGAAAAACTACAATAGCTATCTCAGAACTGATAGTTTAGGAGGGCAGATGACTGCATGCAGAGGCTTTGGTAGAGGTATTTCTGAATTAATACTCTAAAACCCTGTGTATTTACTTAGCTCTTGGTCTACAAATTCTGCTGTTCACTGCAATTAACAATTTTGACCCTAGCTATCCTAACTCAGCAGTATCTTGCTCCACAACTTTTATGGCTCTTCATTGCAGAGAACATCAAATATTTTGATGTGAGAGGACCTGTTTCCCCTTATGTTTTTCATTAGCCAAAGATCAATTCAATTAATTGTAACGGTCACACTACTAAAAGCAAACTATTTTACATACAATAGAGCTCTACAACATAAATGGAGATTAGACATATTATGCCTTATACTACTAACATTAAGGAAGACAAGGTATTCTAGTACATGCGTTTGTGTAACTGCTCTCTGCAGTACCCTGACTGAGGAATTTCACAGAGAAACAGTAGTTTTCTCTAACCTTACAAGTTCTTTTGACTTCCTATACCCCCTAGGAATGGATCAGCACCATATACTTCATATTGCATATACATCATTTAATATTATGCTGAAGGACACAAATTATGAATATCATCTTCTTTGCTGAAATAAGATGCTGCTCCATTATTTGGCAGAGTAAGAGATTATTTTGCTGGCAAGTAATGGAGGAGCAAGGATACCAGTTCAGGGTTGCTCCTCTTTCCATATTGTGATGGCTGGTGAGCATCTCTGACCTCTCATGCAACACAGAAACACTCAGGTTCTGCTGTGCTGAGCCTGGGCAAAGCATGTCTGGGGCAGCAAATCCACACTTAGCAGAAAAAGGAGCTGAAAGGACATGACAAGATAAATGTAACCTGTTAATATTCATTATATAAAAGTATAAATAGGCCATCTTCAGCCCTGGTAGAATAAATTGCTTCAATTAATACTAGTCTTTGAAGGAGCAGTGACTGCAACATGCTGATGTTATTAGTGCAGCAACACAGGCACTGAAAAAGATGTAGCACTAAATGAAGCAATCATAAGAGTGATGAAAACAATATGAACAAGAATATTATCCTCTGATGGCTTTTTTATAAAGTGCAGGCAAGTATTGCTCTGTCTCCAAATTTTTTGTATGTAATTTCCTTAACACAAAATCAAAATGTGGTGAAAAAGGTGTGGAAAATAAGTTGGAGGTATTTTTCCCGGGAGTTTCACAGGCTTCTCTCTTGCAAAGCAGGCAGGAAACTTGCACCCCTGTCCATCTTCAGTTTTGCCAGTTTTCAAGGCTTTAAGATGTGAACAAAATGCTATAGTGTAGAAATGCTGCTGTTGAATCAGATGGCAACACTGATACAAAAAAGATCTATGTGCAGCACCACAATTCTTTTAAGGGTCAAATAAATTAACTGTGAGCACCCTAGATTCTGCTGAGTCAGGCACTTGCCAGGGGCATTGTAAATTAGCCTTTGATATGGACAAGCAGGTCACTAAGCATGAAATTAAAACTGTTAAGTAATCATAAAAGTTATACCAGTACAGATATAAGGTCTTCAACAGATGTCACTAGTTACCGACTAAAAATCCCTACAGCATGAGCTCCTTGCCACTGGGTTACCTATTTGAAAGACAAACAAGCCCCTCATCTTTCTTTGGCAGTTTAAAAAACAAAGTCATTGCTCAGTGACAATGAGAGACAACAGGTGCTGGACTCCAAGAACATTTTGAGTGTTTCAGCTAAATACTGAAAATCAGGTAGCTCAAAAGCATCTGCTTGTGGACAAAACTGAACCAATTCCCAACACCATTACTCATTATGTGTGGGTAAAGTGGAAACAAATCTGTTTCACACAGAGAACAGATTCTTTTCAAAGCTTCCAACTGCTTTTTGGTGGGCAATTACAAGCTTTTGAGAGAAGAACTACCCTTGTTATCTCTGCAATGGTGAACTCAGCAGACTGTTTTGTAAACAAAAAAGTCATTGAAAAGTTGGATCTAACAACAAATACAAATTCTTGTTGATTTTCTATAGGTTCTTGTTCTTGTACTGCTCTGTGCAGTGTAGTAACCAAAGATCTCCCTGTAGCAATATTCTATTAATTTTACTGGGGAGGGAGAGCAAGAGAGGTTTGTGCAGCTGGACAGCTGTTGGGACCTGCTGGCTTCTCCAGTTGTTCTACACAAGAGGTCTGCACTTATGGATTAAGTGGTAGGCTACAACTGGCTATGTCAAAACAACTGCTTTTTTTTGCAATTCCTTACTGGATTTCTTGGAAATTATCTGAGCTGAATGCTTTTGATGTCTCGCTACAGGTTCAAGGAGCCCATACGTATTTCTGCAGTTCTAACGACTGAACTTTTCACAGCCTGGCCTGTGAGAAACAGATCGTGGTGTGGTTTCACCAGCTGCAAACCTTCTGAAGTTTGGCCATCATGAATTCACTTTCTGATTCTGGGTGATAGCGCAGAGTCATCTCAGAATGAAATCCAGATTCAGCCCACTCTGGTGTCACGTATCGAGCCAGCTCCCAATTATGTATTGAAAACTGCTCTTCTGTCATACTCCTGACACTTTTGAAAGCTTCACAACTTCAAAAGTAGAAACCTATTTAAAAAATAAAATTCTATCTAAAATTATCATTTGCAAAGCTTCAATATTGTCTTCTTACATTTCTCCCTGACATTTGTTTATATTTTTTAATTTATTCCGTTTACCTATCATTGCTTTTATCTAATTACCTGGTGATATTTTGGTGGCCTTGATACAGCAATAAGAACAATGTTTTAGAAGAAAAGTGGATTTAAAAATGTAATTTATAAAACAAATAGGTCTCTCTCACAAAGAGGTCCAAGTTTTAGATAAAATGTTGGTACTTTAAAATGACCATTTACAAATAATGTTTTATCAGAATTGCTGTAATGACAAGTTAATATTCTCTCTTGACATCAGTCACAACCCTAAGTGTCAAAGTTTCACTGCTAAAGATTTTAAGCTAGTTTTGACTAACTCTGGTTATCACACTGGTATCTACACCCACATCTATGGAACACTGAAAATTCTTGTCATAAATTTAAAAGTTCTGTTTTTCCTGAACTTTCCCTTATTTTGATCTCTACAATATGACTTTGTCTTTATCCTTGCTTCTCATAGAAAATGACACAAAATGGTTTCATGAATTTGCAGACATTTTTCTCCAACAAAGAAAACCACTGAGTAAAAGAACCATAACTTGGTGTTTGGTAATGGATAATTACCTCTCCAAGAAACAGAAGAACAGTAGATAGTACTAAGGAAAACATGGCTTTCCTTCTGTGTAATGATAGGCATTTAATGGTTTTAATTAACAACAAAGCTATATTGAAACAGCTTTCAAAAATATATTTATCCCTTGGGCTTTGTTACGTACATAAAGCAGGTTTTGTAAGGCAAATAAAATCATCTTGTTCATGAAGCCAATTAGCAGAGAATATACAAACATTATATCCATAGATATTATCATTTATATAAACTGTATACCAGTTGCTAAGTATTCACAAGGAATATAACAATATACTTAGCTAATCTTTGAATAGCCTTCATAAAGAAATTCGGGTAAGCGTATTTTTGCATGTTACTGCTTACTGCTTTTGCTTACAACCTATTGCCCTGCTTCATTTTTCCCTGCTTCAAATCAACATTCAGGAGAATTTTTAGCTTTTTAAAAAAAACAAACAACTGGAAGTTCAGAACTTCTGAGCAATTTTACACAGTGACAGACAGTGCACATAGGGTATATAAGAATGATTACAGTAATAAATACTTTTCCCAAGCTCCACGAACTGACATGTACCATCACTCGAAAGGATGTAGTAATTTCAGCAAAGTAGTCAAAGGTAAGAAATGAAAGCAGGTAAGAAATACAGCTTGTACTTTGTGTAATGCTTAAAGGCTTGCCTTCCAGATTCCTTACCACAGCTTTAAAAAGAAACACTGATCTCCAAGAACCTTTATAAGAGCACCCTACATCATGTTTAAGAGGATTCAATGATTTAGTAAGTTTATATAATTACTAAAAAGCTCATTTAATATTGCACCTGATGCGCTCTTGTTCTCAGAATCTTGAAAAAGCTTCTAGAAAGGTCAAGCCTGATCAAATTAGAAAGCAGGACATGATTTATGCATGGTCCAAACTTCTCAGTGGGAGGATACAAACTCTTTGAGCCCATGGAGGGCCACACATGAGCAGCAGAGCCTCCAGTGGGGAAAAGGCAGCAGCTCTTTGGGAATGACCCAGTGGTCAGACCTCATTTTAAGATCACCCTACCTTAAAACATTACAAGATTTATTTCTACAGTGTAAATGGCTCTCGGTCACTGCGGGGCAGGCAGTCTCTCAACAATGAACAGCAGACTATTTGTATGCAGCTCTAGGACTAAAATGGGCAATGCCCTCAGAGAAATATGGATGCAGAAATATGGCAAAGAATTACTACAAACATAGCTGAAGAGGAAAAAACCACACACGTTGCAGTCATTAAATCCCTTTCTTACTTCTTTAACCTGCTATTCTTTTTGTTGCTATGGTGATTGTTATCCAGCCATTTATACATTTAAAGAAAAAATCAGTATTCCCTCTCATGAAATTCTAAGGGTGAGAAACATCTCCTTAATGCAATATAAAGACTATTTCCTCACTGGACCCATCAGGAATTCATTTTCCTAAGATCTTCTGAGTCTATTTAAACTTCTCTCTTCCACGCATTCGGTGGCAATGAATTTAAAAATATAAGTGTGCAGGCTCTGAAAATGTACTTTCTCTTATAGGTTGTAAGCTGGCTACCAGTTCATTTTATTGAGTATTATCAAGGTTTCAGCTACGAGAAAAAATGAATAATTGTTCCCATTTCGTCTTTTTATCTCTTTGGTTCCTAAGCACCTGGTCACACTCCCTCCTTTTGCCTTCTTACTGAGCTGAAAAATAGTGGCCTGTATACTCTGAACGTATAGAAGCAATCTGATATCTCTTCTCACCCTTCTTTCCTCTTATATCTTTGCTAGTTAGTCCAAATATTTTTTGGAAGGGAAAAAAAGAATAAAAATCACAAAAATCCAACCCAATCCAAATTGTAGAGACTGGCCAAAAATCAGCCCATGGAAAATTTGAAATTTGACCTTAAGAAAGCCAACTTTCTGGTGCAAGTCTTAAACCTTTATTTTAAACTTATCTTAAAAGACTTGACTGAAAAATCTTTGAAACTGCATTTCAGCACTAAAATGCAGAAAGAGCTGAACAAGGAAAGCGGAAAGCAATGGAAATGGAATATATTTAGATAATATATACTTAGAAAATAGAAAATAAACACTATATGGACAGTAAGATGTAGAATCATTTAATGTTTCTTGGGGAAAAAAATCCTGTCATTTATTGGAGAAAAATTATAACACCCTCCATTGTATTTGTTGTTAACTCTTCCTAAACCTTTCCATTGCATAAGCAGAAGGTGGTATATACGAAGCAGACAGCTATGAGCTATCAATAATCTCCCTCCTCTCACTAGATCTGCAGTAAAATAAATAATTTATTGGTAATTGCTGCCCACAACTCTTCATAAGGCTAAGGGTGATTTGCAGCAATTGTTGGACTTCCAGCATTTCTATTCCCATAACACACATCAGGCCTCTACAAGTGTTTCAGCCAACATGGATTTTCTTGTAATTCACAGAATTGCCTTACAGGTCCCTGAATGTCTGAAGGCTACAGCCTTTGCTCACAAATCAAATTAATTAAAGGAAACAAAATTAACTTTACTAATAATTATGGGATTTTGTCAACATCTCCATGGCAAAATACTCCCAGCTGTTGAAGCAGGCTTAGGACAAGCACTGATGGCTGAAAGCCCCTACAATCTGCTGGCTGTCCATCAGCTTAGTAGCTCGTGATACTTGAGTGAAAACTTGCCCGTTATGGACCTATGGGGGCCTGCATTAGAGATTAACAACCAGTTTCACGGCAGACTTCAAACTGCAGCAGCTACAGGGAGAGATGAGTGAATAAATAATAAATATCATCATCACATCAGCCCAGGAGATGGTCCTAAAATGCTTCTAATTGGTACTCCCAAGTCACAATTAGCTGACAATCCGTGCTTTGATGGACATACAAAACTGACACAGTCGAGGGTTGGGAAGGAACTCCAATAGCTGAGGTCCTTCCAGAACTGGCAGCTCAGACCATGAAAGCTGTTCATTGCTCAGAAGCAGAAGGCCTCCTACACTGGGGGTTCTCAGTCTGGTACCAGCACAAGCACACCCTCACTTTTAGAATTCCAGGGAGAGAAAAACATTTGACTGTTTCTCATCCAAAACATATTGAATGGCCTGGCTAGCCAGAGGGGTTGGGTATCCAGGTCACAGGCCCTGCATCCCAAGAGTGGGAAGATGCAACTCTTCAGGTGGTCCTTCTAAAGGCAGATCCTGATTAGAGACAGCTCCTCCAGCGAAGGACTTTTCCAAGACCAAATCTAAGATCATAACTGAACTAGCTAAAATGTGCTCTTGTAAAAATATATCCCTTCCCACATTCACCTAGGGCTGTCATAAAAATGGCATTTCTTCATCTCTCCTTTAGGAAACATGCAGCTGTCATTAAATATATATATATATGATATACATGATCTATGCAGACAGATATATACGTACATATGCATGCATAAAGAAGCCTGTGCAATTATCCCTTGTAAGAATCTGGCAGAGTTTCAATTGCCTTTCAGTACTGAATGTCAAAGCCACTACAGAGAGATACAACCTAAAAAAAAACCTTCTAGAACTGAAAAAAAAAAAACCAAACCCAATACTCTAAACTAGTTTTCATAGTTTTTTAACCTAGTTACTTGTTCTTCTTTTGGGATGCTTCTGTCTCCTTACGCCAAGTTTCTGGTCTTGAAGTGTCACCACATCAGCTATGTGGAAAGAATATTGGACCTCTCAACAAGCAGGAGCTGGCTGTCAATATGGATAAATCTCATGTTAATGACTTTCACCAGGACTTTGGTACGTGTTAGTCTGGCAATATTACAGAAACTGCATGTGTACATAGAAGACTAAAGAGAACTAATTTGTATAATGGGCTGCCTATGAATACGTCAGAAACAACTGGTTAAGGAATTGGTTAAGGCTAAAAAACCAGCAATCTCTTCAAACAATGAGAGTCACCAGCACATCATTCCTACCCTCATAACAGCCCACCAAATCAACACAAATTTCTTCACAGGCACATTAAAGGTCACTTAGTGGATGCTGTGCAAAGTGCTGACACTACAGCTCACACAACATTTCACATCCAATATTCTTCAGAAAAACAAACTGACACTCTGCCTATCTCTGGCAGATATGGCTTAGGATCTGATAAACATTTCAGTGATGGTGTAAATTGCTACAGCAGACCAGCTATTAAAGTGTTCCAGGCTATCAGACTGTTAAGCCAAATAACCAAAATGAGCATAGGGTTTTTATTTTTTTAACAACTTTTTTCCTACACTTTCCCTGAAAATGTAATACTGCTGTAAAGACAACCTGGAAAACAAAATGTTCTACTGGAAGAAAGCAGAGAAAACACTTTTCTCTACATTTTTTTTTTTTTGAAATTTTTTTTAAGAGTTTCACTAGTTCTATTGAACAACAATTTTGAACAGAGGCAAATGGGGGAAGTAAAGTACTGTCATGTGCTGTCACTGTCCCCTGCATAACTAGAAGTTGTACCTGCAACTCACTGTGACAATCGCCTCTGTGCTAGGTGTTAGAAGACTAACACCAGACTCGTATTTTAACCAGATTTGTTATGTAACAAAGCAGTTTCATATGAAAGAAATAACATAAAAGAAGAAGTAAAGAAAGTACACTAGATTTTCTCCTCTTCACAGTTTTTCTGTATTTAACTTCTTCCATTGAGATGAAAAGCTAAATTGAAGCCGGCTGTGAATACAAACCCAGGAAACTCAGCAGATCTACAGTTGTTTTATTTGTGCTGACCTGTGGTTCTAACCCTTTTTCTTGCTTTAAACACCTGATGTTTCAACACAAACCAAAGGCATCTGCCTCTATCTGCCAGCATTCCTGCTTCATTGCCCTGACATACATGCTCTAGATCTCATTAGCTTTCTCCCAGGGTACTTGCCCTAACATAACATGAGCATGAAACCTCATCTCAGGCAAACTGCACCATGACATTCCAGCTGTGGAACTGCTTCCTAAGCATTGGCACTCATTTCAATTTTTTATGTCTGACTCACACAACTTGTAGTTCCCAAGAAGAGGTTCTGGCTAAGCATTTTAACACCACTCTGGCTGTTGTCCTTGTGGCTTCCTCAGTTTAGGCTCCAGCCTGACACGGGGCTGGAATTGGACACAGGAGCATATTTCCATAACTAGTCCAAATCTAACATGAAGATGGATGGAAAACTGAGGAGAGAAGACCGAATTGTTGAAATAGGAGCCTTAGGGTTGCATGAGCGGATTATTATGAAATATCAGCAACATAGGATAGTGAAGCTTCTGAAATATCAGAAGGAAGGACAGTTATTTTTCTACTCCTGTCACAATTTGATTACTCCTGGTTTCTCCTCTCCAGTGATACTGGAATTGATTTAAACACATTAACGCCACTGGAAGTCATAAGGGCTTTTGGCAGAATCTATAAAATGGGGAGTGAAGAGTCCGTAGATTCCATTATGCTGATGATATTGAAAAGCAAAGTGTGCCAGCCAGAACCTACCCCACACAACCCCAAACCTTTAATTAAGAAAGCCTGATATTAAGTTGTACTCAATTACAGCATCTGTAATTTGCCACTGTGCTCCCAGAGCTAGTCCATATGCTTGTGAGACACCTTTTCAAGCTCTCTTTTGGGCACACTATGACTATCATACAGTGTGCTTGTATTATAATTAAATTTGGCATAATTACTTTACAGAGTGATCAGTGACAGTCTATTGTTCGGGAAGAATTAATCCTTTGAGCCTTCCAACATCATTTTAGTTTCTGGTTCTAAATGAGATTTCAAAGAATGTAATTTATAATAACCAAAATCCCAAATGCATACTTTAATATAGCCTTCCTTTGTTACAGCAGCTCACTAGTAAAATGCTTCTGAATTAGGACACTCCTGGCATAAAAATTTACCTGTGCTGTGCAAGACCACTCAGATGGGAAAGAAACCCAGCAGGAATGTTTACTGATCCACTTTGATGTCTTCTCCTGCTTCCTTCTCAAAACATAGATGTTCTAGAACCCTTTCAGAACCAATTCCTTCCCCCAGGAAGGAATTAAAGTAGCATCCTTCCCCTAGGAGAATGCTTGCCTTTCCAGAAGCAGCCCAAGAAATCCTCCCATCCCATATCCCACTAACTTATGTATATATTTAAAGGAGGTATGATGATGAGACTTGAGAAAAAGCAGGAACTTGCTACCATAGCAGAAATGAGGCAGTTTGATTTCCTCTGAAATGAGATGCAGAGCTGAGCTTTTCCACAGAGAGAAATCTAAGTTGGGCAGTGTAAAAACATTATGTTTAGGTATTTTTAATTCAAGTAAAATGTTTTGACAAAATGGAATCCTTGGAAAAATCCTCTGCAGATCTTATCTATTCCAGAAGTAAAACCTATTTCCCTCTTTTGCTTTCACTGCAATCCTAGTTCTCAAATTCTTTCTATGGACCAGTTGTTAAGCATACTATAATATTCCACTGAATAAATTCCTACAATTGCACTCCAGTCCCTCAGGATCACCATGTACAGGAAACATATAAGAGAACCTGACTCACAATACAAGGTGGATGATATTAAACCAGGTCAATATTGTGGGGTTTTTTAATAATCTTGTCAAAATTAAACCCTACTGCCCAGTTAACAAATTCTAAATTTCAATGTCATGTTTCAATGTTTTAACCAAAATAAATCCTTTTCTGCGTAGCTTTATCCACCAGAAAATAATTTCAATGAAAAGCTGTCAACCAGCCACCGCTACAGCTAATTTTTATTGATCTGATTTTTCTAAACATCAACCGAGGACACTGGCCGCAGTTCTGGAGGTGAGATCCCAGGAAAACTTCATTGTTAGGATGATCAGTACTCAATAATAGGAGATGTTGAAACTGAATCAAAAGTCATGGCAGAACACATTTTGGACAGTCTGAAAAATGTGCTTATTTCACACTTCTGCCTTGTTCTGGTAGAACAAAAATTTGTTCAGAAAACATGTACATTCTCTTTTGATTGGCCAAAGTAATTTAGCAAAATAAAAGAGAAGAACTGACAGTCTTCTGCTCATGCATCATGTATAAGGCTGGCTGGTTTATAAATTAGTTTGTGAACACTGACTGCAATGTTGCCAGCAGGTAAGATTAAAAGCTCTAAAGTTTCCAGATGCCAGAGTCATATAAGGCCATCAAATCGCTAGTTTTAAAGAGGAAATCTAGCCTTTATGGCTGTACAAAAAAAAAAAAAAAAAAAAAGACTGACAATGTTACTTGCATGTGGGATGTACTTACACCTGGACAAATTAGAAAGCTCTTACAATTCCCTTCTTGTCTTTCTTTCTTGACAGAGTTATGAAGGGAAATATTTGTTGGAAAACATAGGAGGCATCAAATACATTTGCTGGAAGAAATAAAAAGTTTTAAATAATGGCACTCAAAGCATGATTTTTGTTCAGAGTTCAGCTTACCTTCTCTATGTTAAAGTATACAATAGTGAAGAGAGGGATGTGAGCAAAATTATCGGAGGAAACAGAAGTGCCAATAGTAGGTAACTTAGTTGCAAAATCTGTGGGTCCTATCGGACTTCTTACCAAACTTTGATGAACTTAAACAATAGTACTTTCTGGTTTATCAGCTTTCCCCTTGATAAAGATCTGGCCACAGCTATCCATACACCAGGAAAAGCTCAAATATACAACACTAAATGCAGAGAATGAAAAAAATGTGAGACCTTCAGCTGGAACAAAAGCCACCTACTCTTCAGGTTAAATCTCAGTTGCACATTATGCGCCTTCCTCCTGCAGGTTCCCTGTCAGTGTCCCATGATAATTTTAAAGTCTAATATTACAGTATTAATTTTGAATATTCTCCATAATCAAATTCATTGTGTGAAATTTCAACTCTATTTTCATCTATGAAAACAACACTAGAGGCTTTCTTCTAAGAGCTCTAGAGAAGTCACTTCCCAGACATGGAGATCAAGCATTCTTCAGCAAGATAATTGAGCTTTAAGACAAACTTCCCAGATGTGGAGTGAAATAAAATAAGTTTATATTAAAAAAAAAAAAAATTAAACAAAGCCACCACCAGACAAACAAACCAACCAACCCCTCAATTTCTTTGAAAAGTACACTGACAATCTTAACACTAATTTACTACAGAAACAACAACAGAAAATAGCAGAGAGTTTAAAACAAAAACAGCTAAGAAAGGAAAGGTGACAGGAGATTTGTGAGGACTTGATACACCTGATGATACTATGCAGCTGATGGACATAAAAGAGAGAACATGCATGTTTGTATGGACAGTTTAAATCTCATATAGCACTGGCACAGAGGGTTGAGAAGAGGAGGAAGGAATGCCCAGGAAAAAACAGGAGCAAGAAGGTCAGGAGGTGGAAGATGAATAGAGGGGGAGAAAAGGAGAGGCACTAAGGACTGACTAGACAGAATACCACAGCACAGGAGAGATGGCAGGTGAGCAGACACATGCAGCTTATTTTCCTTAATTGCAGTCATCAGAGGCATCACTTACTGCTAATGCACCTGACAGGCTGACCAGCTTATTAGCCAAATAGCATCCCTTAGAAAGAGAGGAATATTTGTTTTTTCCTCTCAGAATATCCTCTGGATATCATGGCAAAATGTTATTAGTTGTGTCTCTAATGAAATACCCAATAAAGACATTTTTGAGGCTTCTTCTTTCCACCATTCTGCAGATATCATAAGGTCACTAACTTCAAATTACTTGGAAAAGATGCTATATTTTAACATAAGCTTTTCTCTATAGCAGAGTAAGCACAACTCCAAAATACAAAGTATCAAGCATTAACATTTGAAAGTATGCCTATAAGTAACCTTAGACAACCTCAGTTTATTATTTCAAAATAAATATTCAAAGGAAAACAGCAGACATGTCATGATTATGCTACTTTTGTTCATTTTCTCCCTTTCCTTTATTTCTTAGAAATTGGGGATATTAGACAGTTTTGAATGTGTCTAACTTATTAACTATAACAGCAGCACTGACATTATAATTTAACCCATGGTGCAATAAACAAGTTCAGTAAATTCTCTCATGTTCATACACAAACAGTGTTATCTTTTGGTGTCAAGAAATGCCAATACATGATAAAGAGATATTGCAAGATAATTACAACATTGTAGATTGACAGAGTCATCACATTCATGCCAGAATTTCCCTATGGGTTGGAATTTATGCATTACCATCTCCCCTTGGACACAAGCGTGAGGCTCTCACTGCAGTCAGCAAGAACTGGGGACATTAACGATGGGCAAAGTTTCAGTCCCTATTCAGCAAAGAATTTAAACATGTCAACAGTCACTCTGAATTTTCAGATTACATTTGGGTTAAAGGCCTTGCTGCATCAGGAAGTTTTGAACACCATAACAAATAAATATGATTATTAGCGCTCTTCGTGAGCTGTCTAGATAATTCCTCTGGTGTTTAGAGAAATGTGACAAGAACAAAACCCACAAAATAAACCTGTGTTTGGGTAGTCTGAATTTTATGAGCAATAAAAAATTATTCAGAAAAAAAAAACTACAACAAAAACCAACTAGTTCCCACTGTAAATTTAGTATGCTGCTGCTTTCTATACTTTCTACTGTGATTGTAGTAAACTGTGAACATGAGAGGCCTAAAGTAAGGCCAGATCAGAATTCTAGTCTTCAAAGCCCCCACAATCTTGAATTTATCATGAGAGATGTAATACAGACAAATCTCCCCAGCTCCATGATGGGGTAAAAGACAAGTTTTGCAGAGGGAGCATAGTGTGCTTAAGACAATGAAATATTTAGTACAACACTGATATTCTCCTACTTAACCCTCATCTATTATCATAATGCCAAAAGTAACACAAAATTTCATGAATATCAGTAGTTAATATAGCAGACCGGTTTACAATAATTGCATTGCATTTACTGGATCCACATGACTGTACTTGCTAGGTTTTTAGCATAGGCATGAGTGGGTTTTGCAGTCCTTGTATGAATTTCATGGTGCTATGGAAATAAGACTAGCAATACCCAAGCTAATATAAAGTTAGGTTAGATATGGTCAGGTGAACTGTTATTATGCAGCCTGCAGAGCGAATAGATGTTATAATGCTACTGGAAAAATATGCCAGGCAAGATCCTTAACTGGCAAAATCTGATCAATATCCCTTAACTTCACTGCTCTAACACAACTGTATGAAAACTGAGGTTCCAGCTGACTCTTTACCTGTGATATCTTGCTAAGTGCTCCTAGTGATTTTCTGTCTGTGTTAACAGGAACATTTCAGGAACATATACTCTAGTACACTTGCTCTTAAATTATTGCTACAACATTCTGGACATCCATGTCATGTATTATATCACCAAACTAACATAGTGAAATCTCTGTGAAAGTGGTATTTTAGAGATTAATTATTTTATTTACAGCTTTTTATTTTTGAAGGTTTTTTATTACCCTTATTTGGTCATTCTTAACTTACCACTAATACAAATGAAAGGCAAACCAGTCTCTTTACACCTCCTAAAGTACAGCAGAAAACTTAAATTGTTTTAATGTGATGAAAGTGGCCATCATGCCATTTGTTTTATAGGAAAACTACCGTTTGGAACTATAGCACAAAAATAAAACTATATTTAGCTTTACAGGACTACAGGTTTTTCCAAAGGTTTGTATATGAAAGGAAAAAGAGTTTTTACAAATATGGTCTTAAATATAATGTTTACTCAGCTCTGTATTTTGCTCAAGACTGTAGGCTCACAGGAAAATAAAACTGTTAATGGTCCTCTTTCTTTTCTATTCTACACTGATCTCCTTTCTCTCCTCAATTAATTAAAATATGTTGAATACAAAAAAAGCATCAAAACTATCTGACATTTATATCCACTATACCAGCAGAAATATGACAAGGTTAATCATCTGGTTTAAAGGAGTCTAACTTCCCCTTGCAGAAGATGGCTGCTATCAGTTTTCTTGTGGAAGAAGAGTCAATAATGTCTTCTAATCTCTAATAGCAGACATGGGACAAACATTCTATTACAACCTAAATAAATGAGAGAAACTAATTTTAGACTTGTCTGTCAGAGGGCTATTCCAGTAATTATTATGGTGATGCTTGACATCTTCTTTTTTCTTGTTTCTCCTGCTTTATTTTTTTTTTAGCTACTGTTTCAATTAACTACCATTACGAATACAAACAATAGCCACATTTTGAGATGAGAATACAATTATCTGCACTTGTCCCATTTTCTAACTTTAAGAACTCTGTTCTCCCCTTTTCAGTCACTTCTGTGTCTTGGTTCACACTGCTTTCTCCTTATTCCCCAAGTTAATTTATGAGACCTTGTTCTCACCACCAAGGAGGGGCTGGTGGGGAAAGTGAAGCTCCAGGGCAGCCTTTACTGCAGTGACCATGAAATGGTGGAGTTCAAGGTCCTTAGGGCAGCGAGGAGGATGTAAACTCACCACCATGAACTTCATGAGAGAAGACTTTGGCCTCAACTGGGATCTGCTTGGAATAAAGCCCTGGAGGGAAGAGGGGCCCGAGAAAGCTGGTTAATATTCAAAGGCCATTTCCTCCAGGATCTGGAGAGATGCGTCCCAACAAGACAAAGTCAGACAACAACACCAGGAGGCTTCTATGGATTTACAAGGAGCTCCTGGACAAACTCAAACACTAAAAGGAACCCCCAGAGGATGGAAGCAAGGACAGGAAGTCTGGTGGAAATACAGAGAAGTTGTCTGTGCAGCCAGGGATCAGATTAAGAAAACTAAAGCCCTGATAGAATTAAGTCTGGCCAGAGGCATCAAGAGCAACGAGATAAGCTCATACAGGTACATCGCTGATAAAAGGAAGACCGTGGCAATCCCATGATGATCTATAAGTCCTTTCCAAAACCATTCTGTGATAATGTATCAGACTATTTACTCCATATGTAAATACAACACTCGAACACCCAGTAGTCACATACAGCAGAACTACCCTCCTGACTCGTACCATCTTGTCTTCACAAAATTGGAAATGCCACTGTTCTGGGCTCCACTGTAAATTCTGGAATACAGAATCATTATTATGGATCTGGTGATGATAACATTAATCAAGCTACCCTGAATGTTAACCAAACACTGTGCATTTACTGCTTATGAAACTGACCCCCGACATCTTTTCAGTGTCACTAAAGTAACATGTGACAGAACAGCAGTGAGAGAACACAGATCCTTTGATTTTAACTACAAACCTTCCAACAGCACAAATGGCAGCTATTCTTGTGCAATGAAAGAAACACTCTTATTAATAATTTTAGTCTTTTCATCTTCAACCTACTAATTTTCAATGCATTTCCTAAGAACTTATTTCTCCTTTATTACAGTTCTTGTTTCAACCCCAAGTATCTTGTTTCAAAAGTGTTGGATCATTCTACCTCACACTGGCAAAAAGCTTTTAAACTATCATCAATACAGTATTACATCTACTGTGCTATTACCATGAAAAAGTCTTACTGTTCAAGAATATTTCCTCTGGGTCATAATTATAATAAGAATAGGTTCCTGAGGGCATAATGTAAGAAAGTCCTGAAGTTGAAAGATTGTTTAAAACCTTATTGAGGTAGATGTCTGCCATTTTATTTCAAAAGTGGCATCAGAAGTTTATAACACATCTGAAAGTTTTATTTTTTTTCTTGTTTTGAAGAAAAAAAACCACACAAGCAGTTGAGAATTTCATCAATCAGAATATTCATTGCAGTACAGATTTTCATTCTAAAGGGCCCTTCATCTTTTTGCACATCTATTCTGTCAGGTTTTGTGGTGAAATGTAACAACTGCTTCACAATGTCAACAGTTTGAGACATGCCAGGTAAATAATTTCAAAGTACACAACAGATGGAGAAGGAGAGAAAGTCAAGGGAGTTTTCAGGGGGATGGATACTAGCAGCTCATATTTCTCTCAATACAAGACAGTTCGCATCAGGTTTTAACTGATACAGCTAAGAATCTGCTTCAAACACAGAGAAACAACAGAAATGAAAATCAGCTTCAAGGAGAAACTAGCTGGAGACAAACGGGCTAATTTGCACTGTTGTACAAGCAAGAAAGTTAAGCAAAAGGTTAAAGCCAATATTATACACGTAAAAGAAACATAAGCTAGGATAGAAAAGGGGCAGTGCAGGCAGGATAACACGATTCCTCAGAGGTGTGTGGACGGAGCACAGCCGTGTGAGCACTCACCATGGGGGAGGTCCAATATTTTAACAAGACACTGCCCTCTGACATTGTCCTCTGGTGGCACACACCAGGCTGGGCACAAGGCACAGACCCCCACGGTCAGTCATACTGTGATCAGATCCAGATTAATATGGACTTCATTCACTTGACTTTGGTCACCTTAAAGGCACCTGATTTTCATGAGAAGCCAGACAGCTGCTCTTCTTGGATGTCCTTTCTCCCCCACCTCATATTCTCCAGATAAATCCCTTAAAATACGAATAAAAAATCAACATGCACTACTTATGCTAGTTAGAAGTATTTTGATAAATAAGGCAGTTTCTATACACTTGTATGCTGGTGCCCTCTATTTAATTAATAATTTAAATTAAGTAAGTGGTTCCCTTACAACTCAAGAAAGTATCTGATTCTCTGTAAGTCACTATCTTCCAAACACATCTATTAAGAAAATTAGAAACCCTCTGGCTGGGAGATGTTCAGGTAGATCACACCTTCTGATGTTGCAAATATACAGACTTTTTTTTCTCTTTAAAGCAAATTACTACAAAACAGTAGGAGATTTTTTAATTATTATTATTTTTAAAGTGATTAATTGATACAGAGCGCAGTGATGCCAATCTACTATTGCCATTTGGAGGCAGCTGGAGTGGTTTGGGTCCTGAAGAACACCTGAGATCAGTGTGACTATGCACTTTGTTCTCCATCTTGGTCTTCAGGAAAGAAGTTCATATTTATAGTATATACAAGGCTGGTTCAGAAAATTGTATTTGTGTTACCACTGAACTCTGTTAGAACAATCTGACATAACTGCTTGTTGTTTCTCTGCAGCCATGATTCACTCAGTCACTGGCAGTGTCCTCACTAGGTAAGAGAGCTAATAGATACCTCAGCTGGGTCACAGCCTTTGCACCTGGAGCAACACCCTGCCTCACTCACTTGGGTGCTGCTGCCTGTGCAGCATCACAACACTGCACACAGGCAATAACTTTACTGGCTAAGCAAGACTATTATCCCACTGCTCAGGAGATCTGCGCCAACAACCTTCATATGTATCCTTTCCAAAAAGTTGTGAGTGGCTACAAATAGCATTGTGGAGTCTTATCCCATGTGCTGTGACCAAAAGGTCATCACAGTTTAGAAAGGGCTCTGTATGAAACAATTCTCTTTAGTTATTCTTCTTTTCATTAAAAATTAACTGATTTTCTTTGACCATGAGAGAATTTAAGAATCCATTCAAAACCCATTTCCAAGGCAGCCTCATTTCCTCCTAAGGAAAATAAAGAACTGCAGATGTACAAAGGTCTTCGTGTGAAGGTAACATGAAGGAGACAGTATTTCTGTGGAGACAAAAGATAGCAGCAGAAAGACAACAAAGTCCAGCTAGCTAGAAATCAATATTTTAAGTCTTTACAAAAGAAAAATGAAAAGAAAAAAAAGTGTGCATTGTTTCTCAGATAATTAAAAGAAATGCTAAGTGAGAATATGTTTTAATAAAGGAGACTTAAGAATCAGAGATGTGATTCATGAATAGAAAATATCTGTTTTTAACAGTCTCTCAACTGAGGCATGTACATGGCTGGTAATGACGCACAGCCAATCAAAGGTGTCTAGAATGGCTGTAAAGAGAAACAATAGGCAGAGAAAAACAAGCTAGAGGACCATTGTATGTTTTGGATGTTTATCTAGATTACCTTACATGTGGTGCCTTTCTGAAAACAAAACCCCTGCTTGCACTGGTTGTACTCACTGCCTGCCAGCTGCAGTGGAAGGAATAATTGCTTATTATTGGTGAAACCAGGCTAATATTAGTTAAGCTTTTACATGAAAGCCTTATCCTTTATGTGAAAAAAGCTAATGTACTTATATACATGTATATAAAAAATTCCCTATAGGGAATTAGTGCCTGAAACTGAAAATCACAATGATAAAACTGATAGCCAAAACATTTCTTAACTTTCTGAAAATGGAGAGAAATTTGACATAGAATATAATCTATCAGCCTATGAAAAACTGATATTATTTTTAAAAAATACCTTCTGATTTAAATAAGAAATAGTTGCACATGTGTTAAGCTAGCCTGCATTTTCTTTATACCCAAATTTGCCCCCTCTACTTCTCCTTCTAAACTGGTACCAGACAACCTGTGCTCTGACCAGGCAGCTGAGGCCATCCCAGAGAAGTAGGAGGGAGACTGCAGGACTGTCTGCAAAATATTGTGCAGAGAAAATGAGGAAAGGCTCTTCCTCACAGCAATATTAATATGAGTTCTTATGTAAAGTCTGGAAAGCAGAGCTGTATTTCTAGCTTGCAATAAGCTAAAGGAAGTACTAATATTGCCTGTCAGGTTTATTGATGGCCATTATCCATAAATTCTTTCTGGTTTTCTCACACCCCTGTATTTCCACTGGGCACGCCTTGTTTCTGAATATTGTATTTTTGACAGCATTAGTCAGCACACCAAAGTAAAAGAATGAATCTTATTGCTATACTTTTTTCATCTTTAAATGTGCCATATAAAGCTTTCAAAATGCTCCCAGAAGAATTGTTTTTTTGTTGATTTGTGTTTTTTTTTTTAAGTGACTGACAAGACAAGCATATTCTAATATGCCACAGAGGAAAATTAAGATACAGTGAAACCTATATATGCATGTATACATGTGTAGGAGTTTGCATATTTTATAGTCTTTCCCACAATTTAAAGACTCAGCATTTAATGCAAATGGTGTACAGCAACAAAGAAAGGGAGAACATTTGGATTTTGTCACAATTGAGCACACTGTGACATAAAAAAGTTAGAGATAGCCAAGACCAGGCATACTTCAGTATAAATATACATCAGGAAGGCAATAGAACTAGTCCTGATGTGGATTTCAGTTGAGATGCTGTCAATCAAACCAGTATTTAATTCAACAGACTTTGTCAGCTTGCTTTAGTTACAGGCCAGCTGGAGGACCTTTCCTCATCAATCACTGCACCCCCAGCTTTCTGGGATTAATCAAATTAGCTGCCTGTGCTCCTGGTGCACTCCCCCACAGAACATCCTGCTGTTGCCTGGGTCTATGCCCCATTTAGTTTGCCATCAGGCATTTTGAGATACCTATGGAAAACTAAAGGAATTATGGAACTAAGATAGATCAAACTAACAAACATCCCAATTTCTACCCTGGAACACATTGCTACTGCTTATTTTTGGTGACAGGAGAGCATGGGGAACATGGAAGGATTTGAAGCAATGATAGTGGGCAAATGGCTTTGGGTCTGTTAATTTCTAATGGAGAAGGAGGAGAAAAGAAAAGAAAACAACCCTTTGCTCATTGATCTGGAGCATCATTAATCCATATGCCATCTTTCTGGACTGGACCATGCAATACCTACTGAAGCAAGCCAGAGCTAGAGAAGTGAGATATCCTACAGTGGTGTTTCAAAATCAGAATCAAAACAGCTTGCTTCAACTGGAAATCTGCCTCTACACAGCCTTGCTGCTGGTCTGATCCTAAACTTCCAAGTCTTGGAAATACAGTTATTATGAATTCAGAACAGACAGGATTTCTGAAATAATTAAACCAGAGAGGCAGTAGGTACATTGATGTACCTATTTTATACCACCTATGTCTAGAAAGTTAATTCAGCTACAGGGAAGGACGTTTAATCTTTGCTGCAGCCTAACTAATTGCCATGGAGCAATGAGGATTATTAATGTGGGCAGGCTGAGTTGGGAGACACAGGAGGGAAGGGAGCTCAAGAGATCCTTGCTGTTCTAATTCTTCCCTTCCTTCCAGAAGATCCCGCTGACTCTTTTTCTTTACTTCATAAAGGGTGAGAAAACAGGGCAGCTTATCTTCAAAATCCACTATCAATACTCAAAAGAACTAACATAAATCCTCCCATACTGAGACACCAGCAAAATGAGTACAGGTTCTTAAACTCTATTTTGCTCAAAATCTGTGAGAACAGAGAAAGATAATATGGCAGGAGCAGCATGCAGGTGAAGATCCTCTCTGAAGTGCTATAAATGGTAAAGAAACAAGGCTCTAACTGTTCTCCTCAAATAAAACCAGGAAATATGTATAATAAGTGCAACTGATTTATTTTAAGCAAGAAAATTTTTTTCCTGATAATATTAGGATAAAATATTCTAAGGGCAGCTATAGATCAATTTATAAATGCGATGGACTCCTCCGACATTTAATAGCCAAGCTGTGCTATAAATAACAAAGAAAAACTAAGTTTTTCAGGCCATGCACTGTTTTTTGAACAATACAAAAAACAATCAGACCAAATCAAAAGCATGAAAATTATGCAAATAAGAAAGAGAAGATTGTTGCTTTATGCTAGGTGGCACCAGCACACTTGAACTTCATGTCCTTCACATATGTCAGAGAGAGGGACAGAGAGAGGAAGGCTCATCCTCATTTTATCCACCATTATTGAGCCTTTCCCTTAAGTTGAAGATTATTTATATCCCAAAGCAGTGTCACTCTGTGGCAGACAAAAAGGTTTTAGTGATGGTGACTCTGACTTTTCACAGATGGCTTAGCTGTCAGATAAAAATTACCCTCATATCCTCATCAGATTGTCTGAACTATACTCAACAAATTCACCTCAAGATAACACCAAGTCAGGACAGTGAGGACACTGTGATTTTTGAGGGTGTTGAGTGTTCCTTTGCTCCATGGTTAGCTCAGTAACACACCACCTTGAAGCACAAAGGACATGGCTACAGAGATGCTGATGAGAAGCTTGCAGCAGAAAGCCAACTGTGCCCTGATGTGTGAAAAGCAGCACGACCAGCAGGTCGGGGAAAAGGATCTGCCCCTCTACTCTCTTCTGCTGAGACCCCACCTGGGTGGGGCTCCAGGGCCCTAGGAAGATGTGGCCCTGCTGTTGCAAGTCCAGATGAAGACGATGATCAGATTCTGTTTTGCCTACAGCACATTAGTTAAAACAGCACATTAGCACTGCAGTAAGCTCTCTCTTGTGAACATGGAAAATCATAAGAAACTGTACTAAAAAACTAATGTAATTGCAATAATTATTCTAAAGCCAAAACCACTTACTGCCTTAGAGTTTTGATTAGTTCTAGAAAATTACTGTCTAGTCTAATCTAAGCTTCTTTCCTTATGAAATCTGACTCTCACAAAAAAAAAAAAAAGAAGAAAGGCAATCTAATCCATATTTTCCATTTGTTCTTCCCTATTGGCTACAACAAATGACTGTTCGCACTGTAACTTGGGAATGGAAGAAAAAGACAAAGAGCATGGTACACAGATAATTGGAGAGATTAAACAGGAGCCATCGTGGATAAAGTGTTATGATGGTGTTAAGTCATGGCTGACACATTAATTGATAATAAAGTCGTGTAATACCGCCCATAGGAAAAATATACCGAAGTACATTACATAATGAATGAAAACATACATGGAAACTTCTCTCTTCTAAGATAACAGTAGGTGTTTTACATTTCTCCTTATTTTTTTAATAAATCAAAGCACAGTTAAAATAAAATAGTAATAGGTCTTTGAACAACTCATCTGTCTTTGCCCAAACCCTCCATCAAGATTCAAAATAGAAATAGGGAGGAAACCATTTGTACAATGGATGGAATATATTTAATCTGTGAGTTCAAGTGTGAATATATGCTGAGTTCTAATAAAAAGTTGTGGTTGGGCAGCAGAGGAAGGTACCAATTTTTCAGAGCCAGACTGCACACAAGTCACACTGAATTGCTTGCTGAAATGGAGGACATCGTGGCTTCCATGGAGACAAATGACCACCCACAACAGAGAGCAGCTTTCAGGGGACAGGATGCAATACAAAAGTGAAGATCATGTAGCTGGATGTGAAACTGGGGGATGCATGAGAGGAAGAGAAGCAAACTCAGAGAGCAAGCCTCTGACATAGGAGATTCATCTTGAGCTCCCAAGACTAGACATTTTGTTTTAATTATGAAAGAGACTGCAATGTCCTGTAATGAGGGCCACACTAGAGTAATAGACTGTGGGCTGTACCCTAGATTCAGGTTCATTTTAAGCCAGGTCAGCCATCAAATCTCTGTTTTCCACTTCACTGGTTACTATTGTGTAATAGTGTTCCTATTTGTGTTTAAATAAAAAAGCTCTGAATGTTCTTTCAGTGAGTCTATCGAGGAATAGTCCTCCTCTGAACACTCAGAAACCAATCAGAGTTAATGAAAAATAATAACAAAATCTCAGTGCACTTCCCCCATGCTCATAAAGTAGCTGTTTTACGGTCTCTTTTGCACTCTTGCCTAAAAAAAAGAAAAAAAAAAAGAAGAACCAAACAAAAACCAAGGATTAATAACATTCGTTTCTCTAGTGCAATTACCTTGTCGTATCACTGTCAAAGTTTGGAAAACCTCTCAGGAAAGAAAGAAAAAAAGCAGACACAGCTTCAGATTCTGTTCCAGAAGCGAGCTGCTCTCTCTGCAAGTTTCAGCCATAAGCAGCACTGTTTGTAATACCTACCCTGAAATACATACCTTCCACCTCATCCACAGAACTGCTGGCCCCTATCTTGGCAAACACCCCAAGAAGTCCCAATACCAAACATCCTCAACACTTAGATTAAAATTAAAATAGCATTTCCCTGTCAGAATGGCAAAACTACAACAGCAGATTTCTGAACACACAATCACGTGGTTTATATATTACACAATAATAATACAGTTAAATACCTGGGCAACTCTTGGTATAACAAATCCATAGCCTCCAGGTGCTACTGAAATGTAAATAGCTACAGTGGCCTTGTAGATTGGTATTGAATGGGATCATGAATGAGAGTAGAGAGAGTGAGAAAGAACTCAGTTTACATTCAGCACAGCTCAGGCAGCAATCTTGCAAAGCATCCTCTAGCTTATGTCTTATTGTATTATTAATCTTACAGAAGAATAAATTGCACGTAAAGCTTTAAGAAAATTATAGATGGTGCTAGAACTACTCAAACTGAAATGTTCTCATTATGATTAAATATCACCCGTGCTTCTAGTTACTAGATATGAGCATTTTTAACTCCATGTAAGCAATTGCTGAGTGGTGTGCTCGTCCAGGACTACTCTCTGTTAAGGTTCCAGGCACTAAATGCTTCAGTACCTTCAGTCACCCATCTGACCAAGCACAGTATTGCACAGGAAAGCTTTAGACTACTTTGTAAAAGTACACTTAGTTTTGCACTTTGTCAACCTTATTTATATTTAGAAAACAGTCCTTACTTAAAAAGAAAAAATCAACCAAAACCAAAAAAACCACAACCAAACAAATGTCCATGAACTGATATGAGCTAGACACCATCCCTAAATGGTATTATTTCAACCATTTTAAAACATAACGGCTTGTCTCATAGCATTGTAGCAAAACATTATCAATCGATAAAATTTGGGGGGAAAAAAAAAAAGAGAGAGACTTTACAACAAACAATGCAGGGAGATAGTAGTCAAGCTCCTGGAACCAGCAATTCAGTCCACAGGCTGATAGGGCCTCCAGTCTCTTGGTAAACTAGTAACACAAAATTACAGACACAGTATCCCAGAAAACAGGTCATGTAAGAGAAAGGATTTGACTCCCCACTTGTTTTCCCAAAGTTCAGTGATGGCGGAAGAAAGGGCAGGACAAGGTAAGACAGCACGGAAATTTCAGACACAGAGGGAACAAGTGCATGTGCTGTCCTGTGTAAAGCACAACCTTTCGGAACCTTTTGGCAGCATTCCAATTGAGAGAAATTTAATGATTACAGCAAGGAAACTCTCTTTCTTCTCATAGTGCTCATATTCAGGGAAACTGATCTTGGCAAGCAATTTTAAAGCAAATAACTGATGTCAGATTTAACAATTTTTATGCCATTTCTTTTCCTAAAAGAAAGCTTGTATCTGGCTACCTCCTTTGGTCAATAATAAGCAGCAGGATGTTTTCCTTAACTCCTCCACTGTAACAGAGAGTCCCTGGATTACATGTTGGGGTTTTTTTCCTTTACTCTTCGTTACATCTGCTTTCCAAGGAAGCCCAATATTTGCAAGTTTTTCAGACCTCATCAACAAACTCTTTGGGGAGTTTGAAACTTACCTTTTCATAAGAAAGATATTGTTGCGAGTTAAGTAAATGTTTGTGTATCACACTCATTAATGTACTAAAAATCCAGACATAGCAAATCTGGTAGCTTGTCACATAGACGTAAGGTTCAGAAAGAATATTCCATTTTGAAAGTTATTATCTATGCCCTATACTGTCTCCATTCTAGTAAAATGATGTTGTCTCAAAATGGAGAACAAGTTTTATTATGTGACATCTGTGTATTTTACCCAAATACATAAATTAATTCACTCCTACTGCAGGAGATATTTTGATACTGGACCGGGCATATTTTGGAATTCTTTCCTTGGCACAGGCTCACATTGATTATAGATTGTACCTATTTTAAGGTAAAACTGAGTGTTTTCTGTGTAGTCTGAAAACAGAAAGTCCTCAATTTAAAGGCAGTTCTGCCAGGAACTGGAACAGCAGCAGGCAATCTCTGCCAAGTACTGTAATTGCAGTGAATTAGCCAATACAGACAAAGAAGTTTAATCAGAGCTCCGATGCCCTTTTGAATGTATATTTCCAAAACAGTGAGTTGAGGAATTAAGGTTACTCTTTTTAAAGTATAATGAAATTAAAGAACCAAGCCAAAGCAAGTCAGATAGTTTGTGGCACTTTGTCACACAGAAGTTCCCCATGTCCCCTGTTTGGGCTGACCACTAAGATCTTGCCATGAAACTTGACTTTTGAAAACCTGCATGTGAAATTATTTACTCATATACAATAATATAATCCAGCAGGTAATACCAGAAATAAAAACACAAATAGAAAGGTAATTTTTAATTACTTCTATTTATGTTCTGTATTTTAATAAGACCAAAGAGAAACCATAAAATTCCTTCATTTTTCTTAAAACTGTGATGGTAGCATGGCCAAATAACTTCACTACCTGTATTTAAACATCCACTTTTCGATATATCGAATATATCAGAGAAATATATACATGATGTTATCCTGGATTTTCAAATTATTGCTGATATAAATTACTTCATAAATTATGCTTGGCCTACATCTCTTTGCAGTTTACCAAATGATACAGGGCAACAACCATTAGAAGAATTAAAGGCATTTTCCAAATACTACTGAAAACAAACTATGCATGTTCTCCTTCAACATACAGTCCTTGTAACTGTCCCTGACACTGAAATCATGCCATAAGTTTGATCTCCTTAGTTTATGCACTTCAGAAAACCAAGATGACTCTATTTGATTTGACAGCTTAAATAACTGTATTTTGGCATTATCATTATTATCTTTCAAAGTGATTTCACTAAACAGACGTTAGAAAAGAAAAGTTATTATGACACTAAACAGAAAGTTCTGGATTGGTGTGAGTTTTTAAATAATCATGTATCAAAGATATTTCTTAGGGCAGGAAATTTAAAAAGAGCGACAGTTCCTCTTTTCTGGAGCAGTGAGCTTGTTGCCTTTGTTCAAGATCAATGCCATGAAAAAGAAAATAGTAAATAATCTCTGTATTTGGATTTCCAAAATGTAAAAAGAATTTGTGCAGGTTTTTTTCAAATACTTCTTTTTAGTCTGTGTTAAGCTCAGAAAATCTTCCCCTGTTTCTGTATGAAAACACATTTTTCCTCAAAGTGTCCACATTTCAGCACAGATTCTTCATGAGCTGAGCTACAGAAAGGGGGAATACTCTCCTAGTATTCATCAATAAATTATAGCAGCTTTGATGAAAACTCCATAATTAAAGATGTACCTGTTTTTATAAGGCTGATTTTAACACTCCTAGTATCCCAATTTTATGCAGTATTGCATAATGTATTAAAAAAGGACAATGTTATACCCAAGATTCATTATAGTCTTGTAGGTAGGATATAGTATGTGACTCATAAATTAAATGGAATTTCTAAACATCCAGGTAGTGGTGTATGTGGGCTGTGGAAACTTCAGCAGCATCCTAATTGCTCCAGGTATCCTGGCCCCACTCTTAACTCAGATATGGCTGCTTTTTAAAATCTACCCTTAAGCTTCACACTGTGAAAATGTCATATAAACAGCTGAACAGTCTTCTAAAGGAGAAGACCAACATGATTTCATGCTTGGAGAAATTCCAACTCAAATTTGCAAGACATCCCATTTACTTGGGGTTGACACTAGCATAATTTGCAAGTATATAGAGCATTTTGTATTTGCAAATACAAGTAACAGTTTATACACAAGCATGGGTCCCACTGGCAATGTTTTCCAAAAACATAACATAAAATAAAAAAAAAATTAAAAATAACTATTTACCACATATCTGCAACAGAAAATACATTTTTAAAATTGCTTACCTACTTTTCAGTGAGTGTGATAATTCAGCTAGAATTTTACAATGAAAGCATACAGAACATAAAGTATTACAGTTACAAAAAAAGGGGGTCAATTTGCAGAACCTGAGCAAACAGTGACACCATTTCGGAAAAAAACCACTCATGTTCACCAAGTTTCTTCTCTAGTATTCTTCTATAGTTGATCATAGCAATTTCCTATATGTTCAGCTGTGTTTTTCACCATGAATAATTCAACCTATGGAATTTGCAAGGTATGCGTTTACTTCTCACAGCCATCTGGTACAGAAAATTACTGCTAAACATTTAAGGAGTTTTTATTATTTGGAGTAAAATACTTCAGTTCTTTCTTCAGTTTGACACAATGTATTTATAGGGTGAATCATAATACCTTTTTGCCCACATTGTTCCGCCATGACACTCAATCAACTCAAACATAAAGTTTAACTAAATGTAAATATGTGGAAACTGTATTTTACCCAGATTGAGAGGACTATTAGCCCTTCCCTTTGCAAAGTAACAGGGGGGTTTCAGTGATCAAAAGTAACCAAGACTTCAGTCTCATATTTCTGCTGAAAGATACTTTGGCCACAGTGGTTAAATCAAAATATTATACCAAAGTACATGTTTATGAAGTGCTCAAATGGGAAGCAGGCATCTGTTTTATGGCTAAACTCAGGCAATTCAGTTATATATTTGTCCATACAAGCAAAACTGATTCAATTACAGTTACATTCTTTTGGTGTGTATACATCTCTTAGCAGCATACGATGTGACTTGGCAATATTCTTACAGACGAAAGCACTTGATACCGCAGATCCCTAAAAATACCATTCCTTTTTGCAATGAATAAGGAGCATAGGATTTCTCCTGTTTCTTCTCATGATAGTGACGAAATTTTGTCTAAAGGTAGCAATCCAAATTAAACCATGGTATCAGAATTCAAAAATGGGGTTTCAACAACTCTGAAACCTATCACAGAAACTACTTATAGTGACTTCTGCAATCTGCCTCAGAAGCGCTGTAGGAAACAACTATAACTGTTTACTAAGCAGATGATATTTAAAGAAAATCTAATTTAAAAAAATTAAAGCACACCAACTAACAGAAATGAATAACCAATCCCAAAAATTATCATTTTGAGCAGAATGTTTCTTATGCAATAGTGAATGTGTGCAAACCATTAATTCTGCCTTCATTACAGCCAGCTTGGGAAAGAAATGCAGATTGCTTTGGAAAAAATATGATCCCTGTCATAAAATAAACTAAATAACCACATCATTTCACACTTAGAGAAGATCTTCCTGCCAAGGATGAAGATGAAGATTATCATAAAGCTCCTTACAGGCATCATCTAACTAAGCCTAATCACTTCCCTACAAGGGCAGTTAGTTGTTGTGGTACTCTCTGCATACGTGGTCAAATGAGAACAAATATGTTTACACCTCAAGAGCTCACTGTGAGGTAGAGAATACCACCCTGGATTGCCAACTCCCTTACTTTTACTTTCACAACTGGATCATCAAACTACGGCATTGTGTGGAATTCATCCAAGTGCAGGAACATAAGAAGTGTGAACCAGCTCAGGTGTTCTGACAGTTACATGAAGCCTTTCAGTAGTAAGAGCTAATAATATAGATGGTCACCAAAGAGTGAATTAATGTAGTCCTGACTTGCTTTCCCACTTCATGTCCCTTGTACCACGGAAGTAGGACATCAGCTTTATTCTAACTTCTTCCTTTATTACTTTATGTATTTAATTACTTTTATTTGTTTTTTTTTAATAGACACTCTGGTTGTTATTTCTAAAGGTGCTTACAGACAATAGGAGCATAAACCATAGGGGTAATTGCCAAGCACTAGGCATTTAAGCCTAGTTTGTCTAACAATCTTCAACTTTCAAATGCCCTGATAAGTCACCACACTAATCTCTTTTTTAAGCACCGTCCTTTCTAAATCTCCACATACACCTAGTGAATGGAAGGCAATTACTTCAACCTCTTGTAAAACAAGGTGAATACCTTAAGGGACATCCCCTGTTCTTTCATGTTTAAACCAAAGAAATTAGAGCATTTTCTGAAGTTTCCCTTTCACTAAAGTACATCCAAAGGGAAAATAAATGCTACATACAAAAGCACTATAAGCCTTTACAAAAACCACATGGTGTTAGACTTGTGTAACAAAAAACATACTAAGTGACTTGTTGAATAAAGCAGAAGGTATACTAAGCAAGAAAATGCATATATTTACTTGCACTCCTGACTAAATCACAGCTAGTGAAAGCAACAACTGTCTACAAAAAGACCTGATCTCCGGGCAACTGGAGAGTCAAGATGTGTCTACAAAATAACTCTGAAAATTCCTGCTAGATTTTAGTTACTATCTTGGACACCCTCCTAGGAGTCTTGCTGGTGGGAATGATCCCCAAGAAACTTTGTATGGGATGCTGAGAGTTAGAAGTCCACTTGCTTTTGACTGAATTCTAAGGTTCAACACTCAACGTAATAGTCTTTTTGCCTTACCCTGTCACAGATCCCAAGTGCAAAGATTTTTTTTGTAGGGTCTGGACAGGGATAAATAAATACAGATACTCTCCCTGCAGAAGAAAAGAAAACCACGCAGAAAAACCCTCTGTTTTTTACCCAAAATATGTGCCTCCACAGCTAAACCTGAGTAAAAGCTGAAATGGAAACAACTAATAATAAATAATAATTGGTCTCTCAGTCAAGCAATATAAACAAGACAAGCATGACTTCCTGAGATTTTAAAAGCAATTCTAAGCTATAGCATATTTTTGCTGCAAAAATACAACTCAATTCAAATAACTGAATTCCAGTAGTTCCATGGTAGTTATGTTCTGAGACGTATCATCTCTTCCAAGTTCTTCTATAGACTTCTCTAGCATATTGCTGACTTTTTACTCTCTCTCTGCATTAGACTAAAAGGATAATCTCATTTTATCTCAGAGCAGTATTCCACAGCCATTAGCTTTTACCCATTTAGAATTATACTCCCTTTCATTTTTGGGAACTGTTAATGTTCTGGATTTGGCATCCAAAACGTTAGGCCTCCTGCACTAAACACCTAATCCCAAAGTAGCACATTAGGGATCAAAAGTGATCAGTAGTATACCAGGTAAGCCATTTCAGCAATTTTTCCATTTAGTCATTTCACCTATTTCTTGGCCTTGTGGTCCCTTTTGAGTGGTATTTTAGCTCTCTCCACTTCACACCTCTGGATTTTATGTCAGTTTGGTCAGGGTGTTACACACGCTGAAGGGAGAGCTTTTGTATCTGTGTTACCATATTTGAAATACATACTAGAAAAAAAGGTAATGTATACTCACACATCACAGTTTGAGCCTTTAAGGCTCAAACCTGTGCTGAGTGGTGTTCATGCCAATTTTACTGAAAGGTAAATCAAAGCAGCAAGCAACTATGTGACTTATGCAAAGTCACTTGGGAATTCTGTAACAAAATGGAACCAAACTAAAACACCCCATGACATCCATATGCTAGGGATAACACAGCACCGACAGGACACTCTTGCTTTTCTGCAGTGGCAGCAGGAAGCTCAGTAGGATAGTCCACAGCATCTCACATGGCATCAGATACTTCTGTTCTGTACCAGATACTTCTGTACACACTTGTGCATAAAGAGAGGTGCATACCTCTGACTATGAGCTGGAATTGTTTCCTAGACCTCCTAAGTTGACTTTATTTTATTAAATAGACAACAGTTTTCCAAATTGAGGGAATAAGGTATATATTTTTTAATAATTCAGGTAGTTCTTGAAACTTAAGACTTCCTAATTTTCAATCTTCCAGAAGGGAAAGCAAACTGAGAAATAGCCTTTTCTGACCATTACAATATAGGAGGGTGCCTAGCCAATCTGAAGTGTTCAAACACATTTTTTTGGCAACAGAAAATTTTCAATTATATCTCCTGGAATTTTATGCATTTCCAATACTTATCTGCCTTCTGTTGAATTTCTAAAAGATATTTCACGCCTTTGGCTGCATGTCCAGAATCCTTGTGCCAAACTAGACTCTGAAAGAATCTCATCTTTTGATGATAAAAATGATAATGCAAACACAAGTTCCTTTCTTGTTTTTCCATTTAGAATTCTGTAATTTAGGTGAACCAAAACAAATCACAAAAACCAGTGGCCAAATGAAAATTGAAAATGTCATATATTTTAATTATTCACGGAAAACCTCTTTGTTCAGCTCTGTTTAATGTTTCAACCAGCTGAGCAGTTTAGAAATTATTTGTATCCTGGGTTTCAATCAGTACCTCACTGTTCAATTGAGAGTCTCATATATTTTTGGAGCATCCCCTCTGCATGAACTTGTTCAAGGTAGCCTTCTCAGCCCAAGACAATTTATGTTAATAACGCCTTGGAACCATTTTAACTGCCTTCCAATCCCCATCAGCTCCTACTCCACCAGCTACCACTGATGAATCATCCTTTATTTTTTCAGGATATAGCATCATTCATTTTGGAAATTATCTTCTCTACAGTTTTTTTATTTATGTATCTCAAATTCTTGTAGTAGCTATACTTGGAACATCTTTGTGTGTTTAGGTAATTCATATTCTCAGTTATCTTCCTTAGTAAGACAAGTGCCAGTTGTATTATATCTTCCATATTTATATTATATCAATCATATCTTAATTAACAATAAAATACATGACCAGAATTGTGCAGTCTTCCCTATTATGTTCACAGGATTGTTATGGCACTGCATCATTACTGCACATGGGAATCAACTAGCAGGATTCCTGCCTACCAATATAAAATTAATTTTCAAGATTTAAGTGTGTAATAAATTAGAAAATATTTCTTTTATAGTAAATTTCTTCTGAAGCCTACCACTAATTCATTCTTAAAGAATAACATTTTCTCCTGTGAAGGAGAATGCACATTATTTAGAGCCAGAGAAAAGAAAGAAGCAGGATGTCTTTACCCTCCGCACATCTTTGCCAAAGGTTTCGCTGTAGCTCGTGCCCAGGATTTCAAATTGAACATAGGGGTTGGCACCATCTTCTCTGAACTCCATAACACCAGTAAGCCCAGTTATATGGCCCTGAGGAAATAAGTTTCAAAAAGTTTAGAATAGAACAAATTTACCTTTATAAACACTCCTCTGCATTAAAGGTATGCAAAATCCGCTTTGAAAATGCTTACAGTGAACTTAAATGTAGCAATTACATGTCCTTAAGTAGCTCAACCCCAAAATCAGCGCCAGACAAAAGACTTTATTTTGGGTGGGTTTAGGTTTTTTTTTTTGGTTGGTTGGTTGGTTTTTTGGGGAGGGATTATCTGGTTATTGGTTGGTTGGTTGGCTGTTGGGTTTTTTTGAGAATTACTTTAGCACTAACACACCCACTGTTTATGGCCATCAGGTCATCACTGTTCATAGAAACAGAGCCCAAAGAAAAGAAGGACTTCGGTGGACTGTGAGACAACAGCTATTCCAGTATCTACTTAAACTGAAGCATGTTCACTTCTGTGTCTGAATACAAAAGCATAAACTTACAGTCCAAAAGAAAGAGTATGCCTGCTGTGCTCCCAAGAGAGGCAGGGGAAAAAAAGATAAAATTCTAAGTATCTCTGTGAAAGTATCACCGAGTTTGATTTTGAGTTTGTAGCAAAGAAGCTTGAAGTGACACCAAAGTTTGACATAATTTAGCAACAAAGGATGGCATCATTAGGACTGGTCAGAATGATCAAACTGCATCTTTTTACTAAAGGAAAATTATTTCATCGATATTGGGAAAAAAGGGGTTTCTTCATAATAATTTCTAAAGTCAGAATAGTAAAAACTAAGAGTGTTTTTTCCATTAGTACTTGTGATCAAGTAACTTTCATACAAGAAGCTGTCATGCATCTGCAAAACCACAGTACTGTCCATATTTGAGTAATTCAGCAATGCTGCATGACAGTGTAACTGTTATCGACACCTTAGCTAAATCAGATCCCTACACTACACAAAAACATACTTACCAAGGCTCAGCTAACATGCAAAGCTAGGTGAGTTGTAGTAAATGGAATAAAAGTCTTCAACAGTATCACTGGTTGCCCCCCTGAGCTCCTTAGGTTGTTCTCTTTATAAAATGCATTCATCTGTTTCTGTGACCACTCCTAATCATACTACCTCCACAGAAGGGAGCTGTGAGAACAACAGGAGTAGAACACACACCGCTGGAGCAACACTACAATGTCTGCAATTTGTTTATCATAAAATCATTTGCTTGTTTCATAGCTGTTGATCATTCCTGGTGGTTGTAAATCGCTTGGTTTTAATAAATCAAAGAAAAGTTGAATAAAAATTAAAAACCTCTTCAATTGCTCGAGTAGAAATGAAGTAATTCTTTCAGTTGCTCACAACTGTTTTTTCTTTCCTCACCTTCTTAATAGTCTCTAGCATGGATCGTCCTCCATTCCAAGGTTTGGTGGATTTCCTCATGCAGTTCAGACTTGCCATGCTGTGCCATTTCCTGTCCTCCAGTTTTCTGTGGAAAGCATTGGCCAGCATGAGCACACTGTCATACAGGTACAGGTTGGAAACCTGCAAGCAATAATAAGAATGAGCCTCTTTGTTTATTTGAGCACCTTTCAAAGAAACTGTAAAAACCAATTAATAGAAAAAAGAAGGCACAAGCGAAAACTAAAAGCTGGGAACGTTGACCTGTTCAATAGTCAGGGCATTTGAGACAAATATCAGTGAACCTGGGTCCTTCTGGCCAAGGCACTCTGGCACACATGCACTGCCTGAGCATTACCTACACCACTGCAATGCAGTGCTGTAAAGTAAGAGATCACACTTCACATATAAACTCAGCTACAGAGGGAGTACAGCTATCTATCAATGAAAGACAAGGATTGCTACTTTTTCAGTCCTTTCAGCAAGGAATAGAATTAACTTGTTGGGGTTTTTATTCATTTGAGCAATCTCCTTGGTAATTTCTGGCACAGGAAAAACACCACAGTGCGTGAATGCAAACTAACACAACTGATTAGAACAAAGGGAGGGGACATTACAGTATTATTTCGATCTTATCATCTCTCTCCACCAAATATACCGGAGACTGGTTACTATGCTTCTTTCTCTGGAACTTTTGATTTTAGTCTCCTTATTCTTGATTTTACATGAGAGATAAAGAGAATAATAATTGAGGACGAGGGCTCCAGTAAGAACAGAACACCACACTAGTAACGCTGAGCTATGTATTTCATTTTTCAAACCAAGACATGGCCAGCAATACAAGATCAGATCTTTGAGCTGTAGTGGTATCCACCATAGGTGGTAAAACCTGAGCAGTGGGAGTTTGCTGAGAAGGGATTTAACAAAAATAATTAAATACCCTTCACCTGTTTCCAGAGTTCCCATATACTCTTCTTCAAACTCATGCACAGTTTTGATTTACTCTTTACTAGATTCAGATCTTGAGTTCACATCATTTTCAGAATATAGCATTTTTTTATTATTCAAATTATGTTCTGCCAGCTGAAGGCTTTAATCAGGGTGATCCTCAAATATGCCATTTATCTTCTGTAATTTTTCTAATTCACCTTAGAATGTGATGCCCAGAGACCAGGAAAGGGCTACATGTGAAAGTTAATGCAGCTGCATACTTTCTATAAAAAATTCACTCTCTAAGTGTGCCAGTAAAACTGTCACTCTGTGAAAGCTTAAACATATATTACTGTTGCATCACTGGCTCCAAGTAAACTCCTGATATCTCTGAGATTCTAATCTTCAGAAACAAAATGTTTCACGTCCCATAATCTGGAGTTCAACATAAATTGAATACTTGTTCAACATAAATTGATACTTCTAGTATAAGTAAATCTGAACAGAAGATATATAAACTTCATTTTGAAAGTATCAAAATACAAAACAAATACACAAAAAAAGAGGTCAAGAATATCCAGGTATTTGACTCAATATAAAAAGGGATTTTAACATGAAAATAGTGCAGAACCTGTGAGAAACTATCAGTGAGAATCACTTCTAGCTGCCACTGACACCATTTTTCCCTTCTTTTCTTCCAAGTCTTGCTGAACAAGCAGTCCACATTGCCTATACTTGCTGTTTTGTCCAGCTAGATAAAAGGATTAAAACTTGCTGTTTTAATCCTTTTTCTTTTAAAATAGTTTCCAAAGTAGCTACTTTCCAGATTTTCTAAGTAAAGAGTTAATAAGAGTCCCAGCAACCAAGTTTTCTTCTCAACTGCATTTGTTTCCCAAGTCTCCAGACGTTTTCCAAACAGCTTTCAACTAAAGCAACCAAGCGGATCCTTATTATTCAACAGGGCACTTTTCTTCTTCTGGGTTAAACTATTCTTCACAGAAAAAAATCAAAACAAACCTCAGATCCCACAAGATAAACCACACACCACAAAACCTACTTACTTAGAAATAGGTTTTACACGCAGAGGGAAAAAAAATACCATTTCTTTTGTGCCATCATGATCCTTTCTGCTCCCCTCTGAGTTTTATTTCACACGCTCCCTTTTAACTGACAACTCACTGTCCGTTGCCTCGGAACTGCCACAAATCAGAAATGCTTTGTGTTTTCTCTGTTTATCACTGTTCTCCTGTAGTTCTGGAAAACTGCAGCCTCACTCCCAAAAGCAGTGTGCTTGGTATGCTAGCAGAGAGCTCTAGGACAAAACAGCAGATGCACTTGGGTACACTGTTTTCTTACTCTTTCTACTTTTTCCGCTTTTGAAGTAAACACCCCAGTTCTGCAGGTATAACTTACTGAGGGCTTGTGAAAACTGTGCCTAGATGACCGTGCATCCAGCTCAGACTACCTTATGCTGCAGAGCAAAACAAACCACACCTATGTTTACCAAACGAATCCTTATAGTTCAGCTAGATTGATAACGGACTTTGTATCACTATTGTTCCATTAATTTCTTTCGAAAAAAATTATATAAACTGAGTGACAGCAACAAATGATCTGCACAAGTAGAATCTCCAACTACTTATAACCTTCTACCATACATCTGGAGGTATGTACCAAGGCAGGAGAAAATGCTGCAGAGAATTTAGCAAGTTACTTTTTGCCATGAAAAGAATATTCTGCGCATCTCACTGTACACAAATATCCACTGGTATTTCGCCACTCCAGTTCTCTTCTACTGAAAGCCTCATCCAAAACATAAGTATATGGTGGCTTTTAATCAGCAAAATTCCTTTCTTCATATAAACATACTCTATCTACTCCAGGAATAATGACACGCATATATAACTACATTTTACTCATTTCTCACTGAAGAGTCAATATCATATTGAAGAAGAAGTTGAATCTTATTCACACAATCAACACTTCTTTTTTTCAGAGCAGAAAATGTGCAAGCTAGAAAAAAACCAGCATGAAAACTTCCACAAGTAAGGCTGGATCTGTAACATTAAGAAAACAAATTCTCTTTTTAAAAAAAACATTTTCTTTGTTCAGTCTGCTAGTTAAGCCATAAATTAACACAAAATATACAACTCCACTCTATTAAGGACAGCCTTTAAAACTTACACAGACTATGAGTCAAGGCATCTGGTTTTGTACAGTGATCAAAGACCAGTGTCTAGACAGTGTGTTTATTTAGAAGAAGAGAAGATAGGATGTTCTCATGATACTATTGTTTTGGTAGTCCTCTAGGTCAAGAGTCCCTTTGAAGTGCAAAACATGATCAAGAACAAAAAATATCACAGTGCCTCAGCACAGTGGGCAGAGCAAAATGCAGCTCCTGACCATCCACAGTAGAATAGAATGAGTGTCTTTACCTAATTCCAAATGGGAACTTGCTTTATGCTAGAAAACAGATACCTGAGTAGTGTCATGTGAGTGTAGCTGAACAGTTGATTCCTTCAATACCTACAGTAAGATATATTACTAAATTACTATAAGGTATATTTTTATCTACTTTTTTTCCCTAATTCCTTTCTGAGGTAGACAAAAATACTTAAACACCTCAAATATGCTCCTCTTCTCAAAACGATATTCACTTCCTACTTGAATTCATTACTATGTATGTATTCTCTTGTAGAAAAAAAGTTACTTAAGACACAGAAATTCTGGCCTGATGTCCCAGTAAATCCAGGGATATAATAATATCTTTTGTGACATTTTAACACAGCAAAATCTCTGCAGATGTCCTAGATCATATTTGCAACATGAGTTTGCTGTAACCTCCAGAACAGCAATGCTTTGAAAAGAAAAAGGATTCGGCAGGCATAGCCTGCATACATTTGAAACTGCAAATGCACACATAATTTTCAGTGAACTATCAAACTCCCTATGAGTACAGACAGGACACTGAAAGAGAATTCATGAGATATCAGTGGTTAAGCCATACTTAGTACTGTCAGAGGCACAAGAAAATAGTAAAGTTAAAAATTAATCTTCACGTAGCATTCAGAATTCACAGCAAAGCAAGAGAGAGGAAGAAACAAGGCAATGTACTTGGCTACTTTGGGCTTTCAAAGCTCTGGAATATTTTTTATTTCCCCTATTTGTATATTCACAGGGGAACAGAGGAGGGAAGGGCATATATCTGCCTGAAGAGATTCCCCTTAATAGAATAAAAATTCCTAGACTAGAGCAAAGTGTTTAATTTCAGTCATGTTTGGAGCAAGAGGCAGTAATTTTTAGTTCTTCTTTCACTCCATTGCTGACAGTGTAAGAGCAGGAGGTACTGAAATGCTTTTTAATGTATCTGCTATAAGAATGATGGTGACTGCTTCAACAATATGTTAAAGAATATGCCTATACATGAGTAATTTTAGGCATGTTCTAGTTTATCTTCTGGAAATTATTCCAGACTTTATGAAGCTCTCTTTCGTATTAAAGAAATAAATCTACCATACACTAGTAGAGCACAGCAGAAATTTTCAGCGAGAATGTCATTTCGTAGAGATTTCTATGTGAATTTCATGAGATTTTTCAGAGTGATTTTACTTTTAAAGTTATGTAGAAAGATAGCTTTTAGCTCCTTCAGAGGGACTAATCAGAGTCAAGTGTTCTTCTGGGAAAGTCATAAAGCCACAAAGGCTGACCCCAACTTCTGAGCGGCCAGGAGAACCAGGAGTCCAGCCAGAGAAGAATGCTGAAGAGACCAGCTGGGAAGGCAAGCTGACACTGAGATGCCACTACTTCAAAAACTCATTCCCAAGCTGGGCATCTGTACCTTGTTGCTGCCAAAATTGCTCTGTGAGTGGCCACAGCAGTCAGCTCCAAGGATGAAGCAGATGGAAGAGGAGCTCAGATCAAGTGCAGCCTGCCAGCAGCAGAAACACTTGCTGCCTGGGGAGTGGTATCATGGTGACTGCATATGCACACACCAGCATGCCCTAAAACTGTGTTTCAACTTTCAGAGTTCAAGTACTGCCAGACACAGTTACACACTTGGTCTCTAATGACAGAATGCATCTTAGTCGGAGCAGAGAAGATGGATGGTGTACTTATGGTATAATGGTGTGCTTACAAAGACGTTGCTGGAGTGTAGAGACTGAAAATTTAACCTGTTTCATTCTCTTAAATAAGTTTCATAGAATCATAGAATGTCTTGGGTTGGTAAGGACCTTAAAGATGATCTAGCTTCAACACCCCTGCCATGGGCAGGGATGCCATTCACTGGAATGGCAGGTTCACCAGAATGAGCAAGTTGCTCAAAGCTCCATCCATCCTGGCCTTGGACACTGACAGGGATGGAGCATTCACAACTTCTCTGTCACTGGAGCACTTGCCAGTGAAGTCTGAGGCAAATAAATCATTGAGTACCTCAGCCTTCTCCCTATCCTGAGTAACCAGGTCTCCTATTTCCATTCAGAGAGACTTCACAGTGTCCCTTGTCTCCCTTTTATCACCAGCTGTACCTATAGAAGATTTTATTTTTGCCCTGGACCCCCTGTCCAGACTTAATTCTATTAGGGCTTTAACTTTCCTAACCTGGCTGCTCAGACAATTTCTTTGTATTTCTCTCAGGCTTCCTGTCCTTGCTTCCACCCTCTGTAGAGTTGCTTTTAGTGTTTTAGTTTGTCCAGGGGCTACTTTTTCATCCATGCAGGTCCCCTGGCATTTTTGACTGACTTCTGCTTTGCTCTCCTTGAACTCCAGGATAGTGAGTTTGCTGTGCACCCTCCTCACTGCCCTAAGGACGTTGAACTCTACCATTTCATGGTCACTGCAGCCAAAGCTGCCCTGCAGCTTCACTTTTCTTACCAGTCCCCTCCTTGTTACTGAGAACAAGGTCCAGCACAGCACCCCTCTTCTTTGGCTCCTCTGTCCCTTGAAGAAAGAAGCATTTCAAGAACATCCTGGATTTTTCATGCCATGCTGTGATGTTTCTCCAAGAAATACCAGGGTGGCTGAAGTACCACATGAAGACTAGGGCTTGTGAACGGGATGCCACTCCTACTCATCTGTGGAGGACTCTCATCCTCTTAGTCTTCCTGGCTGGATGGCCCGTATGGCCACTATGATGCCACCTGTCCCTGTCCTCCCTTTAATCCTGACCCCTATGCTCAGTGAGCTCCTCAGCCAACCCCAGGCAGAGCTCCATGCACTCCAGCATGTGAAACATGTTGACATAGAAAGCAACACCCCCTCCTCATTTCCTCTGTCTGTCCTTCCTAAAAGTCTGTACCCTTCCATTCCATCAGGTCAGTCACAAGAGCCATCCCACCACGTCTCTGTGATGCCAATACGATCATAGCCCTGAGGGAGTCTGCACATCTCTAATTCTAACTCCTCTAGTTTATTCCTAATTTGTGTTTGCATAAAATATTAAAGTTGGGCCCCAATGAAGCCAACTCACTGGTTGAAATTCCTTTGTGCTGCTCTTCAGGTGGTCTCCTGCTGAGCAGTGATCCTTTCCCAGGTTCTGGGCATCTCTTGCTGGTGCTCACATCATCTGGTGGGAGTGGGATGGACTGAGGTTCCCCTCCCATGGAAACTTTAGTTTAAAGCCCTCTTCAACAGCTTGGAAAGCCTATGAAAGAGGATGCTCTTCCCCTTCTGTGACACATGGAGCCCATCAGCTCCCAGTAAACCAGATTTCCAAAGAAAGCCCCATGGCCCAAGTAGCCAAACCCTGCACCAGGATGTAGGCCCAGGCACTTCCTGAAGTTTGATGTCGACACTTCAGCCTCTCCCTTCAGCATCTCCATCTGGGTGGAGGCATCAGCCCCCACTGGGCTAGATGGTGCCGATCTGCACTGCAGAGGTGCAGCCTCTGCCCTCAGATGAATGCCCACCGTTCTGCACTGAGGGTCAGGCAGGATGACTGCCCTTGACCTGTGCAGTTCCTGGGTTTATGTGAACTTCAGCTCTCTCCACTTGGCTCATGGAATGCTCCCCCTCCAGGAAGGCATCTTCCCTGTGTGCCCTCCCTCATGAAGGGTTACACAAACTCTGCCCACCACGTCCTGGTCCACACTGCTCCCTAGGGCCCCACACTGTGGGCTGGTTCTTGTTACTCCTGGCCCTGCCCATGCCTCGTCAGCAACTCTTAGTTTGCAGAAACCACCGTGAGACTGCACGAGTGCCTATGTTATAAATACATGCTTTGCTGCTCAGAGAAAACAAAATCACAGCCAGCAGCCTGGCGTTCATGAGAAAAACAGAGTCAAAAAACAAACATTCATTAAGGGCTCAAATGTCAGCTTCAAACTTCCAAAGGGCTATTTATTTATTATCACTGAGGCAGCTGAAATAAAATTAATAAAATACTCCTAAAACCGCAGAAAGACAGGCCTATTATTCTGACAGTAAGGAAATCTAACTCGTGTATGATTCAGTGCTTTGTCCACTCTAGTTTTAAGTACCTCAAACAATGGGCTTTCCAAGGATTTCTTTGGGAAAATGCACTATTGGAATCTCTCTTTAATTGATAAGCAGCTCTTACTTGCTTTTTTATTTTCTCCTATTTTTACTGAGTTACACATTTTACAACACTTTTCCCTACCCACAGTTTCCATTCTCTGAATGCCCACTGTCCTTCAGCTATTTATTATGAGTAATTAACATAATTATGAGTGTTTTCTTCCCCAGTATGTTTTATAACAACACGTTAACAATAATACGAGGCCTGGGTCCCCTTGTAATGCTCAAGTTTGTTAGCTAGAGGCATTGGCTTCACTCATTAAACATCTCAAGAATTTGGCACAGCTAGCACTAACCATCCAGGGAAAGTCTGGTAGGAGACATTTAATAAAAAAAACAACTGAACACAACTAAGAGTCAGACAGGAGGACAAGAGGCAATGTTGAAATTGCAAAACAGAGTATAAGATTATAATTTTATTCTACCTCATTTATAAATAAATATGGATGCAAATTAGGTTTCAGAGGCAATAACAAATGAAAAATGGAGGTACTAACCCTTTCTTCTAGCCACTGTTGTCTGCTCCCTGATAGAGCACTGAACAAAAATTCAATGAAATCATTATGCAAATAGAGAAATCCAGCAGTCAGCAGAGGCAGTCTGAGCAGAGCAGAAAAGCTCACTGGGGTTCCAGCCTCCAGAGTGCTCACAAAATTCCTCATGGCCACAGGAAACCCACAGTGCTTTGGGTTTTTTTAACAAATTCTTCTGCTAACACACTTTGTATAAAGCACATGCCATTGGTCTTCAGGGAGAGATTATGTCGTGCAATGGGCAGTAAAGTCAGTTCTAGGATATTTTTCATTCATGTGGTATTCACAAACAATTTCCCTATGACTGAATATCTGGCCAAAAATCCAAATTAAACTTTTCTAAAGAGACATGTAAATACAGGTTTTTAATGAAAGAAAAAGAAAAATATGGCTCACTGATGCTTCATTGGAGAAAGTGGATGCTTTAATAGGGATTAATCAATATTTACTGCCTCCAGTAGCACTTATAGCTGTGTAATAACAGCAGTGTAAACAGGTCAAATGAGAATAAGACCATTTAGTTGGAAAAACTGCAGGATCAGGCCCTTAAGTTTAGGCAGCCAAACACTTTGTAAAACATAACGTCACTTACAGAAGTTAAATTGAAGTGACTCCTGAAAAGAAAATAGTTCAGGAACAAAAACACAGCTCTGCAGGAACAACTGCTAAGAGATGCCTACAAAGATATCTGATGGACACGTCTTTGAAGAATGAAATTTTTACAGAGGGAGAAGAGTAGCTCTTTCAATGAATAGCCTCCCACACTTCGCAACATCTTCTCTTCAAATGTGTCAAAGCAATGCCTGGAATAGTTCTTCAGCAGGGATGTTGGACCCTCAATCCTGTCAGCAATAACCTCATTAATTTTGTGACACAGTATGCTGGGGTTTTCTTTTTGCCTTTTTAATCTTACTATATATTTTGGACCATTCTAAATGAATTGATATACACTGTGGCCCTGTAATACTTTTTAGTATCTTTAGAATCTCACAGAGATTGAACTCATTAACTGCATAAATGGCAAACATGGTAAAAAACCAAACTAATGGGAATTACATTTCTAAAGAGAAATCTTTCTTCAAAAACAAAAAATGGGAGGCAACTGATTTTGAGCTTATGAACACATAATGAAATTAAACAAAATATCTTCATCAAAAATCCAAGTTTGGAGAGAGGTGTTAAAACGAACATTTATTTAAAGTGAAAGACTTTGGAAAGCAGCAGGTTATGCAGCAAAATTTCTTCCAATTGACTCTGTAAAAACATGTGTGAAATAGTTTATAGCAATCACGCCACTACGCACCATTGAAATGCTGTGCACGGATACATACTAAGTCTACCCAGGACTAACTAGATTTAACTATGAATCTTGAAGTGCTTCCGTATTCTCTCTCCAGATCAAGCAATACTGAAAACAGTAACGGCCCAAACCTCAGGATACTCATGGTCAATGGAAGACAGAAAATTCTAAACTGTGTCTTTCCCGTTTACAAAGAGTAAGAGAGATGGACACAAAAAATCCTCTATGAAGAATAAGGAAAAGCGTAGACTTCCGAAGCCAAGTAAAATGACCAAGACAGGAAACTCTATAAAGCTTTTTCTCCAGTCGAAGCAGAAACCCAGCTGAGTATATTATACGTGCAAGAAATAAGGGCATGAGCAAAATTTTGACAAGTGGGTTGATGGAATAAGATTGGATTTCCACAAAGCATTCAGAACAGATGAATTTTTGGATGAGCTTGCAGAACAGCATGATCTTTAAATGCCTTGTCAGAATGCCAAACCAGGATGATCACCCACTGAAAAACAACTTTCCAGGATATGGTACTAAAGACACAGAGAACAAAATCATTCCAAAAAGATTTTCATTAATTTAGCCAGAACAAAGTTAATAATCCATGACATAAATGTTTCTTTCTTTTCTAGCTTGTTAAAAATGCTAAATTCTCTGCTATAAAAATATTACAGCTAGAGGCTGACAGAGATTAGCTTATTCTTCTTCAAAGTCATTAAATAAATAATTAACCAACAATAGCTGGTAAGTTACCTTGACAACAAACACTTATTAATATGAGACTGCCCAAGGGAGAATGAACCAGGGATTTCCAAACTGTGGTGTTAATCAAACTACTTCAAAGCAACACAAAGACTCAGCGCTGGCAGGCGGTCACTGCCTCTGGTGGATTCATGCAGCCTGACATGGAGCTTGGAGCTACTGCAGCCTCTGGCAACAGGGGTAATTTAGTGATGTACTTCTGTACAGCGAAAGGTCAAAACTATTTTTTGAGCATAAGAAAGGAAACAGAAAATTGGAAGTACCTGAATTACAGGACCATTAATAACGTGTCCGTCGTATTCAGAAATTAATACAAGCCGTATGTCCACAAGGTGTTATGTAAGATGTTTTGGCAAAGCCTATGACAAAAATGCAGCTGTGGAGCACTTCAGATACAACTGCACATCATAAAAGCATCCTGTATTCAATCTGCAGACACTTTAAGATAGCAAAAGATATACTGGGGACAGCTAATTCAAGAGTTCTCACATGTGCCCTTCATCTTTCATGCCAGTGAGACTGGACACAAATGCTATGGACTCAGCTTCCAAAAGGCAAACATTTTACCTCTGAACTTCTTTACAACTCTTTCTTCTACATTCAGAGAGAAGAAGCTAACGGGCAAAGCATAACATTACCATACCATTCTCCTAAAGACAGTTTCTAAGGTGGTATAATATTTCTGGAAGACAGAAACAGAGAATGTTTTGCTTCTCAAAACCCACATTTGGGAATCACCAGGAAGAGGATCCTTTTTGAAGGGTCCGTAACAAAGAAATTTAGTAATAGGACATAAGGCTTTTTGTGCTAGCAAACTAGCCAATGTATTAGCAAATAAGAACTTGCTCAGAGGCCTGTCAGAGCTCTTCAGATGAGTCTCTGAATTAGATTATGCATAAACAAGCATAGACAGTAATAGTCAAAATCCTGCTGTAATGGAAGATTGTTCCCCAATGAGTGATTTGTTGGTGCAGCATAGATAATTTTTTCATCATACTGGAAATTGCTTTGATCCTCTGAAATGAGCAGCTCTTGTTCGCATTACAGCATACCTCAGAGTTACTAACAAAGATCAAAAATGTTTCTTTCTTTCTTAGCCAAAACAGGCATAGACTTTCACTTGTGCAGAAAGAATACACCAGTGCTCAGAACTACAGGATGTGTGATAGGCATTTCCCAAACTTTGCCACTGCTAGGGCAGAACCTGAGCCAGCAGAGGTTGTCTTCAAGGAGGAAAGGTCCATATCCCTCCCTTTAAGGATTTCAGTCTCTGCAGCTATAATTTTTTAGTAGGACACAAGTTTAGTAAAATGAACATCCCTATCTGCATTTCTTGGGAAATCTTGACCCATTTTGCTTCCTGACAGTCTCCTTCCTCCACTGGTTTTCCATAAGCCTCACAATTTGCTCTTCAGAAGCTCTTCCAAGCCAGGATATGAGTTCCCTCTTTAAGGACCCCTCACCCCACACCACCTTCCTGACCAGGCTGCAGCAGCCCAGACCACCAAAAGCCTCCTCCCCACAGCCTAACCAAGCCCCTTCTAGACTCGCTCTACCACACAATACCCACACCTGCCAACCCACAGGTTCAACCAGTGTGTCCTCACTCAACCCATCTGAGCTTAAGACTAAATTTTCAATCAAGTTTATAGTTTTATCCAACACCTTCAACAGTGACACAAACAAGATCCTTAACTGTGTCTAAAGTAAACCAAAACACATGGAGGCCTTGAAACTCTAAGGCCTTTGTTTGTAAATTATTGTACTATCCTTGGAAACAGCACTTCAAATTATATTTAAATTATGGCAAGAAAAATTCAAATATCTGGGATCAATTGCCAAGAAATTTCAAGATGCTGCTTACATCAGAGTCAAATCTGTTACCAAAATCTGGAACTTGAACTAGTAGTGCATATTTCACATGCTCAGTCAATTACCAACTGCTGGAGACTTCTGAGACTATTGAAACGGGACAGATTGAATACATCAGCTGGATTCAGTCCATTTAACTAAATATGAAATGCTCCACAGCTCAATACCTATCAGAGTTCTGTTATCCTCCCAGATTAACTCTTTCACAACAGATGTCTAATAAGCATAAACATAATAATCAAACAGTAATACCACAAGACTATGACGGCACAATACTTTTCAAATAGAAAATATTCTTAAGAGAATGAGATATGAAAAATCAGCTCTGAGTTAATGCAACCACTTGCTGGTACTTCATGGACATAACATCACACCTAAAGCATTCAGTCCCGGGAAATAAAATAAATAATTAAGTCCTGAAAAGTTACCACAGGTTACATCTTCAGATTTATCTCAAATGTACTCATTTTATCCTTCCTTTGAGTTAATACAGTCACAGAAAACTATCCCACGTCAGATTCCTAAGATGGACTATTTTGCTGGGTACAGCTACTGACCTGCAGCATCTGAAGGTAGCCTTCCTGTGGGTCGCACAGCAGGGACGATATTCGGTGGTTGTTCCTCATGCACCTCTGGTTGTTGTCCCTTGAGAGAGGGAAAATTTGCCGGATCACTGTCATCCTCCCCAGAGCACTATGCACCAACTCTAATATCTCATTATCAGTGATTTCCTGCGAATGGAGACACAGTCTTTTAAAAACATGTATTTGTCCAGACATTTTATGCCCCACTTTCATTATTGGAGAAATGTTTTTAAAAAGGCAATAGGAGAAAAACATTACAGAGGCACATGCTTAGTCTAGGCCAGATGTTACTATTTTGTTTTTAATAACAAAAATGTTATTTTTTATACATCATCTGAAACAAAAAAGAACAGCCTAACACAGTACCAACTATCTTGGCAATACTAAAATTCTGCATATGAAGTTCCTCATAGAAAAGCACCATGATGGTCTCAACAGGTCTAAATAAAAAAAAACCAAGAGCCTTGAAATCAAATTTATATAGAAGAAAATCTTGTTTAACAGACTAGAACCTCACTATATCCTCAGGACAAAATAACAATTGGAAAACATAGCAGTCTTCAGGAAATATGGCCCTTACACCTTGAACAACGCTACAAGTAAGCACTTTTCCCATAAGAACAGTAGATCATTTCTGCAGACTAATCCTGATAATGACTCAAGGAAGCCTTTTGAGGTTATCTGTACTAGGAAACAAAAAATAGGAGAAATTTCATGGAAGGATTTGACACATTTAGGAACACCAGTTTCTGCACAGAGAATAAATTGGGATAAGATACAAGGAGATCTAAAGGACAGGCCGCTCTTCATTCCAGGCTTTACACTTTCTAAAGCTTCTTTGCAGACCTTCACATGCCTTAGCCTCCTAATCCATCCTGGGACAGAGCCTGCATCTACTGCTCTTGAAAGGGGACTGAAGCCAACTCAGCTATGTGCTTTACATATTTTGTATTTGAAGAAAAACACAAAACTAAAACCTCTTTTTTTTTTTTACCCCAGGAAAATCACAGGGTTAGCAAATCCTGAAATCATATGAAAGGTGCGGCTTGTGATGTTTTCTCCTGTCAGGAGTTCACTGTGAGGAAACACAGACACAGTGGCATTGCTGTCATCCCCCCAACACCTGCTTTACATCCCGGCTCTTCAGCACAGCCACCAGCAGCATCTGGAATTCACATCAGCCCATCTCCAGCACCGGTGGACTGTCCCAGCTGGGCCAACCCAGTGCCCAGCCTGTACAGGGCTGTCTCAGCCCCCTGCAGGACAGGGGACTGCAAATGATTCCTATTGCTGCACTTAGTCAGCAGGGCCCACACCTTGAAATGTGTCATCAGCAGAAGTGAACCTGGCCTCAGACATTTAACATTCAAGAAAAAAATTTTTTGTTTTCTTTCCATTTTCTCTGTCAAGCTGTGAATGAAATGACCGTAGGGTTATTATAATTACTTGTTACGGTTGACTAGTACTGTAGCTTTGGCTCAGGTTAGTCCTTCTTTGCCAGTTTCCCATCATTTTTTAGGAACATGAATTTTTAACTTTGCAGAAGGTGAAATTCATTGCATTAATGACAGACCAACTGGTGTGGTATGAAAATAGTAAATCAGAAAATAAATATGTTCTTATAAAATAAAAGATTTTGAAGCTTAATAGAAAATGCTGGGCAGCACCTGTAGCCTTGCAGTCAGATACTGAAGCAGTCCCACAAGCTCTATGGATTCCTCCAGGCTGCTGTCTTGGATTTCTCTTTTGTGGGGCTGGGGGTGGGGTGTGTTAAAACCACACCCCATGACTACACTGCATCAGAGGGAGAGACAATTTTATGGCATAGCTTTAGCTCATAATCTCCTAGGCTGCATCCCTTGGCAGGCACACTCATACCGAGTGGCTGGAAACAGAAAAAAAAAGGAATCAAAAATTATCCAAACCTTCAGTTCAGCTCACACCAAACACATTTTGTGTTCTCTCCAAGTGATACGCAGCCTTTCAAAGATGTCTCATAACCCATGTCAGAATGCTTCACCTGAGACTCTTAAGCCTACCTGTAGCAGATCAGAACTGCTTCCTCCATGGGATTTCCAGAAGTAAGGCAGCAAAAGAGATCAGTTATGATAGGCATATTAACCCACGTTCTTCCCACTTATCTATAGGCACCAAGTGAGTCCTGAATGTAAAAGCCATGTCACTATCAGCCAAAGGAAAATGGGAGCCTCTGGAGGGAATTTCAGAACCTAAACTTGGCTAAATCTAACCCTGAAAGTGCCACCTTTTTTTGTGTAACCAGCTGACAGTAGCTAAATCCTTCAGTGCCTGAGTACAGCACATAATGCCAGGGGGAACAAAGCTCCTGTTTTGTTGGGTTTTTTTCAGCTGATGGATATTTGTATCAGCAAACAATCCATTCCCAGTTTTAGAATTTGGGTTCCTTTCTAGAAACGTTAAAGCACAGAGAAAAAAGGGTGCTGTTGAAAGTGCTGAGAACAAAAGACTGATGTCAGCATTTTGGAGCTGCTGCTCTAAACACCAAAGGTAACTGTGGGTCTTCCCAAGCCAGTTCACAGGGTGGTACAGCCATAGGCAGCATCCCAGGGCACCTAAGCAAGTCCAGGAGCAGGAAAGCATGGCTGAGTGCCTGACTGCAGAGGAGAGCAGGTCACAGCCATCCTGCACTGGCCTTGCTATGGAGTCCCCAAGGGGGAATGTTTATCCCTTCCTCTTGCCTGGCACTGGAAGGCCCTGCAGGCTTGTCTCCAGAAAACTTACAGTCCTGGCTTAGTAGCACGTCACATGCAGAAAGGTCACCTGGGTCCCTACTGAGATAAATGCAGGGAAAAAGAAAAAAAAAAAAGCAAACCAAAAACAAGGGAAAAGAAGTATATGTGAAGTTTGTTCTTACTTTTACAGTCAACAGAATAACAGTACATATCCAAAAACTAGTTCTAAAACTTGGAGTCACAAGGGAAAACAGATTTCACGTTGGTCTTACAATTAAAGTCTATTCATCTACTTATTTGTTTAAAAGTAACGTGTTTGGTATTGCACACAATACAAAAAATTTCTTTACACTGTGAAACTGAGCAAATTATTTAATTTGGTCCTAGAGGGTTTTTTCCCCCAAAACAAATGCATCCCAAATTTCCAATTTCGTTCTTGGATCATTACCCAGCACACAGTTATTACCATTTATACCATGCATGAATGCTGTATTGCAAGTAGAGCTTATCGGTTGGTTGGGCCAGGCAAATACTCCTCACAAAATTCTGTATCAAATGCCCACTTTTTGGCTTTCACAATCCCATGATGTTGCTACTGCATTATAGGGTAAATATTTACAGATGGTGAGTTCTGCTTGTTTCAGGGATATGCTTTGTGCAAGGTTAAAGAGCCTAACCCTCTATTGCCTGGTACCTATAACAGTAGTTTGCCCTAGAGCCTGTAAATATTGAATTTCTTGAATGAAGGTGGAGGGAGAACAGTTTACCTGGGGACAAAAGATGTTCTCGTATCTAAGTATTCTTATCCTGATTTTTTTCCTTTAGTAAGGGAAAGACTGGCTATTCCCAACATAGCAGGGAGCACTTAAATATTTTGGTAGGCAGACATAAGTGTAAGACTGACTATTCACCCAGGCTAATAGTAGTTCTCACCACCTAACTTAACGCTTAAAAGGTATTCCTTTAAACACTCTATTTTTGTTCATGTGTCGTATTAATAACAAATTTTTCTGGCATTATCTATTTATTTGCACATAAATATTGGCTATTTGGGGAATTCGTTTATCTGTTTATTTATCTGCACACAAAGAACTTCAGTTAGTGTGCAATATTTAGTCATACTGCTCAAGGGAATATTTAAATCCGCTCTAGTTGTGCTCAACTATCATAACACAAATCGCAAAATGAGACAATTATGTTTCACATTACAGTCTCTATTTTCCTAGAGGTAATGACAGAAAATTATAAATTTTAATGAAATTAATAATTTAAATAACCAAAACATATTTCCAGAAAGCGTATCCCTGAGAAAACTGGAGGATTAAACTGAAAGGCAATGAGGACAGGAACGCTTGTGGAGACAACTTGCAGATTTATATGTGGATTCTTTTCAGTAGTATATCAGTGCTGTTTATTGGGTTATTCTAACTCCCCTCAATGCACTATTTGCATGTGAAAAGGGACACTTGTTGCAAATCCAGAAAACATCATTCAATTAACCATTTTTTAAAAAAAAAATCACCACAGCTCATCCTGTACGTAGATTTATTCAATAGTTACAGTATGCTGGCTTCTCTGCATCCCACATGAACAGAAACAGATATATCCCTTAAAGAGAGGGCACCATTCATTTTTCATAGCACAGAAAGCATTCTAATACAAGTCTGCATGACCACCTGTCCAACTCCCATTCTCATTGTCCTCCCATACATCCAACATTACCTCACTTCTTTTTATCCCATGCTCCTAAAAATCTCTACAGGGGTTTATTTATAATTTAGTTGAATTAGCTCTATTTCTGGATATAAGGACTCTGGACTAGGTGTGCAGATGTCTTTCTCAGATCATACCGAGTACCTAAACAGTAAAAGATCCCTGATTTAACAGAATATTATTCCAAACTAAAAAGCAATTCTCTCAGGGGAAAAGTAATAAAAAACAAGCAAACAAAATGATAGTAAAAGCTGGACAAAACCGAACCCCCCTCCCAACATTAATTTTAGAGTAGAATTCACTGATAAAACAACTCATCAAAACTCATCTATAACCTTGCTCCTAGCTGACTAAAACTGCAGATCAATTCTAAACCCTAATTTCTTTGAGAGTGATGCATGTATACATGCAGTACACTTTCACATGTATATCTTTCAATCATATACAGGTAAAAAAAAAAAAAAAACAGAAAAAAACCATAGGGGTTTTTTTTTGTGAAAATAAATAAATAAGATACAAATTCTGCAGTGTCAAAGATAGCAGGGAAGCAAGATTTCCTTAGGCAAGTAATAAATATAGAGTATCTGGAATACAATTGGAATAAATTGTAATTGTAAATTGTTACATTTTGCATCGAAATATGTCATTTTCTAAAGGTTAAGAAATTTTCACAGTGTGTTGCTTGTATTTTTATTCAATTTTTTTACTTTTTTACCCTGTTCATTTTTATAAAATTTTAAAATATCCTAGAAGCTTGCCCCACTTGCATTGCTAAGTGATCATTTAAAAATCTGCTTTTTTCCAAGCAAAAGTAAGACACTGGGAAGTGTTAGAGGTTTACTAACTTCTGGTTATCAAAGTAAACACAAATACCATTACACAGACTGATCCCTTAAAATGGAACAAAAAAAAAAAATATTAAGCACTTTCATATGAAGAGAAATCCTAAGAAAGAATTCCAGTCTATCTAACAGTCCTGGCTCTACCCAAGTAAAAATCAGGGCATTACATTTTTCACAGGAAATTTTGCACAGGGTCTACCCGTTCATAGCCCAAAACGCATATAAAAGAGAAATTTCTAGAAAAAAAAGTATCCAAGCAAAAGCGAAGAACAAACACCGTATTCATAAGGGATTTTTCTTCCTAAGTCAGAAGTTTTCCTAATAGTGCTCTACAAACCACGTGCTAGGAAAACTTTGCTCATCATTCATTATCTAACACCTTCCTATGTGCTACCCCTGGGGAAAAACGTATCTTGCTGAGATAGACTTTATCTGATAATTACTATTCTATTTTCTGCTCCTTTCTCTCAACTTTTAAAAAATATTTTATAGAAGAAAATAATGAAGAAGTGCCCAGATGACAGTTGAGAAACCATCTGTTTCTCAAATCAAGAGGATGAGTAATTAGGGACATACTGGGCATGTCTGATGTGGGAAAAGGAAAGAAAACAAATACTGGCAGTAGTAATGAAGCTGCAGGATAGGAATAGAAAGTAAGAAATGTGTCACACCAGGAAAGAGATGATGGGGCATTTTCTTGTCCCTCATAGAGCAAACTTTCTTCTACAGAGAGTGAAACGCTGGTGAAGAGAAAGTTATGAAAACAACAGAAATAAGAGAGTTGAGCTGAATCCAGAAAAATATTATCAGAAACATGCTCTGAGTACATGTCCTGAAAGGGGAAAGGAAAAAGCATCAGTAGCCATTTTTCTGCACTGTGTTCTGACTGTTCACCTGGGCTAAATTTGGGAAAGGTTTATCAGTCAGCTGAAGACCTACAACTTAATCTGCTGGCAACATGACCAGCATCATTTGGAAAGTGTCATCTGTCCAAACAAGAAGAATAAGGTCGAATGCTGCCTAAAATTTTTGACTTGTATTCAAGTCATGAGGACAATATCATCTCCACATGGCTCAGAGCTCTCCAAGTCCCTTAGCACTTTCTGTCTAAGGCTTCTTGCCACTGATGAAACGTGTACTCTGCTATATTTCTAAATCTTTTTATTACTTTTCCTGAAAAAAAAAATCAAGAACTTTCTACTCCATTTCTCTCCTTCCCCTTCTCAATTACGAGGGCTTTTCTGAAAAGTATCATCATAGCTGGGAAGAATTTAACCAAATACTTTACAATTGCAATTGGTATAGTAATTTCTCTATCCTTACTGACTTCAGCTTTTCCAAAACATATTTTCTGTGGATTGAAAAGAGAAAATATTCAAAAGCATCCTTTTCTGGCTGTTAATGTGAGTTTACTTTTATTTTTTAATTAAAGCTTATAAGAATTTTCATAAGAATTAAAAAATCTTTGAATTTACAAGGGCCATTACAAATACAACTCCCCTTTCTGCTACCCACCCCACAATGCCACAGCATAGGCCCCTTGGTTGATTTTTGTTTCTTTGCTTTTAAATGGGACAAATGACAGCACAAGTTTTTCTAAGCGATGAAGAAATGAGCCCCCATGAGACCTTAGAGCCAAGTTCCTCTGCATAGCATTAAACTGTATGTTGAGGTGTGAAATCCAGAGATACAATCACCCACTGGGCAGTCCCTGTGAACACCTCCTCCCTCCTTAAACTGTTGTGCCATGACAAATACCCATAGGGGTTGGTACTTGACCTACAAGGAGGACTGTACCCCAAATCATTCCTTTCTAGAAAGTGCCTGATCATTTAGACAGTAAGGAACTAATGTGATGAAAGGGAATATTGTTTGAATTTCAGCATTTGTTAATCCACATGGTACAGAACATGGTGATTTTAAGACTATAGAAGAAGGTAATTTGTGTTACCAACAAATACTCCTTTGTATCTGACCTAATGTGGATTTCTTTGAATCAATGAGAATCAATACAATGGAAAAGCAGCAAATGAACACTGCAGTCAAGTAAAAGCTTTCAGACTCATTTTTTACACCTTACAATTAAATCTATTTTTTAAAGCACTGAAAGTTCTAGTAATCCATTACTAGGCATTCTTCTATCAAAACTACGTACAATTACAATATAATCCCCCATTACAAATGACTGATATCAAGAAATATGATGCTAAGTTCATCCTTGGCTAAGTCAAATCACTGAGGCGGCCCCAAGGGTGGATTTGGCTGACAGAATCTAATCAAACACAATCGTTCCAGCTTACTCAGTAGTAGACAGAGAAGGATGGAGTTCCATGATGACTGGAAATCAAATATGAGTCACAGTTCCCATATATTTATGTTTGCCACCAAAAGTATTGAATAAATGATTTGAGAAGAAGTATATGCAGTGACTTTTTGTATAAACTGTCACTGTCATAAACCGTATTGAAAAATGTTGTTTGAAAAGACCTGGAACAGAAGGTGCAGATCAGAAAATACCCAGTGGCATTCAAATCACAGTTGTATTTGTCTTCCCATACTGACATGTGAAAATATATAGCAGACTTACATAATGTGAGTAGGATGCTGAAAAACAAAGAATAAAAAACAATAGCAGAACCAGGTGTGAAGAAAGACAAATGATGAGATAAAAGAAGGTAACCAAGGAAGTTGTTCCTATATACTATCATATTTAAATCATAAACCATTTTCCAATACTAGATCTCATTTTTACTGCAGAAGACTAAACTGCATTTCCTTTAACTTTCCAGAGTGAACATGTGATCAGATTCTTGTTTTATTTGTAATGCTATACCCTTGCTCCATCTTAACTTTCATAAGAATCAAACCTAAGATTCTCAGCCTTTTTTATGGGTCATATTTTACTGAGCTCTCATCATACCAGGTGCTCTCATCTGAATTTTCCATATTGTTCTACATTCTCTTGTTTTATTTTAAAGTGTCTTGCCCAAAACTTGCCACAGTGTTCCAAGAAGGCCAAACGGAAGTCAAACACAGTGAAATAATTGCCCACCTTATCTTACAAAGAATGTTTCTGGTAACGTATCTGAACGCTACATTTGCTTCATTAGCAAGACCACAACAGCACTGATTCTCATTCTGGTTTTTATCCACAAGGATTCTAAGTTGCTCTTGCAGATGCTCACCAGCTATACCACATTTTGCAACCACACGCAAAATACTCGGCACTTCTCTATATTGAATCACATCTGGAGGAGTGCTTCAGATTTTTGTAAATAAACTGGGTCTACTACAATATGTTTTTAACAGTCTGGTTATAATTAATAGTTTCTACAAAGTCAGCATCAAGGAACAGTAAATGTAAAAATTGTTTTAATGTAAAAACATTGAAACCTCATTTTGCCATCAAGTAATTGCCTTATACTTTCCTTTATCTTTTGCTGTATATAAATGTTTTCTGCTTGCTTTTTATGATACCTGGTATGACTCATTCTGAACAACAGCCTCATTTTATAGTCACTTACTTTGTTACACCTTTACACTCCTCCCTTTTTCTTCTCAACACTTTTTCTTTAGAATTCATCTCTGATTTCAGGTTCTGGAGTTAACCCACTGGAATCATGACATAGAATTCCACATATCTTTTGCCATCCTTTATTTACTGTATTATCTTTCCAAAAGCACTACTAGTTTCCTAAAGTTGTGAAGTCCTTTTATTGCTGTCTGTTATCCCCATTGATCTTTTCTCACCTCTTCCTCTTCTCCAAACAGTGCATGCTACCATGTCATAATCACTTTCACACCAATTATCTTCTGGCTTCTTCAGCCCATTCCTCCTTAGCCGTAATGAAATCTGAACTGACGGCTGCCTTAACTTTTTTTAACATGTAGGGATAATGCTGTCAATCACAGGAAATTGTGAAGTTCTGTCTGTATCCCAACATTACTTTCTTGACTGCCAGGAAAATTAAAATCTTCCTTTATTTTAATTTCTTTTCTCTGGGGCGTTTCTTTAAAAAGAAAAAAAGAAAAAGGCACTTAAAAAAAAAAAAAAAGTCTTTCTCAGTCTTTCTCTTTCTTTTGTGTATTTCCAGGCAGCTTTTGAACAAGGTTTGTCCCTCACCTCTCCCTGAGTTCATATGGTTTGGGCATTTAACATTATGTTACCCTCTCTTCATCCCTACTGGTCTTTCATGGAAAATAATCCCCTATATAATCAGCAGTCTTGTGCTTTGTCTTGCCTGTCTTACAGCTTTCAATTAAACTTCTGAATAGTGGTGGAAGTTTGTTGAAAAAGAAATTAAAGAACGGATGAGATAACAGTAAAACAACTCTCAACTGAACTATCAGTCAAATTCAGTATCCATTTCTCTTCCATGAAGAGTAGTTCATTGTGTTTCATACTGATTTACATGTAAAAATAATGAACGTTTAGAAAATTGGAATTAGAATTAAATATATTAATATTGGGGGATAAAAAACCCCATGTTAACTTTGATTACCTGTTTTGGTCCATATTACAGTTTTGCAGAATAGTATATTTTATCTTTTCTCTATCCTCCGAATGGAGAAAATTTCAAAACCATTAAATGTCCCAGAGAGAAATAGGGTTTCTAGTGCTATTTATCCTCCCAGACCTACTGCTGTTTCTAACAAAGAAGCAGACACAGGCTCCCAAGAGCACTGCTCCTGGTACAACCACATACAAATTCAGTTTCAAGTAGTGCCCTTGTGCCTCTCCCACAGATGCATGCTCTGGGGAAGGCAAAGAATTTTCTCGGAAAAGGCAGAAAAAGAGCAGGGGAGAATGAAAAATGTCACGAGGAACAGAGATGCTTGATGCCAGGTATGAAAGAGAAAGAAAAGACAACAATAAAAATAGGAAAGGAAACTAGGATTAAAAAAGACAGGAAATAAACAGCCAAAAAAAAGGGGTTGTCTACAACTACGCCAGTCATGCCAAAAGAAGCAGCAACACACATCTATCAAAGCTGATGGGTCACTTCAACAATTAAAAACACAAACAAAAAAGGCACAAGCAGAACACTAGATATATTCTAGCAGATCTTTCGTAGGGTCCAAACTGCTAGTCACTGGCAACTCCCAACACAGGTAATAAAATGTTTTGGACTAACCTGGAGACACAGCTAAGCATGTCACTGTTTGGAAGAGTTGTTTGCTTTTGCGTGGCTTTATACAGAAATCACAAGTATTCTTTCTCTTAAAAAGCTACTCGGCATGTTTAACCCAGAATTCAGGTAGAATTGCTACCTAAATAAATGCAAGGGATGATTTAGTATTTCTAGATGAACAAAAAAAAAAAAAAAGTGCAGATGATGAAATATAAATCTAAAAGGGGGTGGGTAGTTAGAAAAACATTTTTCCCCCTCTAATCTCCAGTACTTTTGACAGTTCTGCAAGTTTGAAACATAACATATCTGAAATCAGAAAAGTAGACACACTTAAAAGTATATATTTTTAAAGCAGTAAGGTTTTTATGACTTGGCTTCAAAGAGGACATATGAGGACATGATATTGCCTGCTAAGACCTATCTCTGTGTATTATTTTATCCTAGAAAACTTGCCATGTACTGTTTCAGCCTTCCAACCCTATGCAATAAATTCAACTCTCAATTCACTGAGATGATGGAGTCCTTTTGCACCAGCAGTGGCATCCAAACTGAACAGATACCCCAGCACAGAGACCTGGGTTACTGAAAGTTACCAAACAGGATTTTGACAGTACAGTTCTGTAATTTGGGAACAACTCTTATATTCCACATTTGTCCATGTGCTGGGCAATAAGCTTACTAGCCATAGAGATTTAAGTTATCTCATCCCAAGCTGGGCGGTGTTGTTCACCTAACAAAATTTAAGTCTAACTCCGAAACCTAGTTCCTATCTTACTGTATGAGAAGGTGCACAAGTTAAAAAACCCACAAGTTATCAGTAGAGGGATAGTAAACTAGATTTAAGTGAAGTAAAACAATAAAAAATCTCTTATTGAAATAATATCATGCTATGTAGTCATTCTTACTACAGCAAGGTAAGTCTGAGGTTCAGATCCTCATTGGCTTGACAAAAGGTGAGAGACAGGGAAGACAAAAGGTGTTCCAGACCAATAGACCTTAGCAATCTACGCTGTTCAAGGCCCTTAAATTCTTCAGCCCTTCACCTGTCTTTCCTTGCAATGGGATCATTAGGTCACACAGAACATAGGGTGAACAGGAAAGAGTAGGATTTTTGATGTGCCTGGGAGAAAAAAAAGCCTAGCTGAGTCTTTGGTACATTTACATAATGGACTGCTACACTTGTGGCATTACATCAAAAAGAGCTGATTTGACTGGGAAGAGCTGATTGTTGGGAATTAAAAGTTCATTCCATTCTTCAAATCACAGCAACAATCAGCATTATATTTTCCATCAAGTACTCCTGCAGTTCTCACTACTATCAACTGGAAACTTGTACATGGTGATCATGATGATCAGTCTGTCTTCTTACTAACATGGGGGTATTCACATGCATACTTAAATAAGAAGCAAGCCATAAGGAATCTCCATCTGTCTTTAGATGCATTCATGTGGATGCTTAATGTACCTTCTTTTCATAGTACCTCTAAGCACACACACAAAGACCAACACTCTTCTGTTAACGAGAGGACAGTCAAAAGATTTTTGCCTGCGAAGAGTTCTCCGAAGTTTCATGAGTCTATAAAGCTTCTGTAATTGGTTGTTAGAATTTAATTTCATTTTATGATATTTATAATTATGTGTACTAATATTTTTCACGAGAAAGTTATACTTTAAATTTACATGTTGCTATCATGGCTTCCCTTACCCCGTCTTTAGCCATAAAAGAGAAAAAATAAAAACCTCCCAAAATAGAAGCAGAATTGATACTCTGTGTGATGTGTTTGTGCATGTGTATGCATGCACATGTTAGTGCATGAGTGCTGAAGGCTTTTATTGTGATGTTCCAGATTCAGGCTTCATGAAGTGAGTTTTAACATCTGAACAATAACACAACAATAAAAAATTCACAAACGCTCCCTCTCTATAAATGTTTAGGGAAATATGCACTGTATTATCTTTATGTGGATATAAACACTGACTCTCTGGGCATCTTGCTGATGTTTTGTAGTGGGTCATTATAGCAGCTGACAAGCCACGAGGTACTTAAATGTAACAAGGATCAGAAAGAATTTATAAAGCCTTCACAAGCTGGGATTTCACTAGCTTTCCCTAACCCCTATTTAATTACAGAGCCTTTCTAATGCTACACAGTACAATTTATAGTTACTATTAAAACTTGCCTATCCAAAATTATTAACTAGGTGCAAAGAAAGGAATAAGAAATTAATCAAGGAATTCATTATTAAATTAAAGGCTATGTATTTATAATATAAAAATAAAACAGTGAACACTGTTCTTTTTAACTTAGATATTACACTATCTTTTAACGAATCATTATTAAAACCATGAATGTATAAAATACTGTAATTTATCAGTGATTTATAAATTATTATATATGATACAACATTTCATCGCTTTTTAAATTCAAATCTGAATGGATTCCCATTAGGACATAATGGTACTAAGGTAAAATAAATAATCACAGTAGCAGGACAGGATACCATTTGCTGCAGAGAGGAAACATCATATTTTGAATCTATGCTATTCTGGATCTTGGCCAATACACCAACACAGTTCTGCACTAGAGAAAACTGTGTATCATGTAAATTTGAATGACCTAAGCTTACAACCACCTCAGCACTCTTTCCTGTCCTGGCACCTGCATGAGGGCTTTCATAGCAGTGAAGGGTGAGCTCCTGGCAGACAGAAATGCCTATATTTGACATTTCTTTTGGGATATTCTCTGCTTCCTAAATTGCTAATGAAATAGCATCAGCATGCAGGTAAAAATAAAGTCTCCCAGCTGCTATGAGGTATATTGGAAGCTTTCTCTTGACCTCGGGTGTTGAACCTATGCCAGTTCAACTAAGACAGACAAGCAATGACACTGCAGAGTTTGCATCTTGTGCCATTCAAAAAGCAAAAATGTTAAGTATATGCTCAGTTCAGTTAAGTATATTCTCAGTTCGGTGTGTCAAAACATACGAAACAAAAAATGGTGATGAGTCAACGTAGCAAACTATTTTCTCTTTTGACTTTCTTACCTCATTTACATAGACCCAGTGACTATCCTTTGATGCAAGGTTGGTTTCCACAGCCTAAAAAAATAAAAAGAAACATAATAATAAAAATAAATAAAACATGTGAAATATATTCCAGAAAATACCTTATATAAAAATGTACTATAAAGCTCATTTTGATTGTTTTAATTGTTATTGACATTGTTTCAGTATAGTTCTTTTCATCTCTTCCTCTGCTGCTTCATGGGACAGTATCTTATATGAGGTATTTACCTTTTCCTGACTTCAGTTCCTAAACCAAAGTACCCTGACCATGAATATATACCACAAAAGCACACTGGGGCAGGGTAGTACATCAGCATAAGGGCTCCTGTGATGAACAAGTGCACACCAAACATGCAGTTCATGAGGTTAGGTTTTGTATGATATATCTAATGCATCCTGCTAGATTGGGTTTCTTTTCAACGTGCTTCCCTAAGCATACCGCCTCTGCCTCACTGCAACTCTGGTAGTTTAACAGTTGATTAACCTACTTCATGGAAAACACCACTCTGAGACACTCAAGTGAAGTTCACACAAGTCATCCTCTCTTTGTATTTACATAATACTCAGGAGTGAAGTTATGGTTTGCATGGTCACTTTTTCTGGCTTCCTGGAATGGACTTGGACAATCACTACATATTATAAAGAAAGAACCCACCTCAGCAAGTTAGCATATTTATCCATATAGAAGCAACCCTCATGGTTCACTAGGAAGCTAAAACCGGGAAAGATTGCTATCACAAACAACACTACTAGTACTGGGGACCTCAGGGGAAAGATTTGGCAATATACATACAAGTTCTTAACTATTCCCTTTGTTTGACATAGATAAACTCACTTGAAGATCCTTAACAGTCTAATAAAGCAACAGGAAGCACCAAGAGGTGTACATTACACTGCTAGTGATATTCTTAATGTCCTGCTTAATACATGGTTAAACAATTACTATTATGTATCCATCTCACCTAATGAAACAGGGCAGTCCCAGTGCACACATGTATTTCAGAAGGCGGTTCATTACACAAAGTTTTGAATGTCCCTGCCTTCAACCACTTCTTTCTTCTCTGCCAGTATGACCCCATTTACTGAACAGATATTCTTATCGCTCTGTTATAAACGCCCTACGAAATTAACATGTTTAAAAACCAAATACAGATCAACAAAATACTTCCAGTTACTGCTTCTTAATCTGGATAATTTCTGAACTCTGTTCAAAAACAACTGCATTGATACAGAGAGACTCTGTAGACTGTGACACTGGGCAGAGCAGGAACATCATCAACCACCTTCCTCTTCAGAACAGATTTGCATAATAAGCCTCTCAGACATTTAGCATCAGATGGGATGAATCACCTTCGCTGATGACACTGACTACAGATGACTGGCTTAGAATAAACGCCCACAACTTCTAAGGTTGCACTGAAATGACAAGAGATCCATCTTTAATATAGGCTAAGGGAGTACTGTTACCTGATTCCCCAAAAAACCAAACAAACCAAAACTTCACTAAGTAGACAACACCGACATTTTTAACATTAAACTTAATTTATACTGTGCTTTAAAAAAAAAAAAAAAGGTATAAATTACTTGCCTAAATAAATGTGGTTTAAAATTTTACTCATTTGCATAACCCACATAAACATAAGAAAAATTGTGGTCAACACACATATCTCCATCTATTTCTCATGTCCACCAGGTGAAGTACTCCTTTAAAGAGACAAAAATCCCAAAAGAGAAACCACAAACTCATGCAAAGAGAAAAATCAACACAGACAGAGCACAGTAATTCTCTTCATCATCATAAACAGCATTATGGGAAAATAACAAAAACTGGTGTCAAAGCAGATGAGAACCACTAGAGACAACACTTCTGATAAAATAATCCTCTCCTAAGCATGCAGTGAAAAATTGTCCCCCTTGGTAATTGTCTCCTTTGCATTTACTTTAAGCTGGCAGGAAGATTAAACTGACCACCTAACTGAGGAATAACAGCTCTTAGGAAAACTAGCAGTGATGAACAGGAGGGCAAAAACTTGTACATTTTCTCCCTATCACCCCCAAAAGTGTTCAGACGAAGTCAAAATAGCCAGGTGCAGTAACATATAGAGAAAAAGCGAAGTACTGCCAGCATTTGCAACACAGAATTAAATAATGCTCAGGTGCAGAGTTATTGCACTGGCTACATTCTGTGATTTATCTGCAACAGTGAGCAATTTGTATGAATAAATGCTAAGTCTGGGGAGCTGAAAGAGCCAGGGAATTTGAAATGAATTATTGTAACTCATTCTTCTGGGTTCACGTATCTGGGCCAAAGTTTTTAAAATGAGATGCCTAAATTTAGGTTGCTAAGAGTTTCTCTTTAGTCATCAGAGTGCTAGACCATTCAGTGCTCCTCCTACAGAGGCAATGGCTCTGCATTCTAATAGCTTGAAATTTATTTAGAAACATCTCTGTAGATAGTCAATTTTAAATAGCTCTAAACGTCTTCTCCTAAGAACTGTAACACATAGCATGAACCATTACTCAAAACCCAAACATGCTGAGAGGGAGCAGAAACTTCTTGCATTTTGTGCTTCAGATTTTGCACCATATTTACAGATTTGACATCTTAAAAAATCCTTAAAAAAAAAAAAATCTATTGAAAAACACCTCTCGGAGGTCTTGACTTTCTGATAGCACCGGTGCATTGCTGGAGGCTCATGAAAGTTAAGCCGTGTGAGGAGCAAAGTCCTGGAGACCTGTGATATGATAGGAAAATTTACAGAGAATTCTCAGAATAAGAAAGAAATGACATGTTTGTAAGTTATGGAGCTTATTTTACTTTAAAGAGGAAAACCATGTCAGTACTAGGTAGATTACGGTCACCCATTTCTGATAATTCAAGCTGCTCAAGGTTTAGCCATTTGCTTATGTTTGTGTCTGTCCATTCAAAAAGAAAAGAATTGTTTATGAAGCATCCTTGAAGGATCTATTACAGCCTATTTCACAAATGCACTCCATATAAAGTGGACTAGGAATTTGTGAGATCACTGTGGCTGAGGAAAAGTGCTGCCATCTATTGGGGCAGGATTCACATGTTAAAATATGTAATGGGGAGTTTTATGAAAAAAATATGAACATACATTCAAAATGTCCTAGTTCTCTTTATACTTTATATGCACATAGGGTCTAGTTAGTACTTGGAAGTAATGCCTCACCATATTTTTATCAAATAGAAAATCTGCTTTCGAGATAAACAGCACACTGGAAATTAAAGAGCATCCATCTTTCCTTTATTTTCTCTTGGAGTAGCAAATAGCTTCTACAAATTCAGAAAAAAAGAGGTTTATTTGAGACTATATGCCCTTCTTCCTCCCTAACTACATTTCAAGAGCCAAATGTAAAATGCAGAACCCAAACAAGAGAATTGTAATACACTCAGTGGACCACTATTAGTGACAACATGTAAATGGTATTATCAGAATTGGGCCTGAATTGGAAGATGGGAAGGAGAGCAGCAAATGTAGAAAACTGTTTACAATTTCTCAGTAGAATGCATTTGCAATAGAAATGAAATAAGATGGCTCTGGAAATCAAAATACGAGCATTAAGATTTCAGATCTCATAGCAACAATGATAAAAGCAAAAAATAAGATGCTGGATGAAAAATGATCCAAGATAGTTTCATGTATATAGCTTTGTTTACTTTTAAATATATAACTTAAAATAATTTACTGCCAATAATCCATGACAACATTATTTTACTGGAATACAGTGAAGAACAAATATTTACATTGCCTTTATGAATAAGTAACTTCGTTCGTTATTTTATCTAATGGCAGTTGCAAGATTAAGAGGAGAAGTTACGAAAGTAAGCAATAAATACTGCTATGTTCAGAAATAAATCAATTCTTCAAGGGAAAAAAAAAGGAACAGAAACAATCCTTTCTTCTCCAAGGATATAAGGGGTGGCCAGTAATGGGAAAGGCTCTTTTCCACAATACCTGGCTGCTTTGCCAGGGTCAACACCTTGCTGTTAACAGCAAAAAGCAGGCTGCCTAGAAAGGAATGCAGGGATGAGTGGTCGGACACAACTGAGAGAGATGCTGGTGAGCGTTCAAACAAAACTAGGCAGACTGTTCCAGTGACAGCAGGATGTGCTAAAGAGTTTAGAATTATATGCATCAGTGTTATAGTTGCAAACCTGTTGTCTCCTTGCTATGTACCCAGGGGAACAGGCAGTAGGAATGTCTGGAAGCCCCATAACCAACCCCAGGATCCTAGAAAGAAATGTCGTGCATGTGGCAAACACAGATGTTCCCGCTGTGTCTCAATTTTTGGAAACAAGGGTTGCCACCCTGAAATCCATGATATAAATTCCTGTTTTGCTAGGAGGGATATCAAAATCGCAAAGGTTATTACTTGCACATCCTTTACCTTAATGGTGAGCATAAAGAGCATCACAGCTTTCCAGAATGAAAAAATGAAACTGAGTAAACTGGGGTGTTCACACTTAGAAAATAATTCGAAAAGGGTGTCCTGAGAAATAACGAAAGAACACAAAACCAAGAATATTGCCAGCTGTCATAGTGTAATTCCAGCCAGAAACTAGCCAGCTTGCTCACCACCCTCAGCTGTCCCAGTGGGATAGAGAGGAAATTCAGAAAAAAAAAGGTAAAACCTGTAGGTTGAGATAAGAACAGTTTAATAACTGAAATAAAATAATTAAAAAATAACTGTAATAAAAATGGAGACAACAAAAAGACAGAGAAAAATAAACCCCCAGAAAGGCAAGTGGTGACCAACACAGCTGCTCACCACTCACTGACGGATGCCCAACCCCTTCCCGAGTTATTGGTGGCTCTCATTAAACTCCCCCCAGTTTGTATACTGGGCAGGATGCTCTTTGGCATGGAATATGCCTTTGGCTAGTTAGGGCAAACTGTCCTGGCCATGTTCCCTCCTGGCTTCTTGTGCACCTTCTCTCTGGAAAACATGGAAAACTGAAAAGTCCTTGAGCAAGTACAGCTCAGCAACAACTACAACATCACCGCGTTATCAACATTATTCCCATACTGAATGCAAAACACAGCACTGTACAGCTACTGGGAAGGAAAATTAACTCTATCCCAGCTGAAACCAGGACTCTAAGCGATGATTAATTACAGCTGTCATCAGAGAGCAGACACACCTGCAATGAGGTGACTGCTCCGTGTCACTGGATCATCCCCACAACACAGCTCCAGGAACCAGGCCCTGTCACAAAGCCCCTCCTACACAGCTGTATTCCTCTTGTGACCCTATTGCAGACCCCTACCAGCCACAAAGACCATGGCCAGCCCCAGGATGCTTATGTTAAGGAAACCTCCCTGTCCAACCATCCAGGACCCACTCCTGGGTCACACTCACACCACCTGAGCAGCCCCCTGAGGCACTGAGGTCCCTGGGCAGCTACACTCCCCAGCTCTCACACTGAGGTTTCCTCACTGGCTCAGCCCCAGGTTTCCCATAGCAGGGTCTCAGATGTCCCAGTCTTGAATATAGTTTAATCTTGTTGCAATAACTAAATAACAGCTTGAGCTGGTACCTATGAGGAGGGATCCTAAACAAAGGAAATGCTGAGGTTTTATACTCTCACAGTATAAGCATGGGACAGTCTGGGGGTTGTCAGCTCCAGCCCTGTCCCTCAGTGTCCCTCACCTGGCTGTGCCACCGGTCCCTGGGCCTTTTGTCATGCAAAGTGTCAGTAGTTCATGTCCTCTTGTCTGGGGCTCCCACCCAGAGCTCAGCCTGGAGCTCACACTGAGCTGCTCTCGGAGCTACCTGCACTGAATGTGTTCCTCAACACTTACAGCAGAAAACCAGGCACAGAATGTGCTGGCCACTGAGCATCTGAAGAAGCAGCCTGCAGAAGACCCAAGTTTTTTTTTAGAGACCAGGACAGTGGGGGATGAGGTTAGGAAATACTCAGGGTCAGCTTTACATTATGAAATTAGTATAAAAAATAAAAATACACCTTCATCACATCAGCATGGGCAAATATCCCAAAACTCTGGTTCTTCTGAGGGAATTTGTCACCTTTCTCTTCATATGTCTAAAACAACCAGTATCACAATGACAGATAAACCCCTTTCTTTAGCTTTTCTTTCTTTCCCTCTTTTTTTAACTTGTTTTATTATTCATTATTCATAATGAAGGTGTAAGTAAAGAAGGTTTTGGGGAAGTAATCCTGTCTAAATCTCAGCTCTTTACAAGTCTTTCATAAGGGATCAGTCTCAGCCCTTACAATTCATTACCTGCTCACGTTACATTTGCAACTGAACAGGTTTCAAAAGAAAATTGTTTCCAAGTTTTATCCCCAGTAAGGTTGCAGTTAGTCACCTGCTTCCAAGAGCAGCTTTTTTTTTCTTTTCTTTTTCATATTCTTGCAGAAATTATCTGCCTACTGTCTTTTCTTCTCCCATCCCCCCAAAATAAGAAAAAATAATTCAGAACCGTTTTGAAATCTACTATAGTAAAGCTGCAGTAGGTAACAAAAGCAATCACTACCTTCTTTATAGCATTTTGTAACCCTGAGTCAAAACCAGGTCCAGCTGCTGGTTTCATTGCAAGGGATGGACTTGTATTTTTTTAAAATGGCTTTGTTCTTGACTTAAGTATCCAGGAAAGCATCCTAAGAGTCAGGGAACTGGTTTGATCCCAAAGAAGAGCTACAGACCAAGTTTCCAGTGCAATACATCTGACAGTAATTAATTGGATAATATCCAAGTGCACCTGTTTATCTGAGAAGCTTTGTGTATGTCTTGGATACAAATAAGTTAAGATAGCAGATATTAAAAAGTCAATTTTAGTAGAACAGATGGATTCACTCTAAATCCTTTAGATATCCAATTTATATTTAGAAATTTCTTCAATTAAAATAGTGCAGTCCTTGTCCAGGTGTGATTTGCATAGGCAATAGAACTTCACAGAAAAACAGTTTCTCTGTAGAAGTAAGTTCAATTCCTGTACTTCCCTAGAACCTTCTTTCCCTTGCATTTTAACTAAATGCCTCTTGGCTCAGTATCTCCAGAGGAGCTTTGTTAGAGTAAAAATAAAGTAAGCATTACTAGCCACAATAAATAAATTATTTGCATAAATATTATATTTTTTATACTATACTAAAGAACACTCAAAATGGATATTGTTTTAGAGCTTAATTGGTAATGGCACCATTAGAACAGAGATTAAACAAAATTTTTTAGTTCAGCAATCAAACTAAAAAATTTTTTAGTTTAGATTTAGTCATAAAATTATGTCATTTTGGACTAATAATCTTGAAGAGAAAAAATTCCATTGCAGTAAACTGGATCAGATCTGTAAATTTTCTTATTTAATAGAGATTAGTTAAAATTTCTACATGTCATTTCAAAGTGAAATATTAAATCTTCCTTCTCTAAATAGAAAAAGGGGAATTCAAAGTGTTTCATTGACATATTTTTTCAGATCAGAAAATCCTCTGAAACTGTCCCTTTCCTACTGAACGTCACTTTCCATGAAGAATTAGTACTTCTAATAAAAAAAGTTTCGCCAGAAAATCTATATTCCTTTTTCTGAACGTATTCCTAGAAACGTGCATGTACATGATTTTTAAAAAGCACTTTGCAGGCTCAGAAAGTCCCTGCCTTTAACTGATCACTAAACCTCGTCTCAGTGATACTCTTCATTTCCCTACTCTTACAATAGGAGCTGTCAATCCCAAAACTTGGTACATATTAGCTTCATACAGGTCATTAACGAACCACAAGCACAATGTGCTTTTAGCATCCACGTTTTTTTGGTGATTTGCTATGAGTAGTACCTCACTCTTGGTATACACTTGAGAAATATAGTACTGAAAGCCCTCACTCAGTGGGGACGTTTTTTTCCAGTTAGGCAGTGTTACATTAAAATATGAGGTCTGATATTTCCCTCTTACTCTTCTGCAGAACTGCATTGCTGAGAAAAGCTTTTCTTCCCTGCATGGTACTGACGAAGCACAAGCAGGAACTGAAAGGCTGTCATGAGACTGGGTGGTATTTTAACCACTGTAGGCTCCTCCGTTAATACAAGCCTAAAAACCTGGCATATTGAGCTTGAATATCACAAAAGACAGGCCAGATTGGTGACATAGATCTCTATACTCTCCTGCTCAGGTGCCTGGTCATTAGTCTGAGATAGCTATCCAAGGTTCTTGTTCCCCATAAACTCTGTAATATTTCATTTATGGTCTCTGTCTAAATGATATGAGATCGTCCTTTCTTGACCTCCATTTCAGTTCCTCCACAAGCTAAATAACTCAACCTAATGGGGGGAGGGGTGAGGAATAAAAAGAGAAAAAAACACAGTGGGTGGGAGGGAGAAGGGAAAAAAAAAAGGAGAAAAATAAAAAGTGAGGGGATACTGAAATACATTCCCAAATACCATCCCCAGCTGAGTTCCACTTTCACATGCTAACAAGACAGTCACGCAAACAGGAGTAAATACGATCCAAACCTTCACCAGCTTTTAGCACACCCCCCTACAGTTGATGAATGCTAATTAGAAGGTGTACCCAACATTTTGCACAATGTGATTTGATAACAACGCAAACAAAAATATAATAATAATGCATTTTGAAGTTTGCACTGCACTAGTTGCCTATTACTTAGGTCATAGGGGATCAGAAAAAAAACTGAAATAAAGAAAACCTGCATAAAAGATTAATGTTAATCAAGAGAAGTATTGGAGATGAAGAAAACAGTAAGGAAGATTGGGAGAAGAGGAACTATGGACTGCAACTTCTGGTTACACAGTTGTGATGTTATTGAGTCACAACTGTAGTACATGTGGCATTGCCTATTGTTCTAACCTTAATCATTTTAATGTAATGCATTGGGATTTCTGTTTAATCTGATTCCCATTTTATATGTAATGCTTATTACAGTCAATCTCTGTTGCCATTCCATTTAGTGCATATTCCGCTGAATGAGGCAAAAATACTGTGCATGGAACTTTTCCAAGAGCATTCAGTAAGAATTTGCCTTTCAAAGCTCAAATGTCACACACTGTTTATAAACATGGTAACTGTTGACCATTTAACTACATGGTACAGTAGTGGCACTGGATAATTGCACAGCTGTCAGAAAGCAACATTTCTGTAAAGACATAAATCTAATGTTAACTAAAGAACTAAACCTATCAAAATATGGTACTTAAAATTTTACCAGAGCTGCATATTGAGTTGAATTTGAAGACTCAGTGAAATCTTTGAGAAGAATAACTACATTTTGTTCCTTGATGCTGAATTTCTTCTTGAAAATAACAGGTTTGTACATCTACATTCTATTAAAAAGCCTCAGGTTTTTAGAGACAGTTTTTTAATGCTTTGTTAAGAAATGTACACCCAAAAGAGCCAAACTCCAGAGAATGAATTAAAATTTATCAGGACTGGCCAGCACTTGGAGCTTGGGTCTTTTTTGGTTGGTTTGCTTTGGTTCCCCTCCTGTCTCCCACTGAGAGAAGAAATTGCCACTGAAACAATTTAATAGTTTAAGTCTTCAGTTTGTATTGCCTACAGGGAGTTGAGTGGACATTGGTCTGAAGGTTGAAAATGCTTTTACAGGCATAGACCCTGGGTAGACAAGCCTATTTTCAGCATGGATGATTGGTTTCTATTCTCATAATGAGCAGCCATTCCACAGTGAGGATATAATGTGTCCCAGTGTCTCATACACTGTGCTCTCTCAGCTCTACTCAGAACAATAGCTTAAGCTCCAACTTCAGTTTCCTCTGCAAGTTCAAGATAACTTTATAGAGTTTGCACAGAGTTTTCCAAAGTTTGATTTTTGCAGGTATAAACAGCAGATGGCAACTATATCATTAAAGGAAGATGTAAATTTCTTATCTTTCCATCATGCACACGGCTTACACATTGCTAATTTCACCTATGAAAAGACATATGCTTTGTCTTGACAGCATGATAGCTGAAGTCCCAGGATCATCTATCACAAACTCTGAACTGAAAGAACTGGCTTTAGGGTGAGGAGACCACATTGATTTTGAGGAACTTACAGTTTTAATACTGATTCGTTGCCTCTAGCACAAAGTAGCAAATCACGATGCAAGGCTGCTATTTTATGTAGGTTATGGTTTTTTAAACTCTATGAACTTGGAAAGGTATGTCAGCATCAAAGGTTACCTTGTCCAGTATCCATCTTTTCATCCACTGATATATATGCTATCTCTTCTCTTAACTTTTTTAAAAATCATGTCTGGTTTTAAAGGAAAGATGACACTAGTCAGCCTGAAACACAAAGTCTTTCAAACTAGTCCTTTTCTGCCTACAGCACTCTTATTTTAAATTGCAAAATCAAGACATAAATAAAGCAAAATTCTTACAGGTCTGAGGACCTTCTAGTCAGTCACAGGGCACTTTACATGCACAAACATGCCACAGGCTGTGTGAGCATTAAAGAACACCTTAAAGATCACCTTAACCATCTTCAAACCACAAGATTCTGCCTGATCAGCTTTGCCAAGAGGAAAAAGTATTTGCTGTTCTTCACACCGCCTGAGGACACTTGCCTGCTGCGTATTTGCCAAGTGATAACCCTTTCCTTCCTTTAGGAGGAAGGAAAACCATGTGGAGCAGCGATGGCAGTAATGGAAGGGGCTAACTCTCCCTCAGGATGTCCAGTCTTAACGATTCCACGCAAAGCCTTGCAGGCTAAGGAAGGTTATGCAGAGGCAGCAGGCCCCCAGCACAGTGTACATGTACAGCTCATGCCAATGGGAAGCAGGCACAAACAAATTTACTTTTTGTTCAGAGATTTTTCCTCCAAGCAGATGTTCAAATATTCATAATAGGAGCTCATTCCCATGATGTTTTGCACCTATACTTTCTCTAAATTTGCAGAGGTGCACTGGAACCCCCATGGTGATCTCATTACTGCCAGTCTTGCTGCCACTGGTAGCAAGAATTATATTAAAAATATATATTTTAGTAATGGGACATGAGCAGATTTGACTGGAAAACGTACTTACTTTTCCCAAAGGCTTGCACAAAGTTATTCAGAAGAGTATGGCAGTTAGTTATTAAAAAAAAAAAAAAACCACAAAAACAAACCCAACAACAAACCCAAAACCTATTTGATCCTTTGAAACATTTTCTCCTTCATCTAACTAACACAAGCTCACATAGTGTTTGCAAAGTTTTAGACAAATGGGTTTGTGAGAATGAACCTTTCTACACTGTCTGAAGGAACAGCTTATCTTCTGACTCAAGGGAAACCGGCATTCATTACAGACCATGCTTTGATTCTGTTCTTGAAACTAAATAATTTTTAGCACTTGAAGTTCTCCAGGTTTTTTTCCCGTTGTTTCTGAGGTAGGATTTAGACAAAACACAGATTTATGTTAGAATTTCCATGTACCTGAATTTCCCTACAAATCCAGAGAAGAAATGAAACTAATTTTAAATTTAATCTAATTTAATTTTAATTTTATTATTTTAATTTTAAAATCTGAGCTTGTTTGGCCAGTGATATACTACCCTTGGCACTGATTTCTACCATTCCTTCCATGCAGGTATGAAAGGATTTACAAGGGAAATTTCTATTACATCTAATTAAAGTAGCCTGCACCTCACTGACAAAGAATAGAGTACACTATTTGGTATAGCAGGAAAATTTATATAGAGGCACACTGGTCTATGTTGTAAAACTCTAACGATCTGCTCCCCAGATATTATGGAATGAACACAGGTTTAAGTTTGTGACAAACTATGACTAGAAAACAAAAATTGTTTTTATGTTCAGTGGATTCAGATTTCAAGCTAATATACAAAAGCATCCATCAAGTAATTTCTTTTTCTGAAGATAAACTGACAGCAACCTGTTGTGTAACAATACAACAGAGAGTGCAGAACACGGAATTTGGCATGTAATCCATCCTCCTTGAGGGAAAATCCATGGAAGATGGAAATGAGAATCATCTATTAGTTGATGGTAGCTTTATTCAAAAAGTCTGTGGTGTAGTCAGGTTTCCATGTCTGCAGAATCTACACTGAACTTTTGAGTGAGACAAAGGCCATGTATCTGAGCACATAACACAGGCATCTTTGGCTATGACTGAGCAGCTGTTAACTGCAAAACTAAAAAAAAAAAAAAAAAAAGTTTTACTTAATAAAAAATTTAGAAAGTCATCATCTTTGTAAACCAATAAGCAGAGAGTGTGAAAAGAGTAGTTTGAGAGATGTAATGTTCGTGGGAAGGTAATGATAAAGAGAGGAGGAATAAAACATGGCATCGGAATGGACATTTTTAAATTGAGGTTACATCTGTTTTTACAGAAAACTCAAAAAGTGTGACAAGAAATGTTACTGGCTGAAAAAAAGTGAATAAAACCAGATCCTTGTAGAGTTACCTGATGGAAATATAACGGAGATACAATCACCTTGTAGAAAGTATGGAAGAAAAGAGCTAAGGACTAAAGATGCATCTGGAGACGTGGGTGAAATTCACATTTTTTTTAAGAGAATGCACAAGAAAAAATAATAAAAATATGAATTTGACTTGATGTGAGTTGTAAATACATGGAAACAAAAAGACCTGGAGAATGTGGGCAGAAAGACAAGACAGAGGAGGGATCAAATATAACAAGGAAAAGGGTTGTTTACAGGGCAAGGCAGTTGCAAAGAGAAACAGAGGTGCTGCCTAGAGCAAAGAGACAGACAATTAAAAAGACCAGAAGAACTCAGTAAGCACAAAAGGAGGCAAAATCCAAGGGCTGAGACCTATGTTTGATGAGGACAACACATGGAAGATTAAAAAACATGAATGAAGAAGATGGGAAAGGGGACAGGAAAGGTAGGAGGTAACCACAAACCAGATGAAGTAAAAATTAAATTGAGAAGTTTGGAGATTCACACAATCCTGGGAACTATTGAATTGCATGAGGGACAAATTGACTGGCCTATCAGAGAGCACAGAAGGAAGAGGTCAACAAGCTAGGACAAGACATTTGGCCTTCAGATAGAAAAGAAATTATAAAGAAAGAAGAAAAAAAAAAAAGTCTTTTTTTCACTTAGGACAGGTGCCACTGTAAAGTTACTTCCAAATAAAGTAATATTTATATATAGGTGAGATAGATGTACAGTGCAAATTAAAGTAGGATGCAGCTATTGAAGAGGAACAGACAGATAAAAGACTTGTGGTAAAAAGAAATGATTAGTAAATGTAACCACTGAAAAGTATTTTCATTAAAATGAAATGTTTTTGGAGATTCTTTCAGATAAGACTTTCAGTGCTGGCCTTGAGGGAGTCTGAAACTACTAAAAGAAAAATTAAATATTAAAAAGCACAGAGGGCTCACAGTCTCTAAAGCTACTTCTGATTTGTGAGACTATGAAAATTTTTTAATGAGGATATACTAACAGCCACGTCCAGAGAGTGCAAGATGCACAAACAGAAATAAGATGAATACAAATATGATGACATTAGAGTCAGAAAAAGAATGATACTTACATAGTGAGATAAAAGACAACAAAGAAATACACAGGGACATCATAGTAAAACAGACTGAATCTGTGTAATGCAAGTTAATTTTTACAAAGGAAAGACTTCTTGGGATAGCAGCCCTAGAGTCGACATTGAATATAGAAGAATAACCCTTACCTATCAAAATATTCTGCAGGTATGGTGTTCACTTATTAAATTTTAAAATCTCAAAGCCAGAGTGAAAAAATAACAATAATAGATCTTGTAAGAAAATGTAATCATTAGTTAAATGAAGCTAAGTACAATCAAGGTTGATAGCTTGCAACAGAGGACCTTAAAGAATTTCCAGATTTCCTCTATCTGCTCAGATTTTGAGCTTTTCAGTTTATCCTATTCACTCAGCAATTACTCCCTGTGGAACCTGAGAGTTTTAGTTGCTTATTTAATATTAGCAGCAATGAATCTGACAAATACTATTAAAGGAATTAACTATGACAGAAAACTAGGAAGAATGATAAATACAGAGGTATTTAGAGAGCATTTAAAAAGACTACGAATTCTGAAACCAGATAATTGTGCTGAAATTCACTGCTATGAAAAATAAGGTCATGTACTCAGAAAGCAACAACAAAAAAAAATATATTATTTGAAACTTCATCAATTTGAAAAACACCAGAGGTGCTATTACAGCTTCATTGTCTGTGATCTAGCAATTTTCACACCCATTAACAATTAGATGCTAATACATATATGCATATATGTATATTCATATCAGTGGAAATGTTGTCATTAGAGTGAAAAAACATGAATATCAACATAGAGAGAGATTCCTGTAGTCACCAGAAGGTTGAGAGTAGAGTTTAAGTTTGGATGGTTTAGTAGCAGAACCATAAGACAATATGACCTGTATTTCAGGTACTATATTAAGCAGCTCAGGAGGATAAAAAGAAGGCATCCCAACTGCTAAGCTCACAGGGCCATGCTAGCACAAAGACATATGGATACTAGTAAGATCACAGATATATTCTGGTCAGGAATAGAAAGGCTTCTAAGTATTATGGGGAGATTCTATATTCACCCGACAACAGTAGTGGCAGGCCAAAATACACACAGTTCCATTTCAGGAAACTGCATGATTAGTTTATGAAAGTGTGGAATATATATTTATTCATCATGGTGGCCTCTGTTCTCAGGGGACAGCAGCAAGCAATCCAGGAGGTAATTTCTTATCTTGTACCCCTCACACAGTACAGAGACACAACAGCAGCCTCCCAGATTTTATAAGAAAGGCACAAAAATATGCACTTTATATATTAGAGACCACAGCAGAGCTGAAAGAGTTAATACTGAGTCCCCATTTCTATTAGGAGCTCAGGCATTCAAGGTTTAATATCTCAGATGTTGTAAATTGCATCTCCTGGAACTTGGCAAGCATCTTGTCAGCTTCAATGCCATTTGTTTCTCCAAATCAAAATTGTTTTTAAAAGATTAAGGTGTTCTAATTTTTTAAGGCATTAAGTACAAAAGCAGTAATCCTTTACCATTGTGATAAAGATTGTCTACCATAATCTTTATTATTTACTAAAGCTTGATTGCCAAAGAAAAGGAACTCATTTTTCAAAGTCTATTTATTTATGGAGCTGAATTGCTATATTCTGAATTTGGGGATGAGAAAAGAAGACTGATTACTTCAGCTCTGAAGAATTTGCACAAAAATAAATATGATTCAAGATTTAATAAAGTAATATGGTATGAATATTAGCTCCGTTCAAGTCAGGGGGACAAGATTTCATTCTCAGGAGTCTTTTGTCTCTCAAATATTGCTTCAAATCCTACAAAACTGATGGATTTAGAAGACTATTAAGAGCCAGTTAGTCTATATGTTTTAGTAAAGTAACTCAGTTAATAGTTCCTTGAAAATTTTCTTACAAACAAGTACACACCAAAGTAAGCAAAGAAATCTGAGACTCTGCTTTCTTGATGAGAATAAGTATGACAATGCTGGGGAGGGTTGTTCAAATCAGGCTGGTACCGCCCCCACTGGTGAAAACCAAGATGATATAGAAAAAGTTTTCAGTAGACAGGAATAGGAAAAAAATAAATACAGTATGATGATACCTTTTTTTGCAATTGGAAATTAAGGCAGAGAGATCAAGTGCGTGATCAACATCACCCACAACACATGACAGAACAAGGAGCTCAAGTCACTCATCTTTGTTCAAGACCTTCAATGGGACCTTTGCTTTAAAAGTCTGGATTCTTTCTTGCCTTCAGTAGAAGGGTTCATCACAGCAAAGGATGTGGTTGAACCTGCTGGTTTCTGCTCCAGAGGAAGGAAAAGGCAGCACACACTTGGAGATACACTTCTAATATCCCAGAGGCCCTCACCAGGAACGCATTCATACCATTGGCTCTTTTGGTGTCTCTGCTTGAAAAGTACTTTAAAGGTATGTACTCCTGTCTATGCTCATAAATCGGTGTCTTTTACCACTTTCTCCCTTACAACATTCAAACTGAAAACAAAACCTTAGCTTATAAGAATATCAGTGCAAGTTTGCATTTGCAAATTCTATCCTACTGCGTCATGCCTGCAGCTACTCCTAAGCCTGTGGTTTGATTGTTTATTAATGGAATGCTGGAAGGTGGCAGAAGGATCTCTCCTTCATGAATCTGAAGCTCACAGCCAGAACTGTCAATCCATAATCCATATCTACTCCTTCCCTCAGTAGATATACATGTGTTTGTGTACATGCATATTTGCATGGATATACTCCCACATATTTATATATATATACACATAAACACCCCCCCCCCCCCCACGCAGCTGTCTGGGGACAGGCACAGAAAACAGAAAAAAGGAAAATGGAAGAAAGAGAGCAGCAACATCCAAACCATAAAGGGTATGCTACAAGCATAATGGGTATTTTAAACAAAGTTGAGTTCTCACGACACTGAATGGGGACTCAGAAAAATTGACTCCTGGATTTATCATAGTATTCCTGGGAAAAGATGTGCAAATTTTCTCAAGTTTGATACATAGGACTAAGTAACTCCATAGTATATAGGTGCATTTTGATTGATACTTATACATATATTCATGCACAAAATGTTGCAAATCTAGGACTGACACAGGTAGGCAAACACTGTTGCAACTGTTCCAGGATCTGCATCATACAGAACAGCAGGATTGTATTAGTAGCTATGCTAACCAGTAAAAAATGTCTGTATGTGTTTTGGCCATTGATTTTTAAATTTGGCTATATCTAAATAAGATTTATTGGTCAAAGAATACATTTATCTGGAAAACTAATGTAACTTATTAGAGCACACAGTTTGTTTCTGTTCTACTTATGTCATGCATTCATTCTCTTCTATGGCTTTAGGAAAAAGAAAACAGAGGAGGGCGGTGCTTCTGAAACCATTTGAATATGGTTTCAGATATATATATATATTCAGATATAATGAATAATTTTTCTGTCATCATTTGTTGGCTTCTGGGAGAGAGAAATGGCTTTCCCATCCAGGGCGACACTTCTGGGACAAGTGGCAAGAAGCCACTTCCCCTGCTAGATTTACTACTGCCTTGCCTTTGAGAGCACATTTCACCACTTCAGTTAGCTGTGTCTGATGAGATACCACATGGCTGAGCTCTGTGCAAATTGCCTCTCACAGCAGCCTCGTACCATGCTCAAACATCACCTTCCTCACCTCCCATTGTTCCCTGTTTCTTTTCATTAAGTCTATTCAGCAATTCTCTCCAAAGTCTGTGTCTTGGCTGTCTCTCTGTCAGCTGACTCTTTCCTGTCCCTCTCAACAAGCACAAGACATTACTCACCTGTCTCTGCTGCGCAGCTGAAACAGAAAAGCTATCAGTCAAGTGAGAAGACTGCAGCACACTGCTATACCATTATTTTGCTTTCCCTTAGCTACTCCATGCTCCCTATTCCAGAGAAAGATTTATTTCCCAAATTAATTACAAGTACACTGCCAGTCTTTATTCTGGAACCCTCACCAGCTATTTACTCTCTTCCAAACCTGGAGACAAATGGAACTGTTTGCACTCAGCTGTAGATAAAACTCTACAAACGTAAAACTCTTCCTCTCCCTCTATACCACCTTTATTCTCTTGTCTCACCAGACAGGCTGAAGAGTCTACCACAGCTGTGTGAAAACCCTACAGCATTGGTTCTCCAGCTCTTTTTTAAATGAAAGATAACCGGGAATTTTGAACCATGTGTCTCTTTTTTTCTGGGTCTTGGCTAAACAAGGTATATTAGGTTTTGTAAGGTACATTCAAAAAGACTAACTTTGAACATAAACTTTTATTTATTCAGTTTTGGTTATTCCAACATCTGTTCATACTTGAGCCTTCTGGCTCAGAGACTCTGCCTCTATACTGGGGATGGAGCCACTGACAGGATTCACCAGCTCTCACTCTCTCTTGAAACTGTGCTGGGAGAAACAAACAAGCAGAACGAGCCTTTACCAGCTTTCTAAAACCAAGCTAATTTATTTTCTACCCCATCTACCTATCTAACTGAAAAACAGGGAGGACATTTCTTGGCCTCAGTAAACAGGAGTAAACAGCCATTGCAATTCTCAATTCTCATTCAGCATAACCACAGAAACTTCCTTGTGTAAGAGCTATGCATACACGTATCCATACTCTTCCAAATACCTTCTACCACACAGTACACCTTTACTCCAAGCCAAGTGTCATAAATTTGTCTGAAAAATTATACTTGTTCAAAAAAACGCAAAACAGTAACAACAAAAACCAACCAAAACAGATCTCTGGCACTCTGACAATGTTCTCATTTGAAATTCCACTGCTATAACCCATGGTGGATTAAGAGCAACCAAAAATCGTAATCTCAGAAGGGATTTTAAACATTTATTCCTGTAATTTAAAATCAGCTAGGACATCATACAGCTTTTCCAGGCTTCACATGGGCCTGACTCCTTTTCTGTGACTACTCAGTGTTATTAATTAAAAAAACTTGAACTTTCTCTTTCATTTAGTAACTGATCATTAAATGCTCAATACACTAATTGTTTCCCAAGTTCTACTTTTGAGCTACATGCCTGTGCAGCTTGGGAAGCCACTATATACAATCTTAAGCTTTATTATTCCATCCTATTGCCAGGGAAGGCTCACAACCTGTCTCAAATGAATAATTGCTGTAATAACTGAAATAAACTGAGATGTCTTGTTTTTATCACTGCTTGAATTACTACCACAGAAAATAAGGTGCCTAAAAAAAAAAATGTTAGAAGCATCCATCTGATGCAAAAATCAAAGTTCCTTCAATGTTTAAGTAAAGTGACAGCAAATCAAAAATGGCTGTAAATTTTCAGTAGCATACTTTTTGAATCAATAGGGTTTAAAATGTATGACTAATTGGGCTGATACGAATTTCCCTGTTGAATTTACATACATAAATGTTTGCAGAATTCTCCTTTATCTAAGTAATTATGCCACTCTTAGTTACATGATATACATCATGTACGGTCTGGATAAGATAAAAACAATGATAAAGTACTGTTCAATCTTTCCAACAAGCTTTTCTTACTGAGTGATCTAATGGCAAGCATGGGTATGCTTGCCATCAGAAATGGCAAATTAGAAATGAAAATCAGAACAAAGCATCACCACTCCTTCCATCTGAGTGTCTCAAAGGCACACAGTGAATACCATGTGGTATTTTCAGAGCAAAGCAAGATCTGTCAGCTTTGCCTCAACCTTCACCCTCTGACAGAGCTGACAATGTGTTGCCACCACCAGAGTGCTTCCAGAAGACCCGTCATAGAAATACATCTTCCCTCTCTCTCCCAGACAGGACTGCAATGTTGAAATCCTTTGTGCCACATAAAACTCTAGGCTGAGGAGACAGACTTGATATCAGGAGCGTTTGATGCAGAAAGAGCAATAATTGAAATTTTCACCCTTGTTTAAGCAGAGAGGCAAGAGTGGGGCTGGCTAAGAAGAGAACAGCAGGAATGCTCCTCCGTGCCCTGTGTAAGGTTTCAGGGGAAATGCTGGAGGAATGTCCACCATAATTCCAACAGCTCTGAGGGGCCTGGCTAGCTTGTTTGCAGCTCCCTGTAGCTGCTCTACCTTATATGCAGCTTCTCTGACCATATAGTTTCCAGTGTGCTTCTCCAAGGGCACTTTTATAGCCCTTTCTGAAACACCTGCATTGAGGATGTTCTCCAATGCTAGTTCATTCTTTCTATTCAGTAAAAGAGGAGGTGGATCCTGGAAAAATTATTCCTCTCAGCTTTCTTTAGATATTCGTGTTTTGATATGAAATCTACTGAAAATAGTAGGTCTTCAGTTGTTTTCAATAAGCATTGGGCCAGACTTCGAAAAAAAAAGAATGTGAAAAAAGCAAGTTTTCTCTTTTTATTAGAACTTATCATAATCATCCTGGTAGAAGAAATAATGGTTTACATGAGAGGACAAATTAATATCTAAACAATAAACTCTCCATGCTCTGGAGCCATCTCTTCACAACTGAGCCCTCTATGCATGATGTTCGACTGCTGAGTCGATGCCTTTGAATAATCATAAGTGACCCGAAGTAACAGCAAAGTAACACAGAAAATTGAATCTTTACCATTGTGTCACTGTCTCCCACAGGGACTAGAATCTGTTGTTCCACACTGTAAAATGTTGTTTGTATAGATAATAATTTTATCTTGTCTAACCTTAGAGTTCACATTTATAGGCTTTTTTGATTAATCAAATGGCTTTGACAGCCAGCAGCTCCTTTCCAGTATTAGAGAGAAAGCGGTGGGTGCCAATTTACAATTATTCAAACTAGTAATCTCCTGTGTCTCTGACTGCTATTATTCCTTTGCCTGTGACCCAACCATTTAATGAAGTGAAATTAATTTACAGTAATAGGAAATTCTCAGAACTACATGAAAGCACAAGCTTTAATATGGGAAGAACAAATGGCCATTTCATGCAAGGCTGACCACAAGCATTGTAAAGAAATTTGAAAGGACTTTATACCTTTGTAAGTAGGTATGGTATTAGCTGAAACAATATACTGCAGTAAATAAGATAAATCAAATGCCTCTTCAAAACAGAAAGCACCAACACAATTTTCTCCTTTTGTCACACAGCAGAATTTTCTCATTTGCATATAAATGTATGACATACATACATTTTGTAAAGGTAAAACCAAGATCTTCTAATCCTTCAAATCCCTTCTAACTCTTCTATCATAATACCAATGACAAACTTCCAACTGCAAACCAGTAACACGGAGGTTGACATTTATTTTGCTTACTCGTCCTTCACAAATGTGTGTATCAGTACGCATTAGAATTGAAATAAATATGGTTTTATCTTAAATGGCAAAATCCAGCTCACAGTTTTGTCCAAACATATTGTTTATCTACAAAATTCTCTAAAAGGTTGAAATGGGAACTCAAATCCCCTGCATTCTTGTATTTCCTTTCGTGGTGGAAAAATACCACTTTTCTCAGTTTTGCTTTGATATTCTTTCCTCACCTCTGCCCTAAAAAAACAAGAGGGCGTGGAAGCAGATAGCAAGAGGTGAGCAAGAGCCACAGCAGCTGAGACTTTTTTCCTCAAAATAAAATTGTTTGTTGGAAGCATTAAACATTTCTGATCATTTTCTATCTAGGTCTAATATTTGTTTTGTTCTCCCTCATATACTCTGTATTTTTACACTAATTTGTCAAGCATTTAGATCCCTTGGGGGAAGGAATGTTTTCCAGTGCAGCAGTTAAAACAATGATCCTTCAATGTGTCTGGGGGCTACAGAAGGACAAAAGGCACCTCACGAGGATTCATGTATTTACTTACTCTCATTGCAAACACGTGGTGGTGATATTCAAGCAAAAAATTCAGAACACCCTTTGACATTTCTCATCACCCTCTTCCCCAAACCTGAATAAGACAATCCGAGATTTCTGGTGAGTTTTCACACCGTTCCTCCTCTTTCTGTTTGGCTTTTCCCTCCTCACAGTGTTTGGGAGAACATGATAAATCTTTTTCCTTCAAAAACCTGAGGTGGCAACACTTCTGCTCCAAGTAGAGGCTCTTCTCTTCTGCCCAGAGTTTCAGGTAATCTCCAGCTAAGATCAGCCTATCACTGCACGAGTCTTTGCTCTACAATTATTAAGGTTGAAAACTAAGTTGCTCTCCACTGTCAGCAAAAATTTGAGCCAACTGCTAACCCTGGATGGCTCTCTTTTTTCCCCCAAGAGATTGTTAACAGCTTTTTTGAGACTTGGTGATCCTCATGTAGAGTGTGAACTACTACCCGTGGTATTACTTACAGATATAACAGGTCCAGGCTTTCTTCTGTACATCCAATCATAATCAATACAACAATCTGTTGCTTTGTCACAAAATGTCTATTCGATACAAATGCAGATTACCAGGGACAGCCAACAACAGCAGAAAGGCAATTGTACTCTTTGCCAACACGATGCAACCTCAAGCCTCTTTCAGGTCCTTAAGCAAACTGACTGATTGACAGCCAGCCACAGTGAGATAACTGAAGAAAAGTCTTTACAAGATATCAAATGATTCATATCTGAGGATAATTCTAAGATTTCTCTCTCTCCCCCTGTATTCATTTACTCATTCAAATAAATTGAAAAGCTCCTCAGTCTACTTGATATTACAAATTCATCCTTTTAAAAACTGTTTTTCAAAACTGCTATTTAATTTCTCTTCTGGCAGTGCATGTAAATCTCCTGTAACCCAAACACAGTATACACACATTACCTCACTAAAGCTGAGTGGGATGCACTGGTTTGGCAATATGTTCAAAGTAGTCTTTCCTCAGGAATCCTAATAGATAAAACTGAAGAATTTTCATCTAATAGATGACAGTAGCTCAAAAAATACATATAAATATAAATATTTCAGTATTATTTATTATTAAATAAATAATAAAAAGAGACAAAACAGAATCTTAAAGGAGTTAAATGATGGGTAGTGCAAACCAGTAATTTCAATTTTTAACAAATCCCAAAAAGTCCAGGAAAATTCAAAGTATTACTAGTTCTAAAATACAAAAATAGAAAAAAAATTAAGTGGGGATGTAGAGAGTTATATACCACGGATCAATCCTGATATTCATGTCAGGTAATAAGATAAAATAATTTATCTACGGCCAGTCAACCAATAATTAGATATTTAAGAATATATATATAAGGGCTTTTGGATGTGTTGGTGAATTTGCACTCTATTTTTTTAAGTGGGGTTTGGCTGTTTTCTGCTCTGGATGTTCCAATAGCATCTCATTCAAGAGCATACATTTAAAGCTATATATGTGCAAAGAGATTTTTAGAATAAGGGCTGACATCTGTAATAAAGGATCTTTCAATCATGCAACACTCAAATCCAGTGCTAAAATATTATTCTCATGAAAAAATTGCTCATAAGTATTACTGAAAAGAAAGACTTTAGAGAAAAATCAAGAACACCTAAAAAATCTTCTAGAGGTAGACTTTTAAATATTGAAATACAGACCGAACAAATCTTTCTTTGCAATAGGAATGCACAAATTCCCTGAGAATTTACTCATGGCAGGAAATGAAAACAGACCTTTTGTGTTCCCCTGCAGACTTGGCAGCATATACCCATAGCCAATTCACACTTGAATGACTCCAGAGCTGATCCAAAGCTCACATTCCCTCCAGCACTTGCTAATGGGCTTTAATGAAAAATCAAGTATACCACAATTAACTATGTACACAAAGGTATTATTGATATGTAAAAGTGACAGGATGGGAAGGAAGTTTTGATATAGTATATAACGGCAGAACTCTCTAGGATCACTAATAGCTGAATTTTGGAAAAGGTTTAAAAAAATAGTGCTGAAAACCTGAAACTTTTTTGTTTGGATGAACAATGACACTGTTAAGGTAATCACTCAGACTTGTCGGTCTGCAACTTTTGAGTAAGTCTATGAATGTTTATACTCTACAAAAGGGTTAATATTTACCACCTGTATGTTTGCTGCTCTGAAACTGATGCATTACTGCAATTGCAAGACCTTGGACAATCTGGAGCTTGATGACTCAGAAATATAAATGAATATGGAAATTATCTCTTTACATATATATATATATACACACATACGCATACATATTTACAGAATCACAGAATATGCTGAGTTGGATGGGACCTACAAGTCCAACCCTTAGCCCTGCACAGGACCATCCCCGAGAGTCACACCATGTGCCTGAGAGTGTCATCCAAATGCTTCTTGAACTCTGTCAGCCCTGGTGCTGTGACCACTGCCCTGGGGAGCCTTTTCCAGCACCCAACCAACCTCTGGGTGAAAAACCTTTTTCTAATATCCAGCCTAAACCTGCCCTGACACAACTTCAGGCCATTCCCTCAGGTCCCTTCACAAGAGAAAAATATGTCCCAAATTACATTCTCGTATTATGAAGTCATTTGCTCTTTTTTCAGTATTCTCTAAAGATTCTTCAGTTCCTCTTTCTTATTTGAATATCTCTGATTTGAACTTTTACTCCATTGCACCGTTATAACAAATTAGAGACTAAACACATAAACACTGCAGGGTAATATTTGGACTCCTGTAGTAGTGGCAGGAATGAACAGCAGCACTCTGATGTTTCTGTATAATAGTGGTTTATATAGTGTTCTTTTTTACATTTTAGAGCTCTATTACTTTCTTCTAATTGCTGTAGCAAGAGAAAATTTTCTTCTTTTTTGTCTTGAAGAAGGTGTAGGGAAAGATAAACAGAACCAAAACTGTGCTGTTTTTGCAGCACAGACTTTTATATCATTTAGAGACTGCAGAGAGAGATAAGAAAAAAAGCACTAACTGCTGAAGAATGTAACAGCATGTCTCTCACATTATCAGAGGAAAGAGAAAAAAATAAGGCAAAATAGTAACTTGAGTTTGACATGAAAAATTGAAAATAATCCTATAAACAATAAAAGGTTAGCCTTTATCGTTTTACTACCGCAGGAAGTGACTCTCTGTAGTTCAACATTAAGATCTTTATATAAAAATGTTCCTCTAAGTGTGAGTTCTTGATTTTATCCAAATATCTGCATTTATTGTTAAAAAAATGGTTTGCTGTCTGAAATCATATCAAGTTATTTACTGTGATTAAATATCTGCATTTTAACGTATTTGTAAGTCATACAAGGAAAAGCTCAATAGACTCTTGGTATGAAAGCATCTTGATAGGACTAGGTGGGACCTGTGGCTTATCTGTTTTACAGACAAAAATGAAATCAGTACAGTACTTGTACAGTATTTTCTGTGACCCTCCAGCACTGTATCTGCATGCTCTGGTACTTGAGATCTTTACAGTTCACAAATAGAGCTGGACCAAGTTCACTGATTTCAGAAGGCAAAGTGTATATTTAAAAATTATTTTAAACACTATCCCAGTTATTCCACTCTGTCCAGTCAATGCTGACACAGTCACTGTCCAAAACTGAATACCTTCTGGCTCCATTGCCATAGTGTTGCTGAAAATCCTCTCCTATTAACATCATCATGCCTGGAGCAACAACCTCTACTGTTCTTGAAAAAGTGTTTTGGAAAACAAGCTGAAGTCTTTGAGACAGGATGGACATTTAACACTACTGTTTAGCACAGCTTCCAAACTCCTGTGCTGTCCCTTTATGAAATAAGTTTCTTGCTAGACACACAGAATTTCATGAAATGATTCCACACTTCTGCAATGTGATAGGAAATGTAGAGCAGTAATAGTGGAACCAAGGACACCTGCAAAGACAGGAAGATGGAGTGTGTTTCCAAGGTCAGAGATAATCAGTCAGTGTTAGACAAATGAAGAATAACATACCTACCAGTGGAAATGTTTAGGTTTCATCGAGTTTCTTTTTCTTTTGTTCTGTTTAGGGCCTTTTTTTTGGTGTTATTTCCTTAACTCTACTACCACTCCTATCAAAAGGCCCTAAAGTGCCAATTTCTGACCCGTAAACATTTGCTTTAAAATAACATATGACATTCAGCTTGAATGATAGTGTAAATGCCTTTTGGTCTTAACTGCCCAGTTCTTTAGCTCACAGAAAATAATGTCCTTTCATTTGAACAGCAAGGGGGAACATTTTAAAAGACTAGTTAGGAAAATATCACAACTCATAATATTAAACTTCTTCTAAAGCCAAGGACATTTTCTTGAAGCATAATTAGGTTTTCTATACATTTCGTCAAGTTCTATTAAGTGTCTAAGATACTGTGATTCCAATACTTTGCTTTTTATAAACAATTTTCGTGAAATGATCATTACTGTCAACCCGAATATCCCATGTCATTAGGTGGGTAAGTCACAGTCCTTTACAGAGATCTGTACAGCCCTCAGCACCACCTAACTATTCATTTAGGTAATAAAGTTAAATGGGGTAATGAGCAACATCTTATTTTCAACAACAATTTTTACTAGCATTAGAAAACTAAAGCATTTCCTTCTTGTTTCCTTCTAAGAGACTTAGCTTATTTTAGGTATGTACAATCAGATGCATCATCCAGGCAGCTCACTAGAAAGCAGAGTCAATAGAAATGGATGTACAGCTCCAGAATAACTTGTGCTATTAAAGAAAAGTATAATGAATCATTCTTTGAAATTGTCTTTCTGTTATTACAGAGGAAACTTAGTTGATAAGTTTAGAGAAGGCAAGAGTTCTGTAGATTTCCATTGTTTATTATAGCTCAGAGATGCTCCAACCAAGACTGTCAAGTCAGCAAGCCATGACCAGTCCAACAACCAACTGCTGGAGTGGTGAAGGGAGTTCAGCTCCTCAGCCATGTCCATGAGCATGGATGAGGAAAGCAGCAGATTGCCCAAAGCAGTGAAGTGGCAGTGATGCCAAAGCCTGCTTTGCCAATGTCACTGTTGTCATGGAGGGGAAACGCAGGGACTTGTAAAATGCTTCTGTCAGAAGCAGCAGCTGCAATCACCCTTCCAGCTTTTCTGATGGCAGTAGAAGAAATAAGCATAGCTCTCCCAGACTCTTTTCCACTATGCCTCTTCTCTTTTCCCACTTTTAATGAGAGGACCTCTGGCTCTGCACTCCAGCTCCCAAGTTACAGACCCAGTAAAGACCAAGAGAGCACTGCTAACAGAAGGCAAGGACAAGCCAACCACCAGAGACATTTTAGAGGAACTTTCAATGAAGAGGCCAAATAGCCTCTCAAAATCAGCAAGAAAATGTGAAGACCATTTTGAACAGATATTTGCATGTTTATGAAACGCACAGTAGAAATATTTGTAAGCAGTCTTCAAATACTGAGAGCTGGTTGTCGAAGTGAAGATGTAATTTAAAAAAAAAAATAAATAAAAAAAATAAACCAAACAAAAAAGCTGTCGAATTTGTGATTTCACGAAGTGGACAGCTTTTCATTACACAATGTTTTCATGGGAGTGAATCACACTATTAAGAAACCACTGTGCTATGAGTCACACAATGGAAATCTCACTATAACTCATTTCTTGTGACTGCTTGCACTGCAAAGCATAGAGAAGAAATGTATTTCTGCCTGAACCACACCAGAACTGCCAACCATGCCCTTGATTCAGCAAAGATCTTAATTAATCATAACTAATTCTGAGTTAGTTATCTCTCAGTCCTTTTCCTGAGAATATCTCTGCTTCTTTTCAGCTAAATGCACACTTAGGTACTTTCCTGAACTACAATCTTCTTTTTAACTGAAATTCCTGATTTTACATATTTATGTGTTAGTACAGAAGAAAACTTAAAGATATATTTAATACGAAAACCTAAATTATGAACATTTAAAAACATAAACTCATTATTAAATGCTAATTTGAAGTGCCATATTGTATAATTTAAAAGCTGTATATTTGCTAACTTAAAATACATCCACTGACGAATATAACATTAAACACCTACAAAAAATGCAACAGTCAAGTGGAAAAGAAATAAATAATATTGTTGTAAATAACACAAAATATACACTAATTACAACTAAGGAACAAAGACTTTAGTGCTAAAAGGCTAAAAATAAGAAGCCTTAAGAAAAGGCTTCAACATTAAAATTCCACTAAAAGGGGTTACACAACAAGGGTTACAAGGGAAGCTGTGAAACTTGATTTCTTTTTATGTCCCTCAAGACATATCCTTCCCTGCCACATTACAGCCTTTCTGCAGTTTCTCTCCTTTCCTTGACCATCTCCTTAAAGGCATCAGGAT
>JAYRBT010000178.1:7724651-7802648 GCA_036023395.1 Myiotriccus ornatus
GCAATTTCTCTCATACCATTACCAGCTTGCTGCGTTATCTCTTCCTGCCAGCAAGAAAGTAAATATTTGAGGATCTCACAACCTCTATGCTAAAATTTTGAGAGAACAACTTTGACCACAATTTGTGATATATTTTTAATACAATAGTTTTCTCATGTAATATGTCCATAAAATAATTGGCTGATACATCAATTGAATGTATTGATGTTTCCACTTCAGGACACTGTTATAGAAGATATTTTAATGAGAAAACTCAGGAGTTCCATTTATTCCTAGTATAATTTAACAGTAGAATTCTTCCTTCATACTAGTTAAAGATCACCTGTCTCTTCTGAAAAAATTTTTCTGAGAAAGACAAAGATGGGGTTGTGTTATATATGATTAGGATAATTAAATGTTTTACTTATGTGACACTCAAAAATCCTTTGTCCTTTCATGAAAACATATTTTTTTTCTGATTGGTGCAAAATCTGGTTTTTACGCATGAACATATAAGCCTTACATGCAAGGCTGCTATAATTTCTTGTGTTTAAATACCTTTGCTTAGAGCTCAATTAGTAACAGCAGAGTTTTTGTTTGTTTGGAGACAAGTTTAAAAAAATGCATAAAAAATGCTTTAAAAAATGCATTTCAACTTGATTGAAACAGTCTAAAGAACAGTTTTTCTTACAAAACCTTTTTAAAAATAATGGTAAATTCAATTTTTGGTCAACTGACAGAAATCATTCATAGCAAGAATTTTTGTTTGTGTCCTAAAACATTTCTGCTTTTCTCCCTTTGATAAAATTTTCTTTTGAAATGAGAGAGAAGTCAAAACAATGCATTTAGAAAAATATCAAAACATTTTCTTTTCTCTGAAACACAGCTTTATTTTAAAGTGACTAATAATGCCAGTGTTATATGCAGAGGGATAGACTGGAAAACAGGAGGTGGTGCTTCAGTGCAGTTCTGCCTTTGACTTAGCTGCAACAAATGCATAAATTAAAATCACAATAGAAGTCCACCAAGCAGCTTAGACCAGGGCTTTGGAAAGTGAAATAAATCCCTTCTATTCCTTTCCCACCTCCGTTTGTGCTGAGCTCAGTCACAGCGTAACACTGGCATTTGTACTCCGTTAGAAAGGAGGGGAGGGATCGTGGTAGCTGCCAGAGCATCATAGAATCTGCTGAGTTGGAAGGAAGCCACAGAGATCACCAAAGTCCAACTCCTGGCCCTGCCCAGGACAATCACAATAATCACACCATGTGCCTGAGAGCACTGTCCAAACACTTCTTGAACTCTGGCAGGAGTGGTTCCAGTGTCCAACAACCCTCTGGGAGAAGAACCTTTTCCTAATACCCAATATAAGACTCCTCTGACACAACTTCAGGCCATTCCCTGGGGTCCTGTCACCGGTTCCCACAGAGATCAGTGCCTGCCCTTCCTTTTCTCCTCGCAAGGAACTTGTAGCTGCAATGAGGTCTCCCCTTAGTATCTTCTGTAACAAATTTTGGATTCAACATAAACTTCGTAATCATATCAATACTCCTTCAAAAGGCTGAAAAATAAAACTGGGATAGCGGAAGAAACAGATGACAAGACTGGGCTAGGCCATAAGAGTTTAAAAAGGAACAGTAAAACCTCCATAAAAAACTTTAACTGGGTCAGAATTTCACTCCTGTAGCCTCAGGTTTTTTTGCAATGATATTCCAATCATTCATTATAGCACAAGTTGCTATTAATTTTCTTTTCTTTATGAGAAAAGATTTTACTAAAGGCTTCAAAAGAGTTAAGCCAAAATCGAACTATTTCAAATGTCCTCTTTTTCATCTTCTCCTTGTCATTTGTGTATTTGTTTATTTAGCATCTCTAGCCAGATTTGAATTTCTAGGGCTGGTGCCTCATTAGGCTGTAAGAACTTCAAGGAGAAAAAAACAAATTGCAAGATAAAAAAAATACAGTTTTGTTGACCCATATTTATGATTGAAAACTGTAATAATATATCATCAATGATCCCGGAGAGAGGAAAGAATAGGTTTCACTACTGGTGGCTCTGTAATAAAAGTAAGTGTTTCTTTTGGGGAAAAGCTTATCAGAATTTTCTCTGTATTACTTCTCTAGATCATTATTCCTATACATTATTATACTCCATATTATACTTAACGAAAGTATAATATAATGCACAATTTTTAAACTCCATATAAGGTGCTCTCACCTGTTAGGTTCCATTTAAGAACCCTAGAATAACTCTTGATAGGTAATAGCAAGTAAGTATTTGCTCTTTGAAAGTTTTACCTTGTGTTTCACCAGTGCTCATGCTTTAATAATTTCCAGGCGTGAAATTTCACTACCCAGTACGACTTTGTTTGTAACCTGAGAATTTCAAGAACACTTCCACCTCAAAAATGACCAGACTTTTTAATTTGTTTCTTCAAATGAGGCTTTAAACTGCTGTGAAACATTTCCCTTTGCAAGGGTCAGTACACATTCTGCCTCAAGCATGTCAGAAATGAAACCAAGCTTTTTAAAATGTAGGTTTTCTAAAGATAAAACACCACATTATTCTTAGCAATAAACAAAAGCCCTTGTTTGTCTGTTCAGGAGGAAGGATTTTGTGGTATCTATTACATATACAGATGTAAAATTATTATTTAGCACTTTTATTGCACCTAAAATGTGAAACTCAAAAAGATTTACACAAATGCATGGCTGAAGCTGGAGCTACTACTTTTTAATGTATGTTACAAAAATTATTTACTTTAATATCGCCTTTCCCTTCAGGTAATGGATTACCAGCTTGATTCTGACAAGAGAGGAAGCTCAAACACTGGTAACATTTTAAGTTTTCCTTTCCTGCCCAGGCTTTACTAATCTCAGAACAGGCAGAGCCTGTCCATATCTATGTGGATCAAAAGCATCGACATTACATAAAAACAATGATTATTAGTATTTAGGAGGTTTGGAATGTGTTTCATATTTCTTTGCTCAAAGTTACAATAGCAAAGGCAAGAGCTGAGAAAAGTAAGAGAAAGCAAGAAGAAGAAAAAGCATAAGGATGTAAGTAAACAGAACGGCAAAGATTCTTTCCACTCTATTGAGTCTTTGGATGTCTTGTTATGCTTATAAACTTTGGGTATATTAAAAAAGGATAATTTGTACTACAGAGGCCATGTAGGGCACCGGCAGAAAGAGGAGGTGTGTTCTTTAACTTCAAGTTAAGCTTTACTATGCTGGAAGTTCAAATTTACTGCTTTACTGCTAAAGGGTCTCTATTAGTTGTCAGGATTTTTAGCAAATTCTTGCAAGCAAAGATTCCTAGTGATAAATAACCATCAGCAAAATTTTATTACCCATATTTGCCACCAAATGTTCAAAAAGTTATATTTATCTAAAATTATCCTTCACATAGCTGAATGATAGGTCCTAATGCTTTACTACTTTACTGCAGCAAATATAAAATAAGTGAAGGAATTTGACATTATTCATTGAGTAATTTTTAAGAGGGTGTGTTAGGAGGGTTTTACTGTGCATGACATGCATCAAACTGCATAGGATTAAATTTGTAGTTTCTTTCTGCTTGCTTAACCACCAGATCAGAAAATGACAGAATATATTTTTTTATATAAAACAATAAAGAAAATATTTCTGTTTACAAAATATATGTTCCAGACATTTTCTTTAAACCAAAAGGAATTAGCTCTTTTCCAAATTTACATCGTTGAATAAATGAATAATAATTTACTTATGAAAGGGCTACTGGAAGATTAAAATATTAAAGAGAAAGTTATAGAGGTTGGAAGCAAAACTTTTGTTGGGACTACATTCTATTCCTGCCCTGCTTCACTTAAATTACCTCCCTTGGTGCTATGCACAACCCAGGCCTTGTTTAATTTACTTTATTGTTGCACATGAAAATTTAATATCAACTCTCCCCTCCCACCTTTCTGAAGTTTGTAAAAGTATTATTTTTTTAAAGTAACAAATCATTTTAAATAAGAGTCTTGATTATTTTCCCAGCATGACATCCTTCAAAAAAAAAAGACTGACAATTTAATTTAATGGCAACAACTTGATGAAAAAGTTGACATCAGAATATTGTACTACATGTCTAAAGTTGCACATAGTGCTGCTCATCCCTAGTAGGTTGCTCTTTAAAGTTTTTTAATGTTTTGAGATGTTCTGTTGAAAACCTCCATGTAAATGCAAAGTACATTATTTTGAACTAAGTATGGGATGAACTTTGCAAGCATGCAAATACAGACACAAGTGCAGACCAGGGAATCCCCTCTCCCCCAAGACACATACACATAACAAGAGATTTTTGTCCCAGGCACAAGATCCATGCAGATCTGTATGGCCCTACTTGTGATAAGTACAAATAGATACTCAACTTTTCTCTTTTACCCCAACCCTATGAAAAGCACTTTATGTAAGTTCTCAGTAGCCAGGACCTGTTCCTTTTGTAAGGAAAAGTCTTAAGTACCAGAATTTGCCTCATACCACTTCTTCAGAAGAAGACTTTTAACTCCAGCTGAATATTTGTACTGTCACAGCCCAAATCAGATCACAGAATATCACAGAATATTCTAAGTTGGAAGGGACTCCAAGGATCATTGAGTCCAACTCTTAAGTGAATGTCCCGTACAGGGAGTGAACCCCCAGCCTCGGTGTTATTAGTACCAGGCTCTAACCAACTGAGCTAATCTACGGGTCTTGGGTACAAAGGCAGGCACTATCAGAAGGGTGAGAGTATTTAATTGTGCTGCTGCTCTCATCCAAATGGGTATAATTTGACTTAACTACACACAGAGGGTGAGATTTATGCTGATCACAAAAGCAATAACGACCAAGTCCCACAAGAACAGACCAAATTACAAAACCAAAAAATATATATTCTTATCCAATCTGGAGAGATTAAAGCATTGCATGATCAATAGCGATAAAGTTCCTGATGATGAAGTATTGCCTCTTCTGGCAAAAGAGGTTTCATTTCTTGCTCATCACTGTGAGAAGCATCACATCCCCAAATAAAAAGACAGATGAGCTCCTGAGCTCACCCTAACAACAGGTGCAGGTCACAGTATACAATTCTAATTTCTCAAATCAGGGGAAAAAAAAAGAAAAAGAAGGGTTTTGTTTGAAAGGGGATTATTTACTCTGCACATCACCTTTATGTGTACATGCAGTCTGGAATGTTTCTAGTTACATACACCTTTCTGGACCACAAGGACAGTGAGGCAAGAATAAAATATGTGTCTGAGAAAGTTGATATTTTTGCACTTGACTCTAAAGAATAACATTTGAAATGGAGAAATTCACACTGTCAGAAACAGTATCATGCAACAAATTGGTGTGAACTGTATCTCCAGAGAATAAAAATCAACGCCACCACCTACTAATTCTTTCCCCACCCCAGCTCCATCCTGATTTGAGATTCTTTTATGACTAAACAACTCGAGTAATTTCAGGGTAGTGAGACATGAGTCTGGATTGAACATCATCATGTTACAAACACAAACAAAGAGCATAAGCCTAAGAAATTAAAAAAAAAAAAAAAGAAAAAAAGAAGAAAAAAAAATGGCACTGCAGGGATCTAGGAGCTTTAGGAGTAAATTGAAGAAGGAGCTAGTTCCTGCTAGAATGGGAATCATTCTTCAACACTAGCTGCTAATATTGCAGCTACAGATGAGAAGAGATTATTAAAAAGCTGCCTGGCTGATGCCCACAGCATCTGAAACATGGACAAACATGTCAGCTGCACCACATCCTCACTGCTATACTACTGAAAAACATCCTAATACTGTTAAAACACATTCAGGAAAGAAAATGGCTACAAATAGGATGCAAATCTGTCCTTGATAAATGGAAATACAATGTACCTGTAGTGTGCAGAAGGTGTAGACTGTTTTGGGTTTCTTTCCATTGAGTTCATTGATGTGAAATAGGACAGTTATTCACTCAAATTCTGCAAAGTGTCTATTCTAGTGAAGAGAATCATCTTATAAATACTTTTAAGTGCTTTTGCAGAGCAAATGTTAAGTAATATCTACTGTACTTTGGAGACTTGTGACTCATACCCCACCTCCAACAATCCTTGATTTCTGTTATAATTAATAAATACTATTTGTTTTCGTGGTAGTGCCCAGAGACCCTATTTCTTGGCACAAGGCATCTCAGGAATACATAGGTGACTTTTTCAGTGTAACCTCACTGAAAGTACTCTAAAAATAGAAATAGCAATATCTCTCTCTACCACATCTCAGATGGAACATAAGTAGCATAAGAGTCTCTGAATATATTCATGATTTCATAAACGTACTCAGTTCTGAAGATGCTGAGCACTTCAGTGCAGGAAGTACTCCACAGCATATGGCAGTCCTGTGAAAATCCTGTTTATAGTGACCACAAGCCTCTTTGTGCTGGGAAAAAATGCTGGTCTGGGATCGAAATGGCAGTCCAAATCCATAAACTGCAGCTGTGCTCTACATGATTCATTTCACTGGAGTCCTTCGCTGTCTCTGTCGCCTAATTCCTCACTAAAGAGGGAGGAATCTCTCAGGTGATGAACTTTAGGACATTAAAAGTTGTTAGGAACTCAGACACTCTGATGGGAAGGTGGGAGAGGCAGGGGAGAGTGGGGGGAAGAGTGTGTGCACAGAACTATCTTAATGGACAGATAATTTAAGCAGAGAACATAGAACTCTTTGGCAGTAACACATTCTATGCTGTTTCTTTCTAAGCCTCTTCCACTGTTCACAACCTCCTGTTTTAAAGATACAAACAATACTTTTCACTGTGCTGTTTAAGTAACCGTGGTTTTTGCAAAATACCACCCCAGGACAACGTTTAAGTCACTCTGAGCAATGGGAAGTTAGATCTCAGCAAGGCAGCTGACAGCCTTCCACAAGCAACACGGTGGATGCTAGATCAGAGCAACGAGAAAGCCTTGGCAACAAGTGATCTTAATTGGAACACTGTAACTAAGTGTAATAGGCAACCTTAATTATAAGATAGGCAACACATTAAAGAGTAACATCTCTGACCTCAGCATTCTTTTTATGCCTACTGCTTTAGAGTTTTCTGGAAAAAATTCCAAACCCTTTTGGATTCTTAAAAGTCTGATTTACAAAGTTAAAAATGAGGAAGAGAAATCCAGAATGTAATAATAAATGTAATTAAAACAAAATAAAACAAAAAACAAAAAAACAAACAAACAAACAAACAAGCAAAAGACAACCGAGCCCCAGAAAGCAACACTCTCACTCAGTAAAATATTCTTACTGTTGATTTCTTAGAACCTGGGAGTTTTTCTTTAAGTGAGTAAGATCAACACATCCCCGTCACTACACTATACCCAAAGACTAAGCAGGTGCTAATGTTATATAAATGTCATTTTTCTCTCAACTCCTGACAAAGAGTTTTCTAAAAAAAAACCATGTAAAGGCATTCTGAGACTATGCATAAACTGACTTTGTAGCCATTATGTAGCAACGTGGTTTGAAGTTAACTGAGAAGCTATCTATCTATCCATCAGCCAAAACTGTCAGTGCTATGCTGGCGTAAGAATATCCTCAAACTTGTAGCCCAGTATAAGAAAATAAATGTGACAGACAGAACTTGGAGTTCTTTATGGACAATGCTAAAATGCAAGGATGTAAATCACAAAGGGACATAAAAAATTGCACATATTTTCACATGTAAATTAGCCAGATGATTTCCTTTCTTCCATTTTTTTTATCCTACAGTCACAATACAATGATGACTTGCAACCTTAGATGCAATGGGAGGTATAAATACACTTCGAGCTAATATCAATTTTAATAAAATAGTTTTCAGTGGAAATTACATACTGAACAAATAAAGATAAGAATTAATGGGTTCTTTCTAATATTGCAATAAACATTTTCTGAATATTGTTTCCTCATAAACTGTGTTAATAAAAGAGAACAAAAACTGCTTGTGAACAATCCTGAAGGAAACTGAAAACTTTTTAGATGTAAGGGTACAATATTTCACCTGTGTAGATAATTTACAAACCTGTTGGACATATATTAGGTTCATTTTCAATGGAATGCTTTCTTCATAAGATTTCATCTTCTCCTGCTACTTATCCCCTTGACATTTATGCTCTCACTATAATGGGATTTAGTAGCACAAGTGGGTTAAATTCTTATAGAATAAAATCCCATTTCATGGAAATTTTCCTGGTAATTACAGCAAGAATAAGGAGAAATACAGAAAATGCATTGTATGTGGCATACAAAGAAAACTGTGTCTGCCTAGAACATTATACAACCTCAGCAGCTCTAATGTAATTCAGAGACTGGAGAACTGAGGGGACCAAGAGAATAAACAAGCCATAAATTCTTGCAGCCTAATGCAAAAATAATAATGAAAAAGTAAATTCAATTCCTTGATTTCATCTGATTTTAAAAGAATAGCGACATTTAAAAGTCGCACTGTGAAGAAATAAATGCCATTCTATGAACTACTGTTAGTTTGCCTTGTATCTTATCCTTGTATCTGACAAAGAAAATGAATCATATCAGGTATGTTTATGTTCTGTTTTGTTTTCTCTAATGTTGTGCTGTATGGCAAAGAATTCAGGGATATTGATTTGTTTTAAAACAAACTGTTTCAATTTAAAATTAAGTAGAAAAAACAAAACCAACAAGAACAGAACATTTCTATTCACTTTGCTTTTTTTGAAAAAGTTTGAGCTATTCGAAGCACATACTGTCAGCCACATGTTGACATGTTACTAGTTATTATGATTGTCTCCAGTTCTATTAGCAAAAATGTATATCCTGCATTTACAGAAACACAACTGTCGGGAATAATACCACACTGAATGAAAAGAAACCTACTTATTCTTCAGCACTGTGCCGGTGACAGGTCATATCTTACCTCCCCATGCCATTAAAAAGAATACCATCAAGCATCTGGCACTGTGCTTAGCTGAATAGTTTGTGTAAATGGTGCATAATCAAAATCTCTAGACTTTCTTGGTCTATTTTGTGTTCTACAGACCTAAACACTGAACAACTGGCTGTCTCTGCAGCACCAGAAGAGTGCCAGGAGGCCACCATTTATGGCACAAATTAGGAGTGAATACGTCAATTGATGGAAGATAACACATGTAGAAAGAAACCACCTCAGAAAAAAGCAATATCCCTTTTCTTAAGTAAACAGCTAATTTAGGTAGAAGGCTAAAAGGGGAAAAATGCCAGAATGATGGACTTGAACACTATTTTGGTCAAAGAAAAATATTCATATACCTCCAAGAAAAACAAGCCAAAGAGATTTAGATAAACAGCCAAGCTTTAAGATGCTTATTGAGTTCAACTTTTACATTACCTTAAGTCCACAATCATGAATTTACTGTTTATTTATTGTATACTGAGGGAGAAATAATCTTTCTGGTATCAAACTTCAGGGCAAAATAGCTATAACATCTGTCTCATCAGACTGGACATATATTAGAGAGATTCACTATCTCAGTACATTTGGGAAAAAAAGCCCACTAAAATGCCCACTAAAAGCATCTCTGATGCTTTGTCATTTGCATCTGTTGTTTTGAAGGGGACTTCTGTTCCATGAACTAACTTTAATTCTAAAAAAAAATACTGTTGTTTAAGTTAATGGATTCGAGAAACTCCCTTGTCCAAGTTTTCACAGTTTAACTGACAGCAAAGCCAATTTATCAAAATAGGAGGAAAAGAAGCTTATATAAGCTCCTAAGTATCATTTAGTCTAAGTGTTTCAAATACAGCTGGTCCTTTTGATACCACGGTTCTGGCATCTTCATAAGCCCTTATTAACCATGTGCATTTAGTATTAGTAGAATTTCAGCTTCCAAAGGAACACAAACAGCCCTTCTGCACAGAAATCCCATTTTACAAGACACTTAGGAACTATGTGAGACCGGATCATAAAAATTATTAACTAGAAACCATGTTCAATTTAGCATTTTTCCAATTAGCAATTTAAATTATATCACAGTTGGCCATATTCTACACTGTAACAGAATGGTGTTTATTTTAACCGAGGAAGAGCAGCAAAAGACAACTCAGTCCTCACAGAATGAATCTTTTATCAGTAGATCTGCACTTTGGACTCCGTGTCTGCCACAGTAAACGTGGGTCTAGGGACTTTTCCCACATGGAATGCTGTGAAAACCCAGCTTCTAAAAAACCTAAGGGTGCTAGCTAATAAACTTAATTTCTTCTGCTCAGTTCTCAGCCCAGATAAAAAACTATATGATGGGGTATCTCAGCAGCGTCATTCACACAAGAGAGAATAAAATTGTCAAGGGGGTTACAAAAGAGGATGCACTGTACACAGAAAGGGAGCGTAAAACCTGCTGGCCCTTTAGCTCAGGAAAAACAACACAGCTGGGTTTCCTTTGCTTTACTTTATTACCAGAAGAAAATGCAGAAAACAGTAGCTATGTGGTTACTACACCCTAAAAGTCAGTCAAAAATTCTCTCCAAGGTAGACAGTAAAGGCAGAGCAGAAAAGAATCTACCTGAAAGGTCTGTGTTGAAAAGACTCATGAAATGAATCCTGAGGGGCCCCTATAAACTCAGATATAGGGCAACTGTGTTGCTGCTCTCAAGATTCAAATCAGTGGTGGTGAGGAGTCAAAGTATTAAAACAAGAAGTACATATTAAGGTTTAAAAATAGTTAAGAAATAAATCTAAAATAGCCCTTTGTGCACTGATGTACATAAACGCACTTCGAAAACCACAGACTAATAATGCTGTTCATCATCATCATCATAATGATAATAATGCTGTTATTCAAACAGGAAAAAACAACTTTCTTTTTTTTTAAACTTCAAAATCAGGAAAAAAGCAAATGCAACCCAGAATAAAAGACATTGTTAGTTATACTAGTTATAAAGTCAATATACTGGTGGGCCAGTGTCATGAGAAAGCAGATGCATCTTTCAAGTTCAGAGCTGACTTCAAGGTCAAGCCTGCTCTGAGCCTGGGATTGGACCTTAAAGGGCCCTGGGATAGGGCCCTTAAAACAACAGTCATCATCACATAATAGATAATTGTTATTTTAGTGCTCCTATTTTGGTAGACTATGGTCAAAGTTGCTTCAGCCATAAAAAATTTACTATGAAATTGGGGTGTTCTATTCTACTTCAAGTTGGAGCAACAACTTCTGCTAAATATCAAATGTGAATCTGTCAGAAGGAAGGAAGAAACAGAACTGACAGAATAGACATCCTCACAGGAAATTACTGTACATAAAGCTTTTTGTGTCTCTCTTCGGATTTGAGTTTTTTTGGGGGGCGAGTGAGGCAGGAGGAAAGCAGCAAATTAGGATGTCATACCATTGCTGCAACCTTTTAGATAATACAGTACAATACTTTAAGTAATTTCAAATAAAACCTGGTACTTTCTAAATTTCTTAATGAGCTAAAATGGTTCCAGTACACTGACTTTTCAGTAAAGAAAGTTGAAACAAGTCAGCTGTGTCAGTCAAATGACTCCTCCACATGAGAAGAGGCTAAATAGACTGCAGCTTTTCAGCTGGAAAAAGATACGACTGAGGGGATGTAGAATAACTGCTCTAAAATTTTAAACAGCCTGGAAAAGGTGAATAGGAAATGATTATTCACAATTCAAGAACCAGACAGAGCCAAATGATGTTATCAGCCTGCAGTATTAAAAAAAAAAAAACAAAAACAAAACCAAAAAAAAAACCCCTTCTCCACACAAAGCACATTAAAGTAGTAACTCACTTTCAAAGAATGAGTAGAAATCAAAAGATCTGCTTTCAAGACAGGAGGAGGCACATTCACAAAGGTTACCTCCACCTCTCGTGCAGCTCTTGGCTCCAGGAATTTTGAAATTGCAAAGCAGCTGGTGCTGAGAGTGCACCTCTTCACATGCACACTGCCTGTGCTGCCAACCATCTATTACAGGCCACTTACACAGAGTCTAGATGGGCCACTGCTCTGACTCAGAGTAGCAGGTGCTAAATTTGTAATTAAGGTGTCTACCTCCCTTTGCAGTGATACCTGTGTGCTCAGCTGGGCAGGGGAGCAGGAAAGAGAGAGAGCATCTTCAGCTGAAATTGTTACAGAAATGAAGAACAGACAGCAATTTTCACATGCATATTTTTCTTCAGATCATGGGACAATCATAGAATTGTTTAGGTTGGAAAAGCCCTATAAGATCATCGAATCCAACCATCAATCCAGCACAGCCTTATCCTCTGCTAAACCATGTCCCTCAGTGCCACCTCTACATGTGTACCTCCAGAGCTGGTGTCTTCTCCACTTACCTGGGCAGCCTGTTCCAATGCTTGACAACCCTTTTGGAGAATAGATTTTTCCTAATATCCAATCTAAGCCACTCTTGATGCCACCTGAGGACATTTCCTCCCTTTTTGTCACTGGTTACATCATACAATTGGCCTTGGCTGAATGATCCAGTCTGTCCAAGTTCCTCTGCAGAGCTTTCTGCCCTCCAGCAGATCAACACTCCCGCACAACTTGGAGTCATCTGTGGACTGACCAAGGGTGCACTCAATCCCTCTGTCCACATCACTGACAAAGATATACAGAACCAGGGCTGGCTCCAGTACTGAGCCATGGACTGGCCACCAACTGGATGTAACTCCATTCACCTCCACGCTTTGCGCTCAGCCATCCAGACAGATTTTGCCCAGCAAAGAGTCACCTGTTCAAACCACAAGCAGCCAGCTTCTTCATGAGAATGTTGTGAGAAACTGTGTCAAAGGCTTTACTAAAGTCCAGGGTAGAAGACATCCACAGCCTTTTCCTCATCAACTAAGCCAGTCACCCTGTCATGGAAGGAGCTCAGATTGGTCAAGCAGGACCTGCCTTTTCTAAACCCATGATGGTTTGGTCTAAATCCCCTGGTTGTCCTGTAGTACCTGTCTGTAAGGAAACTTGTCCTTCTGTTGCTTTAAATAAACTCATTATGAGGGTGAAGAGAGGATCACACATTCCAAGCCTCTGTATCAGATTCCCTCTGCGACTACTCCCATGTGCAAAGGAAATAGAAGAAGGACCCCCAGCCCCAGTTCAGCACTCAGCTCTGAATCCGGGGAGTGCACAGCACCGATCAACAGATGGCATCCCTCATTTGCATCTCGTCAAGATTCATGGCCACAATTTTCAATGATTAAACTATCAGAAAGATGTAACAAGCTCTTTAATTGGGAAAGAGGAAGGGGAAAAGAAATGATCACGCTTGGCCTCCGTGTTCTTGACAGCCTGAACGACATGCTTACATGATAGTTATTTAACAGGATCGTTGCTTCCAGGATATGGCTGCTGTGGGTTGAAAGCTTGGGGCCGGATCCAAGAACACCCGATGAATACAGAGCACCACAGAGAGACAGACTGCAGGCACAGCCCTGATGCAGCCTGACTCCAGCCCTGTGGCAGCCCAGGGTACTCAACAGCCACAATCCACATCCATCATGTTTCTCCATACTTTGAAATTTTGCATCTGTTCAGGACGATTTTGATGTGCCACTCCTGACCCAGCTAAATCCAGGTCCTGGAACCAGTTGCTTGGCTGTGTAATTCTGTCAGAGCCTGCTTAACACAGCCCGAAAAGGAGTCTCCAGCCAGAATAATAGCCATACTTGACTTTGTGTCAATGCCTGGTCACACCATTCCCCTCCTTTTCTCTAGCACCTTTTCTTTGCAAGAGGTATTGACACATTCAGATGCTACACCCCAGTCCTCCTACTCCTCCAGACCTCCTGTGTCCAGGCTGATAACTCCCACTGGATCAGTCTTTCCTTCAAGGGTGGTGTGCTCTGGATGAGCCACTCTTGCTGCTCCACCAAAGGTCATGTTCAGGCAGTGGGACAGCTGCAGTGCCCCAGCTGAGGTGTCACCAGTGCTGAGCAGCACTGAAGGGATGAGCACTTGCTCATCAAGTCTTGCAAGTGAGACTGTTGTCCATAATTCCCAGTCTAACACACCAGCTCTTGCAATGGCAGGTTTCAGTTTGTATCACATTATGAGCATCAAATCCCACTGACCTGCTGTCTATCTAACCACTTGGTCTCAATGGGTTTTGCCTCTTTTTAAAAGCAGGCTAAAGCTGATTGAGACATACCAGTCCTACACCTCCCAGTTGTCAGCTCTCTGGTGCTTTGGTGTTTGCCAAAGTCAAACAAATAAACTGTTGGAGGAGGATTTCACCCAGCCTGAACTGCCTGGGAGTAGTTTAAAGAGACAGTTTTTAAAAATTTTCTCTGTTCCTCTTCTTCTAGGCTGAAAGATAGGTTTTGTCAATGGTTTTAGTCACGTCAGCCATCTCCTTACCCTTGTGCATTTTATCAAGGAGAAAAGGACTGAAGTTCTTACTCCCTAAGTAGTTTTTAATTTGATTAGCAAGTAGCTGAAACACCTTAAAACAGAAGAGCTTTAGTATGAAGGACTTACAACACTTAGGGATGAAACTCCGTCTCTAAAGTGTATTTCTAATTCTATCTTTTATTCAAAGTGCAGTCTTCATTTTGATTTTTTCTCCTGTTTTTAAACATAAGCTTAAAGCAAAAGCAGAAATGTCATAAGAAAGCTCTGAAAAAATGGAAAGACTCTTAAATATATCAGTCATGGGGATATGTGAAGATGAGAAATATTAAATTTGAAGACTGAGGAGAATTTTTAATTACATGTATTTTAAAAGCTCATTGCTAAAGATTTCTGGTATTGGCAAAGAACACAAAACAATGCATCAGTGCATGATATGTACATATAGGAAATTATGTGCACACAACACATACAAAATGGCTATTTTTATACATATACATCAAGTATTTTATAGTTTTATGTATTTGATATAATAGTTTATTCTAAAAATGGTATAAACATGTTATTGTTACATTTTTCCAACTATCATAGCTGTTGTTCAGATGTCTATTCTTTACACCACTTCATCACCTTAGCAAAGCTCCCTCAGAAATTTAGTTACTCCAAAGTGTCCTGATGAATGCAGAAGGAAATCATAGGTATGGTAATTATCTTGTACTCAAGAGATATAACTTCAGTACTTCTAATTGATAGGTATTTAATTTTAGAAAAACTTCCCTCACTGCCATTTTACCTTATTTTTCTCACTGTAAAATACACAGGACATATATTAACTATGCATAAAACAAATAATTGCATAGTGCATTATTTAACCTGTCATCCTAACTCACCTGACGTGATAACAATGCTTAGATGATTTGCATGATTTTTTCTAAATGTGTACTTCTGCTTTTCCCTAACTAACAACCACCTTGCATTGTGATATAAGCAAGTTTAGCTTAATAAGTCTCATGCCATTCTATAACCTGGTGGTAAGACACATAATTGTCTCTCATTTTAATACAAACAAAGCATACAAAAAATAACATGTGTAAAGAGAGTATGTTCATTAAAAGTTTATCCCTACAAAACAGTTACAGATGAGAGGAAAACTGCATTTTCCTCCTTTCAATGAGACCAAGCCTCACGTAGTTCAATTTCTTAAAGAAGGAATATTTACTTTTATCAGGAAAGCATCTGAATCCCTAACAGCATATCTACCACTTCTGGAGATTCCGGTTTGTGTGCTTGGTCACCAGGACCACTTCATGTTTTCAGCTGCTGAAAGAAGCAGAGGCCACTAGAGCAGATTTTTCCTCCAGGTATTCTAATGCTGTCTTTGTCAGGAGAACTAAATGTTTATTGCAAAAGAGGATATAAACTGCCTGCCCTCCCTGACATTTATTGAACCAATACTCAACATTAAATTTCCGCTCTGGCATCCTAGAGTGAGATAAATAGGGATTAAAGTGGCAGCAGAGCAGCAGAGGAACAGTGGATTTTTATTTATGCATTCATTCTCCTGGAGTTGAGAATAAAGACAGACAGACCAGAAAACAACACGCACAATGAAAAGTTAACATTGCCATCAAACTACAGGATTTGTAAAAGAAAAGGGATAAATCAGTCTCCCTTCTAAAAGCTGAATCTCACTTTGTAATCCCTGAGTTGCCTAGTACAGAGCTGCTAAATAAGAAAATTTATACAACAAATGAACATAAGCAACAAAGAGATGGTGTTGGTAGCAGCATCTTCAGAGAAATATAAAGAACCAACTCAAAAGAAAAAATTATCTTATCCATGTGGATTTCTTTTCTCCACAGAAACCAATTGGCCTCAGGAGTTTCTATAAGAGAAATACAGCCTAGATCTCTATCTTTCTAAGTCCCTTGACCACATTTCCCTTTTTGCTCCCATGCAACAGTTAGATAGATTACCCCCACCCTGAGAGTTGTATTGAACTCAGCTAATTCAAAATGTTATATATACACATATAACATTTATATTTATGTATATAACAAATATTTATATTTATACTTATATATATATAAATTCAAACTGTGAGTATAAAATACACACTAAAATGAGTTTAGAGAGTAAGGAGAATCAATCCTTTGGAGGCAAAATTCAATTAACAATAACACATACTGCACAATGGGGAAACATACATAACTAAAGCATTTGTTGAAATATATCACACATTCTGAGTCATTTACAGCAAGAAACGAACAATATAAAGGCTATTTCTCTAAGATGAGTACCTGAATTCAAGATATGAATATTTTTAATCTATCTGCCAAACATACTGAAATGAAAGATTAACATCCTAGTTTTGCACCCCTGGAAAATAAGAATTTTATTATTGTTTTTCATATATAAGTTGCTAAAAGATACTTCTCTTCCAGATTCTGACACAAATATGGGATGATAGGTATTGTCTCTAACACTCAGCAGTCTGACTGTTAGAAAATATGCAGCTGTAGAAAAAAAAATGCGTTTTTAAGAGTCGCTGTTATGCTAAGAATCTTCAGACTATCATCATAATTTGTCATTTTATAGAGTGTTTCTTAGCCTTAAATCTTCAGAAAAAGAAAAAAAAAAAAAAGATATGGCAAGTTATGATCTTCTCAGCCTACTCAGTCACCTACAAACTCGAGACTGCTCCCACTGAGGCCAACCCCATCCTGCTGCCACCCACACTGCAGGCCCCACTGCTCCCTCACTGTTTGCCTCCTGCCACGGCTCTCCAAGGTAGGGCACAGCTGGCCTTACTCCTGGCACACACTGCAGGCACATTAACAGCTCAAGGCCAGTGACCAGTTGGCTCACTCTGCCTCAGCCAGCGCCTCGAAACTGCCTGTCATCACCCCAGTCTGAATAACGGGCATGGAAGGAAGAGGACAGATGCCTTCAGCTGTCCACACCTGAGAACTGGTCCAGGATGGTCCAAGTCAGTCTGTCTGAGTTAGATCTCTGGTATATGCTCAAAGACCATTCTGGGAAGTATCTGGAAGCAGAAAGGAGACATCTGTCTGATGGTGCAGTGGTTCTGTGTGCTGTCTGGGCTTGTACCATGCAGGAGCTGGGAGAACAGAAGGGTCAATATTCTGAACCTTTTAGCTGAAGATGTCAAAGCTGCCCAAGCAACTCAAACACTTAGTTCTATCGAAATAAAAGGGATGTTGAAGTGCTGCAGCCAGCATAAATCTCAGCCTTCAGCTCCACCATGTCTGAAGACAGTGAGTCTACAGAGGGCAACACTGCTCAGAAACATTTCCCTGGAGATTACCTAGATGATGAGGATCCTTCCAAAGGAATCTGTGTGTAGATGGGAATTAAGTCAGCAAAAAATGTTACAGATGTGAGAGGGGGTGGTGACACACCTCAGTGTGATTGTTTTCATTTTGGTTTCTTGTCTGTTCAGGTCACTGTCCCCTGAACACAAGTACTGCGATCCCAACTTTATTGACCTGGGAGCAAATGAGGCCACAAAAGGAAAAGTCTCTTTTTCCCATGGATTTTAAAATCCAATCAGTGAAGGCCATCACACTCCCCTTCTGACTTCTTGTCTCAGAGGTCTCATTACTGAGAGCATTCCACTTTTTCTTTGACTTCAACATAACTGGTTTTTTATTTGTAGTTTTGACATTTGCAGCCTAACATAGATCTGAAATCAAAACAGTTATTTCACTTAAATATAAACATACTAAATCCACTGGATGATTCCACTTCAATCTTCATTGATTTAAAACATCATTGTTTAATTGAATTAAAATTGAAAGGAAATAAAAGTATGTATTTACATTATTCTGGTTCAAGCTGCATTACCTTCCAGAATATGATTGGCCTAAAGTCAGATTTCCTAAAATTACTGAATATTTCTGAGTTTCTGATAAACATTAAACTAATAGGGCTCCCTGCTTTCTTCAGCTGGTAGCTGTGTAATATTTTTCCTTCAAATAATTTTAAAGAATTGCTGACACACACAATAATTCTGAGGCTCTGCACTCTTTTATAGATTATGCTTATTTTAAAAGTGTTTCATAACATAACAAGCATTATATAGGTTCTTTTTTATGGATCCTGCCTTCCCCAGTGAAGACCAGCGGTCAATAATCAACTCAGAACACTGCTTCTGTAAATTCGTTTTGACTGTAAAACATTCACCCAATACAAAGAAGTTACCAAGTGCTCTTTTCAGTGGAGCAAAGCTTTTAGATCTCAACTAGTGAATAATGGAAAACAATAGAGGGCAAAAATAATACTGCAGAGATTTTGTTACTATTATTATGGTATTGATAATAATTTAAAGATAAAATCTAATTTTAAAACTCCAGTTCTAAGGGTAGCTCTAAGTGGCCTGTGTATTAATAGCCATAAAGGGGTGCTCCTGCTGCCGCAGGCTGGCGAGCAGCCACTGCCCTTCCCTGACCACAGCCCTGCGCTCCTGGACAAGGAGATGGTCACTGACTTGGAATCAGCCTCCCTGCTGCAGTGGTTCTCCATTCCAGGTAGAGCAGCATTTCTGTAGTTTCAAAACACCATCAGGTCACAACCTAGTTCAGTATCTTGGTACAATGAGATATTTTTCAGCAGTTTCAGTATATTCTGAAACTAAGCAGTATATTCTGTACCTAAACTAAATCTTGTTAAAGCCAGCAGAAAAGTCCATTCCATCGGCACTAATGAGTTTGTTATCACATGCTTTAAAGTATTTGCAGACATAGCTCAAGCCAGATAATAATCTTTCTCGAGTGAAACTGAATCTTGACGAAAATTAAAGAAATAGCAATGTTTGTATAGATAAATGAGACTTGCTCAGGTTTTGACACATTATATATTTTCAGTATGCTGTACTAATCGATGGCAGCTAATTAGTATGGAGAAAAGAGCCAAGTCTACCTAAGGAGAAACAGTTCTCGTGCTACCATTTATTTCAAAAAAAATCAGTTTGGAAAAAAAAAACAACGGCTTTGAGTTTTATAAATGTTGAAATGGAATTGCAAAAGCACAGATATTATTTTCATTTCCCATACGATGATGAATGAAGCTATTAAATATGTTTTTGTCTAAATATAAAAAGCTATCCAATGGGCATTTCAACCTATTACTTGTAACATAAGCAAACATTTTCTATTTTCCATAACCCATAATAAACAGAATCAACATACCTTTTCTATCTGACAATTGTTGTTACTTGTCCAAATGCCTATTTCATAAATTATTTGCCAAAACACTTCTGTGGAAAAAAACAAATACCACAAACAAACCAAAACACTGTCAGCTAAAGACTAGGACTCTGAGTTAGTCTAAATAAAAATGGAAATATTTTCTGCATAATGAAAAGGAAGAACAAGTCAAACCTGTTTTTTTCTGTGTTTATCAACATTTTTCATCAGAAAATGTTCAGTCAGAACTAGTCTCATATGAAATAAACTCCAAACAACTAACCAACCAACCTTAAACAGTCTAAAATAAAAAAAGCCACACAACTACAAATATGGGATCAAATCCAAAATTACAACATGAAAATAGAAAGCTTTACATGCCTCCCTTAGTCAGCAGAGTTAATAGGAGTGGGTAATTCTATTTTGAGATCAATTTCATATATTTATAATCTTCATAATGGAGTAATAAGAGGAGACATAGATTGAAAAAGAGACAACCTATTGAAAAATGTAGTGCATGCGACGTGAATATGACAGCTAGTGCTCAAAGAGAGAAGTGTGAGCAGATAGGGAAATCAGACACATTTTCTGCAGTGTGTTAAAAATAACCAGGTGGAACATAGCAGATTTTTAATATATACTTTCCTCATCTGATGCGTGTTCCCTCAGCAGCCACTGCAAACCAACCTTCCCTAGATTTTTACAACAATGTTGATTTTCTCCAGGACTTTTCTGTTATTAATAATCCCCACTCCCCCTAAAGAAACACTAAAGCAAAAGAAGGGTTACGAAATGAAGAGACAGGCAATCACAGCACTGCATTATGCTGCTCAGGCTCCCAGTGAAAAGTCCAGGAAATTTACTGGCTATCAAAACTGTTTTTCCAGACTTCCCCTAGTCATTTAAAAGCCTCATAATATTACTCTGGAGTTTCTTTCAAGATTGTCTTTAAAGTTTCCCTTATTTCTTTATAGCAGAACTTTTTGTTTATCTCTTGGTGTATAAATCCAACTTTGTTTGCATACATGTACTGCATCTATTACTGACTGCCATCCTACAGGCTGCACTTTAAAATTCAATCAAGGCAATCCCTTTAGATACACACTTGTGTTGTATATAATTGGAATTAATATCTGAGAAAAGGTACTTCCCATACACACACTGTGCGATGAAACATCAGCCAAATACCTGCAGACATTACCTTCAAACATAAATTAGTTTCATGCATTTATTTTTAAGCCCTAACATTTCTGTGATATGAATCTTCACGTGTGAGTCAAATTTTTCTGCATGTGAGTTATTTTTGCAGATTTATAATAGGAACTATGTAAATATTGACCTCCTTAAAGTCTTTTCTAATAAATTCCTTTGACTTTAGCCTCCCTGTCATGTACGTCTTCAGCTTTCAGCTTGAGTTTATTTCTTTCCTAACCTATTATGAATTCCTGTAGCAACTAAAAACTATGAAGAAAAAAGAAATCCACATTGGCCACAAGATTCACATACATTTTGCCGCAGATAGGCCACGTATGCATTACTTGCCAAAATATTTGCATATAAATGAAATTCTCAACGATACAGTCTTACTCAAGGTGGTGGAATTTAAAAGGTATCCTATATCTGCTAAGCCAAAACAACCGATTCCCATCACTGTTGTAACTGCACAAACCATTTAATAGTTTGATAACTTTTAAAGTCTCTATCACAGAATGTACTTTCATTAAAATGCAGGAAATTAAAAGAGTTTATTGGTGAAAGCTCTCGTATACCCCAGTGGGAAGGTGCTGATTTTTCACATTTGTTTATTCTGCAGAAATTAAATAATTAGTGCTGAAATCACAAAGGTGACTTGGAGACCTAAACATACCTTTCACTGCTGAGTTCTGACGTCTAGTAAACTGATGTTCACAAACCTCTGTCTCCAAAAAACTCAGGGAGCCTTCCTTGATTACGGAAAATGGGAATTTAAACCTCTAGAGAAAGTTCCAGCTAAGGACTACATTTTTTCACATTATTAGCCTTATTTTCTATTATGGAGAAATTGTTTTGGCCTGTTTCCCAACTGTATAAGTACTTCAGCAATTTGACACCACCAGTAGTAGAGATGTTCAAAGACAAAGAGACAGAGTTACCACTCAGTGATGAGAGAAGAGGTCAAACAAGATCACACAAATGCCTTGGGTGATGCCATCAGAAGAATAAACAGACTGGCAAGAAACACAGGGAAAGGTAAGCAAAAAAGAAACACCAAAAAGAGAATGAGCACTAATTAATCCAGCAGGGTCTCAGGTCACCCAAAACAAAGAAAATATTATATTTTTCTTTATTTTTGCTGTAGGAAAGAGAGGACACAATGCATGGGACTGGTAATGCAGTCAGTACCTGCAGCACATTCCCAGTAAAGACTGGAGTATTACTTGAAGAAATTTCACACAGCTTGGCTCACAAAGATCTTTTGAATGTCTTGATCCATGTTAATAGCTAATAGCAAACAGACACTATCCTCTTTTTAAGCAGTTGGTGATTACAGATGGCACATTTCAAACTGCTGCTTTCAGAATTTGGGAACAGATGCAAAGTGCTGCCCGTGCAGTATCAGTTCTGCTGTCCAAATCTACAAATATTCAAATTTTTCTCAACAGGATGCTTGTTTTCAAAAGTTATTGATATCTGGCAGAGCATTACATAACTGATTAAATAAGTCTCAAAGTTTTCAGCTTCCACAAGTTTGATGTCAACTATGTTATTCATCAATGTGCTTTAAGACGAATAGTGAAGACAATAAACTGCATAGAAATCTAAAAGGTATCTCTCTGCTTCACTAATCTGATAGAGCCAAGTCATCTAAACTCCTGTGGAACTGCACAAGCATTATAACAAGATAAAAATCTAGCAATTTCAAAATCTCCTGCAGCAGAATGATTTCTGGACAAATGTTCTGCGTGTGATTGAGGGGACTGCAGTATTTGAAACATTTATATCTGACAGTCTAACTTTCAAAGCCATCGTGCATTATAACTGTAAGATTTAGAGTCTCTGATGGTGAAAAGATCAACATGAAATTACAAATTGTCACTACTTGCATGAGCACACACACATACCCCCTTACATGTAAACCACTGATCTGACAACAGGAGTGCAGTCCTTTCATAAATTGTTTCCCATTAACCATGATGCTCACAAGGCACAATTAGTTCAGCACAGTATTCAGGAAAAGAAATATTTTTAGACATGAATGCATGTAATGAATTACATTTTACAATTAGTCACTAATTGATGAGGTAATTCACAGTATTATGCAGTGACATTTGAGAACCTGTACCTATACTATTTTGCTTTGAGAGAATATTTTCCTATGACAAGTAAACAAAACAAGCAATGTACAACACAATTCAGGACTTCGTTGCTGTTAACTCAGAATCACTGAGGACAAAACTTGTGAAGCAGATAAAGAATGAAAATTTCTGCAGAATATTAAGGAGGGATTTGAGCACACAAAGGTAGATAAGTGACAACAGCTCATGGCAATTCATACAAAGCATAGACATTATAGTAACTAACAGTTCAGTTACTAAAACACTGGGCTGCCTTTTGCAACATTGAAAATTATCAGCATAAAGTTTCTTCAGAAACTTTCGACCAAACTCTGGGTCTTGGGAATTTTTGTTCATGTAAATTACTGATATTTTACAGAGAACTTCAAGTCCTCATTTAAATTCTATTAGCCAGTAAAAAGTGAAAATTTTCCAAGGCATGCATGGAAGCAAGAAAACCACTTTGACTTCACAGGTTATTCCTGGTTACATCCTCTTTGGGAAGTCTTAACACGGACAGGTTAACATGCCAAAGTGAGCTTTCTTCAAAATCTCTGTAGCTTTGGAAAACCATTCCCAAATATTCAATTCAATCCTACTTCGCTGCACAACCACAGAAGAAAAACATTGTTTCCCAGACCGCATTCACATGCAATTTCTACGATCTCAAGCAGGAAATCTCCCAGCATCATGGGAGATTTCTATCACCAAGCAGGAATGCAAATCCAGACTTCAGCCCCGATTTAATTTCTAATCCAATGCATAAAATATGTCTGATTCTGATAACGTCTGCTTTTCCAGTATGAGGGTGTGTGTTGCAGAGTAACACGCTGATAATTTAGCCACAGTCCATTAGTTTCTGATTCAACCAGCAGCCCCACCAGTTGAAATTCCATTGACTTTCAAGTGAGAAGCACTTTCAGGTTGCAAGTTTACTGTTATCCAACTACTACCAGAATAACATTAGCTCAGGTTTTAGCACTCTTTCTGGATTCGCAGTATCAGAGCTTGACCCCATATCTTAATCAGATAAAACCAAATGCAGCAAATTAAAGTTCTGCGCAAGAAAAGTCTGTAGGGATCAAAAGAAAATATAAGCAGAGCAAATAGTCAAATGAGTCCTTTTTTTGCAATTTTTAACTTAAAGCAAAATTCCATGGCTTTTGTGCTAAAATAGCACCAGCACAAAAATGTTCTAAATTAGGTTTTCATTAAAGTGATCTTAAAGACTAAAGCACATCTAATCACAACAACTTTCAAGATGCTCATTTTAGAAGCTTATAAAGACAAATTATGTGTATATTACACATCCTATTAAATGCCTTAATAGGATTTATATATCAAATTAGTTGAAGGAAACTTCACAACTTCTGCAACTATTTCCTAAAATTTTTGTGTAAATTTAGCAACAAACTTATCAAATTTCTGCAGATGGCAATGACTTTTGATCATCGCTGCAGTGGCTCTTAAGAGAGCTGAAACTGTGAGTTTCTGAACAATCCTAATTTTTTCTTTTTTTGAAACAAATAAACAAACAAATGGCCAACTTAGCACCACAGAAGTAATTTAAATAATTTTTAATAGTAATTTTTTAAAAAAAATTTTTATTTTTTTAATCAGTGCCTGGGATCTTAAGTTTCTCTGCAGATAAAACAATATAGAAAATTCTAATGGCAAAAAATTGGTAGGGAATGTCAACTATCTAATGGCATAACTTTGAATATTAAGGGAAATACAACTACAAAAAAATCTGTAGTTCATTAAGATTGAGTCATTCCAGCTATCAAAAATTAACAAGTTTTCCTACTTGGACATAAAAAAAAGTTCAAGAAAGAGAAATGCAACAGGCAGCTTAACACTACTGTAAAAAAGCAAAAAAACCCAAACAACCAAACAAAAAACCCCACAATAAAACTCAGAAGTCTATCAATGCTACAGGATTGTTTCAAGGATACCTTTCACAAATCTTTCTTTAATGCACCATCACATGTTGCAAATGGAGTAGGCTACCATTACCCAAACTATTTCTTTCAAGCTAGCTATCAAGGGAGAACAAGAAAAGCAAGTTAGATATTCAGTGTTTAAATGGGTCAATTTTTAGATAGTGTTGATAGCACACAAAGTCTGAAGTTTATACCACAGGTGTGATTTGTCTCACTATCCCAAAATCATTGAATTTCAAGATTGAAAAGCTCAATTTTCCTATTTCATCTAGTGCTCTGCACTGTACAACTTTCACTCTACAGACCATTTTCTACTGCTTTGTCAATTCCAGTTATAAAAGTCTCAAGTGAATGGTTTTCTAATATTTCCCTAAGATGACTCTTTCACAATCTAATATATCTCTGCCATAAAGGGTTTTTTGCCATACAGGTGAATTTCTCCCTTGCTTATATTCATCCCATGGGAAGAGCTCTCTGACCTCAACATAGATCTGCACGTGCTTACTTTAAACATTACATTAAGATTCTGGCACAAAACACCTTCATCTATGCAACAAAATGAGGTAATGGAACTGAGCTAGCTGGGAGGGGAAAAAAAAGATATTGCATTATTAAAGAGCAATTCACCAGCACAGATAAAGAGAAAAATGCTGCTGTATTTAGCCTTGTAGAGCGAAATCCATTTCTTACATCTAAATACAGTAATGAATTTACTTAATTCTACCAGTACAAGAGAATTCATATAAAACACCAGGAAAAATAATTTTACTTCTGCTTCAGTTTGCTTTGTAAAAGAGAAACAATGTAGGAGATTATTATCTGCTTAGAGGTACTGGCTATCCATGAGGATAAAAATTATACAAAGAAATGATATAATATCTGCGCTTTTTCAAGCAGTTGCACAGAATATTCTTATTTACACTTACTTATAAATACATACAAAATACTGGACTGCGATTTTGCAAGTTCTGTTCCACACTTATGCACAGATAAATAGTGTTCACACAAAACCAGGCCATTAGCTCTTTGATTATTCATTTATTCATTTTTATAACAAAACTGGTTTAGCTCTTCATTTTGTATTTTTTAATTCATTTCAGCAGGACTTACTGAATAATTTGATTACAGCAAAGAGAGTGTTGCGATTTAATCAATATAGAAAGCTGAGCAGCAGATGTGAACAAAGAAAAGAAGACATTAGAGGAAGTTGTGATGGTAAAAATACACAACCGCATTTCAGACTTTCATAAACACGTCGCATGAAAAGAACCTGTACGACACTCAAATTGCATTTGTTCATGTGCTCAGATTCAACAGGCTGTTTAATTAACATTTTTAATATAGTTTTAGCTATGGATAATCATAAACAAGTAATTGTAAAAAAGTCTACTGTCTTTACACAAGCTTCTCTCAGGGTATTCAGAACCTAATTTCCTGTTTCTGGAAAAACAGTGTAAATATTTGTCTGAAAACAAATTAGCCACAAATGTTCTGAAATTTGGACTGAATATTAGAGCTAAGAGTAATTCTCTGGGTGTAGGGTCAGCCATCCTTCAGATAACATACAGTCACATTAACTTAGATTTTGAATCCAAATCTTTCAACTTCAGAACAAGTGATTGACTGCAGCTATTTATTATCAGCATCAACTTAGCTTTGTGAAATACACAGGAACATTTTCTATCGGAACAGAAACACACAAAGCTGGTTTATCAACTAAATAATTTCCTGGGTGCAGATAAACACATTGACACATAGAGAGCTCTGGAAAATGGCTCACTGCCATCACCGCACCTCGGCACATTAAAGTTAGCAAATCTAAATTAACTTGAGGATACGTTACTATACAAACATACAGGAATAAGCGAAGTGGAAGGTTCATATTCAGTGAGCTGAGCACAGATCATAAAAACACAACCCTGAAATCAGTTATGCTGCATTATTGTGATTAATGATTTTGGCCCTTTGCTACAGTATTGCAGCAGCCCTGAGAAACGATGCAATTACTTTTTTTGAAGAATGAAGTTAAAAAGGCTTGCTACTAAAGGGCAGTGCACACAGTCTGGTGTTTAATTAAGACTCTCAGTGAACGGTTTCATTACATTTCTAAACAGGATTCTTAGTCTCACTAATTTTCCAATATTTCCATTGTTACAGAGTAAATTGCAATTAATAAATTGACTAACCCACATTAATTAAAAATTATTGTCATTTAAAGTCTTTTAACCACCTCAAACCAACCCTCTCAATCTTCAAACACACAAAACTTAACAACATTATGAAAATTAGGTAGAAAAGGCTCTGTAGGTTTCTTAATTCTCACATTGACAGGGACAACAGGTTTTTCTACTCTTCCTGGCATGACTTCCATAATTTATTTTTCAACCTAATATTATTAACTTTTTATTTTATAGTCTGCTATCTCTCACTCTTCAAAGGCTTACCCTATTACCTTTCCTTCTATCTACCAAATACAAATGCTGTGGGTAAGTCTCAGGGCAAAAAACTCTAAATTGCGCTTCAAATTCAACAGTATATGTAAGTGAACACAAGTAATTCTACAAGCTCAGTGTGGTAAGGAAAAGATATGTCTTTTATACTAATACAGAATCATTTCAAATACAAAATATTTACTTATTTAATAACCACTTGTGAAATAAATAAATAAAATAGCAAAAGGTTATTTTAAACGTCAAAGTGTTAAGTAACCACGTCAAAGAAAACCCCGAAAACCCAGATGAAAACACTTAATTTTACTGAGTTCCTCAAAGTTAATCATAGCATTAGGCTAATTGTTGAAAAGTAATTTTTGTCAGAAAAAGTCTATGTTTTAAAGTTTGGACAAAATTTATGTTGAATATCTTTTTGCTTAGTTGCTTAGGTTGCTTATAGATAAGATTTGGTTTACAAGTTTGCAGAAAAACCATTCAGTCACTTACAATCATCAAAGCATGGAAAATTTGGGGCTTACTTCAGGTGAAAAAAGAATAGAGAATGGAAGAAGAAACTAATTTTCTTCCATTCTCTTCTTGTCAGAATTATTTATCACTAATTTAACAGTAATTAGAGAGCAAAAAAAAAAGAAGAGAATGCACCACATACCCAAACCCAGCAATTCCCAAAAGATTATGGGATGATGAACAAGCCAGGTTCAAAGCCATCAATAACGAAAAGAAGCATATAATTAAGTGCACAGCCTAGTTGATATCTGTTCTATTATACTGCACAAGTGTGATGGAACAGACAAAGCTTTGGGGTATTCGGTGGCAGATCACAGGTTTTATCTTCCCTCTGACACTGTGCTGAAGTTGCATATCAGATCTGTTGAGAGTTCATCAAGAGCTAGTCTAAGAGACAGGTAGCTGTACTCCTCCAGCTAGCACAAAGAACTATACATCGATGTTTACAAGTGGAAGACAATCCATCCCTATCAAACTCTGAAATGAATTGTTCCATTATATAAACGATGATTAAGTTGATTTGATTTACTCTTGTTCAGTCAAGCCTGTCAAATATCCTCAAAACCCTCTCCAAATGTTACCTAACTGTGAGGTACTATTCAAACTATGTATGTAATACTTGAATTCTGATTAGTGAAATTCAATCTAAACAATAAAAGTTAATTTCATTTCTTGAGTTCAGATTCTTCTAGAGTTGGAGAAGTAATGTAGGTTTTTCTTCAGCAGTCATTTCAACTGACAACAATTTATAACTGACAGAATATTTTGAAAAGATAGTTAAAAAAATTTTAGAAGCATGAAATTGTGCAATACTTTAAACAAAACTTAAGACTAAAACGTATTAACTCATGGAGGAAAATATTCACATTTAGTTGTGATGGGTTACATATGTAAGTGTAAGATGCTACTGTAATGAAATGTTCCAACTTTAATGATTAGTTAAAAATTATTAGGTTCCCTTGCCCACACTTTCTGATATAATTCAGACTGTCCATCTAAAAATTTCAGGAAGAGATGTTTTTCATATTGTACTTCATGATAATATTTTAAGTTCATGAGAAAAAAAAAATGTTTATGCAACGGCACTCTGATGTTCTGACAGTTCTCTAAAAAGATGAAGTTTGCCCCACTTTGAAACTGAACTTTATCTTGGACTGTCTCACAAAGCAGGTTCTTTTGGCAGGTGGAGAAGCATGGCCTGGATGAACAGGCTGTGTTATAGGCTGGAAAATTGCTGAACCAACAGGCTCTGAACGGCAACAACCGACAGAACAGCACTGGTTGTTGACTCTGGCTTGTAGTGGGCAAAGATCCTAGAGGTTGGTGACAGGACTCTGGTTTCACTATCTTCCTCATCAACCTGGATGATGACACAGCAGCACCCTCAGCTCTGGCCAGTGACTGCTAGGTAAGGACATTAGAAGAAACAATTAAAATAAGGAACCCTTGTTCCTTAGGGAAAATTGACTGAATTGATCTTTTGTAGATGAAAATCATTTGGAAGTTTGTTTGATGTGTTTCAATTCTGAATGATAAGTTTTAATACTGAGAATCCTAATTTGCAGATAGAGAATCAAGGGCAAGCCTATGCTGCATAATGGACATCAAACTAAAAGAGACAGAAACTCCAGCTCTGTAACATGAGAATAATCCCACCTGGAGGGTGCAGTTGCAAATGCCACTTGAAGCCACCTATAGTCATTTCCACTCTACAGTAAGCACACACCATGGCTTGCTCACAGGTCAAGGTGGACAGACTAGATTATATGGTCAAAATTGCTTAAATACACTAGAGAAATTAAATTTCCTAGAAATGTAGGTATGTCAGCAGCAGAGACAGGGTCCAGTCTGGGTTTGGATTTAACCTGCAAATAAAGCAGTAGACCTGGCTGGGCCCAAGTGATCCAAGCCCAAATCCACTCTATCCACTCACCCCAAAAATTTCTCATCCTATGATATTCAAAGGCCATGCTCACTTTCTGGGACATGGATATTCCCATCAGAAACACACTTGTCTATCATAGCCCAAGAAGGTAACATAAGGCCTCATGGCCTTAACTAATTTGGTCTATTCTGTAGGTACCAGAATTCTTCTACCAATAGAAATTTTCTTAAATTACATGGGATTTTACATGTTAGCATCATAACTGTTTTCAGTTACACTGGGCTATGTCTGCTGACGTCTATCAAGAATCAGATTGAAACAGTGGTTAACATATCATTCAGTTTCAATTATTGCTACAAAATAATACATGGAATTTTGGTTTTCATAGTTTGACTTCACTGGAAAAAAATATAGACCCTTTAGCCTACACACAGTGATTGCCATTACTCAGGGATAATTCTATAAACACGGATTGCCTCTGCAGCCATGACATTGCTTTTGCACCCATCCCTGACTTCAAGCATACAGTTAAAACTAAATCTCATTTTTTGTTAACATTACATGTTGTTGATTTATCTGACCAGCTCTTCTCTGTCAAAGCTCAGAGGAGCTAATGAGCCTTGGAGAACATCTTAGCTTAGGTTGTTTACAAATTCCATGAAGTGAGATAAAGGAAATGAAGACTGCCTCTGTGCTGAGCCTTCCAAAGTCCTGATAAGGCATTAATAAACCTTAGCAAATTCTGATTATGTCTGTCTCATTATGTATTTTGTTAAATTTCCTACAGATAGTAACGTTGGTAAATTAAACGCCAAAAGTGCGATGTTTGAGTGTGCTCACCTGAGTGAGCAATGATAAGTAATAAAAGGCAACAGACACAATCTCCCTACTTTTTCCAGAGCTCACTGGACCAAAACCAATTTGTAGTTGTTTAAGTTCTCTATTTTATTTCTACCAAGTACATGTCACTTTTTAGGAGGCAAAAGTGCACAAAATACAGTATTTTATTATCTAAATTCTTCAAGCACTTTACCTGAAAGCCCAAGTGCCACCTCTAATCATAAAACAGCATACACTAAGCAAATTCTTTTGCCAAAATCTCTTACATTCTTTATTATTATATCGTATTAGGAAACTGCTGACTCAACAGCAGCTATTTTGCTGTAGAATGGATAAATTCCTAAGTAGGCACAGATGTGTCACACAGAAAATATTAGCAAAATACTTCACGATTATATATAGGTGCAGAGACAGAAGTAAATGCATTCTTATTAAATAGTCTTATTTTTACTAGGGAACGTGAACTGTGTAAAACATCAAGGTACCTGCCTTTACACAGACCTTTTCATAAGCAGGACAGGCCATGTGATTGCTTCTAGCATTTTATTCTGCTGTTAGTTTGGCTGTGTGACCCTGGGAAATCAGCCTATGTTCTCTGCACCACTGTAACGACACTGGGAAACAGAGATGGGAACTGTTAAAACAACTCTAGATCTACAGATTCAAAAGTCCTACATACACACATAAAAAAATATATGAAACAGTATTTTTAGCTCTTTCTGCACATGAGCAGAATAGTGGTTGACAGCAGTGTGGCAGAGCCAGGAGAAGTGGATCTTCACTGATGAGTGAGAAGTGGCACTGCCATGACTGACAGAGGTATGTGGGACATGGCAAAACTGTTAGAGAAGTTAACACAATGTATTATGCAAAACAAATGCAATGGCTTGTAAAAACAGCAAGGAAGAAAACAGTGATAAATAAACTTAATCTTACTTGGCAAGGTTCTCATCAAAAAGAAACTAAGGCTGCAGCTAAACAGGCAGGAGAGGAAATACAAGAAAAAAAAAAAGATTATTTGTCCAATATCATACAACGGGTAACTAAGAAAAACAGAACCTAGACCTTATGAACCTAGAACTAGAGCCTACCAGTCTGGCTTCCTTTTTTTGCCCCAAAGCTCATTAGCTTTCACAGAGTCATTAAAAAAACACAAAATCAAAAGACGTGAATATACACATTAAAGAGATTTTCTCTGTAGGTAGTAAAAAGTGTTTTATGAACCATCAAGAACAAACTCATAGGGAAAAAAAGTCACATTTTAACATCACTGAACTCAAAAAAACCCTCAAAACCCTCACTGGCTGCTTTTCCTTTCTTCCCCAGCAGTTCAGACATTTTCTAGTGAGGGGGTGAAAAGGAGGCCTTCAGGTTTGTCCAGTTACTGCTGTTTCTATTTTAGCACCTCCAACACTTACTGGTAATACTTAGGCTTAATTAAAACATGAGCTTTAATGAATGTTTAGGGGAACGTAATACTTAAATAGCGTCATTCAAGGACAACTTTGTTTTCCAAGGTAGCAATCGGTCTTACTCCAATCAAAATAAAATCAGTAAGGTGGAACTCAGCAAATCAGACACAGCATTAATAAATGCAACAGTAGCCATCCCCTGTTACCCATGAAAAAGAGTTAGCAATTGTCAACTATGTGAATGAATCTGAAAAACACCCCCTTTTATGCCATGCCTATATAGAAAATCATTGCTTGTTACTCTTTTGGAACATATGGAGCACATTCACTTATCCTTCATTCCAAAGAGCGCAAGAACAGAAATACAAATGATGTAGCACACAGTCTCCCCACACTTTTCTCTCTTCTTGATTTGCAATGATAATTTTCTGCAGGAGGAGACAGAAACTTGCCAAATTTATATCTTTCTTGGGGAGATGTCTGCGGGGCTGTGAGCACGTTTTTCTTTTTATCATTTCAGCAAACAGCTGTTGTCTCCCAGGTCAGTCATTGGGCTTCTCCATTCTGGTACTATTTTGTAGTCACTCCTGCCTCTGCAGATGATGCGATGGCTGCAGAATGTGGCAGAGGAATGTGAACTGAATCCTAAGCAGGACATGGCTGTTGCTAAAGCTTATGAACAATGTGGGTTATGGGTGCTGAGTGGAATTTAATTAGCACAAATGCACCTTTGTCTTCCAGCTGTCCAGCAGACAACATACTCCACCTTTTTTTTTTTTTTTTACGAGGCACTGATTTTTAATTGTATTATTACTGCAGGAATATTGTGGGAATTACTCAACACAATACAAGCTTCATAGCACTGGCTTTCTATTCAACACACTTTCCTACACAACTTTATTCATGGTGTTCGAGTTAGGTCTCTGACATTTCTTTCAGAAGCTTATTAAGGACTTATAAGAACCATAAAAATCTGCTCTGGATAGAAACTCAGCATATAAAAGCTCAGTGAGGTAACACTCGCACCACTTAAAGTGAATTTAGTGTTTGTAAAGGTAGTGTAAATGAAAGAACTCTCAACACCATCAGTAATTTTATAGTTCCAAAGATAACACCAATACAAAATATCTGCTCTCATTTTTCCCTCTCCTCCTTCCCTTTTTACTTCCCTCTCTGTATTATTCCACAATGATAGAGCACAGCTTTTCCTCAGAGTGGAAAACAATTCAAGACAACTGACAGTTCATCACTTGGGCTTTCTGTTGGACCTGTCGAGGGAGGGTGTTTCTCCATCCTCAAGGGACTCAGCCACGAGGAGCAAAGGGAGGTGCACCAGTTGGCTTGGTATCAGTTGTGTGAAGTCTCTCAGAGGTAAATTGTTTAAGTCTCAGGAGAGCTAGGCTATAGTAGGAATATCCTACTCCAAGGACTCTACTCCATTATATTGTATTAAAAACCAATTCCCATGTCTATACACTTAACTTTATCAAAAAATCTCCTATAAAACCAATTTCCTTCCTCTACAGAAAGATAAAAAGGCGTTTATTTCCAACTTGATGTCACCTGGTCAGCAGTACTTGCAAATATGCACATTAGAAGTGCGAAGTGAAAAAAAACCAATGTGGCTTGAAAAGTATGACAGCTGCCTTGACACTGTGGAGAGCAAGTGCACCCAGGGCCTGCCCCCTCTCAAACATAAACAACAACTCAGCTCCCTAAAGATTCTTCCCAAAACTGTTTTTTATTTTTTTTTTTTTTTTTTTTTTTTTTTTTAATTCAAAGGAGGTTTTTCTGCAACCAGTTATTAAGGAAGACACTAAAAGGGTTTAGACAGAGCCTTCTGGCTGCATGGAACCAAAGTGACTGTAAAGAAAAATGGTTCTTAAAGGCTCACTCAGGACCCTGAACAAGTCCATGGATTCCTCTTATGTCCTGTTTTCTCATCAAATATTCTTAATGTTTACACAATGTAGCTCCTCTTTACATCCTCCCACAATCCTTTCTTCTCAACTCTTTCATTTTTTAAAAAAAAGCCCGAAACCTGAAAATACGAAAACCCCACACCCTGACAGTTATATAGTACAAGAAGCCGGACATTTCTGTACCATGAATTGCATGCAGGCCATTATAACCTACTTCCAATCTTGAGCCAAAGATTTGGCTGATCAGCTTGTCCAGTTTAAAGAAAAGGAGAAACTTCAGGGTAGAAAGGTGGCACTCAGAAAATATTTGGTATGTGGACAACTGGGTATGCAATTCCCAGGAGGGGACTCAGCATTTCCAAGAAATTTTTGAGAACGCGTGGGAAATGTTTACTTGGATTAGAAAGATTAAATTGATTCTTCTTTCTGAAGTCAAAGTCAAGACTTTGTAATTTGCCAAGTGCAAATTGGTGCACCTTGTACCAGGTCTGATACAATACAGACAGTTTGTACTGAGAGTTTGGTGCAAGTTAAGACCAAACCTAAAAGTTTTCAAGCCAGATTTCATGCTGTACTGCAAGGAAGGTTTCTGTGAATGGAGATGTGAGCCTCTCTTTTCATTTTCCTGGGGGTTTTACTCACATGAAGATTCTAACAGGGTGGTGAAAAAAATTATTTTATCAGACCCCTATTACTTGTTCAGGCAGAACATAAAAACTTTCTATATTTTAAGTGGGAAAATACTATTTTTTAAAAAAATTAAATCATAAAAATAAGAAAGAGAAATATTTCAGATGGATACAGAGATGCATCCATAGAATAGATACATAGAATATTCTTTTTTACATAGAATAACTTAATATGCTATACCAACCTGTCCACTTGGATCAGCATTGATCCCCCCTTGGTCAGCAGCTTGGTGATCTTTTATCTCATTTGTGATGACTTCAGAATTACATGAAACCAAACTGAAAACAATTTGCTTAAAATCTAGTTTGAAAATCATAGTTAGGACTGAAGGATATGTTTTGTTTAATATATATTTTTTTAATCTCCTTACAGAAAATATGTTTTAAATTTTCATTTTTTACATATTACTAGAAAAAAACACCTTTTTTTTCATTTATTCAGCTCCAATTAATGGCATTTCCTAATAATTACATAAGCTTAATATATTTAGCCACATATCACCCAGAAGAAATGTGAGGAATAACTGATTTTAAAAATCTTAGAGCATGAATATTATTAATTGTTCACTTAAAGAGTATTATTAGTGGTTCCTTTTTAAAGAGTCCAGTGCTGCTTCATGGGAAAAATCTCCATTTTCCTTTTTAATGGAAAATATTAAATAAACTAAGAATATTGTAATTTTTATGATTAAATGAAAAGTAAAGAATTACAACCATTTGGGCTCTCATGATTTATTGCATTAGTTTAATCTATTATATCCATTGCAATGCATGAAAAATGGTGACTTTGAAAAATTAAGCATTTGTGTTGTTTTGCATCACAACTTTATTATCCTCTCTCAGCCCTAAAAGAAGATAACCAGGATCAGACAACAGATTATATATAAACAGAAGTAAACAAAAAATGATTATTAGGATGCAAATCAAGGGAGTGATTCATAGTATAAACCTTGGAAATAAAAAATTATTTTATGCCTTCAGGGCATTCTATTTATTTTCCTTATATTTTAAGAAATATTTTATAAAGAAAAGGTTTGATACAAATCTGTCAGCAAAATTACTGTAGGGACAGCAGGTCACATCCTGCATCACTCAGTTTTCACTATAAGGCTAAAACACTTCATTTCTTTTGCTACAGCATCTCAGACCAGAAACAGTGGAACCACCAGGTGTGACCATTATGGACTCCCCATGCTCACAAACCTCTTCATACAAACCCAAACAGAGACCAGCATCTCACCTGCTATCAGATTATTCCTCCCTTTTTCTGCCACCAACTGGTGAGCACCTCATCCTTCTAAGCCTCTGGTGTGCTCTAACACAACCCTATCACATCTGCGTGTGAGCCAGGACCCACACTTCACTGTTCCCTCTGCTCTTTGGCAATTGCACAAGAGCACCTGACTACCAAACAGCTGCCTCCAGATGTTTTTTGGGGATCAATATATTCCACAGGAATATGGTAAAACTTGAGACAGAAAATTCTTCAATGTCTTATCTCAAGAAAATACCAAAAAAAGGACTGTTTTTGAATTATCATTATAAGCTACAAAAAACCCCCATGCTTACAAGACTCACAGGTAAAGGCAACAAACCCTTTCGCTGGATCCTATGACAGATACCCACCTGCCCGTGACAAACAGTGGTGGCTGCAGCGTGGACTGAAGCACACACAGTTTCCCAAGGGTCTGAAAGCATATCAGAGAAATCTCTGAGGTCTACAGAAAAAGAATGAGATGACATTAAAACCAGGAAGGGAGACGAATCACTGCTCAGCAGCATCTTTAGAGGATGTCTTTACACAGAGAAAGGTGCCATGCAGGAACACTTAAGACAACCAAGGAAGACCAACACTTCGCTTAGGAGGAATAAGTACATGCAGCTCCCGACACTTGAATTAGAAACACATCGGCATCATGTGTCTTCTAGGTCAAAACAGATTGTGATGCCTGTCCTCCAAAAGGGAAAACACTGTGAAGGTGGGAGTAGCAGATGCCTATAGGAGAAAGGATGGATGCTGTGATAAAAGGGTAGAAAGCAGCATCTGATGTGGCATTGTGAGCAACTTTCTCTCATTCTTCTCCTAAAGGGTCCCACCCACAGTAGATGCCATTAGTATAATATTGTTATGCATTTCATGTTTGAGTACATACACTTTAACATATTTGCAGTTCTTCGTTTTTCTTTAAAAAAAAGCAAACCATACTTTCTGATCAACTACAAGAGACAAAATAATGAAATGCCCAAACTTGCACTGCTGAATGCTTTTTTGAGAGATTTTTTTTGGTTGCTAGAGCTCAAGGAAGAAGAGTATAATCAACTTAAACACAGGCTAATAATAGGACTGAAGAAGGAAATACAAATGATGGGGGAAACCACTGTTAGAAAACAGTAATCATAAAGTAATGAATCGGGCACATTTTGGAATCACAGCTATTCTCTATATATTTGTTAATACATTTCCAAGAATACCATTTTACAAAATATCTGGGAATAGAAGCAGTCTTCTAGATTTAGAGATTTCCTCCCTTCCCCTCACTCCAAGAGTGCCTATTTTGTGAGATCTTCTGAAACACGGGAATACCTATATCATGTTCCAAAATTCAGCAGAAAACTTCCAAGTCTTTTTTTAATCTGCCTTTTTTCTGTGCAACTAAAAACCAATATTGTGAGTGAAAAGCTGACAGTACTGGGTGTTTTTTATTAATACATACCACTCTAGTCTCTAGAGCACAAAAACGCACTTTATCATCTAAGAGTGCAAACATATAAAAAGAAGTAGATGAGAAGTAACTTTTCAACAGCTTTGCAGGGGAGCAAGGTAATGAAGAAAAAAGATTGGTAATGCTGAAAAAAAATCGGAAATGCCCATTTTGAGCACTGCTCCCATTAGAAGCTGAAGGTCGGTAGCAAGAGCTGACCAGAACACCTTAAGTGTAGTTTGAGTACACTCCTAATGTTCTTCATTGAGACAAGCTCCAAGTCTTTGACTGCTGGGCTGAGTAAAACAGAAGGATTTTTAAGCTCTATATTATTTGTGCTTGTAATTAAGTGTAAAATACTTCCAAATAGACAGAACTTTTCAGTTGTCCATGCAGTTCATCGCTGACAGGCAAAGAGCCAGAGAAGGGGAATTGGGAACGAACAATCCCAAGGGTTAACAGGCAGGGGAAAATCACTTACATAGTTAGCACCCACAAGGAGTTGATGTCATATATTTAGGCAACACCCTGACTAAAAGTAGTGTTCTGAAACCAAGCATTTTATCTGGTGCTTCTGGGTTTAGCACCTACACTGCTGAGCTCGTGGATCTCACATTGCACGGTGCATGACACAAAAAGCTGGCACGTACACCTGCAAGATAAATGCTGACAGGTGCTGCTTTGCTATACCACTTCCCTGCATAATAGATTTTCTCATATCTTCACATAAATAGCAAATTTTAAAGTTTAGCTCTGCTTTAAATCAGGAGATTATTAAGCGGGTTTCGTCCTCCTCTCAGTTCCTATCCAACACTATTGTGATGCAGCAGAACAAAGCAGAATTGTAGATGAGCTTTACTTTTGCAGAGAACACAAGAAAATCATTGAGAATTGAATTTTCTCATTGTCTTTGAAGTTCAGACTATAAAATAACTTTTGCTGTCTCAGGCATAGGTAGCAAGTTTATAAATACATCAGAAAGAGGATAAAAAGGAGGGTCAGTATGATACAGTGACTGAATTACAAGCTCACTGAAAAGGCCAGTTGTATGGTTCAGTGCACAAGGTGCTCAGTAATTAGATAGCAAGTGTTTGAGGCCAAACAGAGAGATGAAAAAAACACAGCTACCTCACCCACCTACAGCTTTATTGGAGAGATCATTTAACACTGACCTTCCAGGCCAGTCTCTGCTGTGACAGGTGTACACAGTTTACAAAGAGGCACAAGAACAAGGGATCTTCTAGAGACAGAGTTAAGCAAGCCACCAGCAGCCAAATGCACAAGGTGAACGCTGCAGGACAGAGCAATAACCAGAAAATATGAAGGGACGCATGAAGCGAGACAACAGGGGAAACACAACAAAGAAACATGAAGCCACACTCTGCACCACAGACCAGATCTGTTACACATCACAGATCCCACATCATCAACCTGCCCCTCCCCTAACAGCATTCTCCCTCCAACATCCTACAGAGACAATGTTCTGACTGTGTGTGACTTCTAGTTCTCATTCTTGTCTAATCACAGGTCCTGCACTGACCCTTCCCTTCCCAGCACTATCAGTCAACCTTCCCTCAAAAACAAGGTTTCTTTAAATATCCCTCAGCAGGACCTGCTATGCCCCTTCCTCTCAATTCTACAGGATCCCATGTCAGCTTGAAGTTCTCCCTCCTCAGTCATCCAACGATGCCTAACTCCCCCTCTTCACAAGTACGCACATCTTTCTCGTGTCACCCCTTCCCTCCCAAACCTTGTCAAACTCACTGTGCCCTGGCAGCCAGGAGGTCCAACCCTGTCTCAGGGTGCATAAGGCACAGCATCGCCAGCTGGTCAAGCTGGTGATTGTCCCACTCTGCTCCAAACTGGTGGGGCCTCACCTCCAGTACTGGGTGCAGTTCTGGGCACCACAATATGAAAAAGATATAAAACTATTAGAGAGAATCCAAAGGAGGGCTACAAAGATGGTGAAGGGCCTAGAGGGGAAGCCGTATGAAGAGCAGCTGAGGGCACTTGATCTGTTCAGCCTGGAGGAAACTGAGGGGAGACATCACTGCAGTCTACAGCTTCCTCTGGATGGGAAGCAGAAAGGCAGGCCACTCATTTCTTCTCTCTGGTGACCAGTGACAGGACCTAAGAGAATGGCATGAAGTTGTGTCAGGGGAGTGCTATGTTGGATATTAGGAAAAAGTTCTTCACTCAGAGGGTGGTTGGGCACTGGAACACGTTCCCCAGGGAAGTGGTCCAAGCACCAAACCTGACAGAATTCAAGAAGCTTTTGGACAACACATTTCAGGCACATGGTGTGATTCTTGGGGTTGTCCTGTGAAGGGCCAGGAGCTGGACTTTGACGATCCTCGTGTGTCCCTTCCAACTCATGATTCTGTGGTCACTTGTATTCTACCACCAAGGTCTCTGTGCACCCCCTTCCACAGTTTAATCCCCCTTATGCACTATGGGCCAGTCAGGGACTGTCCCTTCACTGTGCTGCCCATGAAGGGCTCCAACCCCGAGGCCAGTCCTGCACTAGGTACATCCCCCACAGCTAGACCTGCACATGAATACTTACACATTTGTTCCACATCTTCTGTCTTCCATCTATGGCATTAACTAAAGCAGAGCCAGTGAAGAACATTGCTTGCTGCCACAAGAAAAAAAAGCCTTTGATCCATTCACAAATGCAAATATGTTCAAACTCTGCTATAAGGTGGGTTACCTGTTTTCCCTGGGCTGATGTTCTGATATTTTCCTAAAGCAAAATACTCTGCCAGAGGTGCTAAGAACATTCTCTGATATTATAGAATTGATCAGTGCAGCCTTCAAAGCTAGCAGTTACAGACAGATAAATTAGGTCCTGCAGCAAGGTGTCAGACTAGGGGAACAAGCTCAGAGATGAAATTATGAGAGAAAAGAATGCAGACATGGGCAATGAGGCAAACGCATTTTTAACGTCAGCTTTTCTAAATCATGCTTTTCATAGGGTGGGCAATACAAGATAGATGGCACAATCCTCACTAAAATCAAAGTTTAACAAACAACTTGGGGGGCAAATATGAGAAAGAAAAAAGTAATCTACTAAAATTCTTGAAGGCTGATTTCAATTTTACTAAAATCCTACCAAAACCTATCATTACAATAAACAGAAGGACCTTGAACAAATCATGTCACAAATACTTGATAAACAGTACCTGAAATACTTCAGTGAATTACAAAATGCAAACATACTATAATGTATCAAACACTGGGCAGTAATTTCAAGGCTTGGTCCCACACTGTGTAGAGAACTGTTTAGAGCCTCCTGATTAATTGCTAATAGCAGAATAATAATAATGATAGCAGCAAAGCGAAATACACTCTCTAAGTGTATTTCTCTAACAAAAGTGCTCCTGGAGTTCATTCCTCCACTCAAGTCACACAAAACTACAGCTCTCCATTCTTTCCAGTATCTTCCCACCCACACAAAAGTAATTCCCACATATATCACACAGAATTGATACAAGTTCACCTCAACTAAAAAATTATTTTTCTGAAGAGCATTTCTTGTTTCCTTTACTTTTCTATCGTATTTTCGTTGACACAATAACATTTCCAGTCAGCAATTAGCAAGGAAAGTATTAGCCAAAGAGCAGTCCTAAAACTTCCCCAGAGCTAAAATTAACATGTACATAATTACTCAGCTAAAAGTTTTGAGTTATGATTGCTTACATCTTAAAAGTGTTCTTACAAGAAGTATATTCTATTAGGGAGCAACTTAATTAAAATATAAACAACAAAAAACTGGCAAAAGACCTTCAATTGGCTCTTCATTATAGAATACCTACCTTTTTCCTGAAACGTTTTGTATTTTTATATATTTTGTTCCGGTTATCTTTTTAATCTTCCAAATTAATTCCTTGAAAGAACAGTATTTGCATCTTTATGGAGTATTGCTGGGGTAATTTCTTCTTTCTTTTTTCTTTAGACTAACACTTAACAAAATAAGATCTCAAATCTTTTATAAACACAGTCTTTTTTCCATTTGTAAATACAGCACTCACCACTTCAAGGTCAGCATTCTCTAATATTTATGTAAAACAATCAGAGATTACAAGGGGATCATCTGTACGTAAGTTGAAGCTGTACGCTATAATTGAAAGGCAACAGAAGACAAATGTTGGATTTACAAAAAAAGATATATTTTGTCTTTGTTTTGTGGGGTTTTTTTTTTAATGAGTGAATAAGACATTCAAAGGAGTTATAGTTCTTGTGGTAGAGTGTACATGAAAATGTACAGAAAAGGATCTCGAAAAAGCATCTATAAGCCATAAATATGAGCACTGAGCTGTATGAGTGCATGGAAAGTTTCTACAAGAGGGCTATGGGGCATCAGGTGTCAATACATGAAACAAAAGAGTGCCAGAATTGAATGCAGGAAGAAATGCTGCTCCATAAACTCAAACCACCCTTCTCAGCAGCAGAGCAGCGATGGAGAGAGCAGGGTCCCCACGGACAGCAGCTCCCATGTTCCCAGGACACCTGGGACAGCCGTCCCAGCCTGCGAGGAGCCCTGGCCTGGCATGACCCTGTGTCTGCAGAACAAGTAGCTGCTGCCATGGGCTGTGGGCCCTCGACCGAGGCTCGCAGCAGGCAGGGAACACAGCACAGCAGATGGCTCGAGACACAGCAAATGGGGTGTTGCGCCTGAAGGGAGCATCGCGGGCCAGGGACCTGCTGGGGACTCCACTCCTGCTTCCTGGCAGTTCTGTTAGGCTTTTCTGTCTGTTTACTCTTCATATAGACAAAACACAGCCAGGCTTGTAATGAAAATTCCCTCTGTGCTATGATCCTTCTACTGCTCCACGGCTTTAAGTGTAAGACCTTGTTAGGGGTGAAAATTCCTCATGCACAAGGTCTAGCAGCACCAAACAAGTTTTATAACACGCTTATTGCCATCACAGCCGAGGACAGCTCTGAGACAGGTGATTCAGAGCAAACAAATATCAGTTTCCACAACATCTTTTACGTTCCCTGCACAGTCTGCCTCCAATTCACCCCTTGGAATGGCCTCATGCCTTTAGCCATTCACACGATCAGATGCTCAACTCTTTCCATTTCCTGTTTCTCACCTGAAGCTGCCCCTCTCCAGCACAGTTAAACTTTGTAGGAAGAAGAATAGCTCACAAATGAAAGCAAAATATAGATAAATATTAATTACAATAAGAGAAAAAGCTCTTGAGAAAGAAAGAGCTGCTATACCAAACAGGAGTTCTTAAAATAAATAATGAGTCAGGAGAAACAAAATATGTTCAGTTACCAAAATTGTTTCTATATAGACTGCTCAAAAACTTTCCATATGGGATAAACAGATGTTAAATTGTACTAGGCAACAACAGATATCCCTTGCATGACATCTTGCACATTATTTGATTGGATTATATTTTTATCAGATAAAAATACTGCTTGCTAATATAACGTGAGAGAAAAGGGTCTATGTGTTCAAGGAACCAGCTTTGGATGTTTTAGAACTATTTAGGGCATGGTCTATCATCTTGGGCATTTCATATTTTCTGTGCTCACATGCACAGGCTCATAATGGTCATTTTTCCCTCCCACCTTTCTTGGGAAGTACATAAGAGACTCCAATTGCTTTTTTTCACCAACTCACAAGTGTCTCTAACATTGAAAGCACCCACTCCAAAGTGCTCTGCGTCTCCTTTAATCCTGTATTTGAGTAATTACTTGCAGTATACACTAGAAGCTGAAAAAAAAAAATACTCAGACCTAAGTGTCAGATGCCTTTGCAATAAACTGATGAAAAAAATCAGATAGGAAGTCTAAACTGACAGCTGCTCCTGCCTTCCCTAAGGAACAGAAGAATAAGGAGGAAGCTAAATTAAAATATAATCAATATTCTCCATGAACACCAATTCCTAGGCTTCCCTGAACTCATCAGAGGACAAAGAGCATATTAGATTTCTTTATTTTTGAACATGGCAATGGTTAGTTTTCACTGTTGACCAGCAGCTTCATGATCTCCTCCTGGGAATACATAATGAGGTTTAATTATTTCACTATACCATCCTTAATTTCTTTCTTCAATTTTGAGGTCTTTTCCACATTGTCAAAACACTAAATTAAGAAAGATGTGAGTCTTTATGTGAGACTGGTTTATGTCTTTCGACTGTGCTTGCTCCCGTGGGTCCCTGTTCCCTCACTGCTCCCTGCAGCACTAACCCACCACACCATAGGGAGCTCCCCCAAGGAATGCCAGGCCAGACGTTTCCCAAAAGATTTAGAACGGGAAAATTTCACATCAAAGAGAGCTACTGCAAAGAGAGCAGCTGTAATGGCTTGCAGTCAGACCTACACTGTGCCCAAAATACTCATGCTTCCACTTGAAGGGAGAGCTGAAAGAGAGTACCTGAAGATGTGCCAATCCTTTCCCCCTTATTCCCAAGAGACTGAAGCTACACTGGCTTCACTGGTGACATCCAAGAGCCTCTGCAGGACTATGTGCCCACAAGCCCGCTGATCTGAAGGCTGATTCTTAGGCTATAGAAAATATCATTTGAGTATCTGATGGAGGGTCTCTCAATGGCAGAACACTGGACAGTAGAAAATGCAGTAATGACATTTTCTGCATCATAGCAAGGTGCAGTAAAACTGTTCCATTGTACTGCAGTAGAACGGTTTCAATTATACTGATGCAATACAAAGAGGTTTGTGGCAATAATTGGAAAGAGTATTTAAAAGTCTCTCTGACTGTCAGGCATTGTGGGAGAAACAATTAGCAATGTGGTTTTAAAATGCACTGGAGACTGTTTTGAGTGAACCTCAAAAGAAAAGAAATCCTTTTAAGTTTCAAAATATTTGGATCCCAGGTGAGTTCAACCCAACTTTTTTTTTCTTTTGCAAGAGCTTCATTCCTTTTTTTTTTTGAAGTAGATTCTGTCCTCCTTCCCATCCTCATTCTACTACAGCTAATTAACTATATCATTCTGAAAACTTTTGTTCTCTTTTCCCAATTATGATTCCTTCCTGACTCACTTTTTTTTCTCAACAGTGACTGTGTGCATGCTACCAAAAGAAGTTACACACATTATGTCTCATGACATCAGAAATCAAGAGTATCTTACTATCAATCTAAAATTTAACAGGTAATAAACACACTATAAATACAAATGTATGCATCATTTTGCTCTATTTGTTTAATATTGCTATTTGTTCTTCACAAATAAATTTATGAAGTTAAAAAGAAAAATTGGAAACACTGCTTCCAGTAATGGGTATGATAAAATACAAAATACCTTCCATTAGACCCTTATTTCTCAAAATTACATTTTTCTATTTTGCAAAAATCTTCTATTCTTGGCAATCTCCAAAAGAAGTGGTGCTGTACCCCTCTCTCCACACACCATTTCTGCTCCACCTCTATTCACACCTGCCCCTGTTTCCTTAAGACTTGCTCCAATGACTTCTGAGGTTTGGTGAAAGTGAGAAATGGTGTATTTATCCTTTTTTAATGCCAAAATATTTGGACCCACAGATCTAACTATTCATCCCAGCTTATTTTATCTCAAATTCACATTTTCTTCTTTCAAAAGCATGTCCATGCCCACACATTCATTTTATTATTAGGGAAATCAGAGGAAAACATGATTGCTGTTTACCAGCGGAGCAGCAGCAGTGCTCACAATTAGGAACCCAACATGGTCAACCTTTGCTTTGCTTGAAAGGAACTCATTGAGATACAACAGCGTGTAATTATACACTAAGACACAGCATAACAGTGTGAAAAGGCCAGCAAGACTCTAAGAGCAGCAACATCATCCTTCCACAACAAGTGCCAAAACTAGTGTTCAAGGCAGCTGGACCAAAGAACATGGCTCATGTGCACATACACAGACACTGAACATCATACTTCATAAGTACATTAAAATAACCTTTTCCTATTTACATAATAGCTTACATAAGAGGTAAATGTCAGGAAGTCACTTAAAACTCAAATATGTTTCTGAGCAGCTTAACTGACATGTTGATGCTATTCCCAGAGTCTGAATTCCTGGAAACCAGGAGGCTGACACAAATGAACAATTTACATTTTTTAAGCCAACATAATTTGATTCATCCAAGATGAAGATTTTGATTAATTATATTCAGTGTTCTATTTAGAGGAAATGCATTATGTTTCTGTAGCCTCAGCACTGGATTGATTCGTTCATTTATTCTAAAAAGTAAATAATATTTTTTAAGTGATACATTTGTTCTGGCTTTAACTTTTGAAGCGAACGGCCAGGTCTATCAACACCACTATGTCCCTGCTCCCTCCTCCCTCCAAGAAGACATGTTGGGAAAGTAACAAGTTCAGACTTCTAGATTGATAAGTTCCACATGCTTTCATCACATAATTTCACTTCTGATTATTTAGTATTTTAAAGACCTGGGGGAGAGCAGGGGGTAGGTGGCAGTGTGGAGAGGTGGTGGTACTGTTTAAAATCTTAAATAGAAGGGTGGAGTTACCTTAGATGAAAACATTTTATTTTGGGCAAACCACAATTATTTATTTGGATTGAATTTTTTTTTCTTTCAAAATTAAAAAAAAAATGTTTTGATTCAATTTGAAGTGATTCTGTATCTGACTTTCAGAGTGCAGATCAAGAATTCCCCCGTCAGATGTTCAAATGTATGTTGAACCTGAAATAAAGCTGCAAACAACTGGGTTTTAGGTGAGGTTTGGCATTTTTAAAAATCTACTGAGGAATAATTTTTCAGCAATAACAAGAAAATAAAAGCAATATGCTTTGGCTGCATTATCCTCTTCAACAGTTATAAACAGTCTTTGTAATGCTATAAGGGTCTGAGTTTCGTTCTTCTTCAATATTTATTTCAATGACATACAAAGTTTTTCCACCCCTGTCACTTGGGATGTTCAGAGTTTTACTGTTTGCTTATAGATGGTGTGTTTTGGGTAAGGAAGAGCATAAGGGAAAATCAGGAAGAGAGGCAAAGAAACAGAGCAATAAAGCAGTTGTCCTTCTCAATAGGTAACAGCTTTCTGATAAATAAGGTGTCAGTCCATGCTCATACAGTTCATGTTGAGATTCATTTACCTGACAAATTACTCCCCCAGACTTCTAGCTTCATTATTTCCTTAGATAATTATGCCTGCATTTTTTATTTCTGGAGTGATTTGTGATGGTAGGGAGCATCTGGCACCGTGTTATACACAAGTTTCTTTCCAATTAATGTGAAGAAACAAATGTCATTTTCAGGATGTTTTGTTTTCCGAAAAGGTTATGTCCTAGGTAAGCTTCAAGTATAAATGTAAACACACACACACACTTTTTCACGCACTCAAATCCAGTCCAGTGAATGCAGAATCAGTTGCATAACAGAGTATGTGTAACCTTTTTACCCCACTATGATTATAATAAATATGGCATGAGCTCTTCAGAAAGAGCAGTAGGAAAAAATTTATCAGAGAGACCCACTTTCAAGAAAAGCCAACGGTTAAAAAGCTCTGTACTTACCTGAGGATCTCTAAAACTACATGCCAGCACATTGCTCTGGAAGAATTTATTGCCTTTTCAACACATCTACTTTTTTGCCTTTTTTTCCTCACTAAATTCAGTCCTCTGGTAGAACTCTTATCACACTCCTGGTTCCCCAGTCGGGAAAACCTTAAAATGTATATGAAAATATTTATTATATGTAGAGATATTTCTGTCCCAGAACTAGCTGTGTGTACGCTGGAGGACATTCAATTCAAGTACATCCTCCCTGCAGATAGTCTGCACTCGAATAAAGATACCTCTATGGAGTCAAATGAGGAGAGGTAGCAGGGATGCCTTTGAATCCTTCAGATTTTCAAATCCTTCATAGAGGTTCATACCTTGAGTTCACCTTATATTTGTGCTCTGTACAGGATTCAGGCTAGACAGACAGGTAGATTAGACAGATTTCTCTAGACAGTTCACAGTTGCAATGAGCCTCTTCTTTGTCCCTTGGGACAGCATTTTACAGGTGGCTCCCGCTTCCACTGTATTTTGTCTAAGATGCATCCGCTTTTCATTTGTTTTGTGGAGGGGGGTATTTTGTTCAGCTCATTATTTAAACTATATTTAAAATTGCTACATGTCACTAGTCACGTATTTCTGCTACTGTTTCCCAAGGTAAAAATGTCACCTGTGTAGACCACATGCACTCTGACACTCTATCAAAAACTCTTACACTAAATGTATCTCACAAGGGACGACTAAAACATTTCCAGAAAATTCAGGAAATTAGATTTCCCTTGGGATTCTTAACTAATAGGTGCACTGCTTGTTCTACAACCCTATCCCAGACCTCTCTGGATATGCATCCTTTAAGCTTGCCTGGCTACAAGGCTGCATGAAACCCTGAGGTGGTATTTTTCAAGTGTCAGGTTAAAAATACTGGGGCTATAGGAGAAGAGAGCTTTGCCTTGGATGTGAAACCCCCTTTAGGAGGACATTTAGCCCCTTTGGGCATCTCAGTTATGCTATGCCATGCAATATTTAGGCTACCTCCCTTGTTCTTCTATGTCTGCTCTGTACTTCAGCCTGCACTGATGAACACATGGGCCAGCCCAAGCATACGTGGCTGTTGAGCACCACAGGACACCACGACATCCCCCCTTCTCTGGAACAGGAATATGTAAAAAGACCAGTGTCACAATCCATTCCTGTGACAGAGGAATTCATATTCTCTGGAGCTTTTGTATTCCAGGAGACCTGCATACAGCTGAGCAATTGCTGAAGAGAGAACTCTGACAAAAACAGGCTCAAATTAACACTATAGAAGTGTTAGCACTAGGGCTGAAGGGTTCCTAACTGGAATTTATCCAATGCATCTATGTCTTAATATTTGTAGAAAACTCCACATGGAAAATCTCATATAACATACCAGACAGGCCAGCGCAGCAGGTCTCCTTTCACTCCCATTGCTGCCTGAGAGTACCTGAGTTCTCCCTAGAGAAGTTCCATCCAAATAACTATCCAAATTTGCAATGTGTAGGTGTTGGCTGCAGACTAATTTCTTATTAAAGTACACCCTGAACAATGGAGCAAGTCAGTTTCCACATCACTGCTTGTGACTAATGTGGCTGTGGCATCAAAACAATTTTACTACATCACCATAACCTCAACTCAAAGTCAGAGGAAGAAAAAAATTTGTAAAGATGAAAGGTGTATTTAAAAGAAATACATAATTTAAAGACTGAGGATAATAAATTGGCCATTTAAAAACTATCTTTTGCTAAACTTTCCTGTAAACCAGTCTTTGCACTGATGGGCACTACATGTAAATACTTGCAAATAACAGTAAACTCAGCTCAAAGAAACTGCAGGGAGGTTTTAAGTGAACTCGACAGCTGTTTGTCCAGTGTCTTGTTTCTGACAGACTCAATCAGGTACTGTCTGAGCTCCTAAAGATGTCCAGATCTGAGGTTGTGATGTTTATTCTCTATTTTCAGCTTTCCAAAATACAACTCATGAATGCTGCAAGATAAGGTTGTCAAATTTTAAATATATCAGGGGATTCATACCCTGTTGTCCACTGGCTGTCTTCTTCTGTTTTGCTTACAAATCCATAATATAAATTAAATGCCATGAAAGTGGTTATTATCTTTTTTTTTTTCATTCAGATTCTCTGGATCTGTTATTTGCAGCTAATTTTATTTCCACCACTATTGTCTGAAAGGATGGGAGGCGATTACAGGTGCATTCACTAAAACTATGTATCCTTTTCAATTACATTCACACTGAGCTTTGAAAGTTGGCAGTTTGGTCTTTATTATGAGAAAATAATTTTTACAAAGACATATTGAAATGGAATGAGTATTTGGGGGGGAGAGGAGGGAGGGTTTGTGGCTACCTAATTACAAGGCTGAAATTGCAACTATTTGTAATGCTGTCCTTGTACAACATACGGCACCAGTGTCAGCGTTGTTCAACATGCTTCAACACAGATTTATTACCCAGAAAAATTTAATAGTGGTAAATGTTTAATTTATAGCTTCATTTAAAAATATTAATCTAATAGCAAGGCAGATGGATGGAAACTAGTTTCCATTTCCTTACGCAGGGCTTTATGCCATGTTGCAAACATTGCTGTCTTCAGCTAGGAATATTCATCTACTGAGGTCAATACAAAATGCAAATTTACTTCAATGATACAAAAATCAATTCTTAAAATCTGTGATGTCCCCAAAGCTTTCAAGATAGTTTATTAATGTCAGTTGATGAAGCCCCACAAAGATTCTGCTGGGTGTAAAGAAAAGACTAAACCAAGGTGAAAGAGTCAAGAGTTCACAAAAGGAAGAAAGAAATGCAAATATGTTCAGCTTTCTTGTGTTGTTATTCTTATAAGACAAATGACCATACGCAAAAGTACAGCATAAAATTCAATAGAAACATAATGAGCTTAAATGGGATTTTGTTCATCTTTTCACAACCAACTTCTTTCCGCCTATGAAGCAGCATCAAGGGTCACATTAGACACAGCTACCACTGAACATCAAAGGCAGTCTCTCAAAACTCACTGTGCATCAAACAAATAATTGATGTAAAAAGAAAGGATCTACACATCATATTTCGCTCAAGCAAAGGGCATTCAGCCAAATCCCTGGAGCAATTCTACATTGCAAAAACTAAACTATATTTACTGTTTTCCCCATTTACTCATTTTAGTCTTCCATCCAACTCCATGACACCTTAAGCCTTTCAATACAGTCAAAACAGAACATAAACAAATGTGTGAGTTTCCACAATGAAGACACTCACGCATAAATTGCATGGTAAGATGGTGCACTGTCACAGCTAAATATCACAGAAGTTCCTATGCCTGTGCAGAGCCTGCAGAAAAGTGTAGTATTAAACTTCTGGAGTTTTTCCTAGCACATAAAATTCAATCTTAAATGATCTGAAATGAGTCAAGTATTTAACATTTTCTAGGTTTACATATCTGTCACTTCTGCATGTATGTTTTGCTTCCTTTCCATCAAGAAAAGGTGCAATTCCATTGACACGAGTGCCGTGGAAACCAGACCATTTTTCAGAGGAAAGTCATAAAAGAGATGATTGTTCCATTATCAGCATTGAAAACAGGACTTAAAAGAACATATATTGGTGCCTGCAAAATACTATCTCAGTAGCAGCTTTCATGACCTGTCAGGAAAAGAAACATACCCAATGAAAGCCATGGTAACCACTTCTAGGAAAGCGTAAACAAATCCTTTTTGTCAAACCTCTGAAGTCTGCCAAGAGCTCTAATATAATTAGCAAAGGTTTCTTTGACAGGGCAAGCGAATCTAGCAGTTACTGGGTTGGGCTGAGATGAAACAGTTGAGAGCCGATTCTGAGAGTCTGCCACTGACCAAGCAAGCAGTCTTGGGCAGCTCACTGTTCAGTCTGAGAAACACTCGTGTCTGCCCAGGAGCTCCTGTGCCTTTTGAACAGCATTTATCCTCACATCCTTCCAGACAAAGTAAAACTTCCAGAGCACCAAGGAAGAAAGCTTAGTTTGGAAAGTTTATACACATACATGACATACACATATATTCTGTAATACTTTTAATTTTTATTACCCTCCCAAAATCTGGCTGAGCATTTGGCAGGCCCAGCTGAAGCCAATGCCAAAATCCATGCTGACAACTCGACAACTACCTGCACCCCAGGCAGCACATTTATAGCAATCTGAACTGAACCCAAACCATGTTGCATCAATACTACAAACCCAGATTTGAAATGCCATGATAAGATTCACACCGTAACTGCATTTAGAGTACTGCATTCTCCCTGAGAAGGAACATGCAATATTTCTGAGCAGAGAGGTTTACAATTTTTCATGAGACTTGTGATGTAACAAAAGCCCTAGTGGTCCTTTTTCACACTGTACAGTGCAGAGCATGAAACTGAAATATAGAAATAGCAATAAGGAAATTTACAGCCTGAAAAATAATATGCCTTTTTGTTTCATTGCTGCTGTAGATGAACTCCTAAACAATGCCCCTGATTGACAGAGAACCCCATTATTGTGTCCATGCAATAAACTAACCCATCCCAGTACTTCAGTGAATGATAAGTCCCTTTACAACTGCATTTATTCTACAAAAAGCTAAAACAACTAATAGGCTGGCACAGTTGAAAGGGCTCTAGTCAGTCTCTGCACTGGGTACCATCAGCATGACGTAGTTTCAGAAGAATTTTTCACAGAAGTAATCAGGGGAATAGAAGAAAGCTCTTAACTCCATTTAATTGTTGTAGCATATGTAATTGTACCTCTGTACCTCATCTTTACTAGAGCACAATACCTAGAAATAGCCCAACAGAGTAAATATTTTGACCATTATTTAGACAAAGGATAGACAGATGGAAATTTTTCTTTTCCCTACAGCCTGTCCTATCTTAGTTATCTAAAACACTTTAGAGTTCAGCAAGTTAAACATTAGCAGACAAGCAGCTATAGCTGAAAGCCAGCTGGGAACAGCCAGGTCCCAATCCTGAAATGTGTTTATCTGCAAAAAGTGAGAAAGTTATTAACCACTATTGGCTTCATTGCTCTCATTTCACAAGTTTTCTGGAGAGAGCATGAATTCATAAGGAAGGAGATTGGGAAAAAAAAAAAATTAAAAAAATCTACATTTCTTGCTTCTGGGCATCAGGTATGAGAAGGAATGTCAATTAGAAAAAATTGTCTAAATGCCTGACTAGTGTAGGGAGGTGGACTTCAACATAATCAAATTATTGCCTTAGTTTCAAAAGATAAATTTGTTCTTTATCATTTCATATTAATTTGGTCAAGTATTATTCCCAATTTAAAGCTGAATTAAAAACATTTGTGCTTTTCTTCTAAAATCTTCAAATGAACATCTGTTTTCCTCAAAGCCTGTTAAAAACAATGAAAGGAGTCTCCAGCTACACTCCCTTTGTTCTCCTTTTTTTTCCTCACAAGGGTTTTGCTAGCCTAATTAACTGACATGCGTCATCCCATTTTTAAAAAATTACATGCTTCAAATGCATCAACAACTGAAAGAAATATAACAACAAAGAACTAAACTACACAGAGAGACTACCTTGAAAAGGTTAGTAAAGACAAATCAAGGATTAAAGCAGGAATGTCATACATTTTACTCATGGCAGTAGGCTGAGCAGCACAGTAGGGATACTGGTTTTTTAAAAACTTTTCTGGGAAATACTGTTTCATCCTATAAATCAGCATAGGAGTTGTTTTGAGGTTGGCCAAGTAACCAGTGATCAAGGGGAGGGCACCATGTTCCCGAAGAGTTTTGTTAATTATCCTAAATGGGGATAACAACTTGCAGCTCCATTCATCAGAAAAGTTGGCATTTCAAAATCCTCCCACAGATACCAAAATCCCAGAGGCCAAACCCTTCCTTTACCCCTCAGCCTCTCTATCTTTCATCATCTTGAGTTGGCCGTACACTTTCAAAAGCGGTAGCTGAGCACAGACAAACAGGAGCATGTGACGTGGTCTTCACAAAGCACATAGTGAGATTTATTGCAAATTACAGGCAAACTCATTTAATTTTCACAGCTGAACATGCCCTTATTCAATGTTTGCCAGAAAATTGCTGAAATCCATTTTATGTCTGCATCATTAACTTGTGCCGGGGCTTTAGTCTTCATTTTCTCAATCCACTTATTCCCAAAACCCAAACAGCTTCGAGCATGCAGGTTGACACCCCCTTTTAATATTTCTATTTTATTTGCATCCAAAACCATTGACTCATATTCTTCCGCTGGATCTTAAGCCATCAAGATCAGACAGCTAAGACCCAAACGCTTTTAACACACCCTCTCTTACTCTTAGGAACTTTACATCTTGGGTCACAAACTGGAATTTGTTGTTACAGAAGTCTGTGGAGGCAAATATTTCCAATAGGTCCAAATTAATAAGTAACATGGGGGTATGGGGAGGAAGAGTATCCTTGCCTTTTTTCTTTAATATTTCTAATCCATTAAATGGATGCTGAGGAGATGTTGAGCAGTACAGGGTGGCCAGGTTTGTCTACTGTCCCCTGCCATCATCAGAGGCAGGGAATGTATGTATGACCCAGCAGTGAAGTTGCTATTGTTATTTTTCTTTCCCTGAAGACACCTTTTTTAACTCCGTCATTTATTTTACCCCAAATTGATCACTGTCTCTTGCTTTTCTTCTCAGTTGTAGCAAAACTTTCTAGTCTAAAAAATACCTTATTTTTTAATAACAAATAGTTCACTTTGTTTTTCTGTCTCATCTTGATGAGCCATTTTACTTCCTCCATGTAAAGATCATGCTTGCTGCTAAAGCAGCACTCTACCTGAGTGTCCAGCGCTGTGACAAACTGAGTGCAGGACTGCAAACTAAAGAAATAGTAATTTAGGACTGGGGCTACTTCATTGCAGTCATATTGCAAGGAGCATGATTCCACAGGTTTAAAAACCAGATGAAATGTCTACATATCATACGAAGTATTACGTAGTCAAAGTCAGAACTGCAGCTGAAGCATGCAAGCCAACAGCTAATGCAAGTCACACAGCCTAGCACTTGGCTACTTGAGAGATGAATATTCTGTAAGAAGACCCAGTTGAGTTCAGCCTTATGTGATAGACCCAGACACACACATGCACACAACATCAAGGAACCAGATAATAACAGAATATTAAGCCATCACCATATACCCTACAACTTAGCAAGATCTGGTGAACCTCTAGGAAGAGGTCAGAGAGAATTTCTGAATTCAAGCTTGAAGTTCTACTCAAGGCAAAGAGAATAATTTTACCTTCTCATCTGGAAGATATGCTTGTCTAATAAATATTTTCATGCACAAGAAATGCACCCATGTCCTTGTACTATGACTTCAGAGCTCACTCTGTCAAATTACAGTCATTTTAAACAGAAGGAACAAAGATTGTTATGTATGCCTAAAGTAATAATACACAGGGGTGTTTGCTAATCTTCACCTATTTCCTTCACAAGAATCTAAAGCCTGTGTGGTTGAGTCTCTTCTAAATGCATTTTTATATAATTCAGAAAGTAAATATACGGAAAAATACATATTATTTAAGTATATGATATCCAACAGAATTTTTAAATGTTCAGTATATATATTTAATATTAAAATACTACATTTAAGAATATAATAAGTTTTAAATATTTTTTCATATACATATATCATAGCACATATATATATATAAAAATAGTGTTGAAATATCTATAAGAAAATTATGGATGATATCCAAATGCATTAAGCACATAATTAGTTAAGATAAATAGTCCTTAAATTATTCAGATTTATTATTCAATTTTGCTAGAAAGCATATTTACATGAAAAAGATAGGTTTTTAAGACATGAAACTGGATATAAATCATTAACCAGAAAACCACACTTCTCACTCTGAAACTATTGAACTAGAAGTATTAATGATGAATTAGAAGTATAACTGACGGAGGATTTTGAAGCATACCATTAGAAAGTGGCAAAAAAAAAAAAAAAAAAAGGAAAAAATTGTGTAGAACTTCATTTACATATTAGGATTTAATATTTGTGTCCAATTACTCCTTTACAAATGAAACCCTTACAGAAACCTCCTCAAATATTGGTATCCTTAGGCCATGTAGGGCACAAAGTTTAAAACACAGCACAAGTAAATTGTATCTCTTGTACAGCATTTTTTTCCTATAGGTTCAAAACTACTTTAAAAAGGTGATGATCCCTATTTGACAGATGGGAAAAGAAGAAACAGAAGCAAGATAAAGTAATCTCCTGAAGTTAGACCTTCTATCACAGCCCGGAACAGAAAGCACTGCTTTCTGTATCTGTGACCAACCAGAAAACTCTCCCCGTGTGAAGATGAATCGTGTAAGTCTCCTTTTAAATAGAGGTGCAAAGACCAACCGTTGCTTACGGTTGTCCGTAGGAATATGTTTCATCTTGGATATGTTTTAAGGAGGAGGTCAATATCATTAAGATTATTCTTACAAAGTGGAAACTCAGGCAGGCAGCACAGTAATGGCCTGCCAAGGTCCAAGGTCAACCAGCAAGCAAGAGACAGAGCTGGGAAGTGAAATCCAGACAGCTCAGTCTAGTCACGTGCCCAACATCTAAGCTCAGAAATGCTTACAGAGGGCATACAGTGCTGAAATAAAACTCCAGATAAGTCATGTGTGCCATGTTCAACATTTAGGGTTTTTTTCTTACCTACTGATTTTATTTTTCAAGTCTTTTTATTTAAGAAACAGTAGAGTGTCTGTCTTTCTCACTGCCCTCCCCCCCCCAAACTTTTAAAAAGGTGGGATCTCTGTGTAACCAGGCAGAGAATTCACAAAAAAAGTCTGAAACTTAAAATGAAGTTTAAGTTTTAATTATTTGAAACCCGTGTGCTATCGTTACAACGTAATACATTATTCATCTTAATTGCAAGTATCTCATTTCCAATATAATGCCAATATTTTCATAAGCATGAAACATCCTTCCCTTGATTACAGGTTTTAAAATACATATTTTATTGGGTTAACTGATGTCTGCTCATCAATAACTCATTCAAATGTGCTGAATAACCTTGCTCTTCTATATTTCTGCTTGGGTCTAACCGGCAGATAATATGGAAAGGAAGATCAATGATGGACAGAAGTGAACTGTTCCATACTACAAGTTGCCCATGTCTTTAATCACCAGTGTTGTCAAAGACAATGTAACTAAGAAAATCTTTAATCATTATTAGTAAACTTGATGAGTATTGAAAAAAAATAAATTGTAACAGGCAGAACTTGAGTGATGGCAACTATCAGTCATTAATGTTTCAAACTGAAAGGCATTTTCCATGTATCATATATTACACCAAATTAAATACATGTCAGCCAGTCAAATAAAGGACATTGATTCATTGATAGAAGGCCCAAAGACAAATAGTACATCTGAATGAGTCCATCAGTCTTTACAGAGTTATTTAAAACAGAGCAACAGTATTTATTAAAAGTTTGAATTTGCCTTTGGTTGGTTAATGTAGGTTGTTCCCCGTTCAAATCAGATGAGAGCTTAAGAAAGTTATCTGAGGTCATCTCTGTGCTACACCACTTTCCATCTGCTAATTTCCATCCAGTAATATTCTTTTACACTGTTACCCACTTTGCTTCATCACCTTGTGATTAGACAAGTTGCAGATATACTTTATCCTTCCTTTATTCAATTTCCTGCTATACATACAAAAAAACCCCAAAACTTCTCTAGAGCTGACCAATTGTGAAAGTTTGCAGAACAGTACAAACAAAACCACAGTACTTCTGTGTTAGGTAAAAGAACTTGAAGAGATCAAAGTGAGAAAAATTTTCAAAAGCCAAGAAAAACTAGTAGCAAGAAGAATGTAAATGATGGAATTGTATTCAGCAAGATGATTAATGAAAGGGAAAGTAATAGAAATGCTCTAAGCAGCCTTTGAGTTATTTTGTTTGCCTCACAGCACAATAATAGAACATTTAGTTTATTTAATGTCACATGAAAAAAAATTTTATTACAGAAATCACCAAGATCAAGAATTTAGTGAGCTTTAAAAATAACTGACCCTAAATCAGACATAAAAAAAATGTAGAATTAATAAAAAATTAATTATAATAAATATTTCGGAACTAGTTGCAAATGTAATGTTACAGGTCCTCACTCCAAGAGTATCAGTAACTTTAGCAAGTGAATTTATCTCTGCCAGTGTTCTCATGATTTCCTCCAGCCTACGTGGTGCTGGGCACCAAAAAAACTGATTTCACATAATGAGCTCTAGGGTCTGTTGTGGCCAGGCCGTTGCTACACTGCAACGCTTCAGAGCCAAAAGTGTCAATTCACCCACCCCAGGACAACTGAGGCCATCAGGAACAGATGACTGAGATCATAATGATTCATTTCTTGGGTCTTAGCAATTGTTGTATGCACTCCAGGGAATGCAAGGGTGATTTCAGAGGTACAAGCAGCCTGCCACACTGAACATCTCTCAGGAGGTAATTACTTTTGGTCAATACCAACTTCTGTACTGCCGTCTGGCAAGTGTTTGCCTAAAAAACAAGACACTAATAAAAAGTGATTACCTTATTTGCCCATTGTTAGGCAAAGAACGCTGCCCCCACCACACCACAGCTGGGAATTTGCTTTCTGAGGGAACCAAGACCAGCAGCAAGGAAGCCTTGGGGCAGTCATGAGAAAATAAAAGACAAGGAAAGAACTAAGAGGAGGATTTTCATGGCCTCTAATTTGAAATCCTATTCTAGGAATGAAAACTTAGCCCTGGAAAATGAATGCAATCTGACACAGCAAAATCTGCCTCAGATTCGAGCTCAAGTAGATGTGAAGATACAGACCTGGGACTGGAGAAGAAGAATTTCCTATGGCCTGATAGAAGCAGAAATCCTTAAGTCTTCAAGTGTTCAGGGTCTGGGGGCCAAAGGAAATCCAACCCTGTATTTCAGTCAAAGCAAATTTTTAGTTCCACCAGTTGTGACAAAAAAACAAGCTTTCAGTATGTGAGCTGAGAGTAAGAGATGTCACAGCACTTCACTGAGCCTGCAGTCAGCCTGGAAGAGTAAAGTGACACCAGGAATTCCCCTTGGCCCTTTCTGAACACACATTTTTAGAACCTGCAGCCCTGGTGCATTGGTATCAGCAGAGGAAAAACTTTGTTTATCACAGAAATTAATAGTGCTACTTCAGAAGGTGTTCCACTCCAAAGTGCTAGGTGTTCATCCGTACACACCCTCATAACCATTACTTCTTCTCTAGACATGAGAGAAAGAAGGTCTTTGTGTTATAAGGTCCTGCTATACAAGGTCCTAAAGTCATTCTGGCATCTGAATTTCCCCCTCCTCCAAGATTTTCTTTAGTTTTATCTTTAGTTTAACTAAAGATTTCCTTTAGTTTTAGATTTTCCTTTAGGTTTTTTTCCCTATTTTTTTTTCCAATGGCATTTATCTCTGATTGACAAACTCTGTTGACTTTAAGTGCCATGGAATCAGCTCTAACCAATCTTCAAACTGATATATGGCTTAGGCTTGTGCAAGAATTCCCTAAAGAACAATTCAGCACAACAAGGTAAACTGAAGTAACTGCATTATAGTCTTCTGCTTTATTAACAGAGGACTCCATTTCACCTAATTTCTCTTACACAGTAAACACATGGGTTTGCATGACAAAACAAACCCATTTCTATTTGACTGACATCAACAGTTCAGCTCCTTGATTTTTTAGGAGTAATGATAAAAACAGTGCAGAGCCTGTCTCACTCACTGACGAAGAGATAAAGCATCTGAACTGTACTTTATTTTTGAAAGAACATGAAATAATGATAGCTCTACTACAAATCAAGCAAGGGATAGAAGGGCCTGAAAGACACTAATGTTCAAAAGTGCATATATGTGAGACAGCTGCATCTGTAAACAACTGTGCATTTAGGTATTTTCTATTGATCTGTTTCTCCCAAGACCCAGCCAAGCTCTTAGAGGCAGGCAGGACAACTAATGATTCGTAAAGAAGTTGAAATAACAAGCCATAAGGTTAAATCAGAGATTGGTTAATTTAGTATAATCTAGCTATCAACTTTCTCATTAGGAAAAAACACTCTGTGATAAAACACTGAATTAAGACAGTAAAATAAAATCTGTCAAATGCCTCTGGCACTCTCTGCACACATTCTGTAGATATGACAAGTTTGTATTGGCTGCTTGGGTTTTTTTGATGGCTAATGGCAGAAAGTGTGATCTGATACTAAGTACATTTTAAATCATTCATAAATAATTTATCAACTTAAATTCTTATTATCAATTTTGTCTAAGAGAGGCAATGCTATTAAGTAGAGCTCCTGGTATTTTCCAATTGTCTACTTATCTCAAAAGGAGCATTTACACGGCTAAAACCATTTCGGTCCTAAAAATAAGGATCATCCAACCAATTTTGAGATCCAGTCAGACAAAAGAAACATGGAAATCTGTGTTGTATTTTTTAAAGTATTATTCCAAAGCAAGAGCTGTTGAGAACTCCGGAGTCTGAGAAATGAGGATGAACACTGGAATCACTTCAGAGAGAATATAACTGGAGAGTAAAAAAGATAAAATAGAACCCAAATTTCAGAGGAAAATAAAATGGTGCCGTTACCAAAAGTCCTATATTTTACTGGACAGAGCACTTTACTGGCTGCATTTATTGATTTCTCTATCAAACCCCTAAATTAAAAGATTTTCTTAAAACTATGCCGTTGCATGGAAAAATCAAAGTTCGCTAAAAAAGTAAAAGCAGAGAGAGATGGGCTTGGGAAGTCTCCAAGTCAGGTAATGCAAAGAAAATTAAATCAAGAAAACAAATAACGAGGTCCCTACACGAAGACCAAGGGAATTTGGAACTACCAGAGACATGTAATAACAGATATATACCCAGGTAAACCCTGCAATAAACCCATTAGCTTTCTCAGTCAGAACTCTCCTCCTCTTGCAATCCCAGATTTTAGCAAATATTAAGGTGAACTTAATATTTCAGTCAGACATGGAAGATGCCACGCACTGAAGATGTCTGGAAATGTTGCTTATTTGTTGACAAGTAGACATTCTACCCAAAACTAGGAGATTTTCTTTCAAATGGCACTAAAAATTATATACAGGGCAGTTTGCACAATTTTCTAACAACGCTGATAAACTGTCTAAATGCACAATAAAGTATTCAGGTATGAAAAGGGTAGTTATACGTCCAACACCTAATTATGAGTCCAGCTGTAACTCCATGTTAAAAATATATAATTATTGTCTATGCGTATAAATTCATACTATATAACTATACTCATACTTTATAACTACAAATAAGTCAATATACATTATTCTCATCATATCTGGTATAAAAAGTATGTAAAAACAAATGTTCAGGTCTTCATACACATGTATCCAAAAGTGCTTATGAATTTGAAGAAACTCATTTATAACCATAACAACGCAGCTAACGAACCAGATTTCTATTGGTAGTATTTTTAATAGCTTATATCATACTTCATTTGGTAATCTTAAAGGGAATTTACTATTTACTGGCAGAACGAGCAGCTTACTCAAACCCTTCTCACTGAATTATATTTAAAATTCACTATTTGCTCATAAATATTTAAATTAAATACAAACAGGATTTTTGCAAGGCAAACCAAAAAGACTCCCAAAACAGACACAAGTCCCTGCAATCTCTCTCCAAACTTATAATTTGTTTTTCATCACAAGTTTGCCTTCTCAATGCTTTAGGGTTATATAATATATATATGTGTACATATATATATAGTAGCCGAACAATAGTGCTGGCAACATTCAAATTATGAAACAAGCAGAAGTTCAGGAAATTCAATATGATTGTTGAACCCTGACCCTCCATGACACAATTGTTCTTAGACATCAATGGACGTCTCCAAACATTCATTTATCTGTGTTAGTGTTACTGTCTTCTACACAAACCAAGAAGTCCTCAATTTTCAGTCTCAGCAGTTTAGAATTTCTATCTTTGAGGGCTTAAGGGTGAAATTCATCCTTTTTTACACAGTTAGTCTCCCATTTAATCCTGCTGACCTCCTGGACAGAAATATAACATGAATATTAACATTACGATGTGTTTGTGCAGATGGTGCTTCCTGATCCCAAAAGGCATTTCCCCAAAATCTAACAAAACCCTGTGACCCTGCAGCCCTTCTTGATGCTCTTTACCTGTTTTCAAACTATTCTTTAAACATCAACAAGCACCCTCAGCAGCACATTCTGAATTCTCATCTTCACACTTTTTTGCTACTGTCCCATGAGGTGTGATTTTGTCTTTGATGCACAGTCAATTTTTTTCAAATATTTTTCTCCCAAATGATCTGGAAGAGTTTCAAGAGAATTAGAGAAAAAATATAGCTCTTTTCCTGCTCTCAGGAAAAAAAAAAAAATCTGCTCTTGTTTTGAAGAAAAATGCAATAAATACACAACCAGACAGCTCTTTGCATATATGTCTTAGTTCCCTATGACCAGACGTTCTTCTAATCTTGGAAGGAAAAGACTGAGAGACCCTCACCTGTACCCCAGCCTACAGAGCTCTTGTTTTGCCATGGAATTATAGGGCTGCACTCAGAAAAGAGAGCGACAGAGAGCACTTCAAAAGCCTAATATAGACCAGGTGGAAAAGTGGCAATTTCCACTTTCCATGGAATGCTGCCATTCTATGCCTTGTTCAGCCTAACTGTGGTCCTTGACACCCAGGAGCCTGTTGATGTGCTGTGGTGGAGCTGCTTTGCCGAACGTGCATGTGCTGCTGGAGACCGAGGGGGAACGCACTGCTAAAGGAAAGTATTGGTTTTATCACAAGGTTTGGAAACATCTCGAGGGAAGATGGGTGGTTTTCTGGTTGGTTTGGGGTGTTTTTTAATTCTATTCCATCCCCAAAACCCACCTTTAAAAAAATACAACTGTAAAATTGAAAACTCCTTTTTTGAGGGGATTAGGGAGAAGAATTGCTTATGCTGATTATGAACCTGGGAAGAGTGAACCTGGCTGTGGAGACAGGTACTCGTGGGCTCCTGTACTCGGGCAAAGGTGTTGAACAGAGGAACGTGTAGTCCAAGTATTAACTAGGAACCTAAGGGGTGAACAGTGGGCACAGGCACTTCCAGAGACTTAAAATACCTGTGGTGAAAATGGCTGGCAATTCAGCAAACAGGCAGTAGTAGCAACTGCCCATTATCAGGTCACCACCAGATCACCGTTTTCATTCAAGATAATAATAAAGATTTCAAGTAATTTTTTAATATATATATATATTCACACATGCCACCCGCACTACTACAATAAAAAAGACGGAAACACCAGTACATGGCTCTATTATCAGCAGCAGCATGTTGCTGTGAACAACCCAACCCACCACCTAAAATCTGCATTCCAAAAGCCATCTCAAAAGCCAGTATTGCTTGTATTGGTCAATAACACATTCTACTCCAGGATCAGCTGTGGAAGAAAATTATTTGAAGCAACCCAAGAAAAGCAAGAGTTCGTACCTTTTATAAGAGCTTCTTCAATGAAGGCAAAGAATATTAGAGAATACAGTGAAAATATTATACTCAGCGGTAATCTGGCTGAGCCACACTGACATTTAAAACCTTTCTCTGGGTAAAGTAGATCTAAAAGTCTGTGATCATTCAAAATGAAGCACGGTCAAAAAGAGGATTTTCCCTTTGACAATATATGGCAGGATTTCATTATATATTGCAGAGCTACAATATGGGGGATCTAACATTGCTCATTGTCTCAAATCAACAGATTAAGTTGCACTGTATTAAAGGTGTAAAATATATGCTTATTTAAATTTCTTAATGGTTTATGTCATTATGACATCACTCAAAAATGTCAAGAATTGGAATTTTCACTGCCAGTGAAAGCACTGAAGCTGTTCCAGATTTCACAAAAAAATCTGCAACTCGTTTTGCCTGTTACACAAAAAAAACAAATTAGTGATAGTTCGTGTTACTCTGTTGGATATTGATAAGAAATGGCTTACAAGACTGATCAGTGAAAACAAAGCAAATACATCTAAATTTCCTCATGAGCTAGTCACTGCTTGTGGTCAAGAAAGCACAATGGATTATTGTTTAAATAACTTAAAAATTCTATGTACTTAAAAGCAAAAGCAAAATTCTGTCCTGGAACATCACCGATTCTAGGACGTTACCACAGAGGAAAAAAGAAATAATGTATTTCTCCTCCAACATTATATAATCTCAAAAGATAAAGCACAGAATTGCAGAGGTGGCTGAGCCCTCAATACAAACTTGGCTGAATCCAGGATTCTCACCAAGAATATTTCTGATGTTAGAATGGAGTTTTACAGAGGCAGAGTATGCAGAGAGCACGAAGAGGAAAGCAAGGTCAAACTCAAATGAGGAGATTGGCACCATGTCTCTGGCTACCTTTGCTGCCAGAATTCTGGGTGAATAGACTCTACTTTAACCTTTCCAGATGCCATCCTGCCAATATAAAGCAGCAGAAAATGCACAAAACCAGCCATTTTGATATAGTTCTCTTGCACAGAAGAGAACTTCATGTACCCTTGTCAAGATAACAAAGAGCTGGAGAGAGTTTGCATGGGATTTTCTTCAATAACATTTTGATATTCTTTAGGAGATTTAGCTGATGAGCAGAAATTCCCTATTTGAATGAGGGCAAGACAAATGTGACTATGCCATTCTCTCTTGCTCTTGTCTCAGATGCAGATGATGTTAGTTTGCCCAGGTTTTTTAAAGACAAACCCTATTCCCTTGCCTTCATTCTTGTGCAGGACCAAGGGAGAGTAACACAAGACTGAGAAACAATGTACACCACAAATAGGCAGGTTCAGGAGAAGGGCAGTGCTTCAGAATTATTATTTTTTCTCCCAACATTAACACACTGTATGGGAACATGTCATTCTTGATAACTGAAGAATTTGTTGGTTAACAAAAAGGTTTTCAAAAAATTCTCAAACCCTCAGACGGACATTTCAAACCCAAGAAACTGACACGACTCTCTTCTAACAAACACCTGACTTGCCCAGTTATCTAAATCACCCATCCCCTTAGTTTGTCTTATTCTCTTTGTCTCTGGTATCTTACAAGCATTAACGGATTCTACCCTCACACTTTTCCAGTGATAGGAAAAAGCGGTCCCTGAAATATTGATATAGTCATACCTCTACTGCAAATAGAGGCTCCATATCCCTGATCTAGAAGATTAGCAACAGCTTTAGGACTGCTTATATTAACAAGCAAGTAATAAGCATTACCAAAAGCAGTGGCATACATGCTATGATTTCCCACACTACACTGTCTTTATTAAAGCAGCTGAAACATCACTGCACTCTTATTCTTTAAACTTCATTTAGTTGTTTTAAAAAATTGAGTACCAAAGTACTTTTCTAGCTTGCACCTTTTTGTTCTTTATTTGCTCAACTGTTTTTTTGTCCTTACAAGTCCCTGTGGCTAGGTTGCCTATCCTTCCACAAGCAAGTGACAGTGATAAACAATGAAATCCAGAGTCCTTGGAAAGCTGCTGCATCTTGGCAGGAACACTTTGCTGAAGTAATGATGATTCCAATAAGCAAACAGGCATGTTCATTTGCAAATCAATACCAATGAGCTGAGGGGGAAATAAGGGGGTGCCATTACGCTCAAGAGCGGTCCAGCGGCCTCTTGATTTAACTGTTTGCCCACCACCACTGACAGCGTTCACAGCTCCAGTGCTGTGCTAAAACCACTAGGTAGGACCTAAGTGTTCACTTCTAATTACAGCAGTCAACAAGAAAGCTTCAGTAGTTTAGGGGTGTCTTGTGGGTTTGTGTGGTTTTGGTTTTTTAGTTTGTTTTTTTTTGACAAATTTTTGTCAAGGTGACAAGAAATACATAAGCATAGCTCATGAACACAGGAATTATTTAACTGGATCACTACCTCTCTGCAAAGATTTATATGTACTCTTAATTCTAATTTTAGATTAGCAATTGCAACAGTGCAAACATATCTCATTAAGTGCCTATGTAGATCATTTTAACATCAGCAGCACTATTATTTACTGTAAGGATCTCTGGAACTCTTTATTTATCACAAGGAGTGAGTTAAATTTATCACAAAGGGAAACATTGGAAAGGGCAGTGAAATAAATAGAACAAGAGAAAGACATAAATTCTCTGGCTAGAAAAGCTGAACTTAATTTTTCAAAGTAGCAAAAACCAGACCAGAGATAAAGTTTATGTACACTGTGTTGCGGCCACATCAATGTGACTGCTATGCTCCTGACATACAAGGCAGCTGCTATCAGCAACACAAGCTGGCCGGTACAGCCAGCTTGATACAAGACTTTTCTACTTCAAAGACTGTAGAGCTCAACATTCTCTCTTACATTCACAATAATGACTAATTACAAGCAGCCAACCGGGCCTTTCCTCTTCAGATGCTGGGACAACAAGCCTCGAAATGGCAAAACTGACTCTTCAGCCTCAGGTTATTCACAAATTTGTTGGTGTTTCAACACTTCCACTCAATCATTTCATTCAGGATTGTTTTCCTTTTCATCTGTGACTGCAACATTGCACAAATTTCATTTATAAATCACAACTAACAGTTTCTGCACAAGTCACCATCAAACTATAGATTCTTTTGGGAGCGATGCCTGGCTGTCATTGTCACTCACACTGAAGCATTCCTCACGTCCCCTAAGAGACCTTTGTGCTTGGTGAGGAAGCCAGCACTGGCACAGCTTTTCCCTGCTCACTCGTATTCATGCTTTGACCTTTAATTTTACTTCTTGTGTCTTCACCATTCACAGAAAACTCAGAGCCAACGAGCCTCAGTGAGGTAGTTTTTCTGCACTATTTCTGTTCCATTTGGTCAACACTGAGAGTCCCCTGCATGAAATAATAACCAATTCCAAGAGGCTTTTAAAGATGCAGTTCTTCACCTAGTTTACACTGAAAGATGTCAACACTATTTGCAAATATCAGTAGAGCACATCAGAAATGCGAATGTTCCTAATGAGCTGAAACAGATCAACTCTGAAGAGCTTACACTCTTTTGTTCATTTCTGCTCCAGTATCTTTATTTTTCTGTTCCAGCTGCCCAGAACCCAAACATTTAAACTTTGTTCTTTCATATTTCTGCATACACAAATTCCTCCTCAAGTGACTGACCCGGGCATGGTCTAATACATAAGGTGTATGTGGGTGTGTGTATTTATATATATATATATATGTGTGTATATACACATATACAGCTCATATATATTTTATATATTGTAAATAAGCATATGTATTTTACATTATCTAATATATATTATACATAAGCATATACATTTTACTCAAAATGGTTGGCATGAATATAATGGTTATTAATTGGCTCTATTAAGTAATTAATTATCATTAGTTTTTATATATATTTTTATGGTCCTCCTTTTATTATGATTTTATTTCCTTAGTATTATTTTTAGCACTTCTGCATGCCACAGATTTTTCAGATTGGACACTTCCACTGCTTATTTGCCTTGGATGCTGTAACCATCTTATTTACACAGTGGCATTTCCAGTGTTAGGGTGCCTTGGTTATGGGAGCCATCAGGGATGAGTCTGTCTTGAACTGTGCACTTTTATTAAGTATTCATAACTGTATCCTGGCTGAAGTGCTCTATTTGCTAGGCTGTTCTTACTTTCAATCAAGATGCATTCAGAACCAAAATTGATTTTTAAAATAGGTTGAATGCTAGTATATTTTAGAAAATGAACACTACGGTGTAATGGTTTTTTGTTAGGTGGGTTTTTTATGTGCTGATGTACATCTCAAAATATTCTCTATACTCTTTAATAATTTTATGGGAAAATACATTGGGGAACTTGTAATATTTTCAAGTCAATATACTTCTACTAAACACACAAAGTCATTATCATCCTTCAAGGCTAGAGTTTTTTCCCCCTTTCAATATTATCTAAAAATAATTTTAACATGATTTTTCCTTTGGAAAGCTGGAAGCAAAATATGAATTATATATCAAGATCAATCACTCAAGGTGCTTTCCTAAAGAGTGTCCTTGGAACCCAGTTGCTATTTGCACACACATTAATAAAGTGCAAAGCTTTTAAATCTGATTGCTTCAAGTTGAATGGATGGGTCAGTGCCAAACAAATTGATCTCTTTCACAGTGCATGGTCTACGGCAAACTATAACTCCATTACAGTGAAAGGACTCAATTCAATAAATAAAATACAGATTTTAAAAGTTACCTGAACATCTCTAAATGCTCTGTAGGATTGCACGTGCAAGCAGCATTATTTATCCGAAGCTAAAGCCAACATGCACTATTCAAAGAGAGTTTTAATATTTGACACAGCATGTATGGGTTAAAGGCTGCACGTCTGACAAAAGGATCACTGGAGTGACAGGACGATCAGTTCTGTCAAATGAAACAACCAGGGGTCAGTGGTGGCAAAGACATACCTGGCAGTATCAAATGAAAGGATGACCTTTTGGGCAAGTTCTTGGCTTGACATTTAGAACTTCAGTCCCTGTTTCAGGTGAACTCAGTAAATTGCCTACTTTCTTTATAACCTCAATGCCCCAGCTGGTAAAAAAGGGACTAATAACCCCTTACCTCCACATTTTATGTTCTGTAAGGATAATCATGAGGTACCTGTCTCAATAGGAAGAGATCAACCTTCAAAACTGATCTTTGAATAAAAGCTTTGAAAATCTATCTTAACAAAACCCTGAACGTGCAGTGAACAAAAACAATGCAAACCCAGCAATTCTGTGTATAGAAACCTGATTACATTTCCTTCTATGAAAATTTCAGCATGAAGACTTTTCCAGTAAAAAGACATTACTGAAAACTAAAGCTCCATCAGAAAATGTCCTCAGGACACTAAGTTTATGACCTTTCCCACAGAGGATACTGTCAGATCTGCTTTTATTCCCTTAGTCCTCATACTGCAAAGGAAATTATCCAAAACCTGAAAAATTGTCTTCTTTCCCAATAAGATTACTATGAAAAGTTCTGCACATAGCAGAGCAACCAGGCACAAAAATGAGGAGTATAATCTCTGCTGTCTACGAATACACAGCTTTCCAACGATTGGAGGACAGCGCACAAAACAACTGCACACCTGGTAAGAACTGCAAAGACAAGCAGAGCTGACAGACCACACATTGCCCATTCAAAGAGATGATGCAAGCCCCAGCCCACATAAACTGCTCCCACTGCCAGCCTGTCTTTTCACCGCATTCTTCCTCTCCCTTCTACCTGCAGAGCTTTTAACACACAGTTCACTTAATGGAAATTGTTCCTATGGTCATTAGCCACACCCTAAAATTGTTACTGTCTCCTCTTTGACTTGCCAGATATTTTCAGTAGAGCTGATCACATTTCTTCTTGATCAACTTCCTCTTCCCAGCACCTCCCTCATGGGTTTCCTCGTATGACACTCCAGCACAGTCTCTCCAGGGGATACTTTCTGTGATATTTTCAAGCTCCCAAGGAGGGTCCCACACTGTAATCTTCTTTCTTTACATTAACTTCATCCAGAGAACTAACTAGCAAAAATCCATGGTCATTCACATGCTGATGAGTCTTGATCTACTTCTCTGTGACACATTTTTCATATTCTGTTCAGTCTAAATTGATAGCCTGCTTTCTGGATACCCTCACAAGCTTCATATGGATAATGAGATTTCTCAACTCTTTCCCTTGAGGGAAAGAAAATCCTTGTTTTCAGTCAAAATGAACAGCCAGAACATCAGACCTGCCAATTTGGACTACAACACAAGTCTCATCCTTGACTCTCACTTCTTTCAAAGCTTCTCATCCAGGATAAGTGCAAAATCTCACAGATTCCTTAGACAATAATCTTTCTAATAAATAGTCCTTTTAACCCATATATAATGCTAAAATTCCTTTCCCAGCTCTGATGATATTACATATTGATTACTTCCAAGTTCATCTTTCTGACCTTAAGAATTGCAAGTTCCCCTCATATCTCACTAAAACTTCTGCTACAAAGAGGATCTCTAACCCCTTGCTTTGATCATTTCACCCCCCTCTTCACATTGCTTCAATAGCTCCCTTGTTACCTGTCACATCAAAGATATGCTAACTATCTTCACTTTCAATACTGTATACTTTTTATTCCAATCTTTCAGGTTACCTCTAATTCATCATGAAGATTCTGGCCTTGGTTTCAACCCTTTTCATGTATTCTTATTTATGAAAACATTTCCACAAGTATCTTAAAATCCTTTATTTTATTTTCAAAATGCTGGCTTCTAAAATCCTGGAATGATGACACTACTATTGTGTCACACAACAACATTCATTATCAATCCCTTTTACCGCCCCCACCCCCAGATACTTCTATCTGTCACCTGTAAATGCTGTAAATTCTCTGGGGACACAAATACAGCACCCAGAAACACAACATCCCAAATCGTAACAAGGCACTCAAGTACAGCAAGCATACTAGTTGTAATAGCACCAGCAGTAGGAAAAATAATTATTAGCATAGGACTATGCTCTCTTTCCAAAACAGTTCTTAAACCCTTGCTAATTTTACAGTATTTGCCATCCTCCAAGGTACCAAGTTAAATGAACTGACACGTTGCGCTTTATGCTGACGATACACCGCTCTATGCCTTTGACACAGAACATTCTTTGCCTGAGGAAAAGACAATCTTCTTGCACAGTTCCCACACTGTCCCAAGTTATAAGCTGAATTGAATCAGATCTAACTGCTTTTCCTTGATGAACAAGGTTCACAAATATTTCTTCCCTTGCATTTCTAGAGAGCTCCCTTGACCCTTTATTTTCGACTTTTTTAGGAACTCCAAACTTTCAACTGTGAAGAAAAAGGCATAAAATTCAGAGTTGTCTCCTACACACAGGGCAGCGCTGCATCACGCTAACCTACACTGTGTGCTGCCTGCCAGACACAAAATAACTTGAAGAGGAACAGAGCACCAGTCCTAGGACACCTTGATTGGGATTTATCTTCTCAAACCAAGGTAAATCTCACCCGAGCTTTTACCTCATACACAGACAGCCCTATCCTGTGTGCTGCGAGTAATTAGTGAAGGCTTAGGTAATTTTTCAAATTAGTTTGAAACTAAAAATAAGTCTTGGGTAAATATAATTTTATTTCACCTACTGGAAGTGATTAAAAACCTTCTGTGAAAAGGAGCTGATTTTTGAAGCAGGTGCAAATTATTATCAGCAATAATTACTCATCCCTTCTAAGGATAATGGCCTTCTGCTATAACCTCTGGAACAACTAATGAAATGAATCAGTGGTTCTCTCAGTGCAGCACCGCAGGTCTAGAAGTGTATTTTAAGGGAGAGATGGTTATTCAGAGTCCTGTACTCCAAGAAAATTCCTGTGCTTAGAGACATGGAAAAAAATCAACCTGTACCTACGGTGTGTACACACTGGTGTTGTAGGTTCAAAAGTTTAATACAGAATAATTACAGTATGTATTTTTATAACCCTCAAAGTCAAACTTCTCTAGAACAGTCAGCTGAACAATTCACCAAATTTGTATGAAAAAGTAAAACTAGAAGATGGCAAATAGCTTTTTTTAAGGCCATTACTTTTTTTCTACTTTTTGTAAGGCAAACAGCTTTTTTTAAGGCCATTACTTTTTTTCTAATTTTTGTAAGGCAAACAGCTTTTTTTAAGGCCATTACTTTTTTTCTACTTTTTGTAAGGCAAACACCTTTTCTCATGTACCTGTACTGCTTCTGCCAGTGCCTTACAATAGGCAAACACTGGTATAGTAATGAAATGCAAATGCAGGAGCATATTTAAAATTAATCATCCATAATTAATTAGTAATTTCTCCTTTCTGGTAAATTATACGTAAATTGCAGAAAATTATCCTTGCTGAGAATGATAAAGTCATCTACAGATTTGCAGCATTTCAGAGAAACATTTTGCATATTATGTGTTATAATGACCACAGATATGTCAGTGTTCAATCTCACTCTTCACTACCTTAAAAATACATATGCGTATGATTTTTATCTTTAAATTGCACATTAATCAAGGAGTCACCCAAGCAACTGGAAGTAAAATGATTTGGAAAACAAAGCCATGAAGGAGTAGGTGGAGGCGGGGTTAGTTTTTGGTAGCCTTGTTTTTTTGAGTGCCCACTAGACTTTTCCTGTTTCAGCTCTTGCAAAAGCCAGCACTGAGTAAGACAGCACTAAAGAAGTGCATTGCCTATGGCCCAATACAACATTTGTGTGTTTCCAAGTCATTAATAGCTCCTGTTCCTTCAAAAAAACCCCTACCAAACCAAAAATGCAGCCTCTCCTGACAGCAAGAATCCCCCTCCATCTTAAGGTTAAATCTCTTCAAAGATCTGGATTAACAAATAACAAATAATAAAAAATAATTAGCTAAAAGAATTGGTTAGTTCAAAAACATTAATGAAGCTTATGAAACAAAAGTTAATTTCAGATATTTTAATAATTTTGTCCAGCCAGATATTTGGCAGTTTCCTTTAGACCTGACATCCTTACATGTGGACAGCAGGAAAATTTTGAAATGAATCACGTTTTAGCAACTGAACACCTGCAATAAAACAAGGGCCCAAAAGTACACTGAAGATTAAGCATTTGGAGCAAGAGGAAAGTCTGGTTCCTGTACATACAGATTTAATGACATTTAAAAATACATGATCCCCTACGCATATGTGCCCAGTCATCAGATTCAGAATATGAGCTGGGAAATCTGGTTCCTTCAGACCAGACATATCATTACTGATATCAAGAGACTTAGTAGGACTGCTAGGAAAGCAGGTTCTGGACTCATAAGGACTTTGAGTATCTCTTGCCATTTTTCTCAACTGACCCATGAAGCCTCACAAAACTCCTATCAGTTATTGTTAGAGATGCACAAAACTGGATGAGAGCCTCATGTTTCCCATTATTTCAACATTCAGGTTCAACATCTCATGTAACATCCTAGTAGGGTAAAAAAAAAAAAAGATTTAAAACTGTCACCTAAATATACCAGTAGTGGCAAAAGGAATGCCATTTAAATGAAACTATGTAAGCAATTTATAAAGTCACTTATTCACCATCCCCCCCATTCACAATGTCTACAAATCAGTGTAATTCATTGTCCAAACATATTCACACAGGGATCCAATAGATTGGGATCCTTGTGAAAATAATCCCACCCCTTGGACTAATCACAGTGAAACAAATGTAGGAGGGTTTGTGTTTCAGGATTTTTTTTTGGTCCAGTGGAAAGAAACTTGCTTCAAAGCCAATTTATCCCAAAATGGGAGGGCTTTGTTTTCACTTCAGTTTTAGCAGTTCAGTGAGGTTTGCTTGGGCTTTAATTACAATTATTATTCTCTTTAAGCACAAAGAGTCTCAGCGTACTGAAAATGTCAACAATAGCTAACAAGACTTTAGCTCTAAGGAAGAAATAGAATACCACAGGAGGATTAAGGAGAAATAAGGCGGGCATAATTTAACTTGAACCACTGAAAGAAGAATGTTTTATTTCTACAGTTCCTTTACCAGCACTCACAAATCACTACCAGCTCCTTCAACACAGAAATTGCCTTCTGAAAACAGAAGAGGCATAATATTTTTTCCCAAAATTATTCACCAATATTTCAAGATGTTTATATGCTGCATATAAAACAGAGATATGGACTAATACACTGAATGTTTGCAACATAAAAAAAAAAATAGAGACATGTATGTCAATATGAAATTCTAAGTGCCAGAAAATTAATATTGAACCTTTTTCCTGTTAAATTTTGAAAACTGAAGATCCCTGCTTTCTGAGAAAAACCATTTCGTACAATTGCTTGTGGGTGCAAACTGCTCAAGATGCCATAAATAATTCATTCAGCTCCAGTCAAGTAATAACATGTCACCAGCTGCAGAAGGGAAAAAGAGAAGTCTGGAGCACAGTTCACTAACAAGTGCCAACTGCGAGTGCTCTGGGAGTAAGGTATTCAGCATCCTCAATGACCAGGAATGAAGGAAGGCCAAAAATCACCGTGAAATGATCCCAAAAGCCTAAAACAAAAGCAGGATATCTCTATTTTAAAGAATCAGGCAGAACACTTAGTATGAACTATGGTGAAAGAGAAATAGAGAGCAGTCTTTCCTCTCCATTGGGAACGCAGGGGTTGCTATATAAACAGGGCAGAGATAAATTACAGCTGTTTAAAACATTTAGAGTTATTCTGGAAGTTTTTAGCTTCAGCTCAAATTGGAATTGCAGTGATTCACACAACTCTGCTGCATTGATACAGGAGGTTTGTATTAATTTTTAAAGCAATTAAATTGCTCTCTTTTATAACCTTTTTTTTCACTTATTTACTATCCTGGGCATGCAAAGAGTTCTGCTTTCGGTTGGCTTGCTTCAGGGACATGCATATATACAAGGAACCTTACTGCAGTAAGCTTACTAGCTTAGAGGCAAGGCAGACTCACACGTAACTACAGCATTTTCAAAGATCCACCTCAACAGAAACATTTTTCCCTTCAGTGAAGATGCCAAAAATACAAGTAATGCTGAGTTAAAGGTTTTGTAAAGCCAATAATGCCTTCTCCTTACAAGTCAATAATTACATGCAACTGGGTTACAGCCTCTATTTTACTGGTTTTAAAAAGTAAGGGTTATATATAAATAATTAAAAGAAGGAAGATTAAAGTAAAGTAATTGATATCACATATGGTTATAAAGAAGATTCTCATTAAAATAAAATCATTAAAATCCCAAAACAAACCATACGTCTTCTGTGAAGAATTAAAAAAACAAACCCCAGGTACCACACACCTGCCACAGGAAACTTGAGAAGCTCTGAATTACAAGACCTTTTCCTCCTCTTCAGGTATGTTGTGTCTAAAAAGTACAAAGTCTAAACTTATTCATACAACAAGTGTTTCCAGGTAGGTCTTCAGAAGAACTCCTGGATCATCTAGGACATCCTTCAAAACGATTCAGGAAAGCCTGCTAGCCTAATTTACCGAAGCGTTTTTATCCAGTGAACTCTTGAACACCCTGAGGAATGACGCCTCACTGAACCCTCTTGCCAAGCACTCCCGTTGCCCAACTGACCTCCCTGCTAGAAAGCAGTCCCTGTTTAGCTTCGGGTCATTCCTTCTTGTTGGAGGACCCATGATCCCCTGAAATAATTCCTCCTTCTCCTCTCGTGTTCCTTCTCAGGTATTTGACAGTTGTATTCCCTGAGGCAGGCTGTATATAGTGTGTTCCTGAGACCTCTCTTCACAGGTCCTGCTCTCCCACCCTTTTATCATTTTTGTCAGCTCTTTGAACTTTTTTTCCATTTATTCATTTCACTGTGCAGCCCTTAATGATAAAAGCAATCCATACAAATATACCTCTACTTGCAACCAAAAAAAAAAAAAATCTATCGATTGGTAGGCAAAAGAGAGAGGTGAAACCTGGGTGCCACAAGGAGGGAGCCTTTTGAATCTCAGATTCATGTGTCTGGGCCAAAGAAACTAACAGAATAGCTAAAAGTGACAAATCTCCCCATTTCTGAATTGTTAGTTTTTCTTCTATTCTTTCAATATGTTGCCTTTGCAAGAGGATCGCATGGTCTTCAAACTGCAAAACTGTGTTTGCTGGTATATGTACATCTGTACCAATTGAGACAAATCTATCCAGGATCTTTGCAGGTGGAGAATGGAGCATTTTTCTCAACTGATTAAGGAGGAACACTCTTTACATTAGGTTTGTTTCAGTCCCAAAGTGACCTTTCAATGCAAAATCTAGGTTAGTTAATATTTTGCAAAAGCATTTACCTTCTTTTTTCTGAATAATGGCTGATTCCATGTTTATACCTATACCATTGAAAAGATATTTTTCCTTTCTTCCTCTCTGTATTCTTACAGTCAAAGCAGTTTTTTTAGTAAAATAATAAACCTTGAAAACTTAGGAAATGTCAGTGACTCCTGCTGCAGTAAGTTTGGCACATGACAGAACCAGGCACTGAAATATTAAGAGGGTTAAATGAAAACTAAAGAAATAATCCTAAAATTGAGTTCTTCTAGGATTCAAGGCTTCTTCACGTATGACATGGCAGAATCCCCTAACTTTGTGCATCCAAAGTCAGATGAGATCTCTCTGGCCCACCCAAGAAATGATAAGTGAGGCTGAAATCTGGATCCATATTTTTTAGCAGGAAGAATGTATCACTTGCAATATCAAACCAGGCAAAATAAATTTTGTATCTGCTTTCAATGGCTGATGTCTATGACTTGTGCTAAGAAAAAATTGTTAAAGCTGTTCATATCAGGGTTCAGAGTCCAAACCACTGTTCTTATCTGTGTTCTGCGTTCCACAGGAGGGTCTGTGTGCAACACCTCTTTTTTTAATGAAGAAATGCTATTAGCTAATACACCTTAAAAAATGTAGTTGTAGATTTTCAGACATTTTTATCCTACTACAAAATACCAACTCAGCAACACTGAAAAACTTAATAAAGAACCTCTTTTTCACATGAAATTTTTCATTTCCACAAGTTTGTGGAAACAAAGCATTAAATCCCATTTCATCTCTTTGTTTTTCAGCTTTTATTTCTAACTTGAGTTAAAGAAAAAAAAAAGTGCAAAATATAAAAATAATATCTTTGCATTTTTTTTCTAATGCTTAAGATTTTTTTCTGCAGACCTAAATTTTTCCCCAAAACTGAAGAGAGACATTGTTTCAGAATCTCAAACAAGTTTCAAGGTGCAGAGCTACACTGGCAACAATACTACTAGTATAGAGCTGTATGTTATCTATAGCATGAAATAGTTACTGCAGAAACAAGTAAACCCTTGGAAGGCACTTACTGCCACACACAGTGAACGATGCATTTCTGTAAATTACATACAAATGTATATTTCATTTAAGCTGAGAGCTGTTATTCTAGACTCTCTGAAAATGTGCTGCAGATAATTAGTTCCACATATTGACTGAGATATTGAAGAATTGCAGTTATTTGCTAACTCCACAAAATGTAAGCCCAACTTCTGCCAGAGAAAGATTCTCCCCTACACCTTGCACCTCACATCTCAAGCCTTTTGAGAGTTCCTTTCTAAGATTTAAATTTTCTTTTATAAAGCTTTTCTGAATCAATCAAGATTCAATATAGGAAGATTGCCAAATAAATTACTTTTCATTTCTGCCCACTGTTAAATTCCTGCAGGGAGCTGGAAATATATCAGGGTCATTAGTCTTAATGCCTATAATACACAGTGCTTTAAGGTGAAGTGAGTAGTAAAGCCATTTAATACACGAGCCTCTACACTCCAGACACCTGAGGGTCCTGACAGAGCACTCAACTAACTCTTAACAAATAATTCTGGAGCCTTGAGCACTGAAGGGGGACATACTTTCCACCAAGCTTGAGTCTGCATAAAACATATCTGTAGATTTCTTTTTAACACCTGGTTTGGATACTTTGTTAGGACTCCCTGGAAAGCTAACCTATGTGTATTTCTGCTGGAGGTCTGCTACAAAGCAAGTAAAACAACTGACTGAGCTGTGTGGAGCTTTGAGGGCATCTGCTCCCTCATTCTTCTGCTGGAAATCCCTGTGTATGCTCAAACACTAGTAGAATTTATCCCTGTGCTTAGTCTTTTCCAAACTACCTGTTTGCCCCATTTAGTTCTGATAAAATTTACCTTATTAATTTAAAAATCACTGATGAACATAAAATGTGGATAATTTACTAATGCTGTTATGGTAAAAAACACTTAATGAGCTAATTTGAGTTGATTTTTTTTTTTAATTTTTATTTAGCATGCTTTGATGAAACTAAACTGATAATTGGAAACAGGTCTCACTCACATTTAAATTTCTTGGTTCAGTCTTATAGCTGCTTAGTTATTTAAAAAAAAAAGTTAAAAACCCTACTTCATTGCCAAAATCTTAGCTAATGAATACACTAACTTATACTGAGGCTTCAACTCTCATTCTCAATTCTGACATATAAAGTACTGTAAAATAATTCATTATTTAATATAAGAAATCTGGATAAAACTAATTAATGCCAAAAAATTAGCCCACAGCACAACACTAATTAAAGTTTGCCCAACAGCTACCTCCCTGTCCTAATTAGCCTCATTGATTTCAAGAAACCACTAAGAAATAAAAAGACAAACATATAATTCCCACCTCATATTTGATAAAAAACTCCTTGATTCAACTTTCAAACATCAATAAAGTGCCCTTTTAACATGAATTTGGGCATTTCCACAACAAAGGCATCTCTCTAGGCACATTATGTTTCATTTCTAATGGACTATTGTAGATTTTCTGGTCACTTGTCAACAGCGGTTGAAATCCAGGACAAAATTATTGATACAGAAGACAACCAGATAAAAAAATAATTACTCCAGAGAGCTGTATATTATGCTGAAAGTGCCCATCTGGCTCATGCTGCCCCATTTGCATCAACCACAAAGTATGCATTCCATGGAGCACGTGATCTTTCGATTCTCTGGCACCAGAGTCTCACAATCCCATCCGACATTTAACAAACAGCACTGACAAAATGGCAAAACACGGCATGGTATCTCGTAACAAGTCAAAATAAGTAATAATACACATTTCTGAAACATTGATGATAAAAACAACTGTGCACTGACCTCATTAATAAAAGTCTGGGCTCCCCGTGGGCTCAGCAGTAAGATAGCCCTCCGCAACGTGTCCCGATAGCGGTTCAGCTCTTCCGTTTTCATGGTAGTAAAAAGGTTGGAAAATACTCTGCTGATGTTCCTGTCCACTTTTTGTAATGATACATCAAGTCCCAGTCTTGAGGCCTGATCGAGAAATCCCTGCAGCCCACGTATATCTGTAACACAGGAGGAGGGGGAAAAAAAAAAAGAAAAAAGCCACTGCATCAACCTTCACCAGTTAGGCAAGCATAACTAATTAGGTGGCAAGCATTATTAATTAGGTGGAAAAGATTTTTTTGCTTTTTTTCCTGCAGTGCTATCAGAAGAAGAGTGTTCCACACAGCCACCTTTCATGTCTCCTTCTCTTAGTCAGTGCCAACAGGGAAACTCCATCAATTACCTTTCCCCAGACATCTGTGAATGACTCTTAGCAAGACCCAGTTCATGAATTTGGGTGGCTGTGCAAACCTCCCCAGAAGCTCAAGGCCACAGGGATTAACACAGCACAAACAAAAAGACAGTCCCACCCTGTTGCAATATACTTGTGGTATATAAAGATATGTTGAACTTGTTAAAGTAACCATGCTTCCAAGATGGTGTTTGTGACTTTTTGTGTAACCCTTCTTCTCCCCAAA
>JAYRBT010000178.1:7802748-7893667 GCA_036023395.1 Myiotriccus ornatus
TTGTTTGTAAGACATCCTGTGCTCTCACTGGTTAACTTGTGATCCCCCCAAAACCTACTTAAGCTGTTAACAGAACAGTAAATCCCTCTCTTTGCTTGCATCTCTCCTGCCTGACTGACGGTGCCTGTGCTCTCTGTGGGGGCCATGAGCTTGCCGCGAGGTCGGGGGCCAAGGGGAGGGCACTCACCCCCCGGAGCAAGAGGTAAAGGGAAAGCCTCTGGCCTGGGGTTCCCTCTCCCTATCCAATCTCAAGTTCGTCACCACCCCAACAACATGAGTTCAAATGCAGAAAAACAGGAGTAGACAAATGCTCACCCCTAAACTTTTCTTATTCTACCACAACCTCACGTGCCTGCTTTTTTCAAGAAAAAATTACTATATCCAGAACATACCCAGCCCTCCTTTTGACTTCCCTGTTTTTTTCCTGTCCTATAAATAACCTACCTAACCAGAGGTTTACCACTGACCTGCAAGCCCATGAAACAGTACACAAAGCCCCAGTCTATTAGAATAGAAATCATGCAAACAAGCCCATTCAGAACAGGTTTCTTTGAGCTCTATGCCTCAACTTCAGGATGACTGAAAAAACATATTTCCTTAACCACGTTCTAGAGCATCCACATGGAGTAACACATTTCATATTATGTTCACTCTGAAAGCTGCTTGTTCAAACTGTGCTCTTTTTTCTTGACTCTCAGCATTTTTCTGTAATAAATGTCTGAGGTTTTATTTTGTTGTGAAATTTAGAACAAGGTCAAAGTTTATACTGCACCAGGTTGCTCTCAAAATTAACAGTGACTTGATCACAGCTGTACCATGTTATTACAAGCCCTTAATTTTATGGGAAACATGTAAAACTTGTCTTGAAAAAGAAAGTATTGAAGCCTCTTTTCTCGCATTCATTTCTCACACTTTCATCATTAAACTTCCTCTCGTGGGTAAAGCCAAATGGCTTAAGTTAGAGCACATTTATTGATCCAATAATAAAAATCACTCTTCAGAAAACTTTACTATAACTAAAAATCTCTGTAAATCACATCATAACACCTGGTGGTTTGCTTTTTTTTTTTTTTAGTCAAAGAAATAACCGTCTTCTGATACTGTTCAGAGAGCTGAACCCCCTTCCAACTGAATCAGTAGCAGTCCTTGCTGCCCCACCTGGTGGGCTCTTAAACCATCACCAGTCTTGGTGTTTCATGGCCATAGAATACACATAGAATACACCTTTTGTATCTCCTTGGAAAATGTCGTATGAAACCTGATGTAAGTAATATCTTGTGAGGATATATCAGATAAAGGATTAAGCTCATGAACAAGTGTAATATGTTAAGGTCAACTAGAAAATATCAGATCCAAAAGAAAAGCATTGGAATTCTGTCCAAAGATAGAAACGCTTGTTAAGGTGATTAATTCAGCTTCAGAAATCAGCTGAATTGCAGACACATCAGAAATAATAGAAACTGAGCTAGGATTGTGCCAACCACAGCGGACTCCCTACTGTCTTTTTAACTCTGGTTTAGTTGACATGATCGTCCCTTCAGCCAATCCCCCCATCAGGAAAGGTGAACTCATGAGGGTTTTGCTGGTCTTTGGCTGCTCAATTTAGTCCCCTAAGTCTATAGCAGCTTTATCACATTGTCAAATACATGCTAGACTTGCTTATTGTCCAAAATCCCAAGTAAGTGAGGAAATCAAGGGGTTTATTGCTGTGCAGGCATTTCTGGAAAGCATCAGAAGACTTTAGAACTTGTATAACTGTTAAATATTGCAGGTGTGCTGCAAAAATGACAGTGGCAAACAACTATCATTAACAGGTTAAAGTATTTCACTAAACTTGTCAAAGTAAGTTTGGATTTTGTTAATTTAAATTCAGTAAATTATCATTCATTACTATGCACATTTTATAGATATGTGATGTACAAAACACAGAGATTTTTCTTTTAATGATGTTTAGTCCTCCTGAATTACTGCAGTGCTTGATAAGCAAGTACAAAAGTAAGTAAGAAAACTCCCTTTCTTATGATTTGGTAACAACTTGTCTTTTTGTGTCACCCTCTAAAGTTATCACTGCACAAACAAAAGCTGTTTACAAAAGATTAACTGTGCTGATATTGCTCTAGGTTGGTTTTCTTTTTGCCTTATGTTTTCAGCTGACCTGCTGAACTACTGGTTAGAAATATTCTTGTAGACTAGTGCAAAATACTTGATGCACGTGGTAAGACTATTTGGACTGGGAAGGGCATTTTATATTCCCTTACAAACCTTTCACCCAAGGAAAACAAGCTATTTCCCAGTTTGAAAAATGAAAGAGATTCTGACTTTTTCCAGCTTGAGAAAGCAAAATCTAAGATGGAAGAGACTGTCCAAGCTCAACTGCACAAGCACAATCTGTGAGTTTTTCACAGATATAAATGAATGTGAATTTATTCAGTGTTGGCAATTAAAGAGAGCTGTGTGATGGTATCTTCCTGAATGCTGACATGCCTGCTCCTACATGACGCTGAGGCACTGAGGAAAAGGAGAAGGTTTGGTGGGAGTTCAGAGGTGGAAGTGGGAACTGAAGTGTTTTAGGAGGTGACTGACAATTTTAGGTGCCAGCATAATGGGGTTTTTTTTCACAAGTAATTATTTGCAACCATTACCAAGAGCGCAATCATTTCTTAAAATGTATTAGTAAACAAATACAGAAACACATGCCCATATGCAAAAGCATCTGTTTAAAAGACATAATAAATTAGGCTCAGTTTTATTTTATCTGACATATCACACAAGGAAGTGAGTGCCCTCATTTTTTTCTCCATTTAGTAGATCATAAGTCCATGAAACATTAAAGAAAAACTGAGCTTTGTTCCTGAAACAGAAATATTCACAGATACAGTTGTGAATTTCTTTCCATTTCTCATAATCTAGGACAGCTCACCCTTCATTTCCTTCGACAATAAAAAGAGTTTTATAAAATTCACATAGAATTTCATAAAAATAAAGACTTCTATAAATGCTTCTGTCTGTTAAAATACAATTATTTCCTGTAGATTGTAGGCTTTACAGTGACTTTTTATTACGAAGTTCAGATTCTAACATTAGAGTTATCCTGGACCATTACTAATGAAATGGTGTGCCCCTTTATTTCATGTTTTCTAGGAAAAGTATAGCAATTCAACCTTTCACTTCTGCCTAGAAGATCTGAAAAAGGACAGACCAGTTTACAACCTTCAGCTATCTGCCTGCAGTTTCACAATTCCTTTTGCTCAGGCTGGAGCCTACACTCAACATTAAAATCACATGGTTATATTTCAATTATCTAATTGCCCACCTGAGTTATGCATGCTCAGCATGCAGAGCTTCAGAGGCAATATTTGAAAATTTCCCTTTAGAGAACATGAGTTTCTCAAAGACGATAAAACACACACACATCAGAAGGGAAACTGCACTACAGAAAATGCACTCAGGTGAGCACCTCTCATAGAAGTGACACATAAAACCATATGATAATTGGATATGTTTACAGTACTCTCATGTCAACCACAATCATGTGGAATCAGCAGGTTGGAATTAGAACCAACTCACTAGAGCTTCATAAGAAAAGCAAATTTCGTATGAACTTTGTGCCTCTTCTGTTACATCTGAGTGGAGAGAGAATTTCTGTGGCCCAGAGGTTCTTCCTAATGCTGACAGATATACCATATGTCCTGGTCTGACAACAGAAGAACAAGACAATTTTAGGGATAACTACTACAAGGAGGGAAGGAAAGTCTTGATGCACTGCTAAGATATGAATTCTGTCACTGTGGCTACAAAACTAATGCTTGCCATAAATAGAGGGCTTTATTTTACTATAAGGAATAATGGGATGTAAAATTTCCTGCTGGAGGTTAGCTTGGTTACTGCACTGGCTGATTGGATCACAAACATAAAAGAATAACACTAAACATGGCATTAGCTACCTGTAAAGCTCATTATCACCTGCAAAGTAACTAATTTTTATTATTTTATAATCTTGCTTATGCAAAACACTCATAGAGTCTACCACAGCATTCACCTTTCATAAATTTACAAGATCTGATTCTTGGCCTTGACGAATCAGGTTTAAGGTATTATTTTTGTGTGAAACAGCTACGTGGTTGGGCACAGCTGGCCTTTTAGGACGGCTCATTGCAGAAAGAAATTTCCAGGAGGTAAAGAGCACTATATTGTCTTTTCAACACCAGTTCCTAACCCCACTTGACAGAAATAGAGGCAGCACATGGCCAGGAAACATTTTACTTTGGGCAGAAAAAAGCTGGAAGCAAACTGAAGTACCAAGCTGGAGCTGAAGGCAAGGCTAAAGAAGCACCAGGATATAATTTCACACCCTGTCATTCTTACCCAAGTAAATTCTGGGAGGACTAAGTATCGCCACCAAGTTCTGTTTCCAAATATCCTACGCCAATCCTTTCACTTTTACATTTGTAAGAGGGAAAAGTAAATAAGTGTGAAAAACAATGAGATCAGGCGATGGTGAGGTTTTGAGTTCTCATTTGCAGATTGTAGGCCCTGCACTTCACACTTTTTTTCTTCCCATGTCAGTTTTATTTGAGCATTACTTTGATGATATTTAAAATAGTGAGAAGAGTGTCAAGAGACTTGGATAGTTTCATTGTTCTAGTATTCATACACTTACACAAATACATTTACCTTTTCCAAAATTTTAGGAGGGCTATTCAAGGCATTGTTCCTTATACTTAAAAGGTCCAAGAGAAGAAAAAAATTACTATTTCTTGTCTTTCGTACAAAGATCCTCTGCTTTACTGTAGTTTTGTCTCTCTTGACTTCAAATTGGACCAAATACTTCCCACTTATTATTTCATTTCTTGAGACAGAATAAAATACTCCAGGATTCACTGATTTGGAAGATAACCCATAAGCACTCTGAAACAGGTTTCCTAAACTACTTCAGTTTCATGGATTTCATTCCTTTTATCTTACACTGGCTGTTCCCCCTAATTTTCGCAACTGAAAATTGTTTGCATTAGAAATAAGGGATAATATGAGTGGTGTTAGAAACAGAGACACATATCCTGACGATTAGACTCCTGCTGCACTGTCAGTTTTCTGAATAAATTACTTTGAATACCATCTTTTTGTCCTTGCTGCAGATAATAACCTACTTGAGGGATTTGAATATATTCTAGTATTTTAGAAAACTGAAAGTGGACATACGTCAGAAGTCGCTCTTACTCTTCAGTTAATAAATAACAAAACTCTCTTTCTTTAAACAATAGAAAAAAGATTGCTATTTATGCTTACAAAAGGGAATTATTTTGTCCAAATCAACTCAAAGAATTAGACTTTGAGCAAATACTGAAACTCTCAATCTAAAATACAAGATGATTTTAACTGTTCAAATAGATTGATTAGTCCAGAAAGTATAACAACAAAGTACGTTACAAAAGATATGACTGCATTAATTTTAGAATATAAATACTGATTGGATCCCAGTGCAAATGTGAAGCTATATGAGTGCAGCATATTTTCTACCTTTTTTTCTCTGCTCCTACAACCTCTCTCCAAACATGTAACTTCTCACTTTACTTAAATAATTTCCCTGTATGTCTCTGCCTGCTGAATTCCCACAATCAGTGTTAAGATAATTTTTTCTACAAACATTAGAACTCAAAATTTCAAACAATGTCTGATTTAGTCACCTCATTTCTTGTTTAGTTCAAAAATTTTCTGCTAAGAAAAAAATATTTACCTTTTTTCCTGCTTTTAGGTACACCAGAGCTCACAGTAACACTCTGCAATTATATTCCATTTTTTGTAAAGAAATTAAGTCAATAGCTAGGAAGCAATTATTACAGCAAGTAGATATAATATTGGATACAATAAATCCGTTAATTAAACTGGATATTGTTTATTATTCATTTCAGATAAGAACAGCTGAACTACTTGTGACCAGACAAGTTCTGCTGAGCTCCATTGCCTGTCTCTGACAAACCAGGAGCAAATCATGGATGTTTCCCTATAATATCCTCCTGATAATTCAGTTTGCAGTTCAGGGATCCTCAGGCAGGTGTGGTTCCTACGTATTTCTGTGCACTAAGGATCTGTGTAACCCTCAATGGCTTTCTCCTGCATAGAACAGCAGCAGTTTCCCTTTAAGCCCATGTAAACAGGGAGCATCCAAATCAGTTCACAACCAGCATAACAATCTTCAGGATCCCCTTGGACTTTGCCATTTCCCAATTTTCCCTTTCTGTCCTGGATAGTTCTACTAATATGGATCAAACACAAAGCAACATGCCAGCACCTGCACTGCCTGACCAACCAGACCTAGAAGCTGCATAGTTCCCTTCTCAAAGAGATGAGAGAAATGCCAGAAATCAGACATTTCTGCGAAGAAAAAAGCAGGCTATCAGAAATTTAATCTTTGAAAAATGCACAGAATACTGATTCACCACGTAAATCTAGATTACAGGCTGACACTTGACCACTCCTCCATAGAAACTGAAAGCATTACCACGTGTGTTTTGGTACAAGTGTCAGGATTAACCAGATGCAAAGATCTACTCTGAACTCCTTGTGATATCGAAGGTTGAAGCTTGTATAATGGCTGCAGAAATTATCTACTGGGCAGTTATACCACCCACATTGGTATTATTTTCATGCCTTCAAATATAAAAAGTACTTTGAAAAGAGTCAAATCACAGGTATTGGTTATTTTCGCTCCTAAACAGATGGGAAAGGTACAGGATGCACCATAAAGGCAGATGTGTTGCATGCACAAACAGATGTTTACAGATCCAACTTATCATAAAAGGTAGATACACTATTAACAATATTTAAAAGTTGCTCTGCACAACTGATGTTTCATACCTGAAACAGCTGATTCAATCTGAAGGTAACTGGAGTTTCCCAGAAGCACAAAATCCTTTTAAAGGCTACAACAGCCCTTTCACATTTAGCAGGAAAGGTCAACTACAGGTCTCTCCTGCTGGATGTTAACACTCGGTATTCAAAAGCACAAGGAAAACCACCTCAGGAAATTCATTACTGCTGGAAAAAACTGTGGGCATATGCTACAATTGATGTAAAAAGGGAATTCACTGAAGAACCAGCACTTCCATTCAAATCATCCATTCAGTTCTTCCAAGTGCAATAATTGCCAACTGTTTGCCCAATGGTAAACCTTTGAAATGAGCTGTGATAGCTTCTCATCTCACTACGGCTGTTTAGACACTAAAATACTTTTAAAGACACTACGCAGTGGAACTGCTGAATCTTCTTATGAGACCAAAATTAGCTGTATTGACAGAAAATATACTTTTCCTGATGTACAGACTCAGTATAAATGAAATACTTCTTTTGCCTAAACTAATTCTAATTATACCATTAAATTACTGAGTTTAATATTTGCTATGACTGAATATCAGAACATCTGAACATCTATCCACCAGCACCTTAGGGAAGCATTTCTTTTTTTCCTTTTGGAGAGCTGAGATGCACATTCCTGAAGCCATATTATTTTACATTAATATGTGAATTAATAGGCCCATTTAAGACCGTCTATCTGCTTTCATACAAATGTACTGTTAAGCACCTGTTACTGCATGGTAACTTTGGTTACTGTACCTGGACACTTGAAGAACGCCCTTCATAAATAAAACCGTTAATGCCAAAGTAGGGATGAGCAAATGCAAGTAAAAACATCCTGCAACAAACCAAATGTGCAAAGGGCATGCCTTGAACAGAGAGGCAAACATTATTTCTTCTCATTCAGAGAAAATCAGGAATCACCTGAGAATTTGAGAGAGGTTCATTCTTTGCATGTATAGCTAAGTGTCCAGCAAAGAGAGGGTAGCATGTCCCTTTGGATTTAATGGATTGCAGAGCAAGTCTCCTTCTTATTTAATTGAGCTTTAAATACTGTATGTTCCAATCTCAAGAGAGGCGGCATTAAAATTACTGCAGATAAAGAAATTAAATTCCCCCTTAAGGAAAGGCTACGGTCAGGAAGACCCAATTCTTTTACATGTGTGACAGTAATTATTGCTTGCATTCATACAACATTCTTTCAGTTAAGGGTCTGAGCGTACTTTATAAACACCTGTACAGTATAAAAACTATACTCTATAAATACACACTACAGAAGCTAGAAGTTCTTCTTCCTACTTAACTGCATGTCAGCAAATAATAATTCAACTCTCTATTGAAGAAACTTTCATTTTTGTAGGTTCAAGAAAAAGTCAGTTGCTCTGGGCACACAAACAGCAGAAAGGCTGCCAGTTCTAATGTTGGCACCCCCCAGGGATGGAGTCTTCACTGAGGAAACAGAAATTCTTCTCTGAGGGTTACTATTTCTCAACCAGTCTCAGATTTTTTGCAACCAAGTCCTTACTTGTAGTTAATTTTGTACTATCTCCAGTCTTCTGCACTGCGACTTTGGCAGACGCCACAGTTTCACTCCAGTGCTCACTTTTCAGGGCATTCAGTACTGGTGGCAAAGGGGCACTGAGTCCATGCCTCGCCTTGAGCCTGATGGCCACCAGCACAGTGCTCTCTGACCGAGGCAGCACCTGGCTGAGGTTATGACTAAGGCTCCGTGTCACCGCACCACATGCACCATATGGACACCCACTCCCGTGGAGCCTGAGCCTCACAGAGCTCACCTGCCCTGGCAAGCCCATTCTGAACTACTCAGCCAATACTTCCTCACCTGCTGCCAAGGCAAGGACAACAGAGCGACCATTTTTAGTTCAGAACCGAGGAAGAAGGACCCTTTGGCCAATCTTTATTTTATTTGTGTCATGTCCTTCAGGCCATAGTGACGATGGTAGTACTGGAAGTTTAATTTTCTTGGATAGTTGTTTGACTCACAAAGTGTATTTTAATACAGACTTCAATTTTAATTGAATTTGAAAATGAGAAAAAATGTAACCTTTAATTTCCTCCTTTTTTTAAAAGCCCATTTTTGGAATATAGCCTCCATAAAACTCCCCACAGAAATGTGAAGGGATACAAAAATCAATTATAGACTCTTCTGGTCTCCAGTGTTTTCTGATAAAAGCAAGATGAGAAGGATCCCTACTGAGATAACAAATCTCTTGGCAGAAGCAGGAGGGAGTTGAAAATAAAAACTAAGTTCACATCACATATAATGACCACCAATTACTCCCTCTTGTAGGAATATGCCAAACACACACACACAAAAAAAAAAGAAAACAGGAAAAAAATCAATTGTCAGTTATTTATTTGCATTATAACAACTACTTTAGTACAATATCAAATACAAGTACTAGATTTTCTAACAACAGAACTCTGAATCCGGGTGGGGGGGGAACACAAAACCAACATGTTAGAAAACAAAAACACAAATCTGCTTCTACTTTGTCATCAGCTAAAACTTCCTCAGGCATTCCTCTCTCAGCTCCATGCTTTTGGACCATAATGAGAAATGATTACTGCAAAGACAACTCTGAGGTGGTACACTGTACCAAGATCAGTGCCAAAAGATTCTCCACTCATCATATTGTAAACAAAAGTAATACATTTTAACAGACCGAAAAATTAGATGTTTCAGGCCTTGGTCCTACAAACATTCAAGTGTGTATTTTGCTTTGAGTGAGGAAACTCAATGCTGAGTCTCCTCCCACGTACAAAGTCTCCTAACGCATGAATAAGTGTTCACATAGCTCCTACACACTGTAATTTATTCCTGTGATGATAATCAGGACAAACACTTTAAGCACACAGAACTTACACTTTCCTGGATGTGAAGTACTTCTTTTTCAAAACAACAATAAATTAAAAATAATAATAATAATAAAAATATAAAACTCCCACAACAAATTAAAAAAAAAAAAAAAAAAAACAAAACACAAAAAACCAAACAACAAGCAAAAAGCTTCCCAGCTTTTTAACCAATGCTCCTGTGCAACCCCCCTCTCCAAACTACAACCCTGACAGTTTAACAGATTACATCCGTGATGGAATACACGGCCTTTGTGGAAGCACTGTAAACTTGCTCTTGCCAGGCACACCTAGGATTGTTTCATGTGGTAGATTTGGGTCTAGAGAGTAAGTCCTATGAGGAGCAGCTGAGGGAGCTGGCACTGTTTAGTCTGGAGAAAAGGAGGCTCAGGGGAGACTTTTATTGCTCTCTACAAACTACCTGAAAGGAGGTTGTAGCCAGGTGAAGGTCAGACTCTACTCCCAGGCAACTAGAGACAAGACAAGAGGAAACGGCCTCAAGCTGTGCCAGGGGAGGTTTGGGTTGGACATCAGGGAAAAAAATAATTCGCTGAGATGCTGGTTAGGCATTGGAAGAGGCTGCCCAGGGAGATGGTGGAGTCACCATCCCTTGAAGTGTTCAAGAAATGACTGGAGACGGCATTTAGTAATATGGCTTAGTTGGGCGTGGTGGTGTTTGGTCAAAAGTTAACCTCGATGATCCCGGAGGTCTTTTCCAGCCTTAATGATTCCATGATTTTATGTGTGCCCAGACACAAAAGCAAATATCCAATTTTCACAGAGACACTCCATTAAAAAATTAACAACCATCGGTAAGATTATTTTTTCTTCTTCTCTTTACTAGATTTTATAGAGCAACAGCAAAGAGATATATTCGCAGGAAAACAGTGTCTTCTCATTAAATAGTCAGCTGTAGAAAAGGAAAACGGGAAAATGGGAGCATAATGCTATACAGAGTTTTCCGATTCCATTAGTGTGCCCTCCCCCAAATTTAATTAAAATACCTCTATTTAAATAAAAGCAAATAGAGTAAGTATCCTCTGTTTACTTGTCAAAACCATCCCCAGCAGTTTGGCAGCAAAGTAAGTCTCAAAAAACCTGCAGTCACAACTAGCTAGAAAGTTATTTTGAGAGCTGCACTCACAGATACCCAAGGAGACAATGGGAAAACCCCCTTCACATTATTCAAAAGCAAGAAGTATTCAGGGTTCTCAGTTTACTTCAACAAGGGTAGGGGGTTTTATTTGCATGTTTATAATGTCAGGACTAACAACAGCATCTACTTTATGCATATTTATGACTAATGAAACAGGAGATCTATATGCCTCAGTAAATTTAAATTTGATTATAGGATTCAGAGAGACATCAACTCCCCAAAATCTGACAAGTTTTTATCTACTGATCACAATCATTAATCTGAAGGCCATTTAAGAAGTCCTATACACCCTAAGGTTGATATTTCAAGAGGCCTTACTTTTCCCCCCCTAATTAACTTAATTCCTTAGCTAATGTCTTCTAATTTACTGGAAAGGAATTAGACAACTCCAGAAGTCACCAGAAAAAATTTTATCATTAGAAAAGACTGTAAAGGACATCTCTGGCTGAGCAGCACCACGCAGGTACTGCTATCTTTGGTGGGTGCTGGTAAATCTGCACATCTTAACATAGTTCACAGAAGCAGACACTGTGCTAATTTCAGTCACTTTAAATAAAGCAATGGCTTGGAAGAGGACAAGATGTCATGCCAGAAAGGATAGGATAATATGTTACTGCGAGGCATCTAAAAAACCATTCATCAGGTAAAGACAAGACTAATGTAATCACTGATTTCTCATTTTTCTATTCTTGTAGAGTAGCTGGAGTGGGGGAAACAGAAACCTCTCCTTAAGAAAAGATTACCATTGCTACAAAGCACTGAAAGGAAAACAAAAATTATTAAAAATATAGCTAATAAATTCCTATTACTTTCACATATTCCATTTCTCAAGGGGAAAAAAAAATCTAATTCTGCTGAGTTCACAAGAACAATTCCATTACGTGATGTTTTAGTATAAAGGCGTGGAAAGACTATTTGAACTCTACGCAAACCATACATAGGGTTTTTTTAATTTTATTTCTAACTTTTGTTCTCCTGTTCCCTCCAGGCAGAATCAGTCCCAGGTTTTTATTCCTGGGACACAACAAGTCAAGCTCTCTGTCTTTCTAGCTCTAAGGTAACTTCCACAGACTGTAATTAATTATAAAACGACCAGAAGAGAACTAACATTCTCATTCTACTAGCTCATTTATTCACCAAGTGTAGGTAATACATTAGTTAAGGTTTGAGTTTATTCATCATGAAAATAACTATGCTTTGATCCTACATAATATGTTCAAGCCCTTCTGCATCTGAAATATATTTGGTTAATATAGTTAACAACTCGGGGCAGGGGGGGAAGCAGGGTGAGAGACTTCTTGTCAGGAGAATGTGATTCAGATCTCTGAAAGGCCACTTAAGAATGCCAGCTGGAAATCTTTGGAAGGCAAAATAGCACTGAGTGTTTTCCTTAAGCTTAGATGTCTTTGTTATTTTATGATCCTCATTTGAGCAAAAAATGAGGTTCTTTACAGTTCAGGTGTTTCTTCAAATCTCTTCATTCACTCATATAATCATTTTTCTCACTATCAAGAGGTTATTCTTGGTCACTGAGTACATTAACAGATTTCATCTGCACCTTCTTCCTTCCCTAAGCATTTATTTCGATGCATTTCCTGGCATATAACTACACTGACTTCTACAGCAGCACAGACAATACAGCTGTAAACTTCAGGGAACGAGACAGCCATGTAAGCTGCTGGAAACACCCTTACTTCAAAACCTTCTAGCAAGAGGTTGCAGATACAGTTTCACACTTCATTTCTTTTGACATGTCCCCAGAAACACTGCTGTGCGTATCCAGTGACAGTATTTGAAACCACACACCCCTGCCACCTCCGAGGCTTTATTACACTAGCTACTGTTTCCATGAAAAAGGAACGTGGTTTTTTTGGTTTTTTTTTTTTTTTCCCCCTGGAAACAAGTACTCAGTATTTGTTTGAACAGAGCTCTTTTGCTCAAAAGAGTGGAATGAATGATCAGCAAAATGTGCTTTAACACCGGAAAAAGAGAGAACTGGAACTTAGGCTCTTGAGATTTAGAAGGTCACTGATTACACTCTTTATACATCAGGACCTTTTTTTTTTTTTCCCTTTCTCATTTTCTATGTAGAAAGAGTCTAATACTAAAAATATAATTTTCTGGGTTTATTATAATAGTATCCTGATTAATGCTTTCTTTCACCCCCTATGACCAAGTCTTACAGGTTAAAAAAAAAAAAAAAAAGAGATTTTCCTGTATTTCAATGATTGAAACATACAATTTTAATTGACTTTCAGTGAGTGGAATAAACCCTTACTCTCCTCTTACAGAGTACTCATTTATCTGTATCTGAAGTGATCGATGATCCATTTTTCAATTCCACAATGTTTAGAGGTTTACACATAAATATATATATATATACATATATATATGTACATATACACTCTTTCCCAATCCCACTAGGAAAAGTTTGACCAAAAACATGAGTATCTGTTTAAATCTCTGTAGCGTGAGAGGCAGGGAGGTGTAAGAGGACTCCACTGCTATAGCAATAAATGGCAAGCAATAAAAATATTTTCCTTGAGCAACCATGGGACAGTTAAAGTGCAGAAGCTGAAGGAGGAATATTAGAATGAATGTAGACTAGTTAATTGAGGATAAACATACTGGGAAAGGAAAAAAAGATTAAAAAAAAAAAGACTTCTTGAACTTTGCAGTATGCTGATGACAATTTGAAGAGACAGTGAGTAAAAAACCTACTTAGAAGAGAAGAGAATGAATCATCTGAAATTTGCAGTGGGTTTAGTGAAGTGCACAGTCCCATGTGCTAAAAAGATGTGAAGAGAGATAGCAAGGTTGACTGTGAAAATGAAAGAATTGGACACTGAAGAGTGCCATGGGAATATTGAGGCAAATTCTTCTACCAGCTACTAAAGAATAGAAAGGAAAGAACGAACAAAAACTGAAGTGTATCCTCAAGCCTGCTACTTATTTACATTTTTGACCTCGTTCTGAAGAAAACAAATCCCCAGACCTCCCACGAACCACAACCAACTGAAAATGGTCCAAATGAACTATTCAAAAGCTTTTTCTTGTTTCTGATTTTATAATTCACTACCGCAAATTATTTTTGGTGATGTTTATCTGACACTGCCTTTGCTTCTTTGTACCTTAATTTCTATTCTTCCTTTTTTATCCAACCTATCCCTTATTCCCATTGCAATAAATAGTCACTTTGATTTACAGTTCCCTTCAGCCGATGGAATTATATATATATACACACATAAAATAATTAATAAAACATAAATGAAAGTTCATATTTTGTACGGCTTTTTGTAAGACAAGGGTTTGAACTTTCTTTTTTTCAATTTCTAATTGTATTTACAACTTTAGTGTCCTTGGAAAGACTAAAATAAACTTCAAATACAGCCTTTAAAGATACAAGCAGCTGTTTGTTGCATTTTCTACATAAATCATAGGACTGGGGAGTTAAAAGAACAAGTCAAGCATTGCAGATTTAAAACTCTAGGTTGAACATCATTCTGTTTTTTCAGACTACTTTCTCCTTTCTAAAGACTTTTCAAAGGTCTGTATACAAACTCAAAAGTCTGATGCCTCATATTCATCAGATGCCCAACGTCTATTTTTGTTGCAGCTTGCACTTCACCTAATTTGAATGTCTATTATTAGTGCTCTAATTATAAATCTCATATAATCTGATTACTGTTACAAATATAAAGGTCAAGCTCCTCTTAAAGTTGCCCAGTTTCTTTTTAGCCTCTAACTAAAAGTAGCTGAAAGTGATGTTAGAATGAAATTTTAGAATTATTGTGCCCTGCAGGTACATTAAATGTATCTGATACAATTTTTTATGAATTATACTACATGGAAAGTGATAACTTTGTATTTTTGCTTTCAATAGCCACATATAACTAAGAGAAACTTAATAAAATTAGAGTTTGTTTAGTGGTTTCGATTTTTTTCCCATGGCAGCAGTTATCAAATTTTAATGTCACTTTTTTGTGTGCAGTTCTCTGGATTCAACTGTTCCCGTCTACTCATCTCTACACGAGAGCTCCCTCACTCGTGTTCTACACTCTTCTCTCAGTCATTCCTCCCACAAAATCATTAATAGTCTATAATCTTCTCCCTTTTCCCCAAAAAAGACACTGCTCCCCCCTATAAAATGTGTCTAAAACAGAGTGTGATCCCCTTAGTAATTCAGTAAAACAGCAGGCAGAGCTCTCCCAAGCACTGCAAGTCAGCCAGGATGGTCACTGTCGTGTAAGGACCTCGGCCAGGCAGGGAGCTGGAGAGCCCCTAAAGCCCTTCCTCGTATGTACTCACTCTTGCACATCAGCTTAGCCCAGAAGTGCCCTTGCTACAGTGACTCTGCGACATATATTTCATTAACAGTGATTCTAGGATCCTTTCCTGTGTCCCTGAAGATGCCTCTCTGCACTTCCTGGCAACTCCACACGAGCACTGTTTTTCCCACACTTCCCAGAGCTGCTGCAGCAGGGGATGGCCTGATGGAGGAGAAGGCAAGAGAGCTGTAAGAGCGGGGAAGGAGAGGAACCAGAGTAGCTTATTCTGCAAAGGCAACCCCAGGACTGGAGAAACACTGCCTTGTAGGGTAGGACCTGGGTACAGCTCAGAAAGTGAATGGTATCCCCTGAAGGTCCCGTGTTCCAGCAGCAAACTCATACAAAGGTTTGAGAACTCATTATGAACAGGCCAGGATTATTTTCTACAAGAAGGAATTAATTCTGAAGAGGCTTTTTTTCCAAGTTTAACAATACCTTTTTTTAATAGACTGTTGCAGAGTTAAGAAGGTGACATTCCATAGCACACCTCCAAATTCCCCTGTCACACTTGAATGGCACGGTACCCTGCCTCTCATGTGGACTCTAAGGCTCAGCATGTGCACATTCTTAGTACAGTATCCCCCTCCACTTCCTCTCCATTTGCCTGGCAAAGGCTAAGACCAGAAAAGACAGCTTGGTCTACCATTTCCAGATGGAGAAACAAACAGTCCATTTGGATAGGGTGGGATGGCTAGCTTACAGAGAGAGAAATGCCAGCCCTCCATGCAGGAGCAGATGATTTTTTTTCATGGCTCCCTGCTGTCTTGATCCTGAATAATCTGTAGCCAACTGTGTTCATCAGTCTGTTCTCGTCAGGCTGACATGCCCTTCTCTGCAGGTGGCCATTCCAGCAAACATCATCCAACTACTCTGAAAAGGCAACAACATTAAGAAAGCAATAGCAAGGAACCTTTTGGTGCTAGCAGAGTTTGATCATGATATTGCTTATGAAATCTAATACACTGGATGAATACACACATTTTTATTACTCCTCTATGGAATTATATTATCATACATATAAATATTCAAGTTCTGATATTAACCTCAACCAAATGCTTGGGCTACAGAGGAAGAGATAAAGAAAATCTAGGCAAAAACTTTGAAAACACCGGGCTACTCAAATGAATAGGTCCATGACTTAAGTTACAAGAACCCTCAGTCTATTCATCACATAAGGTAGAGTACAGGAGCAGTTGAGTATTTTGGCCACCAGTCACAGCACGCCCAGCAATGCAAAAATACAACCTGTATTAGAATGTGATTTATATCACTGGTAGTGATGCATTTTAATCCGTTTTAGTAACAGTAACATTGGAAGGTTAAATTCTCTATGTTTATTACCAGTGAAAGTGGGCATGTGATCATCAATTTGAAAAAAAAATCCTGAAGGGAATGAGCCAGAAAACAAAAGAAAAGACTTCCAGGATCCATTTTTACTTTAAAAAAATGCCTAAATACAGTAATGATATCTGTAACTATAATTTTAGATATGTGATACCCAACTACTACTGGAAGAAAACAAATCTTTTCAGCATTCTAGTATTTAACTTTATCTAAAACAACAACAACAACAACAAACAAACAAAAAACCACCACCAAAACCAAACAACTTAATATCCAAGGCACATTTGTATAAATAATTTGCCAACACTCTTCATGCGTCTTTTTTTATTATCAAATCACCCTGAGTTTACTTCTTTGTGGAACAGGCAAGTGCAGGCCTAACTTGCATGTTACAACCCAGTGGTAGGTGCTGCCAGCACTTCATGAGACAGGATTTCTTCTCTGAGGAATTATATATTCAGAAAGGAAAAGTGAGGACAGCAAAAATTAGAATCAAATTATTTACTTTTTAGCGTTGCATTAGAAATAAACCATAGAGCTTAGACCCTTCCTGCACTTGAGCTATTCATCTGCAGCTGCTGGCAAGTCTCACGGAATCATATTCACTGACATACTCAGAGGTCTGATTTGTAAAGAGGTGCCTTGTGACAATATCAGAATTTTATAGTCCACTCCCCAATAAAACTGTTAAACTGCTAGAAACTTTTAACACTATCCTAAAAAAAAAAAAAAAAAAAAATTATTTCTGGATGTCTTGCCTCCATTCCCCATCTAAATCATTAAGAGCATTATTTTATATGGTTATTGCAAGGACAAAGTGCTTTAAAGTGAGTAAATTATCCAGATTCTACATTAAGAGCAGCAGTATTCACTTGCTTTAAATAGATTATTAAGAAACACATCCAAAGACTCAGAAATTCCTTGCATTTTATCTTCATTAACATCCAAGTGTCTGTGGACCTGGCAGAGTTTGGTTAGTGCTTGAACTTGATGATCTTAGAGGTCTTTTCCAACCTTAATGATTCTATTCAAAGCCAACCACTTAAGGGGAGAGGCACACACATACATATTTTTGTCTTCTCTGTCTTGTCCACCAACTGTATCTCCACAAAGCCCAGGTAAAAGTTGGATATGTTTCTCCTTTTGTACCACAATGTTTTTTACCAGAAAAATTCAGCTGTACCTATGCTATTCTTGGACTAGGGCAACAAGCTGCGCTGTACTCAGAGATATTTTAAAATTAAGCGAAAAAAAGTATTTTTCCTTTACTTGAAGATCCTTATTTTAGATTTGCCCTGGAATGCCAGCAAGTGTTAAGCTCCTGTAAAGCACTGTATGGACTGCTCTGAAGAAAGCTGACTCCATCCCAGTCAGACATTTGTTTCTGTTTGACTCCCTGTCCTGCCCTAGAACAGCCCCAGAATTTTACCCAGGGATGGATTTTCCACCCCACAGTACTAAGAGACAATCAAAACAGCACCATCAACTAAATTTTAAAATTAAATAGTAGCTAGATTTCAGTTATTAAGATAAAACTAAAGAATATAAAAATCTTTAACATTCAGGGACTGAACAGATTAAAACCATTTGCACTCTGACAAAAATCTATTTCCTTACATTGTTTACTGCCAGCATGAAGGAACTTAGTCTCTATAGTGACTTATTAGAAATATTACCAGCAATTCTTTTCAAAAATCAATTCTTGCTGATAGTGTCAAAAAAACCCACTAATTAAAAACGTATATTGGCAAAATAAAGCTGGTCTAATAGGATCCTGGAAGAATCAATCACCATAATCATCTGCTGCCATAAACTCTATGGGAAGATTACAAATGTGATGCTTCAAAGGAGGAGAAAATTCTTTTAAAATATAATTTGAACTTTACTTCTGAAATATCATGACCGTCATGATCCATCACCCACAGTCTCTGCCCGGACTTACGATAAATCAAGGCTATGATTCAATGGTTACAATTAATCATTTGAGAGCAAATCGTGGGAATGGTATTGCCATGTCCAGTACATGCATTTCAGATTATACATGATAGCGCGAGTCAGTAAATGGCACACAAAAAGTTGAGAGTGAGTGCACAGGACTAATAGAACCTTACACAACAACTAATTGAAGCAAACAAACTAAAAAAAGAGACAGAAAACCATCACACAGATGCGGCTGAAGCAAAGCTGCATTGCCCAAGGTGTATGGGAGACTGTGATTATTTACACATTGGAAATAAAAAGCTTGCTAAAAAAAAAATACCATTCTATCAGAGGAAGTAAATGGCCTTGGAAGAAGTTCATGCTGTGAAGGAGTTATTCAGGTAGAAATAATTACCAACTACCAGAATATAACTGGTGGCTGTTTTATAGGAGCCTCGCAAAGGGAAGATTTTGGGAATGGAATTTATACAGGAATAAAGATATTTGCCCATTTTTCAGCTTGTGAGAAAGAGTCACTCCAGGGTACTCATAAGTATGAAGTCAATTAAAAAAATCAGACCAAGACAAGTCTATAATACAGTTTAAGCCTCAGAAAAGCCTACGTGAAAGAAAATCTCACTATGTATGTCCAAAAAAATCCACAGGTGTGTAACATCATATTAGGTTATTTGCCAGGCTACTGCAGAGACTTTTTGACCAGTATTTGTGTATCTACAACCATGTATCTTGCTACCAGGAAGCATTCTGGCAGTCTTAAGAGCTGTGTTGAAGAGCTACAAAAATCAAATACTTTTAGTCAAATACCTGATACAAAGACTTTACCAGGATGGATAATTTTATAATTGCACTTTCAAAAAGAAATCTAAATTCAATAACTGAAGGAAATCTTCTTCACAGTGTGCTCATATAGTTCATGAAATCTACTTGAAGTCTTCTGCTTCCATTCAGAAAATTGTGAGAAACAAATCATGAAGCACCATTTTAAAGTAGTACGTATTCTAGCCTTCATTCACCACATAGGCTGAAATTTTAATACAGAAATTGCTATCATTTCCTGTGAGAAATTAGAATGGCTTTTCTCCAGTAAACTGTAGATGTCTATTAAACAAAGTTATAGTGAGAAACCAAAGATGAACATTTAAATTCACTGTCAAGGGTGTTCACTTTAATTATAGCAATTTCCAGTTTAAAGGAAATGAATATCCAGAAAAGCATTTAAAATTAATCCTTCCCTTCAGAAGTAGCACTAAAATTCAGTTAGGAGTGAAATATGATTATTTCATTTCAAGTCTTACAATCTAAAATAAAAAAAATATTCAATTTGTTATCTATTTGGCAGTAGCTCACTAGGCCAAGAAAGGTATCAAAGTCCTTATCAGAGTTCTAAAACTCCAACTTCAGCTTTGCTGCTTTCTTTCATAAACTATAGATCAGTGATAATTATGGTGACAACCTAGTTGCTCTATGTTTTCTGTCTTCAAATTCTAAGCATAAATACCAGTGAGGAGCACTACTATATTTTAAGGTAGAAAGAAATTTCAAACCCTCTGTCTGCATAAAGGTCATCTTACTTCTTTCTTTTCTAATGCAAAATGAGACATTTGAGAAGAGACAAAATACACAGTTAAAACAAAATAAGAAGGCTAAATGCCATTTCAAGTCTGTCTCCAATTACTGCACACAATAAGCATTAATATTAATAGGAGTTTAGGGAATCCAACAAAACAGCCTCTTGAGCCTGAAACTCCCATCATCTTTGGAAGGGCTGTCTTGGAGAAATTGTGCTTGTCATTTTGACTAGAATAAGCCTATAGGAAAATTGGCTATCCAAAGTGATACATGCTCATAAAATTACTTTAAGCAAATTGGCATGTTTTAATGATATTTTACTGTAGACAAGCCTTAACATTTCTGACCTGCCCAAATGCCAATCTGTCTTCCACTATCTTTCCTCTGAGTTCTGTCTTTCATCACCTTCCCTCTGGCTGACCCACAGAAGCAGAATTCCATTCTCTTTCCCAGATACTTTAATGTCTATACATTGGGTCAGCCAAAAACTTTTTGCTCCTTTCTTCATAATATTTTTACTGTCCACAGTCAACGATAGGATATATTCTCTTATTTTTGACAGTGAATACATAGTCTTTTGAGCTTTTCTAACAGCCAGCACACTTTTTCCATTCCGTACAAGATGCTAGACTCCATCACCCCTGGTAGTCTCTTAGTTCAAGCTTGGAGCAATGTCCTTCCTCACGCTGTTCCCTCTATATGTCCCACTCCACTCTTTCACAGATTACGTGTTATCCTGAACATGCTTGACCAAAAACATCAATTTTATCTGCCAATGTGCAAGTTCCTAACATCTACCCACCTGTACCTTTTGCTGCACTTCCAGGACCTTCAACTAGAATTTTATCCTCTCAGGTCACAACACTTTTCTGACATGAGCCTTGCTTACAGAAAAGCCAGCATCCACTGCAAAATCCATGAGAAATATCATCATTAATTACAGACGCAGATGCCCATGAAACGAGAAAACGAATACATTCCCATGTATCTCATTTATACACATCTATACACACACGCGCATTCTCTCAAGAAATTTTTGCATTACTTTAAAAAGTTCAAAAGAAATGCTGATAACAGTTACTTAATGTCTAGGAGCTCAAGAGAAATTTGAGATGAGCAAGAGCTCATATCGCACTTAGTAAATAATGAGTCAGATTTCATCTGTTGTCACTGGGCACCATTTTGCATCCTATTTGTAGCACTGACTAGAAAGGTAGTTGAACTATCTTGGATACAGCCCAGTGAACACCTCCTAGCTTTTGCCATTCTTGCAGTGCAAACCTCACAATGGTTTTGCACCACAGAGTTTAAACCTGCCCTCAGCAAGGTGTAAACTCAGTGAAGAGGCACCTAAGAGTGCATCCAGTTCTATGGCTCAGAGAAGTTTGCAGGAAAGTAGCACAAAGCTTATTTAATTAATCAAAGTTACATTAAAACTACCAAATGAAGGGATTTTGTTAGATCTTAGTTTCTCAAAACTTATACCCACTTTGAAAAATAGCATAGCAAAATGAACAATAAAGACCTGAAAACTACACTGTACAGAATCAAAAAGATATCTCTCTGTTAAGGAAAAAACCCCTCAAAACTTTTAATCTCCCCTCGGTCAGATGTCATGATTCTTTCATTGTCTTTTCTATTTTAGATGGAACAAAAAAATAAAGGGTAAACTGGACCATTTGAAAGACCTATTATCTGCTTACTACCTTACTGACTCAGGCTCTGTGTGCAATTTCTAGTGGATTGTTCCTGAAAATGGCTCTGTACTGACAAACTACTGTAAGGAAATCTTACCCTAACAGCAGTTTAATCAGTGAGACATTACCAACAGCACACTGTCCCGTTTCTTGGGTTACTCTGTAGGCAGCCACAGTCCACCATGACCTCAACCTCACCAAGTAACAAACGACCTTCTTTCAGAATCAAATACAAATCTATCAGCAATCTGAGCCCAGGGAGCTGCAGCTGACATACCCTGCTCCTTATTTCATTCATACATTTAATCATATAAGAAAAAATTTATGAGTTAATATACGGAGCTCACCACTGATGAGAGCTTTTTTGATAAGGCCTTTTTGACAATTGCTTCGTAAACTATTTCTCCTTAAATGTTTTATTTGTATGGAAAAGCCTTGCACACTCCAGGAACTCTGCAACTAGCTAATGATTTGAACTAAAACATTTATGCCATCCTTGTCACCATGATATCCAGCACACTATTTGATGATTCCTTCTTGTTTGCTTATTTGAAGCATGCTGCTCCAGCATTCATGAGGCAAACTTCTCTTGCTGGCTAAAACATATAATCCTGAAGCTTTCAGTACTAGCTTGCAAAACTTAGGCTCTACAGTTTTCACTGATTTGTACATTTAAAAATGTAGGCGGAGGCTTGAAAATTTGAGGCTAACATCACATATCTGACCACATCAGCTCTTACTGCTGGCTGTGAAACAGCCCTTAAGCATGTAAGCACTTACAGTGCTGGAGACACACCCTCTAAAGATAAATAGGACCACACTAAATAATTCAGGAAACAACAGTAATACGGATAAAATTATTAACTCCTCAGTGCAACATGTTGTATGGGCTTCCTAAACAAATTGTTTTACAGCCTCCATCCTTTCCTCCCCATCATTCCACCAGCTCAGGCTTCACATCCTTCAACCTCTGCCACCTCACAGGTGCAGACTAATGCTCCCTCAGCATATGGCAGATACACAGAGACTAAATCAATCTCCTTTTTCTCCCTGTCTCTTTCCCCAAAATGAGGTCAGACCTAATAGGAAAATACCAGTTTTTCACTATTTGCAGTTCTGAATTACTTTGCAGTGCCTTGGAGTGGACAATATCATTTCAAGAACACAGAAATAGCGTTATGTAGTCACCTGTCCCAGCACACCTACATGCATGACTGCACACACACACTCCTCACTTGACGCACTCCACTTCCCCGGGTGAGACTGCCATGCTTCCAAAGTGCAACATCCAGAGCAGGAGCTCCGAAGGATTCCTTCCTCTTCATTATTTTTATGCTCTGTCATGATAATCACAGAAGGCAGGAACCCAGGAGTAAGGGAAAAAGCAATACATGCAACTTCTGCCAGTTTAATTTCTTTTTAGGCTGGTGGAGAGTTTAAAAAAAAAAATTAAAAAAGCATGATTCATTTCCTATTATTCACTGTGAGATCCATTCAATTACTGCTCTAACAGTACATTGGAGCAAGGATAGCTCTCAGACACAGGGAAAGGTCAGTCTGACCTCTACTTCTAAACTCTGCCTAACACTTGCTTCCAGATTGTTCTCTTTCAAATGCAATGGCAGAGAACACACACACAAGCCCAGAATGCACCTTTCAGCTGAGGACCCACTCCAGGTAAGAGAAGAACTGTAAATTTTGAAATACGAAATTATAGAGGATATTTGCTTAATATTGGCTGTTGGAAATAAACTTGATTTGAGCAGCTTGGCTCCAGATACAGAACAACCCTTCCAGTTTCCTAGCTTGCTTAAGTACAGTTTGTTCTGGTCTACTGTATAAAAACTAATTATGCCTATGGTTAAGCAATAGTCTCATTTACATTCAATGGGACTTGTAGCATGGAGAACTCAGAGAAGAAACAAACTAGTAAAATCTGCTGAGAAAGGGGAAAAAGACCCATTTTATTTTCTAGTTCCCTCATCCTTAGAAGTAACACACCTCTGGTGGATATTCCCAGGCAGGGAAGGTGCTGGGGGTAAGAAGTCTCTTGCAGCAAGTCTTCCACATAAGAGTTTATGTAAGAGGCTTAGAGGTCAACTTCTGAACAAACTAAGGCCAACAGAGGTGTGGATGGAGAACCACGAAGATGATCTTTCAGAGGGAGGAAGAGAACAGATATACCAGAGCGCCAAAAAAAAGTATTTGCAATTTTGCAGTTGTCTCATGAGTGCTGACACCTTCCTGACTCGGGGCAGGGGGGTCAGCTCCAAAAAGAAAGGTCAAGTTGCTCTTTATCAGTGATGAACCAGGAGAGCAACCTGTGGATAAATACTGAACTATGGGGACAAACACCATCTCACCTTGTGGACTTCATTTTCTCGAGCCATCTCCAGCCCCTACAAGCACAGTCCCTGTTCTCTTTAGTGAGTCCCATCCTTGCCTTGACCCCCATCCTTCCAGAGCTTCCTGCACCCCTGCCCTGTCTCCTGTCCTGCTCCCACTTGTATTTCCACTGTCACATTCCAAACGACCTCTGTCCCACAACCGATCGAGACTCTCAGTCTGAAACTGAGAACTAAAATTGGTACTATTATCTCAGTGTAAGATGAACTTGCTTCTCAAGGAAAGCAACTGGTTATGTTAGCATGACAGATCATATTGTGTTTAATTTTGTAGGTTTAGTAGGTAGCCCATCACTATTTAATTTCATATATATATTAATATTAGATTAATTTTTAATTGTTTGCAGTCAATGATCCTTGTGGGTCCCTTCCAACTTGGGATATTCTATGATTCTATGACAGCATTTAGAATTTGGACAGGGCAGATGCAAGAACAATGCTGACTTTAAACAGAAGGAGGAGACGAGCAAGTACCATTTGACAGCTACAAATGATAGACACAGTTTTGTAAGCTCTGCCCTGATCTGTTTTCATGCACGTGTGCCAATTCTCCTTTGAAGTTAACAGACGGGCCACTACAAGAAGAAGAATAATACACTTGAGGCAACGAGAGAAAAAGCTCCTGTGTTTTGACAAGATTGTGTGTATGTGCTGTCTCACATAAAACGCCTTCACAACTGCATTCAAAGTATGTTGTCTATAAGGTTGCAGAGGTCACCCACTTCCCTGAGCACACAAAGCAGTGGTGTTTCCGTGTGTACTTGGATTAAAGCAAAAACTGAAAAACCCTTTTTGCACTGTACGAAATGAGAGTCTCTGTTAGCAGATGCAGCTCCCCAGCTTGGATGCTGGGCAGGCGGTGATTGACTTGGTGTTTAACAAGAAATGGCATTTGACTGTCTAGTCTGTCCATTCTGAAGAGCTGCAGCACGAAGCAGCCAAAACTCTCCCCTCCAAAGACAAAGTCCACCAACTCCATTACACAGTGTTCTCCTCCAGTTCAAAGGACCAAATCCTCACTGAGTTTCTGAAAATGCCTCTTCTGCTTGGCAGGCTGGGATACAAACCAGTATACATATATAAAAGACTTACTGACAGTTCAAGGGAAACGTAAATAACAAACAATTTAACCTAAAATGATATTTAAGAGTTCTGGCATTCCCCAAGCAATTAACCACAGTTTGGCTCTTAAACAATTAATATTGCAATGGACAATTACAAAATAATTTTATCTCACTGAGGAGGCAAGCTGCAATGTTCTGCTCCTGATGATTCCCTCCCCTGTAGTTACACAGGAGTGTAGTTACACTCCTGTATTTTGACACAGTCATTATTCTAGCTCTAACCAATGATGCCACTAAGTGACATCTACGACTTCAGGTAAGGAATATATAACAGCAGCTACTCATTATATCAGCACAAAACTCTGGAAAAGGGTTAGAGAAATTGTTTTCTTTCACATTTCAATATATTTTAACGTTTCAGCCCCCTTAGTCTTGATCTAGATCCCCAGTTTCATATTAACCCACTGTGTCAAAGAAGTGCAACTGTTGCACTTGTACTGTGCTGCAGTGAAAGATTAGAGCAAACCACCAGTTTCATGAAACTGCGTTAAAAGTCATGACTTCGATCAGTGGTCCTCAAATCTCAGCTAGGAAAAACCAAAATGACAGCAATTAAAGAATAAAGATTTCCACTTATTCCTTGAATAAATACAGCCTAAAAAGCTCTAACACAAGCTGCTACTGTGCTGTTCTCGATGTCTCAGGTTTTGACCCACAAGGATCTTTATGTAAAAAGTTCATTTATTGAGCTCAGTTAAAGGTCTGTTGTATATTAGTTCCAGGTCAATTTCTAGTATGAGGGTTTTTTTCTACAAGTAAAATTCATATGGATGATTAAACCTGTATCATGTACTTCAATTATTAGTGTTTACCACAGCCACATAAGAACAAGAAGCTTGTCAATTCGTAATAGAATGTTCAGTGCTGCAAATGAAAATTTAAAAGCATTCATACATTCAAGAGTCTGTGTCTTATTTCTAAAATAAGTACTCAGACCAGATACTTGGTCATCTGAAGAATATGGAATTTTCTATTTTACACCAGTTGTTTAAAAGAGTCAGAGTTTACAGAGCTAGCAATCTGTCATAGTGGTAAAAACTGTTATAAACAAATACATAAGCTTCTATGAACTGGCCTGATAATCAGAAGATCCCTGTACGCTATTTGCATCTATCAAAGATAGAGTAAATGCTTAACCCAAGGTTTTCAGAGTGCAGTAAACCAGTATTTATTAACAAGTTGGATGAAAATGACAAAACCCAATGAAACAGGAAAAGTAAGAAAAAATAATCAAAAAAACACTTAGGAATCATCGGCAGAAAAATTCAAACAACAGCTGTACAGACCCTCGGGTATTTTTAATATTAAAACCAAACAGCACTGGAAGTAAATTGAAACGGTTTTAACTTCTTAGACACCAAGAAAATATAATAAGACTTTATTGCATTACTTGCACAGCACTGCATCATGGAGTAGATCCCTACATGCTACTGGTGTGTTTAACTTAATTGTTTCAAAGTCAAGCCAATGGTGAGAATTTTGGTTCACCTGTGAGACCTAAGCCCACAGCTAAACAAGCAGAGAATAGAACAAATAAAATCATCTTCTATATTTGGAACCATCTCACAATATGAAAGAATACAAATCTTCCCTGGTGTATGAATACACTTCACATCAAACGAGATCCTTAAATAGTCTTTATGATTTCATATTTTAGTATTAAGGAAAGTAGTATACAAATATTTAGCATATGTGAAAAAGACATGAGTCACACTGTGAAACACATTTGGAGAGCTTAAACAAGCATTACTGGTCATAGATTTTGCTTTTCTTTATTCAAACCAATGTATTCCTCTCCACACCATACCAATTATACATCAATTACATTATCTGTGTTTGCACATACACATTTCTGTACACGTGTATGCAAATGCTTAAATGGAAGTTTGTGCTATAGTCAGTGGGTTTGTGATTTCATAACAACTGCTTCTAATAACATTTATTACCATTATTTATTACTCAGATCATACCCCAGGTGTGCATGGTGCCTTACAGGCAAACAAGACAGATGTCAGAGCTCGACAGCTGCCTGGATCAGACTTCACACTGCTGAGGAAACAACAAGCACTGAGACAGAGGCAGGACTGACAATGTGAAGATCTCTGCAGTGATCATAAAAATGTACATAAAACTAAATGCAATTTTAACAAACTAGCCTTGCTCCACAGCACACTTTCCTCCCTGTTTAGATACTACAGCAAACATCTGCAGTGTTCCAAAGGGAAGTGGCTTGCTAAGGTAGGACTTCCACTTTCCACATCCCTACGCTATGATTCAGAATTCCTGTTTTTCAGTCACAAAAGTTCCTGGTGATATAACTGGGATGGAGCCATGCAAATTGCAGTCAGACTTAAATAGTTGAGGAATACCCACGGCTCTGTTCTTTAGAGGTGTCAAAACTGGCTATCTGGTTTAACAGGTGCAGTAAGATATTTTAAAATGTATTTCAGTAACGACCAGGGCCTGGCAGAAAGCACTGTACTTGTCTTCATGTGATACCTGACTTTGGAAGCATCCATGGGTGGCCTATAAGAGAAATTCATATCTTTTCTGATCCATTCAGCCTCAAAGGCAGAGAACAGGCACAGATCTCTGTTAGCCTAACAAGCCCTTTCTCCACAGACTGCCAAACTATCTGAAAACATGCCAGAAGCTTTGGAAAACAGTGGGTAGGGTTTGGCATATTGACTTCACCAAGTCAACCAGCCAACCTTAGAGTGAAGACTGAGTTACACCGTAGGAAGCACACACGGTACTCACTGCCCACCCTGCCTGACTGTGGGCAATGTAGCACCAAACCTTCCTCTAACACAGGCAGGAAAGAAACATCTCCAAGGCCTTTGCTTTCATCATATCTTCACTCAAGGAAATGTAAACCTTGCAAAGGGCAAAATAGCCCCTTTATCTTGCCAACTGGGCAAGCATATGCCACTTTTCAATGTAATTATTTATACCCATGTCTACTTTACACACGTTGCATTACCACAAGTGTAATGATGACAACAGAAAGCTCTATCATAGTCTACCCTCACTATTAAAGCATGCACAGAATAATACTGACAATACATTTCTAAATAAAACTGATAGAATATATTTCACCTTCTTTTCAACTTAACAAATGACCCCAAAAATTTGTTTCATTGTTTTTTGGTTTGGATTTGTTTTTGTGGGGTTTTTTTGTGCCACTAACAGCCTATTTTTTTACCTCCACACTTTCTCCTTCTGTTGTGGTTACTAGAAAAGCATTATTTGGGGATGTTATCTCTTCTTTCCTTGTTTAATACCTTACAATGTTGTTTACAAGAAGAATTTCAAATAAAAATAAAATTTTATTGGGTTGTATTATAAAAATCCTGCAATAAAGTCTCCTTGCCTGAGGCTAAACATTTTCCTTGCCTTTTATTCCCCTTCAGATTTTTACAAGATACCTGTTCAGCCTCAGTCAAAATCACACCAGTAAATACACAGCAGTGGACAGTCAAGATTAATTCCTTTGTTTCTAGAAGCTGGGCAATATTTTGATTTAAGCGGGTTAAGGTGTGCAAGGGATCTCTAAGATGACTGACTTTGCAACAGCATCATTAAGTTGGAAAAGTTTCAGAAGCCAATATCCTATTTTGTATTCCTTTCTAGTTTGAACTGTTATTTCCAAACACGTCTTTCCTTTTTGGCACGATAAGCAAGTAGGACTTGGAAGGGTGTTTTCTGTGTACTTCTTTCCCTGAGACTGAACAAGGTAGTGAACCAGCCAGCACCCCTATGCACCATGTGCTCTGAACAGAACACAAATCAGTGCAAGGATATAACATTCTCCTAAAGAATGAGAGAAAAAACAAAAAGAAGGAAAGAAAAACAACTAATGGAATGTCTGACATCTTTGCCATTTTCTAACCTGAATGCTGTAATAAAGCACTTGTTATTTAACATTCTGTAGCTGGAAATACTTGATGTTTGTCCTGTGTTTGAAAGCACCCTCCTATATCCTGCTGCTCCTCTTTATGATCAATGCAGTTAAATTTCTGCAGCTGAAGTTAATTTGACAACTGGCATCATTTGGTTTCCCTTATGGCCTCAAACTGCTCTACATGCCCCAGTGCTGTGGTTGGACCTACACAAACTCCACCCTCTTTCCTGCCTACCAAGTGTGTACAGCATGAGAGCCACAAAAAGTTCTGTGGGGAAAGGTTTGTACAAGATTATGCTCACTGAGATGAATACAATATACTCTGTGTTCTTTCCTCTCAAATCATGCAATAATTTTTACTCTGTTTGCATGGGATCCAGCTTAGTAACAAACCAAACTAAGGTCATGTCATAAGGAAAACTGATCCAGACACTTAAGTTACTTTTTTTTAAAATATGATGCAATCTACTTTCCTGGATCTACTATTTGTCAGTTATTTTTGGTCTAGGTACCTTGATTGCTGTGTATAAGGTATAAGAATCCTTCACAAAAAGCTTTTAATGCAGGACCTAAAGCTCACAGGAGGCTCCATCATGCAATGGTTGAGAGCGAAAGCAAAAGTATCATTGGCTATATGTTTATTGCACACAATGTCAGGATTTTTTTCCTTTGGAATTGCCACAGAATAGTGACTTTCCATTTGCACAGCCATCACCAGAAGAGAACAAAAACTCACAGCTTGCAGCATCCTCTTTGAAACATAACCACCAATTTTATCAGGAGTAATAAAAAAAATCCTGGAGTTCCTCAGAATCCACAATTTAAATCATGTTCTGAAGATACTTAGACATTCATTTAAATGTTCTGGAAAAATCCAGAGCACCTCAAAGAACAACAAAACTATTCAGTCATATCTCATCTAAGATCCAAGTAGAGTTATTTTTCAGACTTTTTTTGCTTGTCCATCTCATTATTTTCTGCAGTCTCTAAAATTATTGTCCACCAAAAAAACCCACAAAAAAACACAAAAAAAACCCCAGTTAAATATCGCCATTGACGTTATCCATCTTTATACTGAAGTTTTTGTTGTCAGACTCTTTAGAAACAACTCAAACATCTGCAAATAGGTGTCTCGTGACATTTGAGATACAGCACAGGGTCTGTATCTGCCTGTTTTACAATGGCCTAATGGAAGATAATGTAGATGGCCTCATGTAGATGCCCCAAGCACCTACTATAGCACTGACCAGCTATTTTCATGTACAGAGTCACTGTCTCCACATTTTCATAGGGTATGCAAACCCGTATATTAGTTCTGTACCACCTCAGTTCACAGAGCCGTAAGTGCCAGAACTCCAGTCTGCACGTCACAGCTTGATTAAGCAGTGGTATTAATCATGCACTCGAAGTACTCTCTAATTTAAGGGTACATGGAAATCCAAATTAAGATGGTGATGGAGAAAGCACACTGTCATTTGTAATGAGAAGGGATAGCTAGTGCTCTCCAATTACTTTGAGAATAACATGACGTTTTTCTAAGTATACTCAGGAAGTTATTGGGAATGTATGAATTTACTTATGTTTGGTCTCAGAACAAACCAACTTTATGCAAAATTTCTAAATTCCAAAGAGCCAATCCCTGCTTGGCTCTCTCCCTGGGAAAGACAAAACTTATCAAATGTTCAGACTTTCATGATTTCATTAGATTCCCAAGAAGAAAAAATTGCATCCATGACAGAGGGAAGTACAGAAAAGTAACCATTTTCTGAGATTCACTGCTCTTTAACAGCAGAAAAAGTACTGAAATGTAAAGAAGAAAAGTTAAAAAGCCAGTCCAAGTGGGATAACTTAGTTTCCACCTGTACAGACCCATCTTTCCTAATTTTCTCACTATATGGAGTAGACCTAAAGGCCTATTTCTTCCTGAAGAAGAACGTGTTCTTATTCCATGAGGAAGAGGAAAGGAGCACATTCTAGACTGGACTATGACCCAACTAACAGACTGAAAAAGAAATGCTATATTGTCTTGAAACTATACACATATCCTGAACTCCCAGAGTCTAAACATTCCGACCTTAATCCATCTCTAGCTGCAGTCCTTTGCTAATCTTTTTATTTCACTGAAAACAGCTTCTTGGAACCAAAAATTAAGAGGTTTTTTCCCCCCAGCAATGTAACTTTTCATTTGTTCACTTTGATGACTACTTTCTTAATGATTCAAAGTTGACTTAAAAAGAATAAATGTTGTTTTATTTACTTCATTCTGCTACCTCTGTGGCACTCATTTCTGACAGAAAGATAACTGTTACATCTTCATCTGCATATATGCACAAAAACAGGGCAGTAAATATATGAAAATAACAACGTCTAGACCTGAGTCTGGTGGTTTAATCTTGCTAGTCAGAGAGCAAAGAGATCATACACACAAAAAAGGAAGTACTACTCCCACCAAGCTTTTTGATAGTCTGAGCAGCTACTTTGCAGTAATTCAAATACACTGACAATTTGGCATTATTCATGTTTTACTATTTTCAGCTGGGTCATTTTTCTAATCTAATCAGGTAAACTTTGTCTTCTGAAATCGTTTTCAGAACAAAAGATACATAATTCTGTATATTCATTCCACAAGACAAGTCATGTGTCAGCTCAGAAAACCTGTGGATAATACAGGATGAATTGCTGCCAGGCTCAACGTGGAGCTGTCCTGTGTGGCAGTGTCAGAACTGTGTAAGGGCAGCACACTGAAGAGTGGTCCTCCTCACGGCTGGGCTCGATGATCTTAAGGGTCTTTTACAGCATACATGAGTCTCTAATACTAATATTGCCGAGATAGTCTAATTCTGACCTTAAAAATTCTGGCATCCCAGGCTACTAATTCCCTTGGGGTGCCTTTCATGCAAATTTGTGATGAATTTTAAGTGAATTCGGGATAGATGAACAATGTTCAATTGACAGTGAATTCAGTGTTTCGCAGGAGACCTGCAGGGGGACACTGGCAGCTGCAACAGCATGCAGACAGTCTCATTTTTGCACATAAGCTTATTTCTGGGACAAAAGATTACTTCCCTCTAATGCCCCATACTGGTTTCTCTAAACCAGGATTTGGGAGGTATTAGTCACTATGTAAATAGCCCAGTAGATCTCAACTCAACATGTTAGGGGATGTAGAAGGCACACTGCCCTTCCTCCAGCTGAAAACGGCAAAGTGATAGTAATTCACGTCAACTTGTGTTTCTCAAAGCCTAGACAACCCAACTCTTTCTGACTTTTCATGATTGTGTCTGAACGGACAGCTGTTCACCAGAAAGCTAACTTTCCATCCAGTCATTTTGCCAGCAACAGTTTAATTACCGCCACTGCATTTTGGTATGAAAAAATGAGTACATAAAGAAAAATTCTTCCCGATTTGCAATTCAAAATGTATACATTCTGAATACATAAAAATATATTATCACAAATCAAATCACGCAGACTAAAATATTTTTTTAAATGGCAATACATCTTCTTGTGCTGTTTAAAATTCACAAGCCTGCTCTATCCATTTGTCTTCAAAGTCAATATAGCTGAATTTTCTCTCCATACACTTCACCAGAGAAATTCCTTTCCTTCTAATGAAAAGAACTCTGCCCTTAAGAACTGGTAGGAGCTTTATAGCAAACGCACTAATAGCAATACCTGTTCCTTAAAGCATGAGTTTCAATTCAGTGGGGTTTTTTTACCACTGATTTTTATCCTTTAAAATGCATCGATTTCTTTTTTTGCTGACCTTTACTGTATAAATGTCAATGTCAGATAAAATAATTGAACCCAGTAATCCATGCACAGACTGGAGAAAACCTTTCACTGATTTCAACATGATATATCACAGTCTAATAAGAATCTAACTGTATTTCTTTAACAGACAAGTTTCTTTCCCTCGGTCTTAATCAGGTGATAAATGAAACACAAAGTTCATACTGGGGAAATATTCTGAAAGTGATACCGGTTGCTAGTTGCCATGGAAATAATAAATTATTAACATGGCAAACGCTGCCCTCTCTTTGGTGCACAGGTAACTGCATGGAGCACACTTCATCCCCCCAGGATGCAGGTGGGAAAGGAGGGAACCAGCAGCAGCTCGGCTGTCACACCACTCACAGCCCAGTGCTCTGCGGTGCTAAGGCAGAGGGTGCACTCATTCTCACAATTTTTCCTGAGACAAACACGAAAAGAAACTGAAGTCCACATTATCATCAGTCAGTCAAGCTAAAAGCTGTATCATTTTTTTTATGCATCTAAATTTAATACCTGCCTCACCCCATTCCTCTAATACACCTTATTAGTGCACAACATTGATGAACTCACATGGTCTTTTCACCTGTATTTACCCAGAAACCTCTTCTTTCCCTCAACAGGTATCAGATTAGGCCTTTAAGTAATTAGATTCTTGAGCACAAGTCCTATTTTCTGTATGCTTTCTGCTAAGGGCAGTGACCAATGCTTTATAGAAATAATAAGTGTCTATTCACTGTAAAGTCACAGATATCCACACATCTCAACAGGGGGGAAGCAACTAACAGTCTTCTCAGCCTGCTTACACCTCTGTGAAGCTTCAATTTTATTGCTTTGGGGCCACCCCCTCCCCACCCTCTGCAGAAGCTGTTCCACTGCAGCAAAAGGTAGGCAGGACACATCGATCCAAAGAGACAAAGCACAAACAGTAATTTTACCCCATTAGGAGGAAAAGCTCTATTTTGAGAAGAGGCACAAGTGGTTACAAGTACAAACCTCCCTCAGTTTCCTCCTTTCCAGGGTAGGACACAAGCCAGAACCCCACAGGTACGCCCTGTTCCTTTGGAAGGTGTTGAACGCTGCAGTGCCCAAAGTCACAGCACTGTCTGCTCTTGCAAGCAAAGCAACTGTGAGGCTGTGCCTTTCAGAAAGCTTTGGTTTGGGATCCCAGAACAAGCCTAGGTTGACATGGGCCCAAGGTGCCCAGTTCTCTAAAGATAGGAACATTCTGGGCGTGCACAGGAAGGGAACATTTTGTTCCTGGCAAACTGGTGAAAATATAGGGAGCTTTCATTTTGTATCACTGATACAGCAACTATTATGCCATATTGACTCCATCCTGTCAAGAGGTTTCTACTCAGGCTTTAAAAATGTTCAAAAACCACTGGAAGTTAAAGCTGGAACCTTATTTATCTGCTTCATTGGCTCTGTTATGAGCTTAACTGGAGCTTTACGAATGATGTCAGTCCTTCCTGGAGAAGACAGAGAGGCTGTACAGGGTGTTCAGTTGAAGCAGCTGCTTTTTCAATCAGGAGATACTTAATTAAGCAGAGAGGAAGAATACATAATGTACAGAAACAGGCTAGCTAAGGTTTTTAGCCAGGCAATAAAAAAAAAAGTGAGCTTGCAAGAAAAAGATATCCTCCTACCTCCTTTGTATTAAGCTGGTTGTCTAAAGGAAACCTGTGAGTGCTACGAAGCATGTTAGAAGCACAACATTCATGAAATAAGGAAGGACACTTCTGGGGAAAGCAGTCCATGGTGCACTGTGATCAGGAATGTCTGCTCCATGAAATTTCAGGACAACAATTAGAGTTTACTTCCGAAGACATACAGCTCTTTAAAACAAATGAAGCATGAAAGAAACCCAATTGCAGTTAAGTACAGGAATGATCTGAACATACAACAAAAAAGTCAGTGGTCTTGCTGTGCGGTAGTGCAATGCTCTGTGCCTCCTACCAGATTATGGGACTGTTTAAATCTATTATCACTTTTTAAACACCCTTTTCTACATTTAATTTCATTGATACATGAGGGGAACTCTCCTCTCATTTTTAATGAATTCAGCAGTTTTACAGTTACTTTATGAAATGTCTGCAGACTCTCAGAGCCCAGGCAACCAAGAAATCAAATGATCACAGTAGGTGCAGCAGGCTCTCATCTGCCTCTGGGCATTCACTAGCCTGTTATCACTTGAAATGCCTGCTTGAGGTTGCACCAGTGTATAGTTAAATACCGCATTTTCATCACAAGCTCACCTAATCTGGCCTTGCACATGGCATGCAGTTCCTCCTCCGTCATGGTGGCTTAGGTGTGCTTTTCGGGATATTACCATGGGCTGTGACATGTGAACTGAAAACACAGGTGGCGATTATGGCTTGTTCCCGCAAACTGCTCATGCTTGTTTGTACTGATGGAGTGCTCAGCTCTGCTGTTTTACCACCCAAGTCCCCTGAAGCTAAAAAAACAACTCTAGCTGTGTTGTAAGACACGCTGCAACCATTCCACAAAAGACAGCAACTTCAGTAGCATTAGTCTCCCATACAGGAAAACAGAGGCATAATCCAGCAGAGATTTTTCAAAAATGATGGATCCATAAGTAAATTGATGTAGGAAGATATTAAAACCCATAGCACACCATCCTTGCCATGACCTTTCCGTATGTCCAACACAGAAGGACATTTTAAGGTAGACTGTCCCCCCTCTACAGAGAGGACATAAAAAGGCTGTGGCTTTTCATATAAGTTTTATACTTCATAGACTTAAACCATGTTACAACAATTATTTCTATAAAAAATAACACCTGAATTGTCTTTTCCTGTGTAACCTTCATTCACTAATGCAGAGGGGTTACAATTTCTTTCTCTACTGTAGAAACTGGAGTAAAAAATAAATCTCAAAGAGAGTAGATAAATCACTTGTTTCAAGTTTTTTAAATCTGCTTCAAAAGTCACCAGTGAGGTAGTGAGAGTCCAGACTGTTTTGAGAACAAGTTTTATCCCAAGTTTACCACTTTTTAAAACTGTCTACACATAATCAGTTCATATTCACCCCTCAGAGCTGTCTGCTACCTGAATAATTTCAGGTATTGCTAAGTCTGTTCCACATCTCACAGTCATCTCAAAGATGACTCAGTTTCAGTGCCAATCAATGGCATCAACTGTGCAGATCATGAACAGAACCATAAAATTAACATTAACAGCTGAGCAACCACGGAACTGATAAAATCACTTCAATGTAATGGTGAGGAATCATTGCTGAACTTTTCCATAGAAAATGGGCAGGAATGGGTGGGTTAATAATGTGCATTTTCACTGACTATTACCAATGAAACACATGTCAGTCTTAACAAGTGGCAGTTTCCAGTACAGCTGACTTTCTCGGACGAATCTGCAAAGCCTTAGAGGGGTCATAGGGTTCACCCCCAACAGTCAGCTGTTCAGTGCTAATTCATTTTGATGCCTGTTAAAAGGAGCCTGGGCTTAATATGTACTTGATTAGCTGAGGTATGAACACCTGCCTGGTACTAAGATGCATCCCTGGTTTTACCTGCAGTTTACTGCATAGTGGCTGGATGAGCGTGAGCCATAAACAAATGGCAAGCAGCAGCAACTCCATGGAAACACAGGGGGGTTTTTTTACATATTTCATCATTTGTAAAGTCTGCATTGCTAGTCTCAACCATCCAAAAATAAAGACTCCAAAACCAGTAATGCTTACTTGAAAAATGCAGATAGATAGGGAAGACATGCAAAATTATTTTTGATTTTACAGCTAGATTTTTAATCTTACAGTTAGACTTTCTAGCATTGAAGTTCCCCCCCTTCCCCCCTCTAAAAGTCAGGCACAGGAGATACTCATGTTAAATAAACAAATAAGAAAATAAGAGTTACAATAATCACATTCTGTTATTACTCCTGGAGCTGGGGTAGAAAGAGGAGAAACCAAAGAGTACAATACTCTTGATGAATTCACAGAACTTGACAATACACTACTGACAAGACAGGGAACTTTGAAAAGACCAAAACAATTCCTCTGATGATAACAACCTGAATTTTACTGAATCCTCAACACTCCATCCCAAATTGCTTTTTAAAATGTATTAAAATTTATTGCAATAATGCCTTGCTGCCCATTCCTCTACTTATAAAGCACAGAGCAGCCATCTAAATCTCCCATGATAACATCTTCAAGACAGGAGCTTATCAGCAGCACAGAGAAGGAAAAATCCCGTGGGTTGGGATTACACTTTTGATTATAAATTTCCTCAGAGAAAGATGTCGTCAATCTACATTCTTTATGAACTCTACCACATGAAAGCACTCTTTTACTCTAATAATAGCTGTCAGGTTTTGTGCAAGCAGCACCTGCAACAATTCTCCTATGTAGAAAAGAAAAACTTGTTAGATACAACCCCTCAAAAGAAAAGTCAGTCAGCATTTTTTTTTTTAATGAAACCCGTTTATTTTTATCTTTCCATTGTCATCAGCATTCCAGCTGTTACACATCCCTTTAAGGAAGATTAGAGATTAATAGCCCTGTTTTTAAAATATATTTGAGTACTTCCTTGCTCTATAATACACACATCCTTACACAGGAAAAATACAGAAGGCTACTATTCCTATTTCTAGACATCTCACAAAACAGGTGATGTAATAAGTTCATCAGGATCTTCTCATGCACTTTTGCCAGAAATGTCAGTTCTCTCTTTGCCTTCCTGGCTCCCCATTCAGCTTTTCTGTAGAGAGCAGTGGCAAAGATCACAGTAAACTACAAGTGACTCGGAGCAGCAGGAAGCTCAGGAGCCCCTAGAAGGAGGCCAGTTGCCTGGTTCAGGGGCTGGACAGGTGCCTCAGCCTGGTTTTTGAGGAGGGAGTGAGTATTGCAAAGCGACTTCACTGACAGCAGGTTGGCAGGACACTGCCACACTGGGAACTGCCACAGCAGCTGAACATGCAAACACCAGGGAGAGCACAAGGGTTAAACAGACAGTCTGAACAGTGAGGGCCTGTTCAGATACCCAGTAACCCACATAATTCTGCATCTATAAAAGCACACTGTGGTACCTCTCATAACAATGTCAGTAATGAAAATAAGACTGGTTAGCTCTCTGACCTATCCATACAACTTCTAGCATAACAGGTTACCCTTTCCTCTTGAGCCACTGCTGGCATTCTCTTATCAGCCTCCACTGAAACCAATAAGTTTCCATGTGACATTGCAGGGAAAACGCTGCCAAAACCCAGAGATATAAGAACCGCTGCATTTATTATACCCAAGCAATCAGTGGGCTGACCAAGGAAAGATCCCAAATTAGTTTATTGTATATTACCTTCAAAAATGTGGTTATATCCCATTTTCTTTTTTTATATATGTAAATATGTAGGCATATAAACATAAGTAAACTCAAACCTAAAAATACCCTCTGTTCTCTAAATTTTTACTTTCTTTTCAAGGATGACTTATTAAAAGTCTGTTGTTCTCTGGATTACTTTTTCTCTCTCCTCTGCAAGTCCACCTCAGGAACTTCTAAAGTACGACCCTAAATACATTACTGTGGTTGCTGTTCATCAATCACACACTAATACTGCTACGTGGGCACACTCATCAGAAATGTACTTCTGTATTACCCTAAGCCAGTTCTTTAGAAACTCCAGCTCAGAAGTTAAGACTGTATTGCAGCTTTACTGTGTCCCTGTCCATTGCCTTTCCCTCCCTTTGTTTAGCCTTTCTAATTTTACCAGAATAGTCAACATTCATCAATCTTGCTGCAATCCAAACACAAACTTATTTACTGAACTTTGTAAGCCTTGCTAGATCATCTTCTTTTCTTTTTCACATTTATCATTGTTTTCTTTTTATTTGGCCAGAGACCCTTTTGTTTATATGAATTAACTCCGCTTGATTTTGCCAGTTCTCTTTCAGCTCTAAAATACTTGGCCTCTAAGATGGAATATACTTCAGTGATAATCTTGTCCTTCTTTGCTTTTACCCAAGGTGATCATTTATCCAGGTTAAGGGGGGTGTGAGTTGTTGCTTTAAAGAATTCTCATACTTCCTCTAAGTTGAAATTGTCGAGCTATTCAGTTCAGCAGCATTTGAGACTTATCTCCCTTATTTTTCTCAGATTTTCACCTTCTGAAATAAGGAGCTTCAGGTACAAATAATTTTTTGTCTTTCCAATTAATTTTAAATAAGTTAATTTTTTCTCTCACTGTTCAAGCTTCTTTCTTTATCCAGTTCCTCTGTAACATATTTACTATCACTGGAAAAAAAAAATCTGAAGTAGTATTTTGTTGGCTCAGTGCACGTGTAAGTAACGCCATCTTTCCTGGGATAAAACACCCCATATGGTTCAAACTAATGTCTCCTCTCAGTTTGGATGGACCTCAGAGACCCAAATGCTCTACCTTCTTGATCTTGATATGAAAAATACGAACACACAGGAGAACGAGACTGTGTCTCGCTTTAAAGTGAGGGAATGTGAAGATCAGAGGCAACTTCAGGAGGGGACTGGCAATGATAACACATTGTGTAAGCTCTGGGCTCGGGGCCAATCACCAGTTAAATCTGTGCCCTGGGCTTCAGTCGGCCACGCCAGAAATAGTGATGCTATTCTCGGGAAGGTGCAGCTGGCTCCTTTTCTGTGACTCTGGTCACTAGCAGACTGCATAAAGGGACTAACACAATTAGCACAATAGGCTGGGTAGGGGTGCTCAGCACAAGGATTACCTCAGTTTCTGCACTAGAAATTTCAGGCTTCTATTTCCTTCCAGAAATCTTTAGGCAGTGACACCTTCAGCGCTACTTAAAACAAAAGTTTTGTGCTGAATCAACACACAGCCAAAGCTAGTTTTTTTTCTTTGATACTTTGATTATACGCAATTGCACATTAGAAGAGACTGAAATACTGTGTTTCCAGTGTTTGTTCTTTGCTGTTCTTGAGAAAAATTCATAGAGTTACTTTTTGCTGTCGTGGCTCTGCAGCAAAATGCTTTCGAAACAAATCTTCTACTCTTTCTATTAATGCTGTTTATTAACCTAGGTTTTAAAGAAACATTTTATAGTAGATATAGCAGTGTTTCACTGACTCCCACTCTTAACAAAAAGGAAGTGAGAGTTTTTAGGGTGTTCATTGAAAACATCAACTGACTAATCAGATATTCTCAAACAGGAGGAAGAGAAAAAAACCTCCTCCCCTTCCCACCATGAGAATAAATTTAGTGCCTCTACTGTAATTCGTATTGTATTTACTTCTAAACAAATGTTTGTTTAGCTTCTCTACTGCCCTTCTACAAAATTACTCAGGAATAATTAATTAAGAAAGCATCAAGAAAGTCCAGGTACCTGCATAAATCTGTATTCAAAGCTATAGGTGAAAGTCTGAAATCTAATCCCCATTCACTCTTTTTAAAAACTGAAGCAAAAAAATGCTTTGTGAAAAAGCCATATATGAACATGGCAGGGGAATGCTTAATATCCAACCAAACTATTCTTGACTCATGCTTTACCTTGTGCAGACATAAGTGATAAGATACTTAGAAATAAAGTAATAGCCATTTATCCTTTCAAAAGCACAGTTTCTTCATTCTGTGCAGTTCAGTGCACAGCAACATAACTCACGAGTACAACACTTACCTTGATCTCAGCTAGATCAGTACATCAGCAGCCTAGGAGATCAACACTGGCAGTTATCAGGCATCTACATGATGATCATATTTCACAGAGGTGCTCACAATTTAGCCCACACACTTTTGACTCTGCTCATATTTTTCAGCATGTAGACTGGAACAGCATCATTTCTCTACCTGTACTCATCTTAGCAAGCTAGGAAGACTTTCAAAGTTGAAGCTGAATAATTTGAAGGAGGCCCCTGACATAAATTACCATTTGCCAAATACTAAGAACATTACTGCTACAAAGTGAAATGCTTTCACAGGAAAACTCTAACACAGCAGATCTGATGCAGCAGTCAGCTAGAATAAGAATCTAACTGTGGCACTGCAGTGTGCATTTTACAGGTCTGTCTAGAGCAAGACACCTTTGAAAAAGAATGTGCTTAGTGAAAAAGTAGCTTCATTATCCCTGTCAAACTTGGAAATGGGTATCTTGGATTGTACTTTTGTTCTCAAGCAGCAATGCTGCGGCATTTCCTCAGAAGATCACACACATACAACCACCAGATCTCTTGATGACCAGCCTTCCACACACAGTGCCTTGGGAGATCAGAAAGGGTGAACAGCAGTGGAAGTAGCAATACTGAGAGAAAGAAGCATTTTATATAAGAAGCCAGCTGCAGACTAGCTGGAGCAATCCTTACAGTACAGCACTTGTGTGCACAACTGTCACTTCTGCTGCAATTCCTTAGCAGCTGCTGTATTTGACCTGATGCAGGAAAAGAGAAAAGTGAAATCAGGACAGAAAATGGGGAGAAAAAAATGCCACCACAGTAATATAGACATAAAAATGTTAAAAAACATATAAAAAAGAACAGGAGAAATATCTCACCAAGTCTTTTTTCCCTATGCAGTAAAAGTCACCTAATTTCAGCATGCTATGTTCTACACTAACTCATTGTTTACATCTACACTTTGCCCATTTTATACATTTTATACTTGTGTCTCTTCTAGTGAAGAGACCATTATTGGAAGATTGCTAAACATTTACAGATATTAATTCAGCCATCCAACACCCCTTTCCTTACACCTTGCTTTTTTTCTTAATTTTCCCCAAAAGTCATCTCCGTCATTACAATAAAGGTATGACATCAGTCACAGACCCTGCTAATAAATCTTGCACAAAATTATCTCTCAGTATAGTTTGTGCAACACAGGAAAGGACATTTCCTTTGTTTCATAAAAGAATTTATGTCACTGTAAAAGGACCGTAAAAGGAACAGTGCATAACACAGGACAACCATCTGAAAAGAATGATTCATGATCTCATATAAATTCCAGACCTAGCTGGAGACAACTCCGTGGATTTTCAACAGTCATGTAGGCAATAAGTTTAAGAACCAGAAATGTTCTTTTGTGACCTTTGCATGATTCATTTGCTTTTACATGCAGCAGCAGAACTACAATTAGTGGTTCTTGTAGCACATTTCCAAACTCATTTTTTTAAGGCTGTCCCATTGTGATGAGTTTCACAGTAATGTTTCTGCCACCGTCCCTTTCATTTCATTAAAGTTACAAATCCTGGCATAGAGTAGCCTGTTTCTCTTTGTGCTGTGCTCTTAGATTCAGCTGAAAACAGATGAACACAGAAAAAGTTCAATGCAAACACTATTTTCAACAATGCCTTCTCAGAAACTTTAAAAGATGTGCAGCTGCTCTGCCTTGGCCAACACCAGTGGACCCAAACATCAAAGAAAAGCAGATCAGGAAGGAAAGGTCCAAAAAGGAGGAACATCCACCAATTCCTCTTCAATTCCTCTTCTTATCGGAACAAGAACATTAACAGATGTATTCAAGTCAAGATGGAAGTTGTATACAAGGGTTAACAGAAAAAGGTAGAAAGAAGGAATTAAATAGGGGAGACAGAAAACTTCTTTGTTTTGGTTTGATTGGTTTACTCCTTTTCAAGAGAGGACCAAGTGCAAAGCTGAAAAAGGCAAGACAGAAAAAAGAAGTGAGAATCAGACTAGTGACACCATGAGAACCATTCACCCGAGGCAAATGGCAGCTCCTCCTTCATTTGAGGTCCTTTGTTCAAGGTGAACAGCTCTCCTCTAACTCCATCAGTCTGTTACCTAAGTGATATTCGGGATAGATCAATTCAGATAATCTTCTCTGGCCTTAAAAGACATGATTCTATAAAAGGCTCAGATAAGGAAGGAAGTGAGCAGAGGTTACAGCATAGAAAGGGCAAAACTTAAAGAATGATGTAACATATTTCAAGAAGGGTAAAAAAGAAATTCTCACTGTTTTCAAGCTTCAAAACAAATGTGTAACCATACTAGGTATTTTAAGTGTCTAACTCCCATTTTCATACAGATATGCATTCTCCAATATTATTTTCTTCCCAAGGCCTTGAATAAACAATCTCTATTGTTTTAGCTAAAAAAAAAATAAAAAAAAAAATCTAGAATTTTATGATGCAACTTTCCATGACAACCTGCACTTTTAAAAGAAGTTATTCCATACTTCATTAAACAGAACCTGGAAGATTTCAAAGTTTTCCAACTGTTCCGTATTTACAATTAATTGCTTTCTAAGGTTCAAGAGTATTTTTTCTCCTGTAGATAGCACAAACAACTTCAATCAAACACAAGTTCCCAGAAGACAGATTTAGACCTTCTGTATTTCCAAAATTAGCAGGTATTCTTTTGACAGTGGATTTTTTCAGTCCAAGTTTGCAATTACACAGCTATTTTGCCTGAGAGTCCATTGCACTCACGATTACAGTTTTCATGACAGAAAATTTATATATAAGATACAAAGACATAACTCAGTGGCAAAGACTTCACGCACACAAAATAGTAATAAAGTAGCTATTACTAGCATTGAAAGTTGCCTCAGAACATTTCATGTTTCACAGTTTATGTGAGTTTAAAATTATGGTTGAACATATATCTCTTGTGAAGTTACACTACAGCTACTGTATGAGTCAATATTAATTTTTCTCCCTTTTTTACACTGAGATTTCTCACATGATGTTTTGTCTAACAAAGTAAAAAAAAACAAAGCTAGAAAAAAAACGTACTAGCAGGAATATACAGACACTGACTGTGCAACTGAGATTTAAAGAACTGCACATTTAGTTAGATGTACAACACCCATTTACTCAAAAATAAGATAAAGAACAAGGTGTTGGAACAAAGTAGTTAACATGTAATAATAGTCTTGCATTTTAAATAGACAATAGCATCATTTCAGTTCATTTCAACACACAATTCCCAAGATAGCCATGGGTGTTGCAATTCCACATTACCACTGCCACTTGTATTTGGAGCTTCTCAGCTCAACCTTGGTATGTCAAAAATTAGCCAATAAGAAATGAAACAACATTTTAAGACTTGAATATCCTTACTCAGAGAAAAGACTTTTCTTCATTAAATATCATGGCCATAGTGTGACAGTTCTTGAAATATCTTATTTAAATTGTTGAAAGACTTAGCAAAGAATTCAGGGAAAATATTACTTGGAGTCTAGGAATGTATGTCCAGTAAAGCAAAACCCCAATATAAATGCATTTTCTCTCAAAGACATTCTGCTAGTACAGCACAAATTGTGGTCAAGCAAGTTGCACCAAATTGAAATACAATAATTTTCTAAAAAATTCACCATACTGACAAGAGCAGCATTCAAGAAAAACATTAGCTCAATAAATAAGCAATTTGAAATGACATGCAACATGAAACAGATGTTCAGAACCTGCCTTATCAGCAAATCCAAAGTCCCTTGCAGAAACCCCACCTGTGTGTACTCACAGCACTGTTCTGCACAAGAGCCCTTTGTCTCAGTCCCATCACACAGGTGAGAATTGCCAAGAAAGCAGTTTGAGGTTTTCCAACACTGTGTCATCAGCCAGAACTGGAATTTAGAAGCTGAGTACTTGGAAGACGGGTGACTGTTTCAAGGCAGGCTGGAGCCAGCTGACTTCTGCCACACCCCGGGTCTCAACAGCTGCCCAAAATCTCTGGCAGTCCAGAGAGTTACAAATATTACCAGAAGTTGCGAACTTATAAACCAGATTTTGCTCTAAGGATAAGTGGCAGAAGATTGCAATAGAAAGCAGGGATGACAGAAAGAGCATTCAAGTTTTTCTAACTACCTTCTTGTGTTTCCACAGAGAAACTAGCTAACTAATAATATTCCTCCCCACGTGAAGGCCTGAAAATTGAAGAGACTGATTAAGAAAAGGAGTTCTCTAGATAAGGTCATATCCTTACAGCAGCCACTACATGAGTGAAAACCAGAAGTTAAAACATATTTGGTGAAAACCTAATCAGATCAGTTAGTACCTGAGCACGCCAGAAAAATCACCATGCCAGATTTCACTGCTAATGCTCACTTTGAGGCAAAAGACTAAAGCCTAGGGCACTTTTCACTCTGCTTGGGGTAGGTCAGCTCTCTACTGCACTGACCAAGGTGAAAGAAGTCACAAATTTAATTTGCATCATGAAAGTAAAGTTACAAGTAAACCTGATGGGGATTCAATGCCAACATACTGCCTTTAGAGTCCCTCCGTGCAGTGTTCAGGCAGGCACAGCTACCTGAGCATCCTGTTCTTTTGGCTCCTCTTTTCACTGCTAAGATACCCTAACAGTCCCTATTATTCTTCTCATATTTCCAGAGAAAAATCTTGAAGACACAGAAAAAAAAAAAAAAGTTAAGTAAACATGCACAAAGGAATTGTGGGAAATGGAGCAAATGAGAATAATAAAAAAAGGAATGGTGACAAAATTATTAGACATCCAACAAGTACTAGTAGTGACATGGTAACTTCACCTTAGGATTTTAGTCTCTTTCTTGAAGGTATGCTCCTTTCACACACAGTAAAGAGAGGAAAAAAATCCCTGGGAATATTGCTTTTGTAGGACTTTCTTCAAAACACAGTTCACAGGCCAAGAAATAAACAGTATCATATTTAAAAGTCCATCCAATACACACAGCAGATACTAAAGACATCACATGCAGTCAGCAAAACGTTGAGTGCCCTTCACAAATTGCAAGATCAAGCTGAAAATATGAAGAGCTAGCGTGATACACTTAATACACGCAACATCTCTAAGAGCACAGTGCAAGACACTGACATTTTGGTATGCTGATCATCTCTAATTTCCAGCTTCACACTCTCTCTGCTCAGCTGACCCAGGCTTGCTGTTGCCATGCCAGTTTATGAAAAGATGGAACCCACAAGGACGTGTCTTTTGCTTGATTTATCTGCACGTTCTTAAGCACATGTAGTAGTTTCATCCTGCTTTAATTAATTAATAGGGCAGGGGTAGAGGGTTACTGAAGAACTTCAGAAATATTTTCATATTTATGTAGAAAAACCCACTTTGTTCAAATAGATCTTGATTCATCTTTTACTTTATTATGAATAATATGCTCTCTAAAAACTGATCTAAGGAAGCTATAAACATTTGAGACGAGCATAATAACTTAGAAAGTCAACTTCTGCTTTGTCTGCACCATCTGATGATGGCAGTTTAGGGTGAAGAAATACTGAATAAATATACGTGTTCAACCTCTTCCCTGACAACCACAAAAATACTAGTTTTAGAGCAATATTTGGGGAGAATTGGGGAAAAGCTTGATTTTGTTTCTCCGCCTTTAGTTTTGCTTTTTAAAAAATTTATAAATTATTAATCTGCACTATTATATTCATAAAGAAATCATGCAATCTGGACAAGAATTTAGTCTTGATGGAGCAAGAGACTTTCTGTATTTGATCACAATATAGGTGACAAATGATTTGGATTTCAAGCTGCTACTGTCACTAAAGCCCAGGTATCTAAATCATGTGCATTCAAGCAAACAAAAAAGTTATTATTTCCACACTTAAGCAAAACACCCATACTGAAAAACTGAGATTGTTTCAGATGGGAGGGAAAGCCAGTCAAACAAAGGCAGAAGCTGCATACTGAAGTATTCCATCTGCTTTCAATTTGTATATTTATTTTCTTTTTAAATAAACAACATGAAAGCTACAGAGATCTCAAACATAAAATGCAAATTAACTGATTACAAAAGATTTTTATTTCCCAAACACTGACATCAAGCTTCTACTCAAGAGACCCCAGAATACCTGAAAATAAAGTCCCAATCTACAGGCAGAAAAGTCAAAGCATGACAAGACAGAGAAAAGTCAGCAACTTTCCAGCAGAAGACCAAAAAATAAAACCCCAATCCATTGCTTTATTAAATTACTTTTATTTCCAGTAAGATATTTTTAACCAGATGACTTTTATCAACACAGCACTACAAAACATTTATTCTAGTTTCTTCTTTAATCAAAGAGAAAAATATACGTGACATGCAAGATTTTCCTTAAATTCTGGTTAATCACAGTGGAGGAGGAGAGGGGGAAAAGCCCTACAAATATTTTCAGTGCCATGTCTGCAGATCCACCATGAAGGGACGTTGTATTCACTTGTACATACTGCCCTTCCAGGTTTGTGTTAAAGCACCTTTGCTAAGCAGAGTAATGAAGGAGGAGGAAGGTGTTGCAAAGGGTGAAGGAGTCAGTCTGAATGACAGCTAAGCCTAGAGAGATAAAGGAATGGCTACCCTGGTTGTTGATTTTCAAAGAACCCTAAGGCTAAAATATAAGATAGGCTGGTGCTAAAAAAAAAAAAAAAGACTGCAAGTTCAAGCATTGCTTCCTAATTTCAGCACCGGATTCACTGTTAACACATTTTGCAAATGTGTGCAATACCCTCCAAATTATATTATATTGTAATCTTATGTTAGTAATCACCAAGGCTGAAAAAAAAATTATAGGCATTAAAAAAGTTAACTAAAACTCCTTGGCATTTCTCAGTGATTTTACATGTCTGTAATTTATCACTGTAATTGTATCACAGTTATGCCAATGACACTCAAGCCTACTTTTCTATTTGGGGCAATATATCTTGCAAGACAGAATGCAAACTACTGTCTTTTGGCTCTGAAGATGTGGTAGTCAAATAATTTTTAAACCAGACACTGACAGCCCTGGATATGGTTTCCTGCTCTAGTTACTTGCCTTGGAGCTTTTTCATGATTTTGCACTCAAGCCACTATCCCATCCCTTTTGGGGGCAACAGTTGGATTAATTCTTGTCAAAAAAAAATTTTTTTGAAAAAAAATTTAGTTCATAAATTGTTCTTATATGCAGCCAGAGAGTCTCTCTTCTCCATCAACCCAATCACATAAGTTTGTAAAAAAAAATAAAATACAGGGAATTAAATCACTGCAAAAACAAGAAAGAAAAAACTTGCACAATAGCTGGTTTAGGCACTAAGACCTTAGGGTAAACCTTACGAAAAGAAAGATAATTATTTTCTCTTTTCCATCACCTTAGTCTCAGGGACAATAGACATTTACCATCCATGTCCCTAAAAGCAAGCATAATGCTTTAACCACTGAAACAGGATACTAAATTCAAAGTTCATGTCCAAGGTAAACACCCCAGACACTGAAGAAATAAATAGGTTATATTCTGGTAAGATTGAATTACTACTTCACTTATGATAAAACTTTTTTTTTTTAAGCAGTTAGATATAAAGAATTCTTAAAGGTTAATGCCATTCCCATGAAAGCTGATCTTAGTATGTATTTGCAAACTTCTCTATCATGCTCCTTTAGGACTAGCCAAGGTATGCACCAAAAAGGAAGCAAAGACTTATTCACTGCACAGTCTTCTACTGACAAGACCTTTCTTTCTTTCTTTGCACAACACCTCTGCTGTGCTGCTTAATTTGCCTTCCAATATCACTCCTTCAATTTAGTCCTTATGTTTAAGCAATAGCAAAGGAAAACATATTTTTCCATTTTTTTCCAAATTTTACTGGGCTACAGACTTCCCTCTGGAGTGCTTTATGGTGTTTAGAAGACAGCAGTTCTATTCTCACTTGAAGAGCAAGAGTTATTAGACTAATAATTGTTAAATCTAGATTAAGAATATCTTAATGCAACAAGCTTTGAGAATATGTACCATTGCTTTATCACTTTGTCAGTCAACGGAAGATACTTCCTTCATATATGGGCTAAAAACCGGCAGAAAGCTACCTGGCCAAGCTAAAGCTAAAAATTTAAACACCAAAATTTAACTACCTTGGTGCTATTATAGGTAGTGAGAAATCTCATCTAATCCCTTGTAACAAAAGCTCCAGAACGGTAAAGGTGCTGAGTTCCCCAGTGTTACATCATTTAAACCCATTTATGGCAGAACGTGAGGAGGTTGTCGTCAGAAAAAAGACCATTTAATGCCTGTATCACTTTTATTTCTAAAGAAAAGTAATAACAAAAACAGAATAAATTTCTTTCTTCAGAAAGAAAAACATTGAAACAGTGTCATGGGGTCTTAAGAGACAAAGAAGGAAAGGAGCACTATGAGATACCAACCATTTGTTGTTCTGGTGGTTGGTTTTGTGGTTTGTTTTGGTTTGTTGGGGGTTTTTTTTATGAAGTCAGTAGGAGTTTTGCTTTCTGACACTGGCAAAGCAGAATCAGAATCAGTTTGTTAGCTTGCTGCATATCCTCTCACCAGGAGAGAAGAGACCCAATTCTTTGCTGGAGCTGTGCTTAGAGAAGATTAATGATTTCTCAGAGAAAACAAACCACAGTGCAGGCACCTGTCATGACTGGCCAGAAAAATCTCTCCTTGCTTTCTGTATGGGACTCTTTATAAGCCAAATCACTGGAGGTTTTCTTTGCCCACAAATCAAGAACTGCTCAATACTGCCCACAGAACAAATATTGCCTGTAGGAGAGGTCAGAGATGCTGAACCCCATTGCAGTACCAACACTGTATTCCCTGGAATTAACTGGAATTTAAATCAACAGAATACCGTAAAGGCTCTGAGTAGCTGCTCTAATACTCCTGAGAAGGACAACAGTATAAGAACTTGCTTTGCTCAGAAAGTCACAGCACAAGAACATTTCCATCCTTTTGCAGAATAGTATGAAGGAAGCCACTGAAAAAATTCCCCATCACCTTTGAATTAATTGAGCCAGCTGCTCTCTGCATTCTGTCCTGCTTCACTCATCCTGGCTCTTTGTCTTAGTGCACTTGGATCAAAACACTGTTCTCTCCTTGTGGGCAGAAGCATGATAGCAATGTGAAGAAATCAGGTACATGAATCTATCTCTGCCAGATAAATTCCATTTTACAGCAATGTATTTGGGATTTGATCTTCTACCTGCACAGTCTCTTGTAAGTCTTTCTTTCAGAGATGGCTTTTAAAAGACCATTGATATCTCATCATCTATCTACAAATAAATACATAAAATGAACCAACCACATTTAAATTATGTCAACAATTAAAGAAAGGAAGAACAGATGGAGAAAGAGATAAGAAAGAGAGAAACCACTCTCAGAAGTTTACTATCTCCATCATACAAAATAAGTCAAACTAAACAAACAAAAAAAAAGAAAAAAAAAGACAAAACAAGCAACAGCTGAAACCAAGTCTTCAGTAAACAAAGACGGCTTAGCAACTGACTTTTCAGAATGATCTCTCTTAATTTCCACCTCATTACCCAGGAGAGGTAGCAGAAAAGTTGGATGCATATTAATGGTGTGCAGTACATCTGAACTCTCTTGCATTCAATTACAAAGCGCTCTGCCTGAAGCTATTACATTAGCTCTTTGTCACAGACACCTAAAAGCCCACCCACTCGATATGAATTCAGATGTGATACTGTGGGATAATAATCCATTCAGTGGAAAGTCAATGCTAATCTTCCCAAGGGCACTTCAAGGACTATCTGTGGTACCCACCAGTCACTTAAGAAACATATAAACAAAATTGAAAACTTAGTTTTTGCATCTTCTTCTTAAACGTGTTAACAGCCCCAAAGAGTTCTGGTGAAGGCAATGAAATATCCAATCTTTTGGGGGTGGTGGGTTTTTGTGAGTCTGTCCTAGTCTTATTAAGGAGTATTCATAGCTTTTAATTACATATTAAAGTTAGCCTTCCTTATTTTTTCATGCAATGCGCTGAAAGTTACTTCATCCAGTCTCCTCACAGTTTGACTTCCTTATTGTGTCTTGATTAGAGATGACTTCAGAGGTTATCAATAATTACAATGGGAATTACTCTAGTAATGCATCCTATACTTTTAAAGGAGAATGAGAACAGTCTTCCCGAGAGAGAATGACAGGGATTGTCAGAAAAGATTGATCTGAAAGATTCCTTTTTTTAAAAAATAAATAGAAAAATACTCTGCAGCTAGAGAGATTGCAAGTCAGCAATATCATTACGAATACTCACAAAACTTACATTTCCACATTCACCCAAGAAGCAACTCTGTTTGGCTGGATATAGAAAGGTGTTTCCAATGTATGAACAGAATGGACAATAAAATAGTGTCTTGGACAGATATTTAGGTATCAGAGATACAAACAGTATATGAATCAAAACAGGCAGCTAGGACCAGCTACATCTAAACATGTTTTGGAAAAGAGGAGGAAGAATTTACGCAAGAAAAGAACACAGTAGGAAATGTGATGTCCTCAGTTCCACTACTGGTTTCTCTTTGGACAAAGCTCACTTTCAGAAGTAAAATCACAGCCCTAATAATCCATGGGTATGGACACTTGTGAGATCTTTGGCTGAAAGCATTCTTTTAAATACCAGGAAGTCTTATGGACATAGGAGTGCAATACACTCCAGGTTAAAAATGCCTCACTTGGACACCCAAATTAGCATCAATATTTCTGTGCTACAAAGACAGCAACTCTGAAATTGCCTGTATACTCACTAGGAAGTTGGAGGTGATTGTAACAAAGTAGAAAATACCTTCCTCATAATTAATATTTTCAAGAGAAAGTTATTCACAATGAGAAGTCCTCTGGTGTGCTATAAGAAACCCTTCATGGAGCTTCTAGACATGCTGCTTAGCATTCTCTCCAAGTTATCACAACTGTAAAACCTGGCACTTAACCTCCAAAGTTTAAAACACAGATCTAAATATCTGTGTGCAACTAATGTAGCCAATAATCTTTTTTAATGTGACAGTTAAAAGGAAAACACAGAACACAGGTGATGAAGACATTCAGGCTTTGCAACCTTCGCTATGGAAGGTACATGGGGCTTGAGGTTTGCTGGAGGGGACATAATTAAAGTTATATTCTGTTTTCCTGAAAAGTAAAACCAGAAAACATTACAGGACTTCAACTTGCAAGTCAACTTCAAGCCAAACATGTTATATTAAAAGGGGCTCTCATTCCTGGATGATGGATGGAAACTGAATGGACAAGCAAGATGAAACAAAGAACCAGACCACAGAGATATCTCAGGCTGCTGAGACAGGCATTTTGTTGTCCTTCTACTCTTATAGTTTCTTACAGAGACCAAAGGGAAGGCAGAACCTTCTCTTCCTCTAGGTCAACAGAGAGACAAAAACTTAAATCAGTTTTAATAAAAAGATGCCAATGTTCTTTCCTAAGCATTAATTTCCACACTGGTGGAGCATCATCCTTGAATCACCTTTCCTATAACATCTGATTGACTCCCTCCACTTCTTTGTCTGTGAAAGTATGTTTAAGTGATTATTAATGTGCACACTCTTCACAGGCAAGAATTTAAGTTCAAAGACTGGACTCTTACTGTATTGGAGCATATCTGACCCCTGAAGACACAGAGAGTGGGTGATGTTTCTTCCTTACTGATTCCAGTGACAAGATCTGCACGTTCTTCACTGGTTTTATAATGCCTAAAGCTCCCTGCAACATAAGCCATTCTCCTCCACCCGACAAGTTCAGGAACTAGAGTCAAAAAAATGAGCAATGAGAGCCATGTAAAAAGAGAAAATAGTTCCAATTCTATCCTGATGCTTTTGCTGCTATTGAGAATCAATTTAATCTCACATCTGTGAAAGGAGAATTTAATTAGTTGTATCAGTTGTCTTAGCTGATGGCTACTCAAAACTGCCATATTCAAACTGAAGCCAATTTTTAAGAATTATATTACATAATAATGGATATATTGAGTTTTTTTCTATCATTTCTTGAAGTGACTTAGGCAAAGAGTTGCTTCCATCACATAATGTAGGATTAAATCACAATCTCACACTAACACTCCAATTTAAATTCTGGTTCTGAACTGAGTTTTTTTGAGAATTGAAGTAAAGGGCTTATTTTACTCAACTAATGATACCAACTGGAACAAAACTCATCTATCAAGCATTAAGAAAAACATCTCACACATTAACTTCAGGAATAATTTTTCCCACTGAAACCTTTAAGGTTCCATTCTTAATTTATAAATCATGGACGGCTGAAGTTCATTCATTGAGGAGAAGATCACTGCACTGCTTAAATGTCTCTTCTCAAACTTCTTCATTAGACATCATCTTATTTAGCAGCTTTGAGTTTAAAGATTTATTCTGATAAATGTCTTCTAGGATGAGAAAGTTCTGTGCCTTGAACTTTGTTTCACAGATAAATATTTACACATGGGACCAACTTCTCTGTCTTACATTTCAAGCATTTTCTGGATATTGGTCGGAACTTCTATAGTTAGTCAGTGAGAACATTGTTGGGAAGTTTCTTTCTCACACAATTAAAGCAAGTGATAGAAAGCAATTCTGGTAGCTGGGAAGTGGCTAGAACAAACTTAGCAGATCTACTTTCCCCTTACAGAAATGCTGTGTGACTGTGAATAACAATAAGCAGCTGGATCTGTAGTGATTATATCATAGTTTGCCTGCACTGCAGTTAAAGGTGGGGCTGTAGCTTCCACAGTCGTATGTAAATCAGCTTTCAGGTAATAAACTCCAATACAGATTATGCTGTGACCAAGACTGCCTGAGAAAACCAGGCTAAAGAAGCAGGGCAGTAAGACCATACAAGCTTTTTGGTCTTGGTATCTGAGCTAATAAGAAAAAATTAGACATGCCTTCCAAAGCTGTGGTACAAAAAAAAAAAATCCTTCTCTAAGGTGTATTTCTAGAAACATAGAGCCTTTTCCAGCCATTCAAAAAACTGCATTACAACTAAGTTAGCAAATCAAATGAGTTCATCTAGTGGGTTTTAAAATATATATAATAACAAAATTAAAATTATCTGATCATCAACTGATTTTAATGCTCAGTCTCTTATCTGCAGGGGTCTTCAGCTGACCCATGGCTTTATTAAGATGGAGACAGAGACCAATTTGTCAGGAGTAGTTCCTCACAGCATGCTTTCCTGCTGCCTTTCAGGCTGACAGCGCCTTGGCTTCTGGATCCTTAACCCACAATTGTACCTGTTATTGTGTAAAAATTTTCTCTATTTCTGGTGAGTGCATGGGTGGATGGCAGCTTTTTCCTTCTGACTCATTTATTTCTCCTTGGGCCTTTAGACTGCTCTTTTACAGTATAATCACTCTCAGAAAATGACTAGTAATTACCATGTTAAATCACACATATTCCAATAAAATAGTTTTTTACTATGGGCTGTCCAAAAACTTAACTTTGCATAGAACCCCAGGTTTACTCCATTTTCTCCAACACCCTAAGCAGGAAAGAGGGCCAAGATTATTTATGTTTTCTTTAGGACCTTTCCCCCTTTCTACACTTCCCTCTGTGCCCCAGTCTGAAAGGCCAAGACATTTCAGTGATGCCAACTTCCCTGAGATTTTACATAAGAAACCACACCTTTTGTAGAGGAAACATCAAAATATTCTTCAGAAAAAAATGATCACAATTCACTTCCTAACTGCCAGTTCTCCTGCATGAAGAGACTATTTACAAGAGCATGTACAGGACAAGGGGAAATGGCTTCATACTGAGAATAGATTTAGGTTAGATATTAAGAAACAATTCCTTACTGTGGGCATGGCAAGGCACTGGAACAGGTTGCTCTGAGAAGTTGTGGATGCCCCATCCTTGGCAGTGTTCAAGGCCAGGTTGGATGGAGCTCTGAGCAATCTGCTCTAGTGGAAGGTGTCCCCACCCAGAGCAAGGGGGGTGGAAGTAGGCAATCTTTAAGGTCTATTTCAACACAAACCATTCTGTGATTCTGTGTCTTCTCTCAAAATCCACTGATATGTAAGCATGAAAATTAAAGAATGCTATTGGTGTCATATCACTCAAAAACAATGTCACTTCAGCATTACATCTCCATATTCAGGTCTAGAGTCTTACTTGAAAATAAAAATATATATACACACATACAGAATGAAAGGTTGGGATTTCCTAGGGCTTCTCTTAGATAGTATGACTCATAAAGCACCTCACTACCTCAGTGCAGAAATCACAACACACATAGAGGCTCCACAGAATTATTAAAAGTATTTGTACTACATTATTGCTATAAATCAACTCTGATTTGATTCCTTTTTCATAGTACTGGCAGACTAGTTTTGACAGTAAATGTCAATGCTCAAAAGGTAGAATAAGCACATTGTAGAAGATAACACAAGTGGCATGGCCAAAACCCAATCCATTACAAGGATTCTTACGATGTTATATTCTACAGACGGTTCTCACAATAGCGCTATTTTCTTTTTTATCAAAGGCTTCCCTTTGCTAACTAGCAATTTAGCCAAGAACTCAGTTCCAAACAATTTTAAGGAACTACAGACTTTAAAGAACACAGTCCTATTGATATAACTTTATCTCATAGTACAGGCAACATCCACAGGCAGCTCTTTGGCCCACTCTTTTCAATACCATACATACTTACTCTACTGCTTTCTCTATGCTTACCACGTTTGGGGGTTTTGTTTGGTTTTAATACTGAGGTAATCACAGTGAAGGGATTCGGCATTATTGCAGTTTAATATACCAATACTGAGCTTTTGCTGATTATACCTCATTACTTTCACAGAGGTAATTGGAGAAAGTTTCCAACTGTTTTCAAATCCAGCAGGTCTCCGACTGTATTTTCATATCTTGGTAAATTATTGCAGAGAATGAAACCAGAAACAAGAACATCCATTTTCCAGCCTGACTTACAGACTTTACTAAGTGAGCAAAGCCAAAAGCTCACTGGGTTGTTGAATGGCACCATAGACCCATACACAGGCTGCCTCTAACTGAATTTGAATTTGTGTTATGTCAGGTCATGTTAAGTCCCATAAAGCTACACAATGTCAGCTTGAAGCAGAACATGGTGCAAGCTGACACGGGGAAAAACAACCACGCAAATCTGATCTGAGCTGATGTGGCAGACAATACATGAAACACACATTAGTTTCAAGAGAAAATGCAGTAACACACTGACCCTCTAGAATTGACCCCTTAGAAAGAGAAAATACTAGGTGATCTTTCATTCTCTCTCTGGAAACATGTTACGTCTTTATAATCTAAGAACTGTCAAGGAAGGCATTGCTGGATGATCTTATCGACAACAGGTTAACAGCAGAGACCCGTGGGTGATGGCTGGGAGCCTCGAGCAAGGGCTCTGTTATGGGCATAAGCCCACAGTCCAAAACTTTGGCTTCTGTATTGAAGATGTGCATAGATAATTCCCTCCCAAAACTTCAGAATACTTTTGAAGCTGCTCTTGTCACAGTACTAATTGCTTTCCTCAGACCAAACAAACTTAACCACTGCACAAAAATCAGGTACCATCCAAGTTTTTCCTAATAGTCCATAAAAATCTGCACTTTCTGATAAACATAAAAATATGAGAAAGAGTTTAACATACATGTCAAATCGTGCTCCTTATAAATACATTGGCATGCATATGCACGTTCACATAAATAACCAAACATTCCTCAAACACACTTTTAGAAGACATCTACATGGCTACCTAACTTCAACAGAATCTAAAATTAACCAAAAAAGTAAAAATCAAAAGAATTGGTTCTATAAAGACATGGAAAAACTGAAAGCATTTCTGAACAAAAGCAATTATAAAATGCTTTTAAAAGTTGGAAAGCAAGGCGTAAAATAAACAATCCTTCCTAGTCAACACTTTTTGCTAATGTTTAGTCAATACTAATTACTGATTCAGACAATTTAAATTGGAATGTGTAAACTGGAAACAAAAACTTGAAATCATACAAAGAAAACCTATTTTCTTTTTTTTTTTCTTTTTTTCTTTTTAAGTAGCAAATGTTGCAAACTGGGCAGAAATACAGACAAATCTGCAGAAAGGGAAGAGTAAAAAAAAAATGAGCTCTTGATGGAGAAGTCTAGCTAAACCAAGTTCCCTAAAAATCTTATCCATGGAGTTGTGTTTCTAAGGGTGGAGATTTTTTCCATTTTATTAGTAGCCTAGAACATGCAAAACAGAGTAAGGCTGTAGGGCTCGATATATTTATTGAAAGGGCTCTTCAATAAATACAAGGGTTAAAAGGAAACAAGCAAGGAAAAAGATGTCAAATGTTGGTAAAGTTTGCACTAAGTGCCTGTTTAATATAAAGATCAATGTGCTGACTGAAGCTCTGCACTAACGAAATGCAACGTTCCTGCCTGTCAACAAACACAAAACGAGGGAGAAATAATTCCAGAGATAGAAGTAAACATTTTCTATTTACTTTTCAATTTAAGATATTTAAAAACACAGAAAAGCTCTAGAGATAAAATGAGAAGTCTGCCTTCAAAACACCGCTAATCATTACTGTTCTGGGAAGGTCAACATAAAAAAAAAAAAAAGCATCTGCATTTAAGAATATTTGGCCCTTTTCTCTGAAGTGTTCTCAGAAAGAGACATAAGCAAGAGGAACAATATTTACCTCTAAAGATGAAAACTACATCTATTGAAACACTTTATTGAACACACAGACAAAAGTAATTCAAAATGCCCCAAAATAAATTAAAGATTAAGTAAAATAAAAGCAGTTCTATATTTTGAACTCATGATCAAGGTATTAAATTATTTTCTTCCATGGACCAAATAGGCCCAGCTGACCCAAGTGTTTATCACTAGCTGGTCTGTCTTGTCACAACAAAACCAGCATTTCTGGAGTTTCATCTTGCTGATGTTTAAAATAGTTGTGTCCTTGTATTTCTAATGGACAAGAATTACTAAGAAAAACTATTTCTCACTTTTGTAAAACAAATATATTAATTTTTCAGAACAGTTTGCTAAAATGATCCAGATCTCAGTCATTCTGCAACACATGGTAGCTGTTTTCTCATCAGCTCTAACTTGCAAGATGTAGAGATGTAGAGATCTGTCCCATACAAACACCCAAACTCAGCCATGGCTACCGCTGAGAAACTGGAAGGCAGACCATTTCCATTTGTGTTGTTAATTTGCACTGAATCCATGTAATTGATAATGATCTGTGACAGAGAAGAGCTGTGAGAAACAGATAATTTTTTTCCAAGATCCAGACTCATCTTTTCCCTGGTCACTACCACTTGGGTCTCCCAACACTCCTTTTGGAGCCTTCTGACTCTGCCCAAAACCAAGCCTGTCCCAGTGCCTAGCCCTTCTTCCAGCAGTGCACCATGAAGCAGAGTGCTGTCAGCAGTGGCATCCCATCTTTGATTCTGAAGGGACCAATGCATGCCCCAGTGTCCAGACAGAATGTTCAAAATGTTCTAATAAATAAATTATCCTTTGGAGTGCTATGAAACAATTCTTACCCTTATACGCTCTTAAAATCCACATACACAAAAATGATAACCCTGCTAGCCTTTCTTCCCCTCCTTTCACTGAGAGCTGTCTTCCATTTAAAAAAAAAAATCTTCAATCATGAGAAGAAAATAGGAAGATTGATTTGTTACCTATACATGCCCAGCTCTCAAAAGAAAACGTAATCCCTCTTATGCAGGAAACCTCTATGTATAAACATACTAAACTTTCAATCACCAGTATATAAAGGACAGTAAAGAAAAAGAGTATTATTAAGGCAGAATTACCTTCCAGTCATAATGTTTGCCATATAAGCATCTGGGTACAATGAAACAAAGACCAATACATCGGGAACTCAAAATTATTATGGAGTAATAGGCCCAAGATCCTGCAATTATTGCCCTTTTAATACACACTGGATAGCAGAAACATATTCTCAATTATCAAAATGTCTCAGGGAGTGGGAGCTACAATAGAAAGCTTCACTCTGCTGTATTACACTTACATCTCTTCAGGACTGTAAAGCTTTTGTCAACTGCCTTAACAGTGATATCAAACACTACACCTGACAGAAAGAAAATTGTGGAAGGCTTTATTATCACTTGTTTTAAATCTTCAACAGTAAACAAAACTGTTTGAACAGGAAGACCAGAAGAACAAGGCAGTGTCTCTTCATGGTCACACCTGAACATTCATTCTTCTAAAATATGGATATTCAGGTTGAAGTCCTTCAAAGCATGATTAAATTCACACTAAAATATTCTACTACCTCACAATTTCAAACATTTAACAGCACATTTAATTTTTATCTTTTAATTTAAGATAGGAGATATGTTAATCTTTAAAAAGAAGTTGAATTTGTCCTTGGAGACAAGTCCTTTGGTTAATTTTACTTCAGTATCATGTGATACAACATATTTTATCTTGAGTATCATCAGGATTTACAGCCAACCATTTCCAATATTTATCAGCTTGTCGGACTTCCATTATAATAAGCATGGAGCCAACTTCCAATACCCCGTGTACCAGGCTAAGTTCTCAGAAGCTTTCAGCAAAGCCTAAGCATGAATGTTAACTCGGGTAACATGGACTCCCTTGTGCTTCCCATTTTATGTCATGTGCTGATAACCAAGTATTGACTGAACAAGGAGGTGTCAGGGAGAAGACACTTGGTACAACCAGTGTGTGATGAAAGCAGCATTATCAGGGCAGCCCCTGACAACAGAGTGCTTGGCATGCATTGTGTTGTATGATGGAAATCTCAGATTTTCCAATTGATACACCAGAGAAAGAGAAGGAAAAGCAAGAATAGAAGAAAATACTACAAAGTTGCCAACCCACAGTACTTTAAACACACAAGCTCTTCTGGGTTTGCTGAATACTTTATGTTCACAAATCAACATCACAGCACCTACATACCCTGACCTTGACAAAACAACTCACTCTTCAGGATAGTCCAAACACAACAAACTAAATCTGAAAAGCAAAATAGTAAAGGAAGATACCAGGGCTACCTGGAAACGAAATTGTAACTTGAAAACCTTTATAGCTCTAAGAACTATAGGCACTACTCATTACCAGGGGGTTCTGTGTTGGTTTTTTACATGTGGACTTGCAAAGATGATATATGTAGCTCACATTTGTGCTGTGTGCACATAGAGGAACCAGCACAAGAAATCATACCGTTTCAATGAAGGTATGTTCCTCAAAGCCTGAATGTCACCCATTAGTTCCTACCCTCCAACTTCACAAAACTGATGTATTTGGGAGCCTGAAAAGCTTGATGTTGATTTGCAAAACAAACAAGAAAACAAAGAAAACAAGAAAGTTACATTTTTTTCTCCAGAAGAATCATCCTTTTTTATGTGTCTAAGTGCTACCAAACCAAACTCCTACTTCCTCAGGGTCTTTTGTATCGATGCTACCTCTGGATTTAAAGCTTAATTTCTAATCACAGATTCAAGGTAGCTGACAGTCATCTGTATAAGCACAAACTGTCTTTTCATTTGCTTACAGGCATACACATTTGTATGTACATATGCACTCACATTTACAGAGCAATAAATAACATAGATACATATGACACATTTATATGCAGCATAAGGACATGAATACAAACACAAAAAAGTGCACTATTGTCTGAGCACGTATGTTCATGGGTGCTGTGTGCATATGGGTTTATGCCATTTTCTCCTATCCCTGACTGGTCCTCAAACATTCCTAATTAGTCTCAGCAACAGGTGGCTGGCCGTGAGGACAGACTTGCAAAACAAACAGCACTCTCTCAAAAAGCTGGCTCTGCTTTGTTAGTGCCACGGTACAGGCAGCAGCTATGTCCCTAATTGTGAGGGCTGCAGGGAAAGGAAGGCAACCAGCTCATGATTAGCCCCCTGATTAATGTTGCCCAAACAACTCGGCAGCTTTTCTTGTAGTGAGGGAAAGCTCACAAGCGGAAGAACAGAACCACAGTAACACAGTCCACGGGACTTGCATTTCAGTGAAGCCTCAGAAGCAAGGTGTGATCACAAAGGGAGAAAGGCAAGTCATTTTGAAGGCTCTGACACGCAGCCTCAGCGAGTAAAGTGAGATATAATCCTCACTGCATAGTGTGGCGGTAGTTATGGCTTTTTGCCAATTATTTCTAATAGGGGTGGCTCCATTTCCCCATTGCTGTGTGAAGTAAGTAGAGAGACAAAGCCTGTACCTTAAATAGAAATACTAACTGCAAAGTGTATGGCTGTCAGGTGCACCACAAATGAACACAGAAGGCACTTCAAACTTAATAAATACTAATATAACTTCCTCACCCGTAATACAAGGAGAACAAAACTGCCAGTGAGTACAGTAAGGCACTACCTAAAGCTTGTAGTTTGGAAAAAACCCCCACTGCTTCAATAATCTCTTGCCTTGACCTTTGGGTCAAGGTGTCTAAGAGAGGAGGAAGAGCCTTCTCCAACACTAATGCTAACAAATACAGCCCCTATTATGAAGTAATAATCATAGTTTCTTTTCAAAACTGATGATAAAGTGGGGCACACCACCTTTTCTCTAAAACTGTGGGAAAGTAAGAGGAATGTGAACACTGCTTGGTCTTAGATTTAGGGCTACTGCAAACCATGTGGTAACCAGAAGGTTCTGGTCTGCACATAAACCTGACTGATGCAGGCCAAGTGCAAATTACTCCAGTTGATAAGACCAAGGTGCATCAAAGTCTGATTGACTCATGGAATCAGGCTTATTATGACTGACGAGAACATGCACATGCAATTGTAGTTGGTAGGAGTATTTATAAATCCCTCTCCACAAGGGCCTGCCTATCCTGAGACTTTAAACTGATATATGGAAGATTCCCTTAAATTTCAGTAAAGTCAAGTTTTGCCATAATTTTTTAAAAGGTCTTAGTAAAAACATATCCAAAAACCGAAATTATTAGTATACCAAGCAGTGACATGACATTAAAAGCCAATGAAATTTAGTCATCTCCCCACCACTGAAACTCCAAATACTTCTCCTTGGGAATTGAAGTTCAAAGATAGAGACAAAATGTCTTGCAGGCTTCTGTGGTCTTTAAGGACTATTTTGGCTTCATTTTATTATAAACATATTCCATAGAATAGGTCAAGTTCTGCAAGACACACCCCACCATCAGACAGCCCGTAGGCAGAGTCTGTTGTCTGACAGCACAGCTACATCCTACACACGATTTTCTAATGAGAAACTCGCTTGTGGATGCATTTACATGTCTCAAATAAATAAACTAGGAATTAACATCACACATTACCACTTCTATACAATTACCACAGTAATTAACAGCAATAAACATTAAATGTTTAGAATACTTCTTTCAGATCATTATCATCAGAGTTTTCCTTTTTCCTTAAAATAAATAAATAAGTAAAGATATTTTCCCCTAACACAGCATCTCTTTAACACATAAAGAATTAGCTAAATAGAAAGCAGCCATCCTCCCACCCAAGACATATGGGAAAACAAAGCTATTTGCATTTATCCCCACAGGTCTCCTTTCACTTGCCAATTTCCAGCCTTTAAACCATTATTAAGGAAAAACAAGTTTAGCTGCTTATTTTTGGTAGTGTGTTCTGCTAAAGAGAATACTCAAATCAATATCAATTCCTCATAGCAGTATTTCAACCATTTTTCAGTTAGATGGATAACGTAAAGAAGAACATGCAGGAACATGTTGATCTAACCAGTTCCAAAATCACACTTACATGTAAAAACCATAGGTATTCTTATCTCCTCCTTTTCTAATAAATGCATGACAAAACAATGTGTCTCTATGGATTCTACTGAAGCAATACATGAAAATCAGCACTGACTACAAGCAAGAGGAAATTCAACTACGCTTTTTGTTTTCTAAGCAATCATTCAGAATCCCCAGATAGCTGTCCTGATGTTCTAACACTTTAACTTTCACCATTATCAAGAAACAAATACCTAATTAGCTATTGTTCTGCTAGATAGCAAAGGTAATCTTTCTTCATATATTAATATTAAAAAACTGCTATGAAAATGCATTTCTCTCCTGCAAAGGGTCATGGTTCCTCAAATACTCCCCCTGCCCGAGGTGATTATTAGTTTTGTAAGGATTTTCCTTTCCCTCAGGTGGCACAGCCATCCACTCTGCAGTAAAAGGGTCTCAAATTTGTCTGGTTTTACTATAAAGTGATTAATGGCCACAGTTCACAGCAGAATAAATTTCATGCAGTCCTAAGCAAAGGAAAAGTCCACCACAATTCAAAAATGTGAACAAGAGAAAGGTAGTTCTTGCAATAAGCATGATTAAATTCAAGTATTTTTGGCAGACCCTAAAACAGCACAATAACTATTGTACAGCCAGGTTATTAGAACTCTTTTAGGGATGGTTTACACCATTCTAATCCATTATACAATATAAGAATAACAATGACTCTTCCTGACATCAGCAGAGAAAGATGAAACACAGAAGGTTAATTAGCACATAAAAAGCATTAAGCACTGGAACATTAGGAACAAACCCTTTCCTGAGCAACAGCAGTCACTAGTCCTGTGACTTCGTGTTGGATGTTTGGATTACCTCATGTTTAACAATGTCTGATTAAAGCTTTTAGTACTCTTGGATATTCTACAAAACCTCTTCTTTTGGAACTCCCTGATGTCAAATCTAAGCGAGCACCTGCTGCTGCTGGGTTGATTCCTCGCTGTCTAATAGTTTGCAGTCGTGTTCACAGTGCAACCTTCTGCACAGCAAGAATCTGGAGCTCTCTCTTGCATTGATCACTTGTATAGTAAAGGCTTGAGGCCTCTGCCATAGCAGATTGATCGGAAACTGGTCAACAAGATCAGCGTCACTCAGAATGCAAGCAGACCGACAGATGATCTCACACAGAGGGTAATCACAGACACTGTATTTTTTCAACCAATAAAACTCAACACAAACTGAACAATTTAGTCCTTGCATGCATGTAGACAGGCCATTCTGCAAACAATTTCAGTTTGAGGTTATAGCCTTTACAGTCGCTCTATCCTCTCTGAAGGTGGAGCACTTAGTACACGTGTTTTTCAGGACACGAGCAGATACTGTCTCATGGGCCCCCTGGCATGAATGGTATCAGGCTCTGTTGCTTAAAAATGCCTCATGTATGTGCTTCCTCAAATCAGACAGACATTTCTGCAGCAGGACTGAAACTCAGGAGTCATTCTGAGAGTTCTAGACAGGTTATAAATTCCCTCATTCCCTTCCTGCAATTATTCATTTATATCTGGATTTCAAGGAGACTGCTCACTCATTTCAAGTTACAGTGGTACATCAGCTCTTGTAAAATTAGAGAAAAAGCAGCTTGCACTACAAAGACTCCCACAGATACTGCCTTATACAGCAGAGACAGACTGTCACCAAATACTCCTTGCTAAATAGAGTGCACCTCAGGCAGTCCAAACTATTTTTTTTTTTTAATAATTTGATGCACTTATATATGCTTCCACACAAGGCAACCATAACAAAGCATCCTTAATGCAGAGCAACAGGGAAGATCTTCACTGAAAATTAAAGCACACTTCTGTTCCTTCAGCCAACAAGATTTCTATTACACCACAAGTGCCTGCTGGGGTATCCGGTTAGGTGTTGGTGTTCAGGCTGCGCTGACTCATGAATACAATGTCAGAATTTGACCTTTAATTATTCTTCCACTGCAGGAGGGATTAATATGTCTATGACAAAAATAAATGAAAGACAGTTCCTTCCTGTAAAGATTCTGTCATTTGAAGGATAAAGGTGATTACAGAGAAAATGTTGGTTCTAGTTAATGGATTATTCCTTTCTTAACAAAGTTCCCTTGATGTTATTATATGGCTTTTGGAAGACAAGATATATCTTAATTCCTTTTAATGGCAATGTCAAATATTAATACCAGTGGGCCAAAGCAAAATGACTTCCAAAATCACTGAGGAGTTGCATTAGTACAAATGAGATCTCTGGGTTACGGTCTGTTATGCAAGGAAAGCATTTTGTACTTCAGAGACTGGATATTTCCAGGTCTTTAGATATAAACATAACAACTGTTCTTCCATGGCACAGTTTCTCTATTTTCCTGACTCTGCATGGGTGCTTTGTGAGGAAGACACTTTGCTGCTGAGATAAGCTAATGGTGGCCAGAGGCAAACCAGAGAAAAATCACAGTCACATTGGAAATGAAATTCATGCCAACCACGATACATACCAGCAGTGAATTACGATACGGAATTCCCTTCTTCTTCTGCTATGTGACAGCTGAGGATTTATCCACCCAAAGGTTCCATTCTTATTGATAGATGAGATAGGGTGCTGGGAAGGGGCTAGGAAAGGCTACAGAGCAGATTATCTTGAGTCCCATCACACAGTGCATGCAGGACAGCAGAAGCTGGGGAAGGGTCTGGAGTACAAGTCTTGTGAGGAGTGTCTGAGGGAGCTGTGGGTGTTTAGCCTGAAGAAAAGGAGGCTTAGGGGAGATCTCCCCTCTCTCTGCAAGTACCTTAAAGGAGCTTGTAGCAAGGTAGGGGTCCGTCTCTTCTACCAGGTAACAAGTGGTAGGACAAGGGGAAATGACCTCAAGTTTCAACAGGTTTAAACTGAATATTAGGATAAACCTCTTCCCTGAAAGGGTTGTCAATCCCTGGAACAGGCTGCTCAGGGAAGTGGTGGAGCAGGGAGTCACTATCGCTGGAGGTATTTAAAAGATCTGTAGACATGCACTTAGAGACATGGTTTAGTGGTGGACTTGGCATTGGACATGAGGTTTGGACTTAAAGGTCTTTTCCAAACTAAATTATTAATTAAAGTGGGGACCATCAATAGCTCCTGATGCCACAAGACCTTCCAAATTGATGAACTCAACTACTGTCTCCAAATAGTGTTACACCAGCTATGTTTGCATTTAGTGCTCTCCTGCCACAGGGAATAATCAATGAAATTATTGAGAGGGATCTCCCCACTCTATTTTTGCTTTTTTGTGGTGTTGTTAGAAACAGTCTATTTCAATCTTGATAACTAAACCAAGAGACATGAAAAAAAATATCCAGTGTTAAAAAGGATCTCTGTACGACTCAATGTTCGCCAGTAGTGAGACTAATCCTGTTTACTTAATCTGTATGCAAAAAATAATGCATTATTTCCATTTAAACAAATACTATAATAACATGATGAATATTAAAATGCTCTCCAATAGAACTCAGACATCTAGATTACATTGTTAATGGGCTCTGACTCAGAATAATTCAAACTTTGAAGCCTTTTTTCCTCTTCCTTTTATTTATTTTTTATGGTCTAATGATGCATTTTCTCCTAAAATGACTGAAGTAAGCCTTAAAAGAACTCCCAAAACAACAAATCTAAACATTAAATACAGAAGGTAAATCAGAAGGCAAATGCAGAAGGCACAAAAGGCCTGCACAGTACAACTCAATTAAGATCAAAACTGCCACCTTTGCACATCTCTGGCTGGGAGGGGAAACTTGTGCAGCTGTGGACAGCTAATTAGATATTAAAAACAATTTGGAAAGAAAGCCAGCAAACCCACAGAAAAGTTTACCCCTAAGAAAAATAAATAAACAAGGCACATTATGTAAATACAAAAAATGCAAGAAGGAGAAGGAGTGGGATTTCTGTCTCAATAAGGAAAACTGAAAGAAGTGATGGGAAGCCATGTCAGCTCTCAAATGAGTAACAAACAAGAAACTACCTCTGACCAAGAAGGAAGCCAAAGAAGTCCTGCCCGTAGTGGTCTCAGAAAGATTACTGGGGGAGACTGGGTAAGGGCAGGAAAGAAGTAGAGGAAATATGTTTTCTTGATTCTATATATGAACTCATGTACTCATTTACACACAAGTAAATACACATACCTGTACAGAAATATACACACTTCTTTATTGTTTTCTTTGAAATCCATGTATAAATATATATATATATCTGTGTGTGCTTATACATGTACATACGTAGATGAGTTCTCTCCCCTACTGCTTTCATGAAAGGCAATAGAGACTGGGAACTTATTCAAGGCTCACTGCAAATTGAGATATATGACTATATTTCGTCAGGATGATGTCACTGCCTGAAGCCCTCCAGGACAAATTTCTATCCTTCTGTTCAATAACTGTATAGCATACAGTCATTGAACTATTTCTAAATGGATTTATAAACATTCAGTCTCTAATAAATGTGGACTAAAGAGACTCCCTTCTGGAAGTAGGTCCTCAGATTCCCTGCTCAAGTACTCCCAGTCATCCTTACATTTCTTCTTGTTCTTTTCACATGCCTGAACAAACACTTTAGTTTTATACCAGGGCTCGAAACGTTAGGAGATTAAAACTATCATCAGTCAGGGAAAGAAAGTCAAGAACTTAGGACCTTCTGCAGATGACATCTACAACTTTTAAAGACCCCTCCCTGTTCAAAATGAATTAATTTGCACCCTCTGGTTCCAGGCTGCTGAACTCTGCACCTTCTTTGGAGAGTGGGTGTTGTATTATGAAACATTTCTCTCTTTCAGAAGAAATAATAAAGGGGGGAAAAAACAGAATCACCAATAGCCATTAGTTTCTGCAAAGCTGTACCTGGAGACTGTTCATTAAACAGATACAAGGAATTGAAAAAGAGACAGTAAAGAATGCACAATGAGGGCTTTCAGAACTAGATTAATACTCACTTTTGACCAGATGACTAAGCTGAAAAACTGGTGGAAAACTGCTTTTAATAAAGCCTTTAATTTAATTTTTTCATTAACTTCTCCTCAGATTTATATTTCTCAAGTCATTTTAAAAACGAACTGATTTTAAAAGTAACTATTTTGAATACAGAGTGCACGCCTTCTATTTTGAAAGTGCCAGTCCATGGAAAACTGAATTTTTCAAAAGAACTTGCATGTTCTCTTTGCAAAACATTTTACAAACTATTTGGAAGGTCAAAATTATTTCCTCAACTTGCCTTGAATTTATCAGTGAGACAAGAAGACTGAAACTGCCCAAACTCTTTGTCCAGAGATCTCTGACTTGGTTTTGCTATCGTTGAACTTCCAGGTCAGCTATGACAGTACACATTCAGAATAAAGGCTTTACCATAATTGGAAGATCATTTTTATATCCCTTCAGGCAGTGCCCTGAAAGAAGTTAATAGCTTTTATGGGAAACAACCTCTGACCACTGCTCCCATACCTTGCTAGGAATTCTGGGGAGGCTGGAGAGGGGGAAAACTTATTGCTGCTGTTAGCACACATACTCATATACCTTACAAATCAGAGTACTAAAAGTAACATATATGTAATAATTTGAAATGAAATTGACTTTCTTTAATTACATTTGGTGTTATATAGTGCGATGCATTACTAAATACAGAAAATACTATCAGAAATGACAAAAATCCATGCTTAATTCAAGCAGACCAATTACTTTAAGTGCTGCTACACTCAGAAAAGTGATTCAAGGATAAGTATGGTAACACACAATGCTATTTCTTCAATAGCTTCCAGATCAAATTCAATATAAAAGTCGAAAGGTCAATTTTTTATTTTTTTTTTCCACTACCCCATGGCACCACAAACTCCCTGTTGGACTTGGAGAACTTGGCTGAATTCTTTTTTTCTTGGCATTCTCTGCAGCTGCAAGGATGATCATACATTAAGTTATGAGACACAAACTTTTTACAGGAAAGTCTTAATTTTTTTCCAGGTAGATTTTATATTAGTCTGGAGACCAGACATCCACTATCCTGTAATGCATGAATAACTAGGTAATGCACAATTGGCATAGAATAAATACTGAGAGGGTTCTGTTCCTTGTTGAGTGAAGAGGTTCTTAGCCCCACTTTATTCCTTCCTTTCATAGTCTTATACAGCAGCACCAATGACAGAGATGTGCAAGGATTCCCTTCCTTAGTGACTGCTGACTTGCAGATTGATGACCATAAATATGGTATATATTTCTCTGTAGCTGAGTCCTTAAATTCTATACATTCTATTATTCAAACACAGCAATCTCAATCGAAGCTTCTCTGTAGCAGTTCCAGCTGGGATGCACCAACAAATTGAAAAAGACAACTTAATGACACATGCAAACTCAAACAGCACATGCAGAAAAAGCCTAACACTTCCTGGTAGTGTAAGATTTGCTAAACAGGCACCTACCAATACATGTGCTGTTGGTTCAACACTTCAAGTGCCAGATTCCCTGTATTTACATTAAACAAGGCATGCTCTGGAAAAGCCTGTTGAGAAATATGGCAGCCCCAGTGATGCAGAAGTGGTTGTCTGACAGCTGAAATCATGAGTCAGAAAACAAGAGAAAACTTATGTTATAAAGATAAGGACAACACGAAAATTAAGTAAAGCAGGTGAGGTGAAAGCAGCTTGTGTGCAAATGCTCTACATGGCTTTTTTTTGTTTGTGACAGCCAGTGCTTCACATTACAAGTGATTTGCAGTGCTACATGTGGACTGTGTAGATGCATGCACTTCTCAATTTTCATTATAATACTCCTTTGTAAATTAAATAATGGCAAGAGTAGTGGCCTGCGCAGAGGGACCTTGACAAAGGACAGACCATTCCAGGATCAACAGCAAGTTGTAAAGTTATTAATAGCATAATTCCTGTAACTTATAATCAAGGGTGAGATCCTTGAAAGGCAGGACTCAGAAATAAAACTGCCACCTAATTGCTGTGGAAAATACAACTTTCCACAAAACTAGTCATATTGAAAACTAAGAATGATCAAGAAGTGTTCCAAGTTAATGCAGCATCAATAAAAAAAACTTATCTCTAAACATTAAAATATATATATATATATTTGAAAACAGCTTGGAAATCAAAAAATTGTGGGTTGGGGATTTTTCTCTCTGGTTTCTTCTGTAAAACTTTTATAGAACACTTTTCTTCAACAGATAGCACTCATTTAATGACACCAAAACTTGAGAATAAAATATTACAGCTACTTTTCATAGGTCTAATACCATTGTCAGTGACAAAATGGATTCCTTTATAATACCTTTTTTTGTCTTACATTTTGTAATATGGACATGCAGACATGTATGTAGGAAAGAAGAGAGACAATATAACTACGAAGTGTTTTTCAACAGTAAGATTAAGTTGGTGAAAACATAAATATTACTCACATTTCTCTTCAGAAATATGACTTAATATTCCTCATTGTTTTCATTTTCACATTCAGCTTCCAAAACTCTTCTCAAATCCATGCTCTAACCATATATCTGTTTATTTGCTCACCCTAGAAGCACAGTTTCAACTGTTTATTATCCAACCTCATCTTACTGTGGGCAGCACACACTACACTTAACTTATAGTCATTTTACAGCTTGGTAAGATTCTTTATGAAACTTGCCATGCTACCAATTTTCCTGTCAAAAAATTTGATTACTGATGCTTCTACATCCAGAAGGTCAGCAAAATAAAACATTAAACTTTCCAGAAGGCCTTTACACACTGTTGCAATATACGTAGAGGCACAAAAGATGCCCCTGTAGAGCAAAAACTGATTCAAAACACATCAGCACAGTTGAAGCTTTTTAGGATGATACAACAGCTCTGAATTCTGCTGCGGATTCTTTAACAGGTGGATAGACCTATTTCCACAGAGCACCATCTGACAGCCACTGACAAACTCATTTTTCCCCCAGAAAATGAATGTCAAACACCATGATTTAGCATGGGATCTTCGTAAAAATGTTTAAAGTAAAATGATGCATTTAACATGACCCTCGTCCCTTAAGATCTTACTGCAATTGCTTTATTCCTGACTCTGCCACTTAATTTTGTTTCCTAAAGAATTTTAGAGACATTTCAAACACTACTTCAGTCACACAGGGAGGAAGACTTTTTCTTTCACTGGTGGGAAAGGGAAACATACAGGGGGTAGAAAACCTTCTCAAGATGACATGACAAAGACTATAATGCCTAGCCACCACTTTCTTATCAGGCAGCAGTCTCAGCAGCAGAAAGCTCCCACTGTGATCAATGGGGAACAGATTTCTGTGCGCCTTTTGAAACTGCACAAAGACCAGAAATGAGAGAAGGCCTAAGTCATGAAGGAGTGTATCTATATAAACTCTTATAATTTCTTCTATAAGCACAGGAGAACCGTATGGATAAAGCATCAACCAACCTTTCCCCTGTTGGTACAGCTCAGCAGGAGAACAGTGTATCATCCAGGAGAATTTGAGTGCTGCAGCTATCAGCTTTGAGGTCTTTAAAAGGTCACTTGCCCAGAACCAAGCAATTCCCATTGCTTGCTGTTACCCCGGTCCTTCACAACAAGTGACAAAATCTAAGAGCAGGTTTCACATTAGGTTAAGTGCCACAGTTTGCACCTTACTGCTACCACTTCTGTTTAGAAAACTTTTCACTAAAACTTCCACACTTTTTTCTGTAAAACCTCTCAATTTCTTGTTGCAGACTTAAAGGCATTTTACTGGAAAGTACCACATTCTTTCACTGAAGTCGTGCATATGTATTTTTATCTGCCACTTCAGTGTAAAACAAGGCATATTTTATAATAAGCACAACAGTATTAAGGGCTTTTCAGGCTGTCTAGTGACTATGGTATACTTCTAAACTCCAAGTCCATTATTTTTCCTTAATTTAGTCAATGCAGAAATTATAATTCAAAATGTATTTCTGATAAGGAACAAGTAATTAAATAAGTAAATAATTTTCAGCTCCAACATAATACACGATAAACATGGGACTTCTTTAAATTGCGCAATGCTATTTTATCTTCATAAAAACTCACCGTTTCCACAAGGAAGACACCAAGGGATTGGATGGCTTTTAGGGATCAGCAAATGGACAAATTAAAACACTACTCCAAGAAACAGCATAACTTTCAGAGCTCAGGTAGAGAAGGACCATTTATCATAGAAAACCACAAAAGCCTGATGCTGGAAATGCTCTGTAATCCTAAACAAGTGACCTACCTCCCTCCTCACAGCCAGCAGTCAACTCCTGCCCAGAGCTGGCAAGGTCCAGTTGGCTTCATTATGGAAACCCCTCCCACCAAATTCTTGTGAAAAAAAATTATTCTAGTGGAGGTAGCATAAGAAGGATGTCACATCCAAGAGGAGAAGGAGAGGAAAGAGCACAAGGGCAGCTGTAAAGGACACCACACTCTCCACTGGGAGGAGCAGAATGGCTGTGGCAGTTTTCCATAACCTTACTGTCTTACTGATACAGTTTGTGGGAAACTGAAAAGATAAATTCGATCACAACTGAATTTACAGAGTATGTAAATTAAGGATTTCAGGATTTTGTACTGAGATGGTAAGCCTCTGCAAAACAAAACAAAACAAAACCCAAAACAAACAACCACCAAAAAAAAAGGCCAAGAAACACAGATGTATTAGTGGAATAAGTGATACTATAGTTCAAGTAACAAAACTGGCAACAGCACTTCGCACATAGAGCATCTGGGCTGTTTGTAAGACATCCTTTTAAGTTTTTTTTTTTTTCATTCTTGAAATAACTGTTAGAAGAATTTTGACTCTTTAAACTCCATTCCCTGTAAAAAGCAACTTTCTCATCACTACCCGAAGTCCACCACAAGAGCAAACCTACCATATACCTTGTTGCTTTGCCTTTCAGAGCATTCACTGTTCAAGCATTACATAGGACAGTAATTGCATGGCAGTTTACTTGCTGGGTTGCTAGATTTTTGAGTCTACAGGTTGAATAAGTTTACAAACACCGTGACAGTCTTCTTCTCATGCTTAAAATAATTCTGTATCATTAAAAAGATGTTACAGCCTCAGTTGATTTCCCACTGAAAACCATCCTCATTTTTGTTTGTTGTTTCTTGGCTTTTTTTAAAACAGGACTAGGCCAACTTCAAAACAAAAGATGTTTTATTTTTCTCTGATTCACCAGTGAAAATCTGATAGTATATAGAGAATGCAAATAAAGATTTATTGTGCAGTTGTGGAAGACTATGTATAAAATCTAAACTATATGTACAGGCACACATAAGATTATTTTTTCTACTGTGATTTAACCTTAAGTTTCCTTTCTTTTTATTCTGTTCATGGTAAGTCACCACATCAAAAGATTATGAATCACATTTTAAGGCAAAAGTATTTGCAGGGTTTTAAAACATACCATAGAAAATTTATTTTTCCCACTCATTTATTTTCCCTGTTACAGACCCGATACCCTAAGACAGGTGTGCTGAAAATACCACGAATTAAATATATGGAACAGTGTTCATATCAGTTGAGTGGGAGGCAGTGGGAATATAAAAAAAAAGTATGGACACGGCTGCCTTTCACTCTGAGAGCCTGGCACAATGAGAGATTTGGTGTTTTCATTATTCTTTATACCCATCATAATGCACCAAACATGCCTGGGCAGAGATTACTTTTCCTCGAGCTTCAGCCCAAGTGAAAATTTTGCTGAAGGAAAGGCATCAGATATAGTGAAAATGCCAACTCTACCTGTTGGTTTAATGCCAGGAAGCACACCCCTGTGAAATTTAGTCCTAATGCAGAATAGTGTGAGGAAGCATGTGAAAAAAGAAACGGTAATAGTTATTATGAAAATTAATCTTTAAAGAGAACAGTTCTCAGCTTTGATAACAAGTGTTTTCTGGAGCAGGTAGAGGCCATGTTGAACTTCCTTGTACATCTACGTGACCCCTGCCTATCAATGTCAACACTTTATTAATATTTTACTGAAAAAGTGCGAGAGGATCCCAACTTTATCTGTCTTGGTAGGTGTTGCTAAGCAACTTTGCTCCCTGTCTGAGAACTAGTTCTCACAGCAACCTTTTCTTCAAGCCAAAGACCTGTGTCCACTTGAAACGTTTTCTCCTTTGTCAATGAAAAACCCATCAAGTTATATTCCACCCTTCCCTTTATACTTTCCTCTCTACCTCCCAGTCGAAAAGAAAGGAATTGAACACATCTGAAATCCTCTACTTACCGTAATCACTGTCATAGAACACTATGAATTTCTGCCAGCGCAGCTCCGTGACCAGTTTGAGCATGACGTCGTTGAGGCGGACGGGCGGGCGGGCGGCCAGCGTGTACTCCTCCTCCTCCAGGCTGGGGTTCAGGTGGCAGGCGGTGCGGGGGGAGCCTCCTGTGTTCCGCTGGACAAAAAGGTGCGGGATGTGCATGGCATCCGTCAGGGACTGCAGGGCGTTGGCCGAGGCACAACCAGTGGACGTCACCAAGGCTAAGATCCCCAGGGTCATCAGGTCACAGGCTGCACAAGACAAGAAATAAAGCAGGGTTTGAATAAGCTCAGCAAGGCCTTTGGCAACCTACATGCTAGCAAGGGAACAAGACAAGCTTTGCCCTTGCCATCAACACAGAGCCGAAATTATTTATATTACAGTATCAGCTGAAGCCTTTCAGAGTTAGGTCCTGCACCTTTACAGTAGGAGACAGTATCTGCAATCTGTACTGATATGCCAAAGCGGAGGACAGATAACGTAGCTACTGTCAGTTCCTGAGACAGCAGCAGATGTGGATGGAGATTATGGCCCTTGCTTCAGGTCATTCCCAGTGGAAGCAGGAACTGAACTCCCATCTTTTAAAACTCATTTCACTGCTTTAACCCCTTAATCTTCGTTAGGCACATTGGATGAAAATTTTGGACAATAAAGAGCAATTTCCATTTCAAGGACTTGTGTTACACAGCAGAGTTGTGAAGAATTTTTTAAATTGATGAAAAAACATTCACTGTGAGTCTCAGAGCAACAAAGAAACAACAGAGGCACTCATTAGAACAAAGACAACTTATGAATGACTAAACAATTATTAACAACACTGTAGCTCTCCCTAAAAAGGTCTGGAAAAGCATGTACCATTTAAAAATACAGCATATAATTTGACCCCATCTGCTTTTGAGAATGAAATACTAGATGAGTGTGAAACACAGGCCATGCAGGCTGGGCAGAGCCCTGGGAAGCCAGCTCTGCTGCTCACGATATCCCATACAGCTTGTTCTTCCCAGGGCTCCTCCAGGTAAGACAACCTGATATTCAGCTGTGGTTGGAAAATGTTTCCAGCCAAGGTCCCCAGGTATATCTCAGGAGCTATTTAGTCAGTGGCGGTGCTAAGACTGTGTAAGACTACAAGGCAGCCAGAAATGCCAGTTTTTACTAACTCTCTTGAGTAAGTGGCAGCAAAGTTGGCCCTGGGAGCTGAGCACAGCAAACATCATGGGTTAGCGTGGCACCAGCCCTGAGCATCCCCCAGGGGCACTTGGAACTGCCTACTCCTCTCTGCCTTTGAAGAGGGCTGGGGGCAAGCTCAAGGTTTCAGTAGCTGTTTCAGACCCCAACAACCACCTGCCCAAAGGAAACCCCTGCTCTGCTCCTCCACCAGAGAGTCCTGGTGTAATAAAGCCAGACAGGAGGTAACTGGAGATGCTCCACCGTCCTACTCCAGTCCGCAGGAGCTCGCTAACAGTGGATAAACGCAAGAGCCTCTGGGGTGTAATTCAGAGCTCCCTGGGGACACACAGAGAGCTGAGCAGGAAATTCAGCTTTCATCTGGAAGGGGGAGGCTGCCCACACTGGTGCTGCCCCACTCCAAGGTGACAGCCTTGGCACACAAGTGAGTGGGCTGCCCACACGTGCCACATGCTGCAGGACTGCCAGTGCCATGTCTGCTACTGACCCACTGCCTCTGATCTCCAGTGGAAATGGGCTGAGTTGAAAGGCAGAAAAGAGAACACAAACCATTAAAAGGATCTATTTTTCCACTTCTTAACACTTCTAAGTATATCTCCACTTTTGGAGGCCAGAAAGTCAAAGGAACTGAACAGGTTATGAATAATTACTAGTAATTAACAATTATCAATTAATATTAATTATGTAAAGGCTCAGTAATTAAATACATAAAACTGTTTCTAACACAACCAATGATCCACTTCATCAAATATCTTCTTAGACCAGGCAGAAAATAGATATATTTAACTTTGATATGGGATAGCAGAAGGAAAACGTTTGATCTTCTCTTTGCACAGAATGTAGACCATGTATCCTGATGCAATAGAGAAAGATGAAGAGCTTTCAAAATTATTTCCTTGATGGTCTTTACAATAAACATATGTCAGCAGCATTATCTAAATTTACTCTGTGTTGATTATAGTTATATGAAATTGTTCTTTGTTTTTCCTGAGAGCTGACCTGATTTAACAGCAGGGAGGCATTATATTTGCCAAATGGGAGACCCAGGTTCGGGAACAGATTTGATTTCCCAGGCTTCTTGCCAGAGAAAACTGAACATGTCATACAGGTAATTTATTTAGTCACAGTAGGGGAGGGAACAGAGAAGTGGGAACAGAGGGAGAGAACAGCAGAGCTGAGCCATAAACCCCTGCAGAGATCACCAGCCAGCAAGCTTTGCTGTCACCGAGGGTGAGAGAAGCAAGCAACACGGGTTTGTAGCAGGAACAATTTACTTGCAAAGCAGACAGAAGGAGAGAAAAAACAAAGCCCTTTCTGATGGGAGGCTGCATTCAGAGAGTCACTTATTTGTGCAATATAGAGCTGATCACCGGTTGTTTAACAAGAAAACATCCATTCAATGGTTGACACCAATCAAAAGCTGCTTGCTTATTAGCAGCAAAAAGACCAGAGAGATGACAGATTGCGGCAAATGGGCCCCCTTATCTCCCAGCACAGCCCACCAAACACAGCTGAAATATCTCAAGAAAGACTGTTTCAGTTGAGGCATTTTCGCAGTGTTTTCTAGTTTATGTACACGGGTTAAAAATGAAGAATTAGCCAATATGCTTCCACATTCTGATATTTTGTCAATTGATTATGTTCTACCTGAAAGCACATACTACATAGTGTTTTCTCCTATTGCCTCTCTGTTTTAAGGTAGCAGGCAATAAAAACTGGAATGACAAAGGAAAAAAGGTTTCATGTTTTCTGACTGCTTTCTTTAGTCAAATCACAAAATGGGAAACAGAACGTGTCATTTCTAATAGAAGACTTTCATTATACAAAATTACAATGGATTCCAAGAAGTTCCTCTCCACACTTACTGCACTGAAGGGTGAGAATTAGCTTTGAGCTCATGAAGTATTTCTTTTTACATGAGTAACACAGTGGAGAACTACTACATAACAGACTCCATTTAAAAACTCATTAACTCTTCAGATACCTCAAAATTCCTTGGCAAAGGAATGTTCAAGAATTATACAATCTCAGAAGAAAAGTCTGATAACCACTTTTTTTTTTTTTTTTTTAGGATTTCCCCTACAGTCCTACACTTTCTTGCACAGAAAACTAACATGAGAAAATGGATGTAATTTTCTGTTTTACTTCACACTAGCGATGGATTTGTAGCAACAATCAAACATCCCTGACTACGAGACTGAACAAATCATTAATTCTGTATATCAGCTGCAGCTTCATAAGCACTCAAAACAACCTTGAATTTTTGCATAAGAATTTCATAACCCTGATCTTGATTTTCTTAAAGCTGAAATACAGAGATCTGAAAATGCTTTGGTCCATGTCAGCCTATAAGGGAAAAGGGGAATCAAAACACCTTGAGAACTTTAGTTATCTTTAACTACTATATGTATGGTTATGGAATGTAATATTGTTATAACAGAAATGCTTTCATATTTATCTTGTAGATATATTTATTTAGATAGCTTTCAAGAGATAATGTTTATAAAGTATTTTAAGTACTTAAAGTATTTTAAGTATTTAAAGTATTTTAAGGCTTCATTTTAAGAAGACACCAACATCCTAAAAACCGTATAGTAAGAAATGTGCATTGTAATGATGAAAACATTAACATCATCCTACCTAAAACTCAAATCTGGATTAATCCATTTGAGCAACTTAAATCATGCCATGTGGCTTATTCAGTGTTGGCCTTCATCAACAAACCACCTCTTAGGGTTAATCTTGGATTTCATTAAAGTATTCTAAATTATTGATTAATCCAGTTCTTAGTTGTTTTGGGGAACTCTCTCTCCTAACCTATTCTTTTGAAGTCTGTTTTCAGAAATTCCTCTTTCCACATCTGCTTGACATTTTATCTCTCGAACTGTTATTTCCATTACAGTGTTTCACAAGACACTGTCTGCTTTCTTCTCTATTTACTGCCTTGGTTTTTTTCCATTAACTTCTCCGTGTCATCTCTGTCATGATGTTGGCAGAAGTAACACAGATTAATATATTTTGGGCATCTTCTAACTTCCACTATGTCTAACTTGACTTTTACATCATAGCAACATGTACTAAACTTTTCTCTCATTCTGTGACCCACATCCCTAACTCCAGTCACATCCCATGAAGCCACACTTAAACCTGGAAGGACAGCAGCTGTTAGATTTCAGACTGCACCTTATCCACACGACCTTTTTCATCCGTGGGACTCCTCAGGGCACATGAGATGATGCAAGAATTCTACTTTGCTGCAATCATCTTGCTTGAGGTCTTGCTTTTCTACCACTGCTTTGTGTCCTGTCATCCTATTTCTGAAGACAGGTGCAGATGGCAAAGTCCTGATTTGGCACCATCTTCATGGGGATATTTGCATTAAGAGCTTTAGCTCAGATCTCTCTGTAATTAAATCCCTCTCTCTACAAACCACAGGGAATTAAAATACTTCAAGAGAAACTGTTATCTTGCTCCTGGCAATGTGACAACATGACCGTCTCTCAGTCTCCTTTTCAGCGGTCTCCTATTATTCAGAAAAGGGTAGGAACTTGTTCCTTCATTTCCTCCATTATCAAAAGACCAGCTGCCAGTGTAATTTCAGATCTAACAATATATCCACCTACTGGCATTCACACTGCCTCTTCAAACTTCAATGTCATTCTGTCTCTCACTTCTGGGCATCACTGTAGCTGGCTCTACCCACTCTGGACACCACCTGATACTTGAGGAATCCTGCCTAAATTTTTAGTTGATTTTTTTTTCTTATTTTCTTTCTTACTGTACTGCGAAGGGAAAATCATCCTAACCACGAGTAACTTGCATTTTAAAAAATGTCACTTTTGAAAATTGAGAGGTTTCTGCCCTTTTGCTTGGAAAGATTTTCAAATGAAGGAAGATAACTTCAGATCTGCTGTAATACTCTGCAATGAAGTGATTAACAAAGTTGGCACGTAAGTATCTGTAATTAGGTTCGAAAGCCACCCTCCTGCTGAGATGAGGGACTTCATGCTTGTCTCAGTACTACTGCCTCAGTCACTCTGACAGAAGACTAATTTTTCCCATTATTTATCTTTGAAAACCAGTAGGGAAAAAAATTTATCATTAAATCATCAAAGTACAGAGAACATAGCAAATTCTGAGGAGGGAAAAAAAATCAAACTATTTTTGGGAACCTAAATCCTACTATGCCATGAGATTATAAAGGCCTGTAATATCTTCTGCTGAAAGTGCATAGTTAGCAGATCTACCAACTGAACTAGCAAGCAGATGCAGAATATCATGAGCTATATACACATAAACTATTGTATTATTCATGTGTACAAAATTTAATCAGCAATTTTTTTCATTGTCAAAATTATATATAAACAGATACACATAAGATTTCGGAATGAAATAGTAGAAGATCAAAGAATTCTGAGATAAAAATATATCAGTTCAGAAAACTGATAAAACTGTATCTTAAGATGTAAGGTCTGTGGGAAACACACCCATAGAGGTATTCTCAAATTAAGTGGAAAAAGTCCTTCTGGGAGGTTGTTGAAGCACTGAAATGAGATAGAAAGGAAAGCGATACAAGGAGAAAAACTGCAGCCACCAAGGAATATTTTAAAATCAAGAGGATGATGATACAATTATTTCAGCTAAAGCCAAAATAACACAAAGCAGAGAATTAAGCATTTTCACACATATGTAAACAAAACTAAATGTTTCTGCTGTAGTACATGAGAAATTTCCATGGAGTCAGGGCACAAGCCCACAGCTAATTCAGTCACACAAAAAAAATGAGAAAAGACTCCTAACTACCTACATTCTTTCTCTTTATGCCTGAAAAGGCCCTTAAATGCTTTTGTGCAAGACCAGTTGATGAGGCAGAAAAAATGATCTCATTAACATCACCGAAAATATTTCTATTAAAATATTGAACTGTTGAAAGTTTCACTCCTATTATTGGTGTATTAAGAACAACATCAAAATTAGTATTCTAAGCACTCACAGAACCTAAATGGAGTTTCCTGAATATTTTACTCCTTATTTCACATTTTATTATGTTTCTTACTCTTCAGCTTCTTTCAGTAACTGAGAAAAGCAATTCATAATGAATTTGCATCATTTACACTTAATGTTATTCAGTTATTCTTCCTTTGGATACTCGGCAACTAATATATTTTTCTTTGGTTCATTTCTGGATGCTTTTACTTAGGTACTCTCACTATGCTTCTACAAATAACAAAAAAATATTTTTTAATTAGGAAAACCTTATTCAAAGCTATAATTACTTGTCACATAGTAATTTATAATATAAATAAAAATAATAAACATAGCAAAATCTTTTCTGTAGCACTTTCATTGCTGTATCACCTTATATGTAGTGAAGATGGATATTTCCTACTCCATCATCAAAACAAAATACATCTTAAAACAAGAAAGAAAATTCACAATTAGACAATTAGTCCTCTGTGGCTTGATTAAAAAAATTTTACAAAAATAAAACCAACCAAACCCCCAAAGTACCTCCACTTAGATGTATCCATTTTTTTGATACAACGTTTGAGAACAATAAATATTGCTCCCTTTCATTTAAGCAATCCTTTGCCTGTATCCAGGATCAGGATACAGGCATTCTTAGATCCTGCACTTCTTGATGAGATTATTTTGGAAGCCACAGCAAAGTCTGACGCAGCCTCACCATAGTTTCTGACTGCAATTGTGTTGCCCTGCTTCCTCACATTCTGAGCCCAAATGTGATGCCAGGTCTTCACCCAAGAAGTGAATTTCACATGGTGAAGGCTCTCCCTGGGTGTAACAACACATCATGTAAAGGGCCTTGGAGAGCGTGGCACGAGCCCGGCATTCAAATTACAAATGCAACCACTGACAAACACTGCAGACTTGCTTGCAATAAATGTAAATAAATAAATTGGTAACCAGTCTGAGTATCAAAGAGGACAGAGCATGTCTGGAGTTTTTCATGTAGATTACATTCTTGCTGGACTTCACAGAAACATGATATAGGGAACCACGTACTCAACGCAAAGGCAAAGCAGACTAACGTTTACCTCCTCAAAATCCCCATTTTCATGAGTCTCACAGAGAAACCTCCCTTTACATGTCCTTTTTCTGAAGCCATGAAACCCACAATGGGAAGAACTCACAATAATCACTGTAGGGCTGTCTCCAGTTCCAAGAAGCCGAGAGCACCTTCTCCTGCCAGTTTGCAAGCTCAGGAAGAGCTTCAACATACACCACATTGCCAGAGCATCTCTCAACAAGAGATACTTTCCCTCGTGTCAATATGTATGCTGTAAGGTCCTTAACAAGCAACTGACAGCAGCAGAAAAACCTGGGGCCACAATTCCTAAAAATCACAGATTTAAAGCACCAAAGCTCAAAAATGTGTAAGTCAACCTGTAACAGGATCATTAATATCTATGCATGAATGAAATGCTGCCAGCAAAGCACAGGCTACCACCAACTCCATGAAAATGAGAGAACTGCATTGCTGTCCTAAGGCAAGCTTGAATTTTTGCTTTTAGTGCAACTATGGAGGAAACACAGTATTTGTCAGCAATGGAATTGCCTTTGTTAGCCCCCCATGGGGTTCTTTTGCAGCTTGTCTCCTAATAAATACCAACCAAAACGATTATGGTAGATAACATATACTGAAAAACTTAATAATTACAATTTCTGCTTCTGAATTCTTTCTCCATCCTTCATTATGTTTTTTCCTTAGAAAACCAAGATAAGGGAATCTTAGGTGTTTTTTCTTAGCAACTGAATCTTAGCAACTGAAATAAGACTGGCAAGTCAGTTGATAAACATTTTCTTTTTTTTTTTTTTTTTAGAAAAATCTAGCATAAATTTTCTGAGTAAAGTGCATTGCTGGACTCTTTAGCCTACAACTTTGGTAAAATTCCCAGCAGCCCAGCTCAAAGCACTTCATGATCCAAAAACTGCATCATTGCTTACATGTTTTAAGACAATGATTATTATTTCAGCTGGCCATCACAGTGAGGAAAAGATTCCAGAAAACCAGTACATACATACATATTATGCGCAATTAAGGGTTCATGTAATCATTATGTCAGAATATCCCTGACAAAGCTGCACCAAAAATCACCTCAAAAGCTAAGAAATGCATGAGATTTTGAAATGTTTACCAGAAAGCCCTGGGAAAATTGCTATTAAAAATCCTCTCCCACTTTTTGGGCTGTCTTTTTATTATTTTTCCATTATGCAGCATCCTGAGATAAACAAGCAGGAAAAATAGGGGAAATATTAAAAAGAAAAATCAAAATGGGGTTTGTCAGTATTTCTGCTACTTTTTCCCCCCTCCAGAAGCATGCTAACCATTGCTCACAGAACAGAGGGCTTCCTTGTGCTGCTTTGCCCTCACTGCCTGTCAGCCTCTTTGTGGGGTCAGCAGCTGGCTCCATGTCCTTCGGGTCACTGCTCAGGGCCCTAACAGGGTGTCTCATTACAGCTCAATGACACTGGCTGCTTAGGAGCAGCAGTATCGGGGTCTCCAGCTTCCTTTGAACTATGTGCTGTATGACCTGACATCTCGTAGGCCAACTCTCAGCGTGTATAAACTTACAGAGCAACACTGACACAACCAGAACCACCCTTTACGTCTAAATAATAGTCAGTGTGCATTGTTTCCTCTATTACCCCCTTGGCTCAGCATCTTCAGTGCACTGTCATTGTTGGCTTGCAGACATAAGGACAGGTTACTTTTGGTATGAAGACTGCAAAATGCTTTAATTTTATAAGACCCTAAAATGAACACCCAACATTGCATAAATCCCTTCCCTAGAAAACTTGTTGACTGCAACAACTGGAGGTTTAAAGGAATATCACTAGAAAGCCAAACCAAAAAGACATTTCAGTGCATGACGACATTCTTTGTGTCAGCACCAACCCACTAAATCACTAGTTGCCATCCTTGAAAAGTTAACCAGGAGCAGGGAAACAGAGAAATCTGGACAACTCTTCTGTTTGCATTTATGCAGATAAAGATAGTACTCCAAAAACGTTAAGTAATATACTACAGTGATAAAAATAAGAGTTGTGGATTTAGTTTAATTTATCTAGTGTATTAATAATTCCCTTCACTCTTTGATGGTCAAAGATAGAACATGAAAGTCCTCCCACACCAAGCACAAAAAAAACTGCTCTACTGGCAACACAGTTTAGTTTCCATACAATTGAGTGATGCCATCAAGTGGTCAACAAATGCACCGGTTGTTTTCCAAGTAAGGTTTTTGGGTTAATCTTCATTGAACACACTGCATTTTGCGTGGAAAAGCTACTACCATGAAATCAGCACAAGGCATGCTCCACTGATAAAAGTGCATTACTTGGGAGCACTAGTGACAGGTAAGAGATGGTCTTGTTTTTCCTAAGGACAGCTCTGATATTGCTCTCTGGCTCCTCCTAAGAAGGAGCACAGACAGCTTTGTGACTGCTTTGTGACTGCTTTAGAGCTGGTTTTTGCTCTTGGCTTTACATCTGGGTGGATATGGAAGAATTTCTTTGAAAACAACTTAGCAATCCGAGTGCTTAAGGATGTGAAACATACTGGAATTTGAACCTTTTCTAGTTTTCCTGTTTTAATAATAAAAAGATCCATAAAGTATATAAATAGAATTTTGATGGTACAGAAATTCTGCAGAATAACTGTGCTTCTGTTTTCTCAACAAAATGCAATTCCATTAGCAAAGATTGTCTCCCAGAATCATAGCTTGGCCTGATGTTTGGAAATGCGAATAAGCATTTCTGTTAATTTTAAATAGTGGATGGTTTCACAGAACTACACATTAATCACAATGGCATCAATACTATTTTAAGGCCCTAGGTGGAACTGAATCACCTTTGGCTGTTTTTTCTTTTCCCCCTTCAACACTAGTTCTGAGGTAGAACTAACTGCAAATCATCTTAATTATTCAAGGGACGTAACTGCTTTTCTGAATGCCACATATTTGATCTCTGTTCTCTGCAAGTTCCTCAATAATTATGTTTTCTTTTGCCCTTCAACACAGAATAAACTGCACTTTTTCACCCTCTGCTTCTTTCACCTGCCTTTCATGACAAATCATAATGACACAGAAGTATTTTGTACACTTTCATTAACATTCTGTTGGGATGCTTGACTTTGCTGCCTCCTTTGGGACTATTTTACTTGCACATACCAAGTATTATTTTAATGTCAGCGAGGCTCAGGCTCAGTTCCGGCAAGCACAAAAAAACCCCCACTCCTCTGCCATTTACAAAAAGCAGTCAAACACAGCAGCTCCAGACAAGCTGATAAAACCTCCCAGCTCACTGGTACTGAGGAACTCATTGGGATTCTGAGCGGTATTGACAACCAAGGAACACGTTAGCCCTGCTTGCCTGTGTGATTAGCAATAATTATAACAGATACACACGCACAAAAAGTGCCAAGACAAACTTCCATTTGGGGGGCGGGGGAGGCTTAAATTCTTCTGCTTTGTATCGTGCCTTATGCTGAAAGCAGGAGGGATGAGCATCAGCCTAAGCATCACGACACTGCTTCTGAACCAACTACAAAAGATTTCTCCGTTCTGTTGTTTCCCCAGCACGTGCCACTCGCTGCACACACTCCCACTCACCCAGACATTTTGGGCAAACCAAAACACTGACGCACAATCTCTTTCCCATAACCCATCTGCCATTGTGCTCAGTAAAACGCCTACTTGGAAACAACAAAGTCAAATAACCGCAAACATCACTCCAGAGCAGCATTTCATGTCCTCAGGCTTAAAGGAAGACTCTGGGGTTTGCATAATGCTATCAGGGCTGCTGTGTTACGAGAAGTGAACCGTTATGTGGCTCAAGGTCAATTCACAAAAGCTACCGTTGTCTCATGCGTGGACAGCAAGTTCCACACTCCAACAACCAGTTCCAGAAATGCACAGTCCTAAATCTTGTTATTGTCCTGCCTACGATTTCCCCCCTCCAACAGCTGTTACATCCACCAGCAAAGTGGACAGCAGTATTACATGCGGCAGATGAGACACCAGAAATAATTCACATACCCGGAGAAGCCCATGCATAGTGAAGGAGCCAATTTATCTAAACAACCTTCATTTATTTATGCCAAAAGACTTGTTGTGTTTATGAATCCAGTTGTGACTCGGTACATATTTATAGCATATATTTATTGATGAACGTAAGGGTTTGGTCTACTGAAAGATCTCTGCAACATATCACATACTTACAATTGCATTCAAGGATTATGCAAAAATCTCAGCCTAGCAACAGTCTAAAGCTGCTCTGTCATTTTCTAAAATCAACTTTAAAAGGAACAGTTTCTTCTTTCCTCACTCATGAAAGACATAACGATTTCCAAAATTACTTTTGCTCAATACTAAGAAAAATTTCCTGTCCTCACTCAGCCCTAGGATTCCTGACACAAAACCCACTTTGTTTGCAGACCCCATGACCATCCAGTGCTACAAGACTGGGTGGCATTAAAATACAGTAAATCTGCATTCTCCAGTCTTCCTTTTAGCAGTTGCCACAGAGTAACTTCAAACACCACAATAACTTTTCCAATAGCTACTTTAAATTATTGGAATATTACTTTGAATTTCTCTCCCCCCCTTCATCTCTGCACATCACAAATGAGGGGAAAACACCAAGTTACAAATTGTCAGGATTTCTCGTCTGGATACATGAAATTAGCCAGTTGTCCCAATGTGTTTAACACCTGATAGTTCCCACTGTGAGCCTGAAGCAAGATTTTCAAAAAGTCTCAATATTTACACACCTCTTTGCCAGAGGCTGCTTCAAGACCATGCCTCTTCTTTTGACTCTTAAATGAGACCTGAGCTCTTGAAAATTTTTCCTGTTTTGGACTACAAACCTTTTTTTGTTTGTTTGTTTTGTTTAACCATCCCAATCTTCATCTCTGGAGATAAACAGATATTATTCTGGTGACATTCAGGCTTACTTCATACCTGTACAGACACAGAATACTTTTTTAATATCCCATTATTGAAAACTGTTAAAAAATTGGTCCAATTACACCTCACACCTAAGGTTTCTCTCCACATGAAAGTCACTATTTGGACTAATCCAGAAGAAACCACATACAAAAGACCTGCCTTCCTCTGAAAGATATTGTTTCACCTAAAGCCTCTCCTTTCTGCTGTTGAACAATTCCTTGAAATGAATCTGATTTCAGTGACTACATACTAGAAAACTGTCAGAGTGGATAGATAATACAGGATAACTTGAGCCCCGTGACATATCTATACATAAATATCTTTTTACACTTCTGATTAGGTGCTCCCTAGGCTTTATTACTAATAAAGCTTAACTGGCTGTTACGTTTTATGTTTGCATTCATATAATCTCATTATATAAACCCCCCAGGCGGCTTTCTTTATTCACAGACTAAAACCAAAACAATTTTGTCTCTGTCCTCTTACCACAGCATTTGAATGAATCCTACAGAATACCAAGAGAGCTGTTAGAGCTGCGGTCAGAGGCACAAACAGTTACTAAGGCATTATCACATGTGATGGGACTAGTGATGCTAGGTAAGGAATTCAACATCACACCTTCCGGAATCTACAGGGCATTTTAACACCAGTAACCATTGCTTGCACAGAGAGTTAAACACAGATGGAAGGAAAACGCTTAAACTGACAAAATAAACCTCATCTCAAAGAAGCTGGTGCCTAATTCCTAGCTATGTGCACAGATTGGTTTAAGGAAAGGAAAAGATTCAACTCAAATATAGAAGTAGAAAGAGTAGGATCCTGCTTTCAAACATAAATTCCTTTTTTTACCAATTAAAAAAACATAATAACTGGATCTATTAGAAAAGTGAATTCCTAATCAAAAGTATCAGTACAGATGCAGATTTTGTTTGTTTATTCATAGGTTACCAGCTTCCCACTAAAGGCTTTAGTTATTGGATCATACAGATTTTCTGAGAATATGTGTTACACACTCAAGCCACAAGCCAAATAAAAACGTTCAGAAGTCAAATATCAGAAAGCCACAGCACCTATGGCCTTCTTCCTATTCTCTCACTGGCATAAGCATCAGGGCATTTTCCTGTGAGAAACACTTCAATTCTAGAACTGATAAAAATCAAGTTCCAGCAGGGAGCCAAAGACAGCACAGTGTCAGCTCTAGAGCCTGGATGTATTGACAATAACTGTGACATATTCCCTGCCAGGCTAAGGTGGGCTTTTTCAGTTGTCACTGTATGATTATTATACTCTGATTTCTTTTCTTTTTATTGCACATCATCTTTATAAAATCATTGTTTCATCCAGAGCATAAGCTATATACACCACCTAACTTGTCCCTTTCTTAATACCATCTATTCATCTCTCATAATCACTGAATTTTTTCACAAACTGACCTGACTGCAAGGTGGGGAATGTGGGGAATCAATATCCAGGCCTGACAGTACATTCTCCTCTAGAATGCCACTTGTCTGACTGCTAATAACCTACACAGTTTTGGGGTTTTAAAGTTTCCCAAATATCTCTAAAAGTGAGGCATTGCCTTCTGAGGTTAACTGTCCACACAGGTCATGTCTGAGAGCTCTAACACTGTAGCCCGGTTCTGCAGACTCAATGGTTACTATTAGCTCTCCATTCAAATAACTCTTTCCCAGAGATCCAATCCCAAGAGCATTAGGCCAGGAGACAATGTTTTGTTCAAGTATCTCTAACAGTCTAAATACATACCATAGATTTAGAAAACACATGCTCACCCACCGCTCCCCACATCACCTAAGGTGAGTTCTATAGACATCCAGAACATTTTCTACAGAAATTTATTACACACACAGAACTATGAACCGCTTGTATTTTGGACCTGATTCATCCGCAGAAGTAACTTCTTTGAAAGCAAATTAATATATTCCCTCACAGGCTGAAACTCTTTTATGGTACAAAGAAAACTATCTCCTGGATAGACATGTCAGCTGATTTCTCTGGGGGACCTTCTGTCACAGAGACTCTCCATTTTCACACAGTAAGAATATGTTGATATAGTCCAAATTTACATCTTGAGACTGTCTGTCTGGCAGACAACGACCTTGTACATTTATTACTCTTGGAAACTCCTTGGAGACCACTTTTATTTTTCACATATATTTAGACTGACAACTATTTCTCAGTTCTAAAAGGTAACAGTGATTTTTTTTTTTCCCCCACTACAATAAGAGGGTTCTTTAGCCATAGAGCCCAAGGCATAACACATTATCCTTGGCCACAGCACCAGTGGAAGGTGTTAATGAAACCCTGGCCCAAAGCAAGCTTAAAGTTTGGGGAAAATTTGGCTCCTTCTCATATGCTTCACACATGACATCAAGGTGTAACAGAGCCATATATTAGATGCTTTCCTCTCAGCCCTCTCCTGGTGCAGGGTTGCTGCCACGTACCAGACACAGCTTGAACACTCTGGAGACCAAACAAGAGAGTGATTGTCATGTACACTCCAGCCTCCTTCATTACACAGAACCTGGGCAGTTAGGGAAAAATGTTTTTCCTCACATCCAGACCAAGTCCCTCCCAGTCTAAAAGACATTTCTGTGGATTGTAACAAAAACCCAACTTTTTTCTTTCTTTCACTTAAAATTCTACCAACCTCCTTGGTTCTCTGTGTGTGCAGGAGACTGCATTGTGCACTTGTTTGTGTTGGGAAAAGGGGGTCCTAAATGTAAAGAGGGCTTACCATTTTTCCTCAGATTAGTGATACACTTGATTAACTACTCAGGTAACTCGTAGGACTTAAGTGTCTTGAACAACAAAGCTGAAAGGTTTTTTGTGAACATCGTCTAAATATACCAGCTATACTGTCAAAAAGACTGCAAAACAAAGATGATAAGATGTGTGGAGTCCTAATAGAGTCTTCATTAGCTCCCTCTTGAGAATGACAACTGGATCATACTATGGGCAAAACATTTTTTGACATCTGTTAATAAGTTATTTATGCTCAGTTTGGCAGCAGACTAGGAGTTTGGTAGCATATGAATTAAGCTCTCAAAAAAAACCCAAACCACAATTATTTTCAACAAGTCTGAAGATTTCAACTGACCAACCAAATCACATGCAGCTTGCATCATATCCATCTTTCCCCTGAAAAGGTGCACTCTGAATAAAAAATACTCAATATCTCTGCTCAAGGAGGACCAGATGACCCACTGTGGTCCCTTCCAGTCCGTTCTGTGGTTCTGCAATTAATGTAATATTAGAATAACACTTTGGACACGTGGACAACCGATAAACTCTTCATGTAGGCAATGTTCAATTTGTAGACTAACATTAGAATATATAGAAATGCATAATGAAAAGAAAGGCAGGTTTTTTTCTACCAGTGTTCTCAGCTACTCTTGTCTCTGTTTTGCATTATGTGGAAGGTAACTTTGACGTTGTGTGAAAATATCCATTTTATTATTCAGCACAAGATGCTCAGTATCCAACCAGCTGAACTGCATCAAGCCCCAGGAGCCAACACAGACTTCTAAACAGGGACCTGGGGTATACACAGAGCCCCATATTAGACAAGCAGCTAAAAGATTTCTTTGTGCCCCACAAGGAGCTAATTCACTGAAAAGCAAATATGGTTCAAAATGAGTAAATACTTTGAAGTGACAAGTTTGTTGCCCACTGACCCTTGCTGAAGTCATTTAAATATAAAGCTCTACAAAGCAAAAGATCAACCAGAAGTTTCACATGATGAAAATATAAAACTTTTCTTAAACAAAAATTAAATAATTTTTATTTTAAATCTAATGTTGACATTTCAATCCAGGTAAGGCCTTTTTTTTTTTTACCACCTAAATACTTGGGAAAAGAAACCAAACATAAATGCATAATTTCATTCTTATTCCGAAAATGGAAACCAACAGGACTCAGCTGAAGTACAATGTACCAGCCAGAACTTGCACTCTCAGCTGATTAATGTCATACTACATCCAAAATCTCTTTGGTACCTGTCTATTCCAGCAGTCCACTCCCGTGGAATACCCGTGGGCAGCACAAATAAAAAGTCAGTAACACTGGTTCTGTGGCTCAAGTTCTCTCTGAAGGCCTCAAGAAAAAGAGTTTGTGCAAATGGGATGGTGATTTGCAGCCTTGACTGTATATTTATACATCACATCCATGTATATGGATACATCACAACACACTTCTCATCTTTCCAGAGCAAATCAGTACAGCTAAATGCCTTTCAAACTGACCTGCAAGCTTTCTGAAAGGTGTGTTGGGCACAAAACTATGGTAACTCATACACTGTTTTTTCTAACAGATGTCTACAGCATCTGTTGATGCAGTTACGAGGTAAATTCCTTGCAGGCCAATTTTTAATGTGCCAACACAGCAAAGTAAACTCTGCCACAAATCCCAGAGCAGGTGCAGTTCACACAGAGCACTTTATGTTCCCTGTGGGCTGATGTTCAGGTTGACTGTCTCTCTGGGGTGCCACTGACAGGGTCACAGATTCTTGACATGTCAGCCAGGGGGCATTGCAGGCCCTGACAATCCTCATCAAGTTGCTTGATGAGTTCACCAAGGACTTTTGGTCCCACTCATATCGCCACAGAGTTCTCCCATTCCTCCCTCCCCACTTCATACTCAAGACAGGATTAGGTTGAGCCCTCTGGTTCTGACCCACACTTAACATCACCCCTACACAGCCAGGAGATCCTGTGGAGCTCAGCTGCAGTTCAACACCCCGTGCCCTCACCTGACACTTCATACAGCTCACATGCAACTTCACCCCATAAGACTTTTCTCAAGGGTCTGAAAGCTAAAAAAATTGGGCAACTGATTGGCCTGTGTGAGCTCCTTTGGGTGAGCAGCAGCTGGCAACTTCTTGCTTCAGTTCTTTGCTATGAAAAGTGTGAGATCTCAAGGGAAAGTTACACAAAGCCTCCAGCATAAAGCGTTGCCTGGCTCTCTTCTACACCTTGGGTACATGCCAGCTAAGATGGTGACTGAATCTTTGCTGCCCAGGCTTGCCCAGGCTTGGCTCCTCCTCGGAACCCATTCAGCTGAGTGAGGGGAGGGTCAGGCTCATTAGCAAGTGCTAGGGGAGGATATATAAGAGCTTCCAGGAGAGCTG
>JAYRBT010000178.1:7903205-7964824 GCA_036023395.1 Myiotriccus ornatus
GGCCGGGGGAGGAGGGGGCCTTGCCACCGCTCCTACATGGCTGCCTAATTTCAACTGCGCCATCCACCTTCTCTTCCATTTTTCTTAAATATGTAATTAGCAAAGGCGTTACTACGAGTTTTGATTGGGTCTTGTCCGGAAATCTACTTGGGCAAAACCATTCACAGCCCCAGGGACGGGCTGGTGGGCAAAACCACGACAACTTACTATTTTGAAAAGTGGCTTTTGTTCCAGCCTCAATTTTAACTAACCTCAGTTTCTCTATTTTGTAAAGGCCTTTTCTACAAGAGTATAGAGCAACTAACTACCAGAAATATTGTCTCAAAGTCATTACAGAGAGATTGTCAAACTTTTTAACTGAGTGAACTTTTTTTTAAATTCTTAAAGCAACAGAAACAGATGTCAGATCAGCCTTGTATTTCTTTACTCAACACAGTGACTCGCTCATATCCTCTCTAAAGCCCACACAACTGAGACACACTGTACTTTAAGACTGCTAACATCGTGGTACTACTGCTATTACTCAATATTCTGCTCTCATAGCTGCTATGAATCTTTAAAAGCTTGAATTTAGAAGTCACAGAAGGTAATGACCCATATTGTTTACTAAATTCAATACACTGCTATATTATGCAAGTATGATACGCATCCTACATTCCTAGAAATATGAGGTCATAGCACTTCATATGATTGCAGGACAGAAACGCTCTCTGCAGTTACAGTAAGGCATAGTTAAGCTATCAGTCTTCTAGGTAGCATATTTATAGAAATTTCCTGTGTAACTTACCTGAAAAAGAACTTTTTTACTCCTTAGTGATTAATCCTCCTCTTTACTGAGATATTAAAAGTTATTCAAGTTCAAAGAAGCTGTAGTTGATTTGTACCCTCCCAAGATAAAAATCCTAAGCAGGGTGTTAGGTACACGTAGGCACTTGAATTATTAAGAACATAAGTCACCGTTTCCCCCACTCTGTGTCTGGATTTATGCATATGCAGACTTCAAACAGGATTTGCTTCATCTTTGATAACACCAGCATCCATCAGCTAGAGGGAAACTATGCAGAGTGAGAGAAATGCCAAACTGACTTTGCCCATAGTTCAGAAGGGATGTGAATAGAAATTGCAATTTATAGGATGATCAAAGACCTCCAAAAGCTCAGAGGTAAGGTTACATGTTTCTCGAATCTATAGTCACAGCTCAGCAGGTCTGCCTACACTAATTAGGATACAACTCAGGAAAAGGTCAAGTTCATAAAATACCAGGAGAATTAATACACAATGACCTTGCCATTTTCTTTGATTTGATTACATGTACACTGCCAGAGGAAGACTTCATGTGCTGCATTTTATTCATATCCACTCTTGTCAAACATCTCTTGTAGAAAAAGTGTTAACCCCGAGATGCATCTATTCAGGTAGAAAACTTAAAAGTTAACTTGTATGTTAAAAAATACACTGGTGGCTTTTTTTCTGTTGTTTTTGTTCTTACTTCTGTGTCTCACTGATGCTATATTTATCAGTGGTGTGCAACCATAACACTGAAAAGAATTCCAAGTGAACAGAAGCCCCTGCACTTCTATCCCTCACAGGGATACAGCAGCGTACCATGCCCGGGGCTGGCTGAAACTTCCCTGCGTACTTTGTGTTCCTGGGGCTCCAGGGCTGGGCTGGCAAACTCACTCATGACCTTGGGAGCACTTCAGTGTGCCAAACACAGACCCCTGGGGGCTTTCTGTGGCACCCACTGCAGATTCAGCTCCACAACACAGCTCTCTCCGGCAATAAAAAGCTCTACCCAAAAAACCCTTTCGGAGAAGACATTTCACCACTGGTCAATGCCAGGGCCAGGTAACAACTTAGGGATGGGCCACCACAGAATCCTTGTACTGAAAAGAAAGTTGTCTTCATAAAATGGGAACATCAAAATGTATTAATAATGAGACTGGAAGGCTGAATCCACTGAATCCATTCCTCCGTCCCTTTGGGTGTGTTGCAGGTTTTGTTATTGGTCATAGGTGTTTTGTTTTATTTTAATAACAGTTTCCATGCTTCTATTTTTTTCACTCACAGGTTTCGTAGTGACAAACTGGTTTAGGGGATTTAAAAAAATAGGTTTTACAAACAGCATTTTAGTCTTTGAAGTCTCACTTTCATGGATAGTATTAATTTCTTTCAAAAAGTAGTCTCTGATGGGTGATAAATCTTGTAGGAACTCTTAGGCAAACTCTGTGATGAATATAACTACACCTCTCCTAGGCAATGTATTTTAGTGGTGCTTGGGTGTTCTTTTAAAGGGATTTGATTGTCTTTGTGCCCAACACAGAGAAGCCCTCAAAAAAAGCTTTTTCAATTTCCAATTAATTTGAGTTAATTAGAAAAGGAAAAAAACTATTTCCTGAGTTTCATTGTTTTGTTCTGGCTGTTCTGTTATGCATTATTCTTCCCTTCAGCCATGATGGAGATTATGTTTTTCAACATCCATCTGCCTATTTTTCATCCCCATTTCTACTATCTGTGAATATTCTCTTGCATTATTTAACTATTTCCTCTGTACTGGAGATTCTAATGGTTCAGTATTTCCACATGACTTAGTTTATATTCTTAATTTTCTATACTATTAACAAAGATATTAAACATTAGAACACATATACCATTATTCCTCAGTTAGGTTTTTCCAAAAGCTCTGGTCTCATTCATTTAGGATTATTCTTCATTTTACAGTCACCCTGCCAACCCTTAGATCATACGGCAGCATCTCCAACACAGTCAATTTGAATCAATTTTTACAAGTAAGATTTCATGAAGCAGATTATCAAATGCTTTACTTAAGTCCAAATCCATTACATTTACTGCATTCCCTTCATTCACCAGATCTGTAATTCTATCAGAAAAGTAATCAAGTCTGATATGCCTTTCACACCATACTTTTAACTTTTCCATTTTCTAGCCAAAACATATTTATCACGCTGTACTTGCAAGATTCAGAACCACTGTACATGCAAAGCTGAAAAGAATTAGTTTTGTGGTTTCAGAGGCTGAGCAAACTTTACCATGCAAGCACAGGCTGAACTTGTTTAAATCTCATCTTCCACATAAGAAAACTGACCTCTCATTATGATTCAGCACATACACAAATCTGGGGCAATTAAGGTGCCTTTGATACCATTTGTACCATCGTATATAGCTCCACAATCCAAATCACAGAGCTGTATGCAATCATCATCAATAACCCACTCGGCTCTGCATCCTGTTAATTCTAGACAACAAACATACCCTTTAATCAACAAGCACACAGAAGCTACGTTTTTTTCCTTCCAAAGCCAGACATCATGGCTGCTTCTGAGGTCAAGCTGTGAAAACTGTGGAAGCAAGACAAATTATGGATGGCTGTTCTCATCTGCTGGCTTCTCTCACTCTTGGCTCAGAAATGCATGCTATGATGGCTGGGGAATCACCCTCACTCAGCTTGCACCTGGAGGCTCCTGCATTCATTCAAATATGGAAATACACACATGGACTTGTCAGCATGTATTTTGCACTGTAATATCAACAAGCTACAACCACTGGACAAAGGCACAGCCTGGCTGCTGCTACACAGGACTTTCACCAATTTATCTGCCATTTCCTTTCTCAATTACAACAGTTTGGACCACCTTATTTAAAAAGAATAAAGGGTAGTTGCATAAAGGATGCAGGTCAAAGACACTTGCAGAAAACAACCAACATTCCACATGAACAAACCAAACTGGGCTTCAAGTCCCACTGAGTGAGGCAGATTCCCAGATAGGGTGCATGCATAAACTACAACATGCTTTTCAATAAAAATAAAAAACCCAAAATTATGATAATACAATTCCCTCTTTGCCTACAGCACTCTGGGTTCTCTGTCCCATTCTGCTCTGATTTGTGATCTCTATATTCAGGTGTGCACTTAGTGAAAGGATCACTTCAAATCCACCAAAGGGGCAACACTCCCTTGTGAGAAGCCCATGCCCAAAGACATACAGAATACACTGTGATGCCATCAGCTGCTCCCTGCAGCACAATTGGATTTGCAAAAAAAGTGAAAACAACTAATATGCTCATTGGCCTTTAACTCAGTACAGATTCCTCCTAAACCTAAAATGTACAGCAAAAGCCTTGCTCAACCTCAACACAACCAGACCAAGATAATAACCGACTATACCTTTCGCTTTTGCCTTTACTGCTGTGAATCCTTCAGTGGCAGTTTCTTCTGCCACGCTGCTTGGTGAGAGTCATTTGTCCTCTCTGAGAAGCCATCAGCACACTGACGCACAGGGAGGTGAGCCACCCTTCAGGGCACACTTGGCTGCCTGCCTGAGGCAGAGCCTCATCCAGCAACATTCCTGTGAAGGAAGTGATGCCATTCCTCTTCCCCTCCAACTGAGGCCTCCTTGACAGCACAGTCCACTCAGTGCAAGTGCTCCTGCAGTCAGATCCTATCCTACCCGAGCACAGGTGGCAGACTCCAAATCATGCTGTCAGGCTTCCTTAGTCCTTGGAGCAACAGGCTGAGTTTGACATCACTGCCAGTCTTTTTCCCTGACAGCACCAACACAGCATGTTACCCTCTGCACCACACAATGCACCAGGGACCTTTATCATGGCATTCAGAAGGGGCTTTAATTGACTATTTCAAACTCTTTTCAGACTAGAAGCACTCGGATCTGTTTCAAGGATACAATTCCATTTCTCTGCTTTTAAAACACTCACCAACAATACCTTTAGGTTTTCGAAGTACACATGACTAAGGAAGAGAAAAACAAAACGTATTTCAGATACTTGGCACTGGTATCTGGGTTGACCAGAGAGGTAAATCTAGAACCAGAAAGTCTTTGTAAACATACTGCCAGTCATGGGGAGAAAAATAAAATAATTTAAAATGATGGACTAGTCACATTCAGCCAGATTAGTAATATTACAATTAAGGGATTTATAATGAATATGGTTTAAATCACAATGAGAACCCCTATTAAATGTAAACTCAAAACAATTATTATTTTCAAAAGCTTTAGCATCAGCCTCTACACAGGGTAAGCCACCTCAGCTGACTATTGCCAAGCACTTTTGAAAGGTTCACTACTCAGCTAAGGATGAGCTGAATGTAGCTGAAGTCAGAACCATCAGCAGCTACATCAAAAACAGAGTATATCCAAAATGAACCTTTGTCTAGCTAACTTATATACAAAAGCTGTATTTGAGGAAATGAACCAAGGGAAAACAAATTTTATCCATTGAAGGACTTGCATTTCCTGCAGAGATACAGCACAGATAGTTAAAAAGACAAAAACAACGGGATGCTGATCAATGCTGTGGTCTCCAGCAGAGCAGTAGCAAAGAAGTACAAACCACCACCATTTCAGTCTTAATCACAGTTTGGTACAAGTTGGACTGAACCAGCCTAACACCTCCTCACTGGCATGCAGCCACTTCTGTGAATGGAGCTGTTGATCTCATTACAGTTTCTAGTAAATTATAGTAGACACATCAATAGCTATCAGCACTACTGTGACATTCTGAAAAGAAGTTAAGGGTTGGAAAGCTCTGGCCCCCAAGCAGCCTTTTTTGCCCCCAGAAGAGTTCCCATCACATCAAAGTTGGTAAATACTGCTAGATGTGTTAATAGTGACACAGGCACTGACAGATTCAATTCTGTTTTGATGGCAATCCAAAATCTCTATCAGGAAATTAATTCATGCTAAAGAAATAAATCTACTCTCTTTAAGAGGTCACTTTATAATTAATTTCACTCCAGCTTTTAAAGCATTTTGCAGAGTGCAGTTCTCTTTAACATAATTATCTCACAGGCTACATTTTATGGCAAATCTGAATTGAGAGCTCTAGTCTGGAATGCCATGAGTGAGACTACTTCAATAGGAAGCTTCAGTAGGTGTTTATAGCAAGTACTGGAAAAGCATGTAATAAAATATTACACCGCCTTGAGACAAGAGTTAATGAGACAATAAGCAGTAAGAAATTAAGAAGCTGGCATGTATTCTGTTCTGGAAGCAGAACTGACACAATCAGTTGTCTCTTAACACTGGCTTTCATACTGATTGTAATGTTACAGACCTTGTTCAGACGTCTGAGCAGGTCCTTCTAAAGCGCACTGAGTAACCCTCCCTGTCAAAGACATTCCCATTCATCTTTCCACTCAAATCTTGTTCCCCAGCACCCACTTTTTACTTCACCTCTGCAACCCGGATTTTTAGTCATCTTTCTTTCATCCACTGTCTTCTTCAATATTTGCTCCCTAACTCATTCCAGTTGGCCAGATCCTCCCTTTTTTCCTCTCCTCAAAACAGTTATTCTGCTCCACCTTCCCATGGAGTAATATGAAATGTTCCTTTTTCTCAGACAAACACAGTTCAAAGAAATTAGTAATTGCCCAAGACTTCAATAAGAGTTCAAGCTAAATATTTGAGAAATTCAAGACAAATTGTCTTTCACTGGAATTCCATTTCTCCTTCACCTCACGTTGAAAGATCCTCCCCTGTTTTGCAGGTACAAGAAAACTGGAAATAACGAGACTGAAAATACATTTTTCATTCTACACGAAATTCTGACATTTCAGATCATCTTTTCTAAATCAGTACAAAAGACTAAAGGTCTAAGGCTGTTGAATCACATTCATTTCATAGCATTACACAATGGTACTGTAAAATAGTAAATCAAACTCTCAGACATGAAATATTAGCTAAATTAGTTTCAAAAAAGCACATGTTGTAACAAAAATGAGCAAAACAGTGTAATATAAATCAAAATAATTTGCTATTATCAGAACCAAAATTAAAGGACTTTTTAATCAAAATACAAACATTCCCGCTATGGATTTTTACCAAAACTGCATTTGTCTTCCACCCAGTTTTGCAGGCAGAAAGGCACCGTACAGTTTTGACAAGCTCAAGGTACTATCCAGATTTCAGGGTATTCTAATCCACCCATAACATTACAGTCACTGCACATGTGAGATGAGTGGTCTTCACCTTGGTCAAATTCAATCTTTTCATGATACACTTCACCTAATAGGGCTCTACATGTAACAACACTCACTCTGTGTGTGTGTGTTTGCTCATGTCTTAATCCTTCTCTTTTACAGTACTGAGCATGATATTTTACAAATATTCCATAGCAACAAGTTTTAACCCACACCTTCCCACCTGCAACCCCTATTACCTGGCTGCTGACTTGAACAACAAGGTATACTGGGAGTCTGTCCACATAACTTGCTCTGTAAAATACTTCTCAAAGGGCATTTATTTTATATGAAAGCTAACTCTATTTTACTACTTCAGAAAAAGTTGTAGGATTCAACTTTTACAGTTCTTCCTGGCAACCACAGACTTGGCATTTCTGAGGAAAGTCTTAATGCAAAGTAGCATACTAGACTCTCTTTATTCAGTCATGACCATATCAACCCAATCTGAGTTAGAGATCCCTCAGAATTACCCTACATCAAATAGCCAAGAGCTCAGGTAACAGCTTTCTACCAGTTCTCCAAGTAGTCCCTCCACATACTCCACTGATGTCCCTTTACACAGAGTCTAATTTTTCAATAAATGACTCTTGAACTAGAATCAGAGAAGGTGACATAAGTTGACTCACTATAGCCTTCTGGCTTCCTTCACACCAACTGAAGCACAACAGACCAGAGAAAATGACCAAACTCAATCTCTAAGCTCTGAAAACAACAAACAAACCACGTGGATTTCCAGTTAAGGAAAGAAGCTAAAAGATTTTCAGAGTTTGTCTGTCTCATGGTAATTTAATTAGATTGCTCTGGACCCCAAATCACACAGCAAGCCTCTGTAGCAAGCTGGTACATGGTTCTGCATTCAACTTCTCTTGCAGATGTGAAAGAGTTGCTAGCCAGAATACAGATTTCATAAAAGATTTAAAGTTCTGTAGGTTATTTACTTTGATTATGAAAAATGTGCCAGTGAAGGTAGTAGCTATGTAAGCAAGCACATCTTGGTAGTGCCCAACACAGAAGACACTCAAGGACCATTTTTCAATAGAGCAATTAATGCTAAAGTGCTGTCTGTTTAGTCGTAACTCACACTGAGCTACTGTCACCTGTATGGCACAGTAAAGCAGCAAGCACATATCCTGTCACCACGTACACCAGTCTGGGGGATGGCAAGCTGTCCTTGGCCAGGTCAAAGCTCTGATTCCATCCATCCGTCTTACAGCACTAATGCTTTTTCAGTGGCGATACAGAATACATATGCCGGCAGTTCACATCTCCAGGATCAGACCCCAGAGTCATTTTTGTGAGCAGTATTTGACCCATATTTACCTAACTGTTTAAATAAATATGGCAGCCAGATTTTAAGCGATTAACCAGAAGTACAGGACTACATTATTTTAAAAAGGCAATTTAGAAAAATTTACCTTATCATAGAAATTCCACTGATTCTGAAAAAACAGCTGTAGTACAGAATCTATGGTTTCAAAATGCAATTTCAGAAAAATACTAACTACAATCTGAATATAATTTTATTTTCTGTATTCAAATTTGGTTGAATACATGCTGTGAATATTGTCTATTAAAAAGCCCATACAACAATTTTCTATATATCTCATTTGCAATTCTGCTCTATCATTGAATATTTCTGGTACTGCAGCTGCAAAGGCTGCTAAGTCTCCCTGGTTTTCTGGCCATTTGCAGCTACACACAAAAACATTTGTGCTGCTCAGTCTTTCAGTCATATTTCTGCTAGATTACAGACACTTTTTCTCAGTCCTCCACCCCCTTTCTCACTGTTGGGGCATTAGGTTATGTAATAGGCTGTGACACGACACAGTAATAATAACATATCCAGATGCAACACACACACAAAAAAAAGGTCTTATCATTGGTATACAGTGGTTCAAAGGATATTCTCTTGATGTTTGTTCTGCCATCATGTGTCCATAGGTTATATGCTTGACAAAAATATGAAATGTTTTTTTAAAAAAATGCTTCACTAACACAACTATAATCTCTTCTGCTCTGCTGCTTTAATCCCTGAAGATCTTTTTTAATAAGCCTCTCCCACAGAAACCGATTAAAATCCACATCTTTTATATCTTCTGAATATAAAAAATAGCACAAAGAGTAGTTCATATAAGTGTCACTAATTATGCTGAAACTGCACTTTAACAGACTGTTTCCTTTGATTTATTTCTGGATATCCATGAATGAGCATAGTAGGCCATTATATGACAATATTTCTGCATCAACAGGAAATCACATTCTGGTATATAATTTACTGGATGATAATTCTAGTTTAGCAAAGAAATAGGAAGTCACCTATATTGGTGTTATTAATTATAAAGGAAATTATCTTGGTAAGATCTAAAATTCACTTAAAAGCATGAATATTTGCTGCTTATGGTAGATAAAGGCATAACTCCCCCCATTTCAGGCCTTAGGTCAAAAAATAAATATAATTCTAAGTTAAACATAACATCAACCATCTGTATTTAAGAGTAGAATAAACTTATCCGTGATGGGACATGTCAGCTTTCTGTTAAAGCACCTGGAAATTCTATTCTGGCTTTTTTATATTAAAGAAGTCATTAGAATTTAGGTTTTAACTACATGTTTTGCAGTTCCTGCTTCAGTTTAGAAAACTCCCACAGTCACGCTGGCTGCAGAATGGAAACTGTCAGGCAAGAGCACGACCTGAGGGAGGGGAACAGGGGCTTCACCCACGTTCAGCTGAGATTTGGAGAGAGACTATGAATTAACAGGACAAGGAAGGAATGAGCCCTCACAACCAGGAGTGATAACAAATCAAAACGCACCCCCCTCCTTTGCCGTATCTATTTTTTCCCAAGGCCTTCTGAAATCACAATCTCCAAATAGAAGCTACGTATATGGGAGAAAGTTTCCACAGCCCAGAGTTACAAATCCTCATGAAGTGCAGAACCACTGCCTTCTTCCAGAGGAAGATGAATACCACAGCCGACACTTAGACCTGAATGTACGTGCTACCGAAACATCAGGGAGACGTGTCAGGCAGCACTGAAAATATTCACTCAAAATGCATCATTTACTGTACAATTCCTCTGTATTTATAGCTAAGGAAAAAGTACAAGGGAACAAGTTCACATCTGCAGCCTTTCCCTCTGTGACCTCCTCCTTTGTTTCATAAGCAGGTCCAATCTAGCTTCTCCCAGCACTCCAGAGAAACGTCTCCTTGAAGGGTATCTTTAGGAGGTCTTATTTCTTGTGCAGCAAAACAAGCTTCATCAAACAGGTACAATTTAACATTAAACTGAAAAAGACTGAAAATTATAAATTCTAAACACACGGAGAGTAAAAGAAGATGATAATACATACTGGGGATTGTTAACTCAAACTTCCTTGGTTCAAGAACTCAGGGATGAATCTCACAGTGGAATCCACCACTAATTATCTGAAAGCAAACAGGAGTTTAATATGGTCCAGGCTGCTCTAATTTCCAGCATTCCATATCTTCTTAGGATGGCACGGGCTGTGGTATAAATTACTCTAATCCAAACAGTCTGCAGAATGGGAACTTTCTTCCCTTCTCTGGTTCCCAGGTAAGCACTTCAGCATCATTAGGTAGGCAGAAGAAAGCAGTATTAACATAATTATATACACAACCTGGGATTATCTGCATAAAAAAACAGGCCCTTGCAAATCAAGTAATATTTTGGATGTCTGTGGGTAATCATGAGAGAAGTCTATCACACAAATGCTTCACTAATAGTTTCCCAATCTCTGACCCTCATCTCCAGCTCCTGAATAGCAAATTCCTCACCCTCAATAGCAAATTCTGTTTCTTTCGCTGGCTTTGTGCAGGTTTTCTAACATCAAAAAAAAAGGACTTTTCAAGATACTGAATTCATGCACATGAAAATGTCATTTCTTTCCATGGTTTACAGCTCAATTTTTGATGAAAGAATAGGATTTTGAATAATTCTAACAACTCTGGATCTCCATATGAATAACTCATGGACAGGGCTGCCTGACCAACCATGGCTGTCTCCAAAGAGCAGCTCTGCAGTACTCTGCTGAACATGGATAGCCACTGCTCACAGCACGACCAGGAAAAAGGGCAGAGTGACCCTCAGCTTGGTGACCTTGCCTTATATAATTAAGAAAAGGATAAATTCTATCAGGTTTACTCCTAGTAAAACTTTGTAAAAAAGCACAATTAGATTAAATTTTAGGTGACCTCACATTTGTAAAAATAATATTGCTTTTCATGCTTAATCAAAACTGACATAAGCTTTGGGTGAATTCATTTGCTGATTTCAAAGTGCTAAGTTTGTGACCTCATTCACAAAGAGAGGTGATAAATATTTGTGTCTTGTTATGAATTGTTGACCTACTGTACACAGAGTTTACTCACAGTTACCCACGTGATTGTTCCAATTTAATACTTGAGTTCTCTTCTGAGACTACCATTCAGTCAGGGTCACAAGGTTTGTACAGTTGTCCTGTAAAAAACTAACAAGCAGTATAAAACACCTACCACCTTTCTTACAAGCCACCCAACACCTTTGTCAGGTGGTTAAAATTGGACTGATGTGATCAAATTGAAACCTATGACCCAGTGTGGAAGAGGTTCTCCCTCTCATTAACAGTCCCCTGGAGCAGCTCCTGACTAGAAAAACATTTTGGTTTCTCAAATAGTTTTGTCACTGAGTAGGGTATTTCCATCAATATTATGTAAGGTTAAAATAACAACTCAGTGAGGGAGAAACCCAGAAGAAAACAAAGCCAGACTCAATGGGCCCTGCAAAACAGGCTGCAACATATGAATAAAATTCTCTACTACTGAGTTTTCAAAATCCCAATATTTGGCAAAAAAGTGTTCCATTTCCCATTTTAACATTCCTCTGGCATAAACTGTCATGCTTTAATCAAACACAGAATGCAAATCACGTCCCCAGGAGATGGTGCCTCTATAGCTGCTTCTCTGTCAATAAGTCAGTATGGAAATAACTACGGCAGTAAAGCAGCACAGAGAGCAGGGCAACTGGGCACCTCCTGGGGCTGAGCTGCCCAAATGCCACTCCAAGGGCAACTCCTGAAGAGTTACTGGAAACACTGCTCCCAGATAGACTCCCTGCTGGCAGGCACGGAGCCATCCACCCCTGCTGCTGCCCTCCCAGTTGGTGGGCTGCATTGCTGGCAAATATGAGACAATGTGATGAGCTGGGTTAAACACATTTCATTGCCTTTGGCTGCAGGGGAAAAAAAAGTCTGTACTCTGAGGCCTCGTCTACACTGCAGTTCCCTGTGAAAAAGCCCCAGCAAGCAAGCCTGGGAAATTATAGGAGCTATCTTACATAGTGCAAATAGCAGACAACACTTTGTTCACCTGCCATTTAAAACTACCCTTTGGAGACAGCACCATGCAAGAATTGCACTTCCATCAAAAAACATCTTGTCTGGTGACTGACTACTTCTCTATTGGGAAGGTAAGAAAAATATAGACACAATATGGAAACTGAAGTCGTGCTGGCAGAGAAAAATTGTGTACTTGCAAGTACCATATCTGGATATGCAATATATCTTCATTTTCTTCACCTCAAATCTACCAGCTCAGGAGAGTCAGACACGTTTTCACAATAAATGAAACCTGAGGATGGGAATGGAACCAAATTGTATTTAGTTTATCACACATGGAGCCAAACAGAATTCTTCCAAGGCTGTTTCAAAAAATAAATTATATCTAGATACAGCTTCCACATAGTCAAGATTTGTTATGTACATCTTGGCAAAGTATTTTTCTAACAGCTAATTCAAACATCAAGGTGTAAGTATATAACACACTATTCCCAGTACTGGGAATCAATGGCTAAGTCCCCTCTTTGACTTCAAATATGATTTTCGAGACCTAGGAACTCTCTACAATAGCAATAAAAATGCTCAGGAGTCTTTCATATGAAAAGACTGTCCAAGATGACTGACCAAAGTGTGTAAAAGTACAGCTCATCCTACAGCCCACACTGCAGGAAACAACCAGATAGAGGATATGCATACATCAAAAAAAATCTGAAGCACTAATATTCTAGAGAGCCTTTGAATTAAAAAATGAAGAAAAGGAAAATCTACTCCACGACCAGTCTATAAAGACTGATATTCAGAACATATATTCTCTGCTGTAGAGCCACAACATACCTAATTTCCCCGGCATCATCAGGAATTATTTTTTAAACCAATATTCTGTAATCAGGGTCCTGTGTGAAGCAGCTGAATGCAGAAAATTTCAGCTTTCTGCCATGTGCCTTTAGATTTCTCGGGGTGGTCAATGCCACAAGGTAATACAGCACCTGACTCCCTGCAGCCATTCAGACCAAGTTAAAGCTGCTGGTTTAACCTTGTCCTTGGCACTGAAACATTCCACTGACGCTGTCAGCATCACCTTGGCTGAGATGGACGTGCAGTACCATGGCTAGTAAATGGAGAGTGAGGGAAAGACAAGCTCTGGAGGAAGCATCTATTTCACAGGAAAAACAAACTGTCCCCTTTAACCAAGATAAAAAGGTGTGAAATGTTAGACACCTTTCATCTTGGGTGGGAGAAATAAAGACACTTCCAATTAGGTATTGCACAAGTTCCAAAAGTTGAGAAAATGTCATAAGTTCAACCTTTAATAAAAAAATCATGAACATTTATTATTGATGATCCTTAGTGGTAAATATCTTAATCTAAAATTCTTAACTGATAGGGATTTTCAGAATTTTTTCACAGGGCAGGAAGAGGAATATTTCACTGGGGCATCTGTGGCTGTGCACGCCTTCCCTCTCACTGGGGAAAAGATTATACAGTTGAAGTAAAATACAGAAGAAAGACTATGTTTAGACAGGCACGTCTATGCATGCTAACTAAGAGGAGATGCTCTGCAGCTGGTGAAGTTCTTGGAGTTTCCACGCTGGCCATACAGCATACATAACATCAGTCCAATATTAATGAGCCAGGATAAATCATAGTGCAGTTAGCAATACCGGAAAATATACAAAGTTTGTTTTCTGAATTAGAACCCTCATCACTGATGTGATTTTTGGGAGATGCTGAGCCTAAAGCTGTTGAGGATTTCAGTAAAGTTACAGACACTTTGCTACTCAGGGCAAGGGGATGATAGGAGAGAGCACATAAGAGCAACATCACAGAGAGACAAACTTCAGATCCTCTCTGTGAATCCTTTTCCCTTCTATAATAAGAATGAAAATTACTTTCTGCATTTCTTAAGTTTCTTTTTTTCTTCCCTGTCCTTAAAGTCTTATTTCCCTGGAAAGCAAAAGAACCACAAATTACTGGCAAACCAAAATATTTGCAAATGCTAACATTCGGGCAGTCAACTAGTACAAACAAGCATGTATCTTCTCCAGGCATATCCAAAATCCCTTTTGAGTGATTATCAACAGAACTTCACTGTGGTGAATCATCAAAAGAGACCAGTTTCATTTGCAAAAGGCAAATGCTGATTCCAAACTGACATTGGTACACATGTGCACTACTTAGGGCAAACAAATGCTATTTCAATATTTAACTGGAACAATTACACACTTGCCCTTACAGGTTCTGTTCTACCCAAGGATTTACCTAGCTAAAGATGCATGCAGGTGTGCAGGGTACGTTTTTTGCAAAATGTAATTTTTTTTAAATTTATCATTATTGTAGTGTAATAAAATACCCAGACTTAGTCTGTTTAAGTATTGAACACAATTTTGAGGGAAAACCAGAAAATGCATTAATTAGTTCCTGGGGCTCTGTTTTATGCAATCCCCAGCTAAAATCCAAAAGAAAAAGCTGTAATGCTGCTTATTAAAGCCACTTACAGTTCAGTTCATTTTCTCTAGGTGATGTACATATTTATTAGCATTGTGCTGTCACATTATGGAGACCTTGCCAGATAATCACTTTTATTTATCTCAAAGCAAAAAAAAAAAATTCATGTTTTTCTTCGGTTTTTTTTTTTGAATGTACAATCATGTCTCAAAGCACACCCAAAAAAAAGTCATATTTTAAAGGAAAAAAGTATTTTCTTCCCTCAGATTTGCTTTTTTCCTACCTGCTTGCTATTGCAAAATACTTTGCTTCTAAAACAAAATAATGAAAGCAGAACTTCTGTGCTCAGAGGTTTTCATTTGAATAAGCAAGGCAATTTCCATTTCAAATATATGTTCTGCCATGCTTCCACAAAACAAGAGAGTGTCACTTCTCATTTAATTTAGATGCCAAGTTAGAGGTTTTTATACCCCTCCAGAAAAACGTTAAACAACCTCAGGTTGCCCATTGCTGGGCACAGCAAGCTTCCTTGTCCAGCCTGAGGTTTGACTGCAAAGTTTACATGTAAAGCCTGCCCAACCCTGGTTTCTATTCTTACATCTGACTTGGCATACAAATTTTCTGAGGTTGCTGCAATCTCAGTTTTTCCCCTCGTTTATTTCCTCACTCTGGGATATTTACGACCTAAAGTTTGGAGGAGACTTTGATATACTCAGATAAAAGATGTTGAGCACTGCTCTTCTGGAATCGAGCTATGCAACAACCTGCTTTGTCAGTTGTGCAAAGTCTTCTCCACCAGCTCATCTTGTTGGAAGAAATAATGCAGGCATTGAAGTGAAACTACAGATCAAAATTTCATGCTCAAGTTCATTTTTTTAAAAAAATCCTCTTAGAAAATATCTTCTTTAAACAGCAGAAGCAATTTGGCAAAGAGTGATTGATAAGTCGCTTTGTTTCACAGTGTAAATCTTTAATTTCATTTGCTGTCCTTGTTACTCTGACCCTAGCAATAGTCCATAAATATTTAGGTAGCTTTCGACCAACATGCTTTCTGCTTTTGAATACTAATGCCAGCTGCACTGAAGAAGAAAAGGAATTGCTGTAATGGACCACAGAACTAGCTGTGAATATCTAACCTGCTGTTTGTAAGGCATGCTGTTTGCTGGAATTAAAGCAGTCATTACCAGCACATGGGAGCCCGTCACATTCTTAATGAATTGTGAGGCTGTCTTGGGAAAATAACAAATATCTTTACCTGAATAAGCATTAATGTTGTAACAACCAGCAAAAAAATCAATAGCTGTATAAAGCCCAAGGCTAAGAACAGAAAAACAAGACTGACATGCATACAGATAACCTTACCAGTGAAGAAATCAAAGAGATTCTGGTTTACTCTGCATCTCATCTAGGTGCCTGACAGATTATCAACAGCTTGAAAAGTACCCTTTGATATAAGTACAGTCTAGGCCCAGGGATATGACCTTTTACTACCCATATTTCCCCATTCTACAACACCGCAAGCTTGTTAGACTTCAAAGAGAGATTTGACGAGACCACTCCTGGAAAAGAGCGATGTGCAGTGGTGTGGTGAGACTTCCCCCGCTCCAGCCAGGCGAAGTGCAGGCTTGAGAGGAGAGTCACAGAATGCTCCTTGTTCCCCTGCTCAGCGGATGCAGCATCCACATTCAGTCTCCAAGGGGATGGGGTCAGCTAATCCGTGAAGAGGAACATCCCTGCCAGCTGGCCAGATCTGTCGGAGAGGCCGCGTGGAGAACCAATCGTTTGCCATCCCCAGCAAAGAGTGGTACTGAGCATAAGTAACCATTACTACTGAAAGAATAGCCATGAAAAATATGCCAAAATTCATCTCTACCTTGTTCCCAGCTTCTGCTAGGAGCCTTACATAGGCTTTAATTCCTTCCTGTCTCCACCAGTGAAAATGCCTTAAGAAATCATCCCGTTAATTTGCTACACTTTCAGAACTGCAGGAGGGAGTTGAGAACACTCCAGCACAGCTCTCCTTGCTCCAGAAAGTTCTTAAGGCTTCATCTTGAAAGTAAAATCTTTTTTTAAAATCCTTATATTTTTCTGTGCATGTAGGCTTTGCTCCTTACATTCTCCTTTCCTATTTTCTGCTTCTTTCTGGGGACTATCCAGAGTGGAAAAGGAAGTACCAAGGACTTACATGTCTTTGACATGCACTAGAATTCAGTGACAGTAAAACCTCACCTTTTCTTTATTAGTAACTCTGCAAGGCTAAATGGAGCAAGGAATTGGACTCTGCCTTACACAATAGCAGAAGGGTAGCAGAGTCTCAAATCTGCCTTTAAGAGCCACTGGAGCAAATTGTGTTGGTGCATATCCTCCCAAAGCCTCCATTTCCTTTTTCCCCAGACTGAAAACTGAAGTCTCTGGCTGCTAAAAACGTATGAGCAATGGCAAAGCAACAAGTCTAACATTAAAGCAACAAGTAAAATTAAACAATTTTCTTCATATCATGTTAAGGAGCGTTTGCACATGTGGAGGTTACATTGCAAACAACAGTTAAGCTGAGCTCATGGTCTGGCCTGTTCTGTAAGGCTCAAAACTGACTTGGCTTGACTAACCCACACTCCTCACAGGCCCCCAGCACTTCTTTTCTAAAAAGGCATAAAAATATGCAAATTCACTTTCCAACTCCTCTTCCAAGTTGAGGTAGCAGGGTTCTGCAATGTAGCAAATGGGATTGTAGTTACTAGCAAGAAGATGGTTCCCTAAATTCTTTTAAGAATTAAAGCTTTTTCTCACCTTACACAACTGCTTCCTGTTTAGACTGCATTTAACACAACTCTCTCAAGCCCACTACCCAGCATGCCATAGAGGGGTACCATTTTATCCTTTGAGTTCTGCTGCATGAAAGGGAGCAAAGCACTCAGTAGAGCTCAAGCAGTATGGCTCACAATAAAGAAGAGTAGGCTACCGTCACCATAAATTTCGGGCACCACTGAGATAACAAGTACCCACTGAGTGGGGCAAAGAGCATCAGTAGGTTGGAAGTTTCATTTTTTTATTCAAGTAAAGGAGTTCTGCTGTTACTGCTGCTGGATTGCAAGTTCTCTTTTATAGACAGAGTTTAACAGTAAATGTGAGCAGCTGTTATTTGCTGTATAGTTGTTACTAAGAGGATTTTCATTAATTTTTTTTTTCTTGTAAAATGAAACAGTACTTAGGTACTATTTCTCAGAATATACTGATCCAGAAAAGCACAGCTCCCAGACAGACCAGAGCTTCAGAATCCTAAAACATATTTTCAGAGCATAAGCCTCTAACATTTGAGCACAAAATTACCTTCAGTGATACATCTTCCTTAGAGTATTTACACCCAAAATCACTGTCTGACACACACTGCTGTCTGACAGAAAATTCTAACATTAAAACTGACCCAAGGTTTCAAGGTCTCTTTAAGCTGCAAATTATCTACTCAGAGTAACATAAAAACACATGGAAACAGTAAAGAAATTGATAAAGTAATCAGTAATTATTGAATCATAAGCCAATTTCTTTAAATACCACCTGTTTAACCAGTTTTCAAGGAGATTTAGTTGCACATTGGGAGGAGTTAATAGTGAGAATTTTTTTCACCTTGAAGGGCCTAAGAAGATAGAAGACAATAATAGTATCGAACCGTGGTAGTTTCTTAACAGTGTGTCATTCAAAAGCACTCAGGCCAATTGTTTTCAATCTTTGCTTTCAAAAGTAACGAAGTCATTATCAGGCCCATACAAAGTTCCTAGCAAAATATCTGTAATAGAAAACAACATATCTCCATGCAAAGCAATGGAAATTCACTGATTCAGATGCTACAGCTCACTCCCCAAAGAAAATACCTAACAAGCAGGTGAGCAAACACGCACCCCACCACCCTTCTCCACACAGCATCTTCCAAAAGCACAATTTGGTCATTCAGCATTCAACCTTTTGTGTTCTGAACACATATAAAATCTCTGCCTTAAACTTTCTTTGTGCAAAAACAACAGGGTTTAAAACCCCGCAGTATGCTGTCATTTCTCTTATACAAAGATTTTGGAGGTTTGCTGTTGCTAATGCAGACTGAATGTCCTTTCAGTGCTGCATTCTGAGCACTGAGTTGGCAGAATGACCTGCAAGTACTGTTAGCCAAAAACCCTGCATGTATGCTACAAGGAAGTTTGTCAGAGAAAGAGCATCTTTCAAGCCAGTTGCCTTTTACCCACAATTCTTCAAGATTAGGAACCCAGCAGCACCAGCAGAGTGGATACAGAATGTATTAAGCACTTAATCAACAACATCAGCTCAGAGGAGTCGGAAATCTGGCTGAACTAGAAGGGAATCGCATGTGGAAATCCTCACAAAAACCTGCACTTAAAGTACTCCTGCTGGTGCTCAGCACAGCGTGGGGAAGCTGCACAGCTTAGAAGTGCTGCCTTTCAGGTAAGTACTTACAAGGTCTCTTCTGCTTACCTCTAGTGACTTTTAAAGAGAAATTAAAGACCCTAGGGCTCTTTTAGAAATGTGTAGAGGGAATTAATCGTTATGTACTAGCCAACACAGCCTCTTTCAATAAAATGATACCATTAGCCATAGCTTTAGTGATTCCTAACCCTCTAATAGCTGCCGAGATTTGTCATGACCAATGCACTGCTACTACTTGGCTTTTCATTGTGGATGGAGCTTTAGGACACTTTGGGGATCTCAAAAACGACACAACCAACCTCACCACTGCCCTGTGTAGTGCTTACTAGGTTAGCATCTGTAAACTGCAAAGAGAAAACGCAGAGCCTGGCAGCACCGACTGGTGCTTGGGGCTACCTGACATACAACTGCACTCCCTACAGCTTCCTCACCCTTCATGGGGGTTCTTTGGGTAGTTCACTGGGTGCTCCACGAGGCAGTTAATTTTGCTCTGCTTCTCAGCACACAGTTAACACTGACACCTGCATTGTTTTCACCCAGAGGTAAAGGAACTCACTGTGTGGGAGCTGACATTTTTTCCGAGACCTTCTAAGTCCCAGGAACATTCCAGTGTTCATGGTAAGGTACAATTAATACATCCATGAGAGACACTGTCTTGTGTTATTTACTCTGCCAGACTATCCTGGAGGTGGAGTTAAATAACTAATTCACCAAAAAGTGATCTCAATCCACATATTTCTCACAAAAACGAGTACCTTTATGGCATTCAGCCTCTTGGTATCAGCCTGATCAGATGATTACATTCAGGGAAGCAATCTTCAAGGATGTTCTCTCTATGATGGCTTGGAAAAGAAGCTGTTTCAATCTTTTCCCTTGGCAGCATGAACTTTTAATGAAAGTAAATCAAATTTCCCTCAGCCCTCTAAATATCTGAACTGCCAATGATGGTCTAAAAACATTCAGTTCCTCAACCAATTTTCTTAAAGAGGAGTTGCTTTCCTCGGTTATCATTCCTAAGCTATACCCCACTGCAAAGCTGCCCTGGGAGAACCAGGTTTACTTTGTCTTTATATTCCTCAGCTGCATCTCCAAGCTCTCTTTAGCTGCTCTGTTAGGCTTGCACAGTTACAGACAGCAACGCTGTCTTTCTCCAGGAGCAGCCTGTGCTCCTCGCCTGCCCAGGGATTTGATCACTGATCTGCAGCCAACTATGACTCTTAACAAGGCAAAGAGGTTTTAGATTTATAGTCTGCTACGTATCAGCAGTTGTGACTAGATCCTGTACCAAATACCTCCTTAAAGGCAAACAATACAACAATATGCCCAGTAGATTTGTCCCATGCTTTGATCGGGCTAGGCAGACTAACCCCAAGTGTGTAATCCTCCAAGTGTGGGATTAGGGTCACTATCAATTCTGTAAACTACTGTCTTCTAAATTCAGAGACTTAAGTTTACTACACTATTTTGTTCCCCCAGAAGACCTGTAAAACCTTAGACATCAAACACAGTTTCAGCATCAGAAGCAAAAGTGCTGTAAAAGTCATTTGGGTCAGTAAAGTGACATTGCAATACAAAGCCAATAAAGTACTTGCTAGTATGTTTTTAAACTTCTCTCACATCTATCTTTGCCAGAAGCTCCCTGAATCAACACAGAAAATAGCACAACAGCCAGATCAGACACATACACAACATTCAGAAAATAAAGGCACCTTCCAGCTACTTTACATTGATATCACACTCCTGAAATGGTGTAGAAAGTGACCTTCTCAGTTACCTTTCATATCTGATTTTGCTCATGATTGTGTACTATGCACCTGCTCTAGTCCCTCTAAGGTGGTTTTTCCTACTGTGTTTTTCCTTTGTGGTTTTGCACAGCTGTATCACGTTGAATAGATACCACGATCTGCATCTGTGTTCTGCTAGATAGGAGACAAGAGGAGCCACAATTCTATTAAATGGATCTTTTATCTACAAGTTTCCAAACATAAAGTGCTAGAAGACTGCATTTAAATTCAGCACTTAATTCCCTTAAGTCAGTGTTAAAATTTTTAAGGTGTGAATGAGGTGTTCTCTGTCACTGAATTGTTCCATACGATAGGAATATATTTTTTGAAGTAAATGAATTTCATAATGGGGAATAAGAATTCAGTTAGCCTGAAATATGTTTGAATTAGTAGATTTCAAAGCAGCTGTACCTAAAAACAAGCATGACACACAAAGGAAGAAAAAACCATATTGTCAGAGTATTTTACTGATTAAAAGCTGTAAATTATAGATTAAGTAACCAGCTCAAGACTCTGCAGAAACAACTAATGCAACAAAAAAATGAACCCATATCTTTAGGGTACAGACTTGTTTTCAAGCTGCAAAATGAATTAAAATTAAAGAATAATTATTTTCTTTGTTTTAAGTATTTGTTTTAAAGCATGCATGATTCAGGCTGACTTCAAAGCCTGAGCTGTTTTTTCCCCCCTTTGGATAATTGCTCTTATTAATATTTCTCCATTGTTCTTGTTGGATTTGTTCTATTCTGGATTGAATTCACCTCTGAAAAACACCTTTAATTATTTTGTGCCTGCTTTAACCAGGTTAAAAATCTCACGTCATAAATTTAATTTCATATATACACGAACATCACATGCCTTTACTAAGTGACTACACATGCAGAAAAAGCACTCAGCTCTGTGGAGATACACTGCAGGCACATAACCTGATTTAGCCAGAGGCACACAGGCAGAAGGGAGGCTGTCATCTGCTCTCATTTACACAAGCACAAATCAGTAGCGACCTCGCAGGGGTAAAAACAATTACACTCACGTTCTAAAATATGTATATGAATGTAACAAATACACACACACAGCGTTACAGGTATTATGTCCTCATGTTTCTTCACTGACTGGGACAGCCTGCACTGCTGTTGCTCCAACTGCAGGAGCTGGGGGCTCCAAGACTTTCCAGCTCCTGCTGCAGGAGCAAGGACATCCCACTCCAGCAGGGGGATATCCAAGACAAGTGCCTGTAAGCAGGGTGTCCCGCTGGAAAGGGAGAGCACGGCCAAGGAAGGGGCTGTGCATCAGCATCTCTCATCCCAGGGTGTGTGAGGCCACCCTGAGGCTCTGACCACCCAGTACCCTCCATGCTGCTTCTGAATCTCGTTCACACGACAGCAAAGGCAACAATTCCAAGGTTCGTGATTTACGTCCATCCAGCTTTTACTAGAGTAAAAGCAGTACAAGGCTCAATGCAAGCCTTCAAGAAAAAGCCATCCTGTGGCATAACTTGATGAGCTATAACTCTCTTGTGGAATTCTTTGAACATTAGAATGAAAAATAACAATTTACTTTCTACCTTTCAGATGTTTATATTCAGCTACATTGCCTGTTTTAAACTGTCTTGATTTCTAACCTATTCGTATGAGCACAGCCCTCTTGCAATTGCTGCATAAGAATTTCTGAATAGAAGGAAGTTGACAGTGATGTTTTCAGATCATGAAAATATTCAAATCAACGTTCAGCTACATTTTTCAAAACAGATCTGTAGCTGTACCAATGCAAATCACTTCTGTACCCAATCGGTCTATTATCATATTCATACAAGTTATTTGGTTTATAGACTTGAAATCCCTCTGTGGTGGATTTTATTATTTGTTCTTTGTTACATTAGCACTGCTATGCCCTTGGAAATACCCATGGCATTAGTTTCTGAGTCTTTTTCATGTTACATGTTTCAACAAGAGAAAACACGTTGTTGTTCCTGTACCTCTTGAAAATAACAATAATATGGATACAGGAAAGAGGATTTATACAAAACAAGGTAAAGGAATAACTGAACACTCAGCATAAGAGGTTCAGATAAATGACGGAAACTCAGGGTTTCAATAAGCATGTAATGAAAGTGAAAATACAGATTTAGAATGAGATTCAATTGGCAACAAAAATGTTTGTTGTGTTCTACCATGACATTTACCTCTCCCATAATTTAAACCAAGATACATTTCAGTGGTTTAGTAGTGAATAATTGGTAGAGAAAAGGCACATTTGGTCAGGCAATAAGTAATAAAATTTGAGACATAATGAATCCTATTTTCACGCAAACAGAGGGAGATTTTAGAATTCACTACAAGCTAACAAGCAAAGGGCCCATTTAAAAAAATTTAGATCAGTTTCTTATGATATTAAAGACTCTTACAATAAAGGGCTGTTAAACAATCTGGAAACATCATGTAAAGGTCCCTTAGAACACTCAGTGTTTAACAGCAAATCCATCTCAAAGCTTAAAATGTAAAGATCCTCATAACTGAAGGAAAAACTCAAGTTTTTTGAGCAATATTTCTACTATTTTCTCTTTAAAAATCAATTAGAAATCTTCACATTGTTCAGATTAATGTAAACATCTCACAAGGAATTTTCTAGAACCCTTAAACCATGCAAATTACTGAATTCAGTTAACTGCATGAATATTGGTTTTCATATGAAGTTTTATTTTCTAAGCATAATGAAATTCAGGATTAAGTTGTGTTACTCATTTCTGAGTTCTCTGGTACCTCCTGTCAAGGAACAAAAACTTCTCTAATGTCAGTTCAAAGCATAGAAGCAAACAGACACCTCTATAAAATTCATGGGGTTAATCAACGCACAAATTTTACTCCACAAAATTTCATGGGCACCCTAAACACAAGACAGATCAATTCACCTCTTTGAGCTGTAAAAGAAAGAGATTATGGGCAAAATCCAACCCTCTCGAGTTATCTCTTTGGGCAAACTCAAGTCAGTTCCAGAGGAGCAATACAGTGGCTGAGGCTGGAAAGTGAGATCACAAAATCCGCTTCCACACACACTCAAGTGGGATCAACAGCAGCAAGTTGCTCAAGACCATTAGAGCAGAACAACTTTCCCACAGTTATTGTCATGAAAATCACTCTTCAGGATAAAGGGCCTCAAGGTTGGAGGGGAAAAAAAAAAAAAAGACAAAAAACCCCACCAAAACCAAAACTAACCAGTTGATTTAATTCTATAGACTTTTCAGAGAAAATTCTGTACTATGTTTCTGCTTTCATTCCCACTAAATTCTTTGGCTCCTCTTGTTAGATATTATACAAAACAAATACAACAATTTTATTAAAAAGCACATTTCTCAATAGCTGTTCATTCACACTGTTATACAACATATTGCCAAAATCCAGACAGATTAGGTTTTCCTCATCATTTAGCATACATGGCATAATTCCATTTTCAAAGCAGACCAGAGCGAGTTAATCCCCATGAACCTCATGTTTTATACTGTGCAGAGGTCAAAGAGTCAGTTGAAAGACTCTGCACTAATTTCCTCTCTTGTTGGAACATACATGGAAATTATGTTGAAATCTGAACCTGTGAGGCATACACAGATTGAAGTCTCTCTCACTTATGACAGACAGGATTATATCCAATAATTTTATCCAAGTTCCCAACTACCCAAATGATACTATATAGAATCAAACGTCCAACTAAACACACTAAAAACATTTAAGATGAAACCGGAAAATTTATTTTGTCAAACTCCTTCCTGCTGTTTAGTGGCTACTAACAGGGAGAACTGTTGTTGAACAAGATTTCATTCTTGGAAATATAGTTCAGTATTTCTCAGCATGCAATAGAAAATTGGTTTATTTTAATAATTACATCCCCCAAACGAATTCAGATCAGTAATAAAATTTAAAAAGTCAATCCATTCACAATTTTAGGGAGGCACTGATAGAGAATTAAAGAAGGCAACTCTGATATGCAAGCCAAAATAAGCAATGGGAGACATGGAGAAAAAAGCGCCAAGTGCATAGATAGAAGCTCCACTTGAAAGTCCTCAGCTCAGAGGGGACATGTGGCTATTTAACAGTCTGGAAGTGGCTTGAGAAGCAGCAAACCGTATGTCAGGGGACACGAGTCAGTAGAAGAGTAATTGTCTGTTAAGAGCAATAATGATTGAGACGTTATAACCATGACTTCTCTGATACAGATTAAATGGGATAGATACAATGAACAAGAAATTGTACTTTTTTTAGTTTAAAATTCACTTACATACTTGGCTGTTATACTAACCAAGACAATATTGCCATGGTTTAATCTAACCTTGATCATAAATCTTCATCTCCAGCAGAGCTTAAAACTGCAGATTAGACTTAATATGCATGTCCTCAGCTAGGATACAAGGAGATTTTTTCAAGGACATTTCCCAAAGTGAATCATCTGCCGAGACAAGAACTTCTTTTCCCTTATTGCACTATTAAAGATATTTGGAATTTGAACATACTGCCTTTTAGAAGATTATTAGATAAAGCATCGAGATAGTACTTATCATAAATATAGGTAACATGGGTTGAGCTAATGAAGTCTATTTATGTACATTTTAAGCCTTGCTGAACCACATTTGAACAAATTTCGTAGCAGAGTGAGTGGATCTACCTTCATATTTGCTGAGATGTTCCACATACAGTTCAAGAACATGTTTTGGTTCATAGATTTCAAAGGAATGGTAGTAATGAAAATTGCAAGTTTGATTCCTCAGGAAACAACATTTGTTTCATTAGGTCTATCTCACTGATTCAGTTCAATTTTGAAACTGTGATGTCTGTACATAGCTCCTATATGATGTTCACAGAAACAGAAAAACTGCTCAGAACTCTTTTGCATCTCCTAATCCAGTCCACACCTAAGTTTAAACAATTACACAAGTGTAATAAAGAGTATATTTAGAAAAATCCAATTTTGAATACATGGTCTATGGCAACAGATTACTTTTATAGTCTAAAGTTACTGCTGTTACTTTTGGTGATTTCAAAATACCACATGACAAGCTCCTCTGGGCTACTGGTCTTGCTAATATTACTGTTTCTAGGGTAACCCACATTCTGCCCGAGACCATATATTGCAGCTACTGTCTTTAGAGACCCAGGCCTGTACCTCAAACAGATGTATATTTAATGTGCTGTTCGACTAGCTCAAACTCACACAGTAGTGGTAAAAAAAAAAAAAGAAAACTCAAAAAAACCAACCTCTACAAGATGACTCTAATCACACAACCTGTAGGATTGATGTCAGAATTTCACAAGAAAGTCAAGGACAATCTTGGCAGTTGACTTTTTTTTCCTCCCTCCCTCTTTCCCTCCCCCAAAATAAAAAAGGGGAAAAAAACACAAGGTGAATGTTTGCCTTGAACAGAGTTCAAGGATGCTACTCCTCACGAGGACAGAAAGAGGTGAGTTTCAATGCTAATAATTGAAGGTGAAGAATCAATTTACAAACTTGGATTTATCTGTGCCTCAACTCCATTAGCTGTTGTGAACACAGGTACACCTATCAACCAATTTACTGGCTTCGGATGTCTGGTCCTAGATGGTTCATGGCCTGTTTAACAACTCTCAGACAAAAAAAAAAACCCTGAAAACCTAAAAGTCAGAGATCATCCTGTTGTCAGAAATTTGAAGCACCAAGCTGCATTAGCTGCTAAAGAAAACAAACCCACTTGATCTCCCAAGAAGATGCAATTGAGTTCAGCACAAAGACTGGAGGTCATTATTCAGCCAAAATGCAATGCTTTGCAAGACCTTGTTCAAGGCACAGCTACTTCACTAAATCTCTTCAGACTATTCAAGCTGAGCATATTCTAAGAACTGAGTTTATCTCACTGCCAAGAGTAGAATGAAAGGCTAGCAGATTCCTCCCAAAAGAAGAGGGTCACAAACAGAGTATGCCCATGAAACAGTAATTTGGGTGAATAAATAAAGGAGAAGCAGGCCACTTCCCCCATAAGCAGCCACAAATTTTGTAAAATACTTCAGTATTCTCCAAAATGGCCCTGAAGTAAACATGGGGTGACTCTGCGTGAGGAGAAGAGTTCAGAGAAAGGATTATCAGCGACTCAAAGTGAATAAAGATGCTGATAACCACTCCTGTGCCACTGGCTTCTCTGCCCACTGTTCACACAGGTTACACAGCCTGCAGGACAGCAAGTCCTCCAAACCAAGTCAGTACATTTGCTTTGTGCAATACAGTGAATGGTAAAAGACAGGCAGGTGAAATGCAACACGATTGATCTGCTGCTGAATAAGGCACTGCCCAAGTGCTGCTGATGGAGTAGGAAGAACAGCCAAGTCTTGGAACTTTGCTCTATTTGAAGTAGCTACTTATTAACTACAAATCTAATGTCTCTCAAGAAATTGCTCTGGCTTTGTGAAAAATGCTTTTTTCCTGCTGTTTGACTTTTTAAATGGCCTTCATTAAAAACTGTTCTGCACTGCTCTTTCATTTGTGAGAAAACAGCAGCCATGGACACCCAGAAATCAGAAAACACTTCTGCAAGAATCAGGAGCCTATATGTGAGTTCTTCAGCTTTTCCTCCAAATGCAGTGTGCAAACATGTACATATACAAAATTCTTATATTTAAAACTGTAGTCAAGGCTGTTGGTAATTATTTAGCAGAGGCTTAGTTACTATGGTGATGGGTTTCCTATAAGTACCAGAGTCAGAGACACAGCAACGCACATTTTTGACCATGTACCTTTTTTCTTCAATTATGTTCAGAACTGTCCTCTTTTAATGAACTACAGAACTGCCTTTGTCCTCTCATAAAGCTTTTAAAACCAACTAAAGTGTAAAAAGCATTCAAATAGACAGATTTGACAAGTGGGAAGTGCTGAGTAGGAAAAGGTTGCAAAGAAAAACATTCTCCATGCTTTTTCTAATCTTTTGATAAGTGAATATTAAGAAAATACACTACTGAATTAAAAATAAACAATGATGCATTTATTAGAAGTTATTATCAACTGAAGTAAAACATAGGCAAGAGACAGTAAGTTTTAATATTGACTAAAATGAGCTCTCACATTCTTTACAATTGCATGCTCTTCATTGTATTACAAATACTATGACATAGGAGCAGTTTTGTTTCTAAGTTCAAGTTCAAACCACAGGCCTGCATGAATGGGAGGTTTAGACTTGGGTAATGCTCAAACTCTCTAGAGGCTAGGGGAACTGAGAACTCTGTTGGAAGCTGGGTGTTTGGAAGACACACGTGACACCATGGGGAGATGATTTTCCCCTGGCCTAAAGGTGGCAGCAATGAGCTCTGAACAGTTCACCTCCTGCCTGTCTTACGTCTTTTGCCATCTCAAAAGTCAGGACAGGTCTGTGGGAATGGGTTTTCCTAAGGCATTTGGGTGAGATAAAGATATCTGACTGCCAGTTGTGCAGGCAAAATCCCTTCCTATAACAAAGCAAGCTAGAGCCTGAAAAGTAACACTTACTACCTACCTATCCACCCACCTATCCCCAAACTCTTCAACATTGCTGCTTCCTCATACATCATCCCTTTCAAAAACCCTGGACCTTGACACTGGAATTCAGATGTGGCCAGATAACCTAAAACTGGGAGCTTGGAATTTGGTTTTGTTTGTTTAATGGTATTGCTTTCATCACTTGCAGACTGGCTTTCTAGACAGGATGACTGTGGATAGTGTTGTCTGTCAAGCTGGAAGTGCATTAATCGAGATAAATAAAAACAATACTTGTTCACTAGACCATATTTTCCATTGCAACTGTACTTTGTGAAGGGATTAGTTGTGCTTTGCTCATACTTCTATGGAAAAAAATAAAATAATTAGAAGCAGCAAACGCTGTTTGCAGAAGGCACAGAGGTCCCGAGCACCCTGAGCTGCAGCTGCCCTGGCAGGGCTGTCAGGACAGGCCGGCTTGCAGGATCCAGCCCCACAGTCTAATATTAGAATGGATTATACTCGCTGCACCGACACTCTGCTCTACTCATCTCATTGAGACAGACATTTGGCATCAAAAGCAACATACTAGCTCAAGCATGTGCACATCACCATAACAAACTGGCATATGGCTATTTTCAGAAAATCTGCATTTGGCATAGGAGGTGAATAATGTTTCCAGATTCCAGCATCTGACCTTTCTGACACCGGAATGACGGAACTTTGTCCTAGTCCTCTAGCTGAGGACTGATTGTAACCACCCGGGAACAGTTAAAGGTTTCAAATACTGTAACAAATGAGGCTGATTCCCTCCCACTCTCCCTCACTATTCTACTAAATTCAAAAGCAATGTATAAAAATACACAGTCCTGTTCTCATTGCTTGCAAGGAGCTGTTCAATACATCCTCCTTAGAAAGGTAAGCTATCTTTACATATGTATTTTTCTAAACAAAGATGAATAATTATCTACTGCTACTAATTGTCCCTGTTTATTCATGTTGATATCCTTTTAATGTGAGATTGTTCTGTTATAAGGCAAAAATGCACATAGATAAACAGTGGCCTCAGTAAATGTTTTGCATTCTCTTCCCATCTCCCAGCTGAGTGGGGTGGAAGGCACTAAGTGCAGCTGACCCATTTAATACCAGCTGCTTACAACCTCTGTTATTTGAACCTGATTTACCTTAATCCTCAGTGACAAGATGGGTGTTACAGTTACTAATGAATGTCATCACTGGAGTTTTGCTGAAGGTTCTCAAACGTCGGCCTGCTGCGATGCTACTAATTAGTACTCTTTGCACATCATTTTAGAGAAGCCAAGAACTCAGCTGATCCAGCTTAGCTCCTATTAGAGCTGGCTTTTCCAGGCAAGCCTGACATTGCCCAGTACTGGAACATTTAAACCATTTCTGGCTGCTTGGTATGTAGAGAACTGTATTTGCCAGGACTCATTTCACCATTAATTAGAGAACATGATATCTTTTTCTGCGTATTGATCTAACTCAAAGCAGGAAAGGAAGATTTTTAAATCAAAGCTATGAAAATACCCAACACGAAAAGCCACTGGGGGAGGTTTCCACTTTCTGTTTCCCCAGACCACAGTCATGCTAGGTTTGATATTAACACAGGAGCAATTTTAGTTGGAATTTACTCTCTTCTCAAGCTGAGAAGGCAAAGCAGATCGTCTCGCTGAGGGTGGGCTCTCAGGTTAGCAACCAGCTCAGTGAGCTGTGCTACTGAGCACCGAAACTAGGACCATCCAGACATGAACCTGAAGGGAGAGAGAGGGAACAGCTCATCCTTTTTCTCATCTAATTAAGTGCGGGAAGCACAGCGCCCAGGAGAAGGGCCAGCAATAACAGGGAGCACAGCTTGGTGGAAGCGTTATTGAGCAGCCAAGTCAGGAAATGGCTATGATTTTGAAGCCAGTTTTACTCAGCTGGACCAAACTGCCTCCACAACACAGCCCAACAAGCATTCCAATCAAAGAAATTCATGAGCTAGTTTGATACCAAGATATAATTTTTCTTTTATCATTTTACATTTTGTAACAAGCCACTCAGTTTTCCAGGCCAGGTTATTTGACTTGTCCTATGCTTTGGATTCCAAATTAAATTTTCAGCACCAGAGAGGTAATTGGTCACAGAAAAAACTAACATCCCTTCTAAAACTATGTCTTCAGTGTACACTGGCACTTTTTAAACCACTTTTCTTACTTATTAAATGCCTCTTTAACAACTCTACAAAAGTATTTCCTAATCACTGGTTGTCATTTGTCATTCTTACAACACAAAAGTAAAACACTTGTCTAAAACAGTCTTTTGCCTGTCTCAGAAATCTGAAAGAACTTTGCCATGATGTGCTTGCCCAGGCTTTATCCTATTATTTGATAGAGTGAAACACCATTATTTCAAGGGTTGTTCATCAGTTGAAAGGTTATTTTCCAGCAGTTAAACCAGATCATGTAATTGCAATCTAATCATATTTCTCTGATCAATCTTGAAGAAAGTTCTACTGATTCAACTTTATCAATAAATACAACTAAAAGAGAAAAAAAAAGAAAATCAGACTTTTTCACGTTGCATAGAAATATTTTTCAGTTCTAAAAAACTGAAAAGAAAAAACATTCCACTGTAAATCGGCCAGTTCTTGGCTGCTACAACATTGCCAGGCTATGCTGACACCAAGGCTTGCGAACAGCCCTGGCTCTGCCATTGTTTGTTGGCTGCACAATCAACACAGAACAGATTTAGGGATCTCTAACACTATAATTTCTAGAAGAGTCCTAATTAGGGGCAGTGAGTGGGGGACAGAAAGGCAGAGATACAGAAAGAAATCAGGAAGATATAAGAGGGAAGTATGGAAAGCACCCAGTGGGCAGGAAATGCATGGCTGGCAGCAAAGTTAATTTTTGTACCCACAATGGTTTAACAAGTGTGTTTGGCCCAACTTTTTTGAAATAGAATTCAAATTGTAAAAGATGATCATCCCTGGAAGACAACATTCCCTGCTTTTCTATTGCTAATAAAACCTCCACTACTTTTAATTAACCTGATTACTGTTGGAGGTAGGCTGCAAGAAGAAGAGGACTTCAGAAGGTGGAAGGAAACAGTGTCTGGCAACATAGGCCAGACAGCATCAGACAAATAGACTATTAGATTGTGAGCTCTCTCACGGGGAGAGCAGGTTTCTCTGATTGGCCAATGGCCAGTTAGAGACTTGCAGTTTTCCCAATTAGGTACTTAGTAGTTATCCGAAGATGCATGTATCCCCCTCATTACGTATGTCAGTCCAAATCCTAACCAATGCCTTGTCCAAGTTTTTGCATACCTTTCCCCTTTTTCCAGAACTTTCCTTATCTGCCTATAAAACCCCTCCATTTTGTGAAATAAACTTAGATCAGCTTTAGCACCCACAGCTGCTGTCTGTGTTTTGTCTCCTGAGCTCGGCCGATACCCCACCAGGCACAATGAGAGAAACTGCAGCTCAGATGTGAACCCCGCTGATCTGAGGTGACCCCGAAATCCCAAACCGTGTCAGGTTACCACATCCATGTAATGTAAAATTATATGAACACAATATCAGCTCCCATTGAACCAAAACAAGAGAAAAAAAAAAAATCAGAGTTCTTGTACAATTGCCATTTTGTCTTTCACCTTTATATTCTTCTTTATTGGTGTTGCAAAGGAGTAATGAGAACTGAGAACAAGACAACTGAAAGAACTAACTTGATTCATTTGAAATCACTGAAGAAGCTGTCATGAAATACTGTGATACCTTTCTTTTCTTTCACTCAGCCTACAATTCACATAACACAACAGACTGACTACATAAGACAAACAGTTAAGTTTAAAAGAGTGGCACAGGTGACACCCAAAGATTTTACAATTTGTTCTGTAAGTGGTACTCAATGACATTAGACTTTATGCAGGCTTTAAAAAGAATTCTTTCATTTACAACTCTCACATAGTACAGTCATAAAAGTCAGTACAGTATCTTAATACCGAAATGGAAAATTTGAACTGGGTGTTTGCTTTTGAAGAAACAAACACAAGCTAAGCAACCATAAGATTAACTATGTGAATATAAGACAAATTCACCTTCTCTCTTTTCACGTTACTTAAAAGAACTGTCATTAAAATAATGGCATAAATCATATAGTTTACATATTTAATAAAACCTGAAGTTATGACAGATCATCATGTCAGGTCAATATTGAGTGTCCTGATGAATGTAAGGAAATAACTTCCTAAGCATACAAGTAATATCCAAATATTTTTAATTCACTGTTCTGCATTTCTACTTTTTTTGTTAACTATCTGCATTGCAACCAACAATAAAATCACAGCTAGTACAGCTGCTGCATCATGTGCAATATAGATGCTGTGCATACACAAATCACTTTTGGTACCATATAAAACAAATACATAATACAGATGAGTAAGCCACAGTGAGACACCACTGCTCACTCTGTCTTCCTTTTTTACCTCCAGTAGGCTCTCAGTGCCCCAAACACCAAGTACCTACAGCAAGAATTTATAATTCTTGCCAATCCTGAAGGATAACTTCACCTTGTGTGCCCTCTCCCAGCCACCATGTCGGCCACATCCACCTTTCTGCTCAACCCAGCCAACAGGAGCTGGCAGGGAGGGAGCCACGCACTGGGGCACTGCTGGAGAAAGGCTGAGCGTGGGGCAGAATGTGGGGATGTTTCTGTCATACCCACCTGCAGCGCTCTTAAGAGGAACGTGAATTTCCTTGTCCACACCACGTGTTCTTACAGAACGCATCAATTCCCATGGGAATGCATACAAGGCACGTCTGCTTTCCTGTCAAATCATTTTTTAAATTGCGCACTCGCTAAGCAAACCTGTGTAAACAATCAAATCCCTAAGTGCCAGAAGAGGAAACACCACCCATGTACCAAATGGAGGGAACTGGGATCCTTCCTGGAATAAGCCCAAACCTCCTCCTTCCTTTTCTATTTTTATAACGGGTGTTATGTGTAAGAAAAGGAATTAACAATCTGTCAGCTTGCTTCTATGCCTTTTGATGCCCGAAGAATTGCAGAAAAAATGCAAGCAACCCCTGCCTATTGATTGCTTCAACCCTGCCATTTTCTTGGTTTTCTTATCATGCAATGGAAGAGATGGTCATGTCCTAGCTCTTTTTTATGCTAGACCAAATCTGAAAGTCAGCATCAGGACTTTCCTGACATAGCTGGTTCCATGTTAACCAGCTGTCAGCTACAGAAAAAAAGTAAATTGACAGGGAACTGCTAAGTCACATCCACTAGTAACTCCATCCTGAAAGTCTGGAGCAACCACTGTCAGATTCTGCCTGTGAAACACTGTCCTGAAACACTTCTGTCTTCCAGCTTTACAATGTACAGGATGCAGGTCTTGTGACTTTTGGTCACAATACAATTCACCACATGGTGAGGAAAGCTGGCCACGGTCCGGCCATGTAATTCATTGCCATTGTCACTCCACTCATTTGAAATAGTTTAGACCGTGCTCTGTACTGGCCCAGATAGGGCTCAATAATTTCACACGTTTCCACATCTGTCAAATGACAATCACCACGAAAACGGCAAATATCTGACACGTATAAATACTGACGTGGACAAAGATGGTAATGGACTAAAATTTCAACTGCCAAGCCAATAAACTTTCATCTTTGTAAGCTGTTTAATTTACAAGAGAAAGTCAATCCTTAACCAACTCACTGACCATCAAACCAGAAAGTCCATTCAATACAGTTAACAACATCTGCACTAGAATAAAAAACATTTCCTTCTGATTTACTGTACGAACACTAAATAGATACACACATCCAAATGCATATACACATATAGCCACATACAAAGGGGGAGTGGGGGTGTAATGTATGCATATACATATATCCAAAGCAAACATCTGGAGATGGATTCCACACATGCAAGCTCACCAAAGTCAGCTGATTCTCCTACAGGGACAAAGTAGCAGCCTCGCTAGACTTTTTATTCTCTTCCTCTCTGAGCTTATGGTATCCCAGAAAACTTTCTATGAACTAACAGTGGGGTTTTTTTACTTTTTGTATATATTATTTTCAAATTCTATATTGCATAGTGTAAAATATAATCAAAGCCAAGTTCAGGGCAAGTAAAAAGAACATTTTTACACAAGTTAGTTTGGCTTCTAGTACTTGTTTCAGTCCAGGAAATTGAAATATTATTTTACCTTGAAAAATTTCTGATGATAATTTGAGCCTACACCTTATCACAAAGTAAGGGTAAAAGTTAGTTTCTTGATTTTAGTGCAGCCAAAATAAACTAGAACTCTTATGAGCCAAATGAAGCTGTGCATTTTTCTAGGCTAATTTTCACATCTCTAAGATAAACCCAGATACACTGTGTCCTTCATGGGTTCAGAAAAAAACTCCTCTCATATGCATATCCCTTAAATGCTTCAGATTCCTCAACTAAAAGGTTTACTCAGCCTGAATTGACCTTCACATTTTATCATTTTTCATCAAGAACCTCTCCTAAAAAAAGAAAAAAGTGACCTTTCTTCCACAGAATAATTATGAGGCAGTTTGCTGAAAAACTAGTTCTAGCAGACAAAAGAAAAATAAACACTCTTTACTTGGTTTCTTTTTTGTTGTTCAGAAAATTACACAGTCTAGCATAACCCTTCATGGCAAGTCTATATTTGCACAGTTTGTAATCCCAGAGATAATGTTATGGTCTCTGAGGTGTCTCTGGTTTAATGCAAGAATTGGAGAACAGTATGAATTATCTCTGCAGTGATTTCATGCTGAATTTACAGTGGTATGCAGGAAACAGAAATAAATGGACACACACACACACAATATTTTATCTTCCTTCCAGAAAATAAGTAGCAACAACTTTTGTAATATGCTTGCACACAGAACCCCAAGCTCTGCAGAGATAAGTCTTATGACAAAGTACTTAACTGGGATGGAAAACAGCATAACTTGTGTTGAAATCAAAATGAGCATTTTGCCCTAGACAGTTAAAAAAAAAAGTCATTAGTTACCTGAGGTTGCAATGAAATCTACAAAAGATACTCTTTAGTAATTATATTTACTGTAGCTATAAAACCAAGCAACACCAGATTCTTTGCATGTGATTCTGTGCAGATACAAAATAGTATTGTGTTTGGCCAATATAGGAAAGAAAGTGATATTCAGTGTTTTAAAAACCCGTTTGTGTCTCATTCACAGTAAATATTTTTCTGGAGTAAAACAAAATTATGAATCTGCTTTCTCCTTCCTCTTCTTGTCTCACTCTCCTGTTATGACCTTTTTTTTTTTCCATTGTTTGGGATGTTTGATTTATGAGGCAGAATAGATGAGAAGGGAGAAATATACATACAATGCAATGAGCTGTTGCATTGTTTCCAGTATTTCATATATAATAGAGTCACTGCTCTCAAGCTCAAAAATTGTTTGCAAAATAATTCCAACTTGTTTTGGCAACTCTCTAAACTGAGGGAGGAGAAAACCAAGAACATTATTTAACTTATTTTTAAAAATTAAAGCTAGCCTGGGATCCTAAACACAGAAGTACCATTAGAAAAAACCTACCACAGAATTTCAAGAATTCTGACTGAGAATTAACTGAGTATGATTTCACTTTTACGAGCCTGGACTTCTTTGAAGCACAGCCTTATCTGGCAATTTTCTGCTACTGAGTATTTTCCACTTACTCTACTCCACTTAAACACCGGTAATCCTAAAGCAGGCTTTGATTCCATCTCAATACATTTACCTTGGTATGACAGAAATGCTCATTGATTGGTGTACCTTGCTACCATGTGCATAAGTCAGAGAGGAGAACTTTTAAGCACTTGGTAAGAGTTTCTCTTTATTGTACCATATGAACACAAATTTAGATTATGGTCTGTTTAATGATGCAAAATTCTTAACAACCCTCCTTAGACATTCTTCTCTACAACCTGAAGTAATACATGTACAGACCAAGTACAGGTATCAAGACAACCAACTCTAAGGATGTTCTGCTTCTGCTAGTTTTTCAACATTTTAGGTCACTTTCCAACTAAGAAATCATATTTTTCAAATTAACAAGAGGAGTTTAGACAGCAATTTTTACTTAATTCGCCATGTATTTCTCAGAAATTCACTGAAAAATTGCTGATAGGAGCTTTGAAACAAATTTCTCAGGTTAAGGCTACCACATCTGGTTTCTTTAATTCACAGAGGACACTGAGATTCTCTCATGGGACAAACATACCATTGAGTACAGGGTGCCTGTTAAGACAAACGAGAATTACAGGTGAATGCACTGTCTAATATACTCTCTCTGCTAGCTAGAAGGTCCCTTGCTCCACATAATAGTTGATGATGATCTGTTTGTCAGCCAGTAATACCCATCAAAATTGGGCAAGTTCAGGAAAATACATGATGAAGAAGAAAGTTGGCTGTGGGAGGAAAATACAGGTGATGACACGATGCAAGAATGATGTCCTCTTAGCCTTCCCAAATCAGGGAAGCAGGAGCAGTACCCACAGTAACAATTTCCAGATACTGATTATAAAAAAACCCAGAGGATACTTGTTGCAAGTATTAAAAAAAAAAAAAAAAAAAAAAAAGCTGAACAGGAAAACCATGGACTCTTAGGGTATTCTGAAAATAAGCACTATAGTGTATCACCAAACTGCGATTCAAAATGACACCAAAGCCCCCTTTCCATGTCAGTAATAAGCTTTAAGAAGAGCAGAGCCCAGCACTTCAACTTTCCTATCCTGAATATCTCCTACCGTTGCTCTTCTCGGGCAAAATTTTGTCAAATGCTGGTATTTCTCCAAGGAGTTGGCTTTGATATGTTTAAACCTTCTAACTTCTCTGATTTTAGTGTTTATCCGGTGCAATGTAAAGTGAGGTACATGTAACCTAAATTACCCAAGATCTTATAAGCAGCTCATGAGAAAATGATCTCCCACCTTTCAGTCCAGCAAGTTAGTCATAGGTTTAGCTTCTCCCATGTATCTGTAAAGCACAGAATAAATTTAAAAACTGAAGAAAAGGCCACCTGTAGCCGGTAAGCTTCTATTATCAGCCTATACTAGAAGAAAGCTCTATTTTAAAATGAAGATTTCTATCCATTAGACTTACTTGATACAAGAATTTGTGAAGTGAAATCGAGGTTTTTTACTGAGGGAACAAGCCAGAGACGTTCTGAGAAGTGACAAATCAAGTTCTGTAGAGCTCAAATCCACATTACGCCATTTTTTTCAAGAGCACGAAAATTTGGAAAACAGCTGCTGTCACAGAATCAACACAACATTGCAAGACTTTGTGTTTTCCTCTAATGAAATTAAATTTGGACTGCTGAATACAGAAGCAAATCAAGACAACCAACCACACAAATCTTCCATTCAGCCAGTAAGGGCAAAGGAAAAATCCTCCGGAGACAGAATTTTCATTGTTAATGAAGTACACACATGCAATTCACAGAAGCTCACAAGGACAATAAAAATACATGTGTAACCTGGAATACTGCTTGGGAAAATTACAAATTTTTTTTTTTTTAAACATACACAGACTCCCACCTGCAGCACAAAATGTCACAGGAAAAGAAAGAAAAAAACCCCAAAAATGTTATTAAAAGGCTTATTGTTATAAAAAACACTCTAAAGCCTTTCCTGACAGTTACATAAGTACTGTAAAAGCAAGATGTTCTTGGCAATCAGCAAAGCTTCACTGTGCTTGCTACACTGGTTTCATTAACTATTACATCATGCTTAATTTCCATAATTGGCTTCAACTTCATTTTATAAGCTACTCTAATTTAGTTTTTATGCATATTTCAATTTAATACAGTTTGTTCTCCACTGTAAACCCTTCATAGGCCGCATATTCATCCTGTACTACCTCATTTAGAGCTTTCCCTAAGAGAAAAACTAAAAGGACAAAGACCACAGTGTCTAGGAAGTGACCTTTTCTTTCAGGTCTGACAGTTAGAACTCTCATCCAGGCCCCCATCACACAGACTGGACCAGCAAAACCTTCCCATTTTGTGCACCCAAGAAACAAGGACAGGCCAAAAAAAAAAAAACTAAAACAAAACAAAGCAAAACAAACCCACAAACCCATGAGAAACACCCAAAATGAAAACAAACAAAAAAAACCAAACTCAAGAACAAAACAGCTGCTAAGAGTTGCATTTCCTCTATTCTTTCACTGATCTAAGTCTCTGCACTAATTCTCTTTCCTTCACACAAGAGAAAGTTTGTCTTTTTAGCCTTAACCTTCTTGGCTTCTCTGTATATTTAAGTACATTTCCACTCTTTCACCCAGATTCGCAGTTAAACATGACCAAATATTCAGGGACTTGGGATTTGGCACATCAGGCTCCACAGAGCACCCGTTCCTCCCGTAAAAAAACCCCTTCCACTTCTTGTTCCCAGTTTTACTCTTCAGCTACAGCATACCCATCTGCTCCACTCTCCTGATTCACATCTCCTCCAGATCTGCTTTTATGCTGACAGCTGTAATGATGAGCTAACAAAGGTCATTCATTCTTTTACATACTTTTCCTTCTATGCACTCCACTTTTACTGAGTAAATTCAGAATGTTTACTGATCTAATACATCCAGTTCTCACCTTTTTTTCCCCTCATCTTTACTTCTGTTATATCCTGTTTTCCAATGTCTAAAATTAGAGTGATATCTCCTGAGGGAAGAGCACGCCCTTTGTTAGCTAAAGCCTGACAACTTTCGTAGCACAGCTTTTGCAAATACAACATCATACACAACACTATCACATATATAATAAGTGAAAACGTGACACCAACGTAATACAGAGCCCAACAGACCGTTCACAGCGATTGCCTTTCAGAAAAGTGCACTCTGAAGAAAGCACTGACCTAGAAAGGGAGGCATTATTTGGATGGCTTTGTTATCCACTACGGATCAACCCTTACTCACTTGAAAGACACAGAAGTCATCTATGCTGGGGAAATGTTTACTTTGCTAATGTGATTGAACTCAGTAGTTACTCAGAGTTAGTCTCAGCATAACCAGGCCTCCAGCTGCGATTTGCATTAATATAATGGGTACATGCCCTCTTCTCCAGTGGCCTTACGAAAACATAGTGGAACAAACTGGGCCATATTAAAAAGCTCTTCCTGTGTCCCTCTCTCTGAGTGATGCAGAATCTGATAATGCTCACCAGATAGGGAACAGAAGTGTTGGTCGTTAGTAGGAATTAGATTTTCATAAACCCTTGGACTTTAGGCTGACATTGTCAGTAGCTTATTGGCTTCTGCAAAGAAGCCAAATATTTTTTAAAAAAAGAAGTTTGTGATGACTAAGAATAAAATTACATTATGTATCAACTTTCAGAAAAAGAATCTTTATTCTTAGACTGAATGTGATCCAGCCACAACAATTTAATATGCTCCAGTAATCCTCTAAATCTTAGATTTGTACATCACGCAACCCACAGCACTTCCCAAATCATTCCAAAAATAAATAGGTCAGGAGTCATATTTATCTGTTAATATGTTATTATAAGACTCAGATTAGGTCAGGGACATTGGGAAACCGGCCACAGAGTCACTGTTAGCCATAAGCCAATAACCCATCAGCCATGACACGCACAGCTGACTGAGCTGGCACAGGAAGCCCGGGAGCAGAGCCGTGGCAGGTCTCTGAGCTCCCAGGGACCATCCTGGTCTGCCAGCAGAATCCCACAATGGTGGGAGGTGCTGGGATGTTTCACCACACTGATTCAGCTGGTTCATGTTTCACCACCATGCCCAACTAGATTTACAAGTAACAGAAGGAAAATTAATATAAAGTTTGGTGACTGAGTTCCCATATAGGATTTCTACCAATTTTGGTTCAGATGAAACATGCAAGTAGTTCTAAAGGAGTAATTTTGAGCAGGCATGAGCCACACCATATGGATCTAGACTTGAAAATAAACTTTACCTATCTCTTCCTGAACTAATTACAGTAAATTTACTCCTCAGCATTAGTGGCTTTAGGATCAGGATTTACAAATGGTCCAGAGAACGCAAACAGTTGTTGAGCTTTTATAGCAGTTCACTTCCACTTCTGAAGAGTTTTGCGGGCCCAGATAATTTCCTCTTCCCCTTCCCCCACAAAGTACTGATTAACCAAAGTTTTGAAGCTGAAGATAATCCACCAAGTAATAGAACCTTAAAGCAGTTTTTTGTCCTATTTTTTTTTCTCGCCAAACTTTCATAATGCCTAAAGCCCTTCACAAGTCAGTATATACTCTGTCATGTTAGTCTCAGATGCAAGGGTCCCTAGAGGGAATGGCAGACAACTCTAGAGCAAAAGGAGCCTTTTAAATCAAAACGAAAATTATCAGAATACGTTAGATTGAGACTTTCAAGCTATTCCTGCAGCATCAGAGAAGCATATCCTATTCCCAGTACCAAAGCCCACACCAAAGGGGTTTTTCCCCCTCAGAAATTTAAGAACTCACAGGTAATTTATAGGTACAAACACTTTTGCATGGATCCAGTTCAGCAGAGCAGTAATCTCTCTGAGTTAAGTGGGTTCCCACTCAGCTTTCTCCTCACCAGCAGACTCTCCTCATTGTGGCTCCTGCACAGCAGGAGCTTCCTGTCCTAGATCTGAGCAAAGTGAGCTTCATTCTGACAGTATTTATACCACTTTTGTAGGAGTTGACGTTCAGCCATTACAGCACACCAGATACCAAAACACAGCCCTTAGTCAAGAAACTAAAAAGCTTCAAAGTCTCCTTTGTGCAGTGGAGTCAAGTACGTTACTTCTAGTGCATGTTTTACCTCTCTTTCTACATCATAGGGTATCCTCTTGGCAATACTGGACACTTTATCCCCAGTCAGTTTTTTAATGCTTTCAGAAACAGAGACATACTTTATGAGACTGGGCACAGTACATAACTTATTAGAGTGTAAAGCCTCTCAGGAGATCAGTAGCTATAGGATTTTCTGAGGGCGATAGTCAAGCAACAGTTCCAAACCACGAGCAAGTAGCAGGGGTTTTTTTGCCCAGCTCCCGGACAAGCTCTGAGCTGCCTTGCCACAGAGCCCTCCCTGTGCCGTGGGTCAGCCCTAACCTGCTTATCCTTCTGTTACCTCCCTCTCAGCCTCTCCAAACCTAAAGCAGCCGAGCGAGGCAAGCAGGGAATGAGCTACGAAGCCAGGAAAGGTGTGGGTAAGGCACAACCTGAAAACAACTCTCACTTCCAGACAGTAAAATCAAACAAGCAGCTGAAGGGCAGAGGCTGGAGTGCATATGGAAGTAGCTGCCAAGGGTCTATCAACCCTCAGACTGTGTTATCACAGAAAAAAGTTGATTCTCTGAAACTCTGAAGATTCAGAATAGCTTTTTTTTCCTTTTTTTAGGAAAAAGCTTACTTCAAGAGGATACAAAGCTGAGGCTGGGTGAAACCTTTCAGTCCAGGTTTTCCTCTCAACTCAGAAAAGTATGTAAAAGTAACGCCAGGATTTTGTAATATAGTGATGATAAAAATTTTTAAGATTTGCCTTCATAAAATCAAATTGTCTGCACATTTTTTAAGACAAAGTTTTGCCGATGTGTTCTAGAAAAGCATTTCAATTTTTAATTGGTTTTTAGCTTTTTACATTGATTTTTTAGCCCTTTCATTGATTTGTAGCCCTACATTTCACTGATTTTAAAGCAATAAAAGCTCCATTTACAATGAATTACATTTTTTTTACATAGATTTAATACACCAATACAATAAAATTATTATTTGGGCCAAGCAAAATGTTTAATTCAAACCTGAAGATTTTTTCTACTGTTTTAAGTCATTAACTATTTTCATATTTTGTCAACCCAAAGTGATTTCTTCCTCCATTTTCACAATTGTTAAAGTTAGTTAAGAATAATTTTTAAAAACAGTGCAATATTCCGTACATCAATGTTTTTGTAAAGGGGAGGTTTCTACATAGACTTTCAAGCTTTCTAAAACACTGTGTGGTTGGGGGTTTTTTGTTTGTGTGTTTGATAGAAGTAAGAATCTCACATGACAGAACCAGCCAGCTGGTAAATGCATTCATTTTATGTACTGTGATATCCCTAGAGGTTTTTGGGTTTTTTATCACCAATGACATCAAAAAGTTAAAATTTCCCTTTTAAAACAAAGTATTTTGAGCTTAACACAACTGTATAATAATTATATAAAATTTAAAAGTGCACAGATTACTGCATACTTTGTATAGCTTAATGAACACATTTCAATATATAACATTGAGTTGATTGTACAATTATATTATAGGAAATTATAAAATAGAATACTCAAAAACATTACCTAGAAATTACAAGGAAGCCTATTGCAATAATCAATCCCTAAAACAGTGGAACACTACTTGGTTACTTTACTGTATTGGGAGTTATGACTAGGAGCACAGAACTGAGGGAGTTTTTCCCCATGTACTGACTTACCTTTTGTCACTAAATGTCCTTTGGAAAATGTAATTTGTAATTGATTCCTAGCTATCAAACAATATTCACGTATAAAATCACCACATGGTTTAATTAATTTTACAAACTACCCACTGGTTTTGCCCTGCAACAGAATTACACACATCTCCACCAACACCCCTATGACAAAAAGTTACTTACACAGTACAGATTGCCTAACTAGACTTGGTTCAACCTTGTTTGCATTGTTATACAATTGTTAATTATATTATCTTACTTCCCTACCACGAGCCTTCCCACGCCATCCAAGGCACTGAGGAGAAATGGAACTCACTCAGTAAGCAGACTGAATAACAAAGAGAAATACTGTCTATGCCTAGCTCTCATTTTTCAGTTTTACCTTCTAAAACAGATGTTCGCTTCTTACCAGGATTTTCCTATAGTGTTTTTTTTTTCTAGTATTTTGATGTTTAATAAAATCATTTCACTCGTTCTGCACATGGTGTTCAGTATTATCTATGGCATAGCCTAGGTCAGCTCCTGGCCACGTTTCCGACACCTGTTAATGATCTGGAGTTTTGCAAAGCAAACTAAGGCATCATGACAAGTCAGATAGAATTAGCAACCTGGAGAAACTTTGGCTTAGGGAATTTGCTCAGCATTATGCTGGAGTTTTGCAACAAATGCACTAAAAAGGCTTCACACACAGTTTTGTCTTTTTGAAACTTCAAAACAAAATACCCTCCCCCCCCCCCATTTCAAACTCAAAGGCTCTTCAGAGTTCTTTCTGGTTTGGGGTTGAGTGATGGGGATTTTTTTGTTGTTGTTGTTTGTTTTGGTTTTGTTTGTTTTTGTTGTTGTTGGTCGGGTTTGGTTTCTTTTTAGTTTGCTTGTTTGAGACTTTTTTTCGTTGGTTGTTTTTTTGGTTGCTATTTTGCTTCATTTAGGTTTTTGGGGTGGTTTTCTTTTCTTTTTTTTTTGAGGGGAAGAGTTGCTTTTGTGGTTGGTTTTTTTTTTTCTCCATTCTGAAGCAGCAAAGATCTGTTTTTAGCTTTGAAAGAGCAACAAAATTGGGATCTCTTATCTTGGATCTAAATCAAGCAGCATGTAGATACCAGGAGCATGATAGTGCCTGAGGTTATCAGCCAGAGCAACCATGCCTTGGCAGTCAGTGCAGAGCTTGCACTGAATCCATGGGATCCAGCCTCTACCTGCTTATTACATATTTGACCAACTCATTTTGGTTGCTGGCATAATAAGGTCACCAGAAGGTGAATCCTGCTCTCATCCTCTCCCACTCTGCAGGTCTGCAAACCGCGTTCAGAATGCTGTCACATCCAACTGACTGCCAGCACACAGATGATGCTCTTTTTGATGAAGTCCGAATCTCCCCACCACACATTCCCCTTCACACATGGCTCACAGAAGGAGATAAAGATAGACAGGCAGAAGCCAATTACTTCGGATCAAAAAGAGAGATTAGCAGAAGAACAAACGGCAGTAAAGATGTTCAAAGTCAGTGAGAACTGGGCACCTAATTCCCATTTGGCATCTCCCTGTCACAGCTCAATCAATTGCCAAGATTTTCTATTAAAAAAAAAAAAAAAAGAAAATCTTTATTCTGATGCTCACATTCCTGCTAACAAACCCCACGGTTTCATCTAGAAAAAGGGCATTAGACCAAGTGGTCTTATGAAAGAATTTTTCACCAAAAAAAAGAAAAAAAGGGAAAAAATCCCTTCCTGAGCAAGTCTACTAATTAAATATCATTGGTATTCACTGAATATGCTGCTTATGGCACAAGATTTTCTTCAAAAGAGGAAATTACTTCCCAACCAAGAGAAGACAAATTGTATAAATCCATTTCACTGGGTTTTATTCAATGTTTGTTTCTGAAATTTAAACACTTCAGATATGCCCAACGACTTTCATAACTGGTTACATTTAGAAGTCATTCATTGGCTTTTATTCAAATGTGTTTAGTGTTATAGACACACACTGTTAAGTGATTACACTTTGTAGTGCTTTGGTCTTTGAGGATTGCTAATGGGATACAAACTTTTCCAGTCCATTTGGGTAATTAAAAACCACTTTCCCCTATGTCCAAGCTGAGACAATGTTCAAATCCTATCTCCTATTGGCAAGTAACAAACTGCAGAGGATGAAGTACCATTTAAAATAAAAGGGATTTATCTTCTCTTTTGAGAGAAAGCATGCAGCAAGGTCATTTCCCACAGATAAATTGGAAATTATCACCCTCTCAGTTGATACTATTTTTTCTTGGCAAGTGAATAAGTCTTAAATGTTTTCAACTTGACACTGTATGCTTTTTTAAAAGCTAGCACTGCACCGGAGTTCCACATCCCATTTTCTTAGTCTGTTGAGCATCAGTTTTCTTCCTGCTTCAGAAAAATCCCATTACCTACATCAACATCTTCATCTCATTAAAAGCCATACATAATTACTCACTCCCCATGGATTATTCAAAGCATTCACATAGCTTTCATTCTGCTTACTCTGCTGCTTCCATCCTCACCCCCTTATATCCACAGCTCTGGCCAACAAGACACTTGGATATAAGAAAAGGGGCACTTGTCATCTGCAACAGAAACAGGCCAGGTTCATGAAGCCTTGCCAAAGCACACTCTCTCAGAAACCAACATGAGAAAATCATCTTGCCTTCCTACGTCACTGCAAGTGCACACTGAAGAAAAAATACGATTTCTCTCCTAAAAGAAAGAAAAAAAAGTCCCTCAGCAAGACTTTTCATTTACACCAACTCATTAGCTGCCAAAATTGACCTCTGTTTTAAGACTACGCATCACCCTTCCAAATGGCATTTTCATTAAGATGAAATGCTGCTTGAAGCCTTTGGAGAATTTGCATTTGGTAGACACAGCACACTCTCATCAAATTGCATACAATTAACCTGAAATTAGAATGAACTACAAAAAAAACAATTAAAGCAAACTATCAACGAAATGAAAAAAAAAAAAAAAAAAAAGCCAACAATTTGGTAACTCTTCAGTGAAGATTTTTGGAACAAATACCGATGGGTTTGCAACAAGTCTGTGCAAGAGGGCTCCAAGACCCACCACACAGTACAGCATAAATCTGTCATTCTAAAAGCTTTCCAGGTAAGTATGTCTTGCTGTGCCAAATTTTGCGCAAGTTTTTCTCTTCAGCCTCTATCATTGACACTTGAACTGGATGAAACCCCATTCTTCTTGCCTTATTGAATCCCACTGTCTAGTGTAAAAATGGACATAACCGGGGAATACATCCTTTGTGGTTTGATTGTTGTTTTGGTTTTTAAACAACGCAGAAAGCACTACGGAACCAAGATAGGAACAAGTCCTCATGCGACATCTGATGGAGGACTGTCAGTAGAAAAGCACACAGACTCCTCAGCTCAACAAGTCCTGAGAAGCCACTAGGATCTTTGCATTTACTTCACAGTGTTTTGGATTAACTCCTACAGAGCAACAGAATTCGAAGACTAGACTCATGTCATTAAAGACTTCATGGAAACCTGCTTCCCACCCCATACCCACAAAGCATCCAATAATGTTCTCAGTGAGTCAGAGCCCTAAAGCAGCAAATGATTGTCCTCTATAACAAACAACAAACACACAGGGTCCTCTTCAGGCAAACCAACTTACTTTCCAGACCTGATCTTTAAATTGCCATTAATTAAGGCATTGACGTCATACTGGTTGATAAACAGCATTACAAAGGGAGAAAACACAAGATGATGCCTTGACTTTTGTTTGTACGATGATCATTCCTCCCTTTCTGTGTCTTCTTTTCAAGAGCCTCCACACGCTGCACTGGCTCATATTTCAACATTAAGTCCCTTCTCTGCATTCTAATGGCCTCGCCTACTGCCACAGCAGCACTTCACCTTAGTTCTTTAAGCTGAGGTGGGAGTTTTCTCAGAGGAAGCAAAATCCCTGGGCATAATGGATAAGCACTGGAGAGGGATGGGAGGAAAAGCAATGCTGCATCTCAGAGCGACCGGATTGCTGGCACGTTCTGACGACTGCAAGCACAAAGGGAATCAAAACCTGTTGCTTTGCAAGAGTAGTCCAGTCAGAAGTTCTGCATGCCTCAGGGTATGGAGCAAATTGAGCACAATGGACTGGATCTCTATGGTAACCAAACTGCTTTTATTCTTCCTTTGCCCAGAAGACTCTTTTTAAAATATAGATGCTTAAAGCACATTTCACAGTCTGGTTTTGAAAATGCAGATGGAAATAGAAGAGCTTTACTTCACATCATTTAAACGAAAAAAACAACCTTGCATTATAAGCATTACTGCATGTCCACCCTCCAAAAATAGCACAACAATTGAATGTCAACCAGTCACGACAATCTGCATAAGTAACCCTAAGTCATGTATTTTATAGCAATCCTAGGGGAATAGTATGCCTGGGAGGATATTCTCCCGAGTTTTAACTAGTTCTGCAGCATTTATAAATAATCCTAAAATTCAGACCTCAAAGAAATGTGGACTATCATTCTTGTGCTGCTAATTAACGGGACAAATTAGTTTCTTCTCTCTAACCTTTAGCTAGCTTCAGAGAACACAACTGAAATGCTAACAGAAATTTTAACAGTGGCAGGTAGCACTTTCAAACTGCCATTATCATAAACAAATACATGCACAAGTTTAATAGTTTGAGGAAATCTCTAGTGCATTAAACTTTGTCCCCATGCTGCCTTCCTGCAGATCATCTCTACACTGCAGCTGTACCCCTCTGAAAATGGCATAACCTCATGGAAACTGGACATTGGATTTCCACAGCTAACAAAAACACCCACTGTTCCATAGTCTCCTTTTCTTACTTTAACTGTTTCTATAGTCTTACCATGACCACAATATCACATGTTGGATGGAATGTACAATGTCTGAAAGGTTCATCGTGCAATTTACAACACAAGATGACAACCACAGTGCAGCACTGGTATCTGATTTTCTTTTTAAGTACTTTTAAGGAGCAGTTTCCAAATCAAAGGATTCAACCTGTTCCAACACAGGCTGGTTCACATGACCTCCAAAGCCAGATGGAGCTCAGTTACTTCCAAGTCAAACTGAGGGGGGTTGGCTCATGGTTTAGAGTACAGGAGGAGGAAGGAAGATGTCAGGGGGAGTGTTTGGTTTGTTTTTTTTTAATTGTACATAGGACTTTTTTCTGTACAGATAGGCAAGGCATTCTGCTAGTCTCAATTAAGCTATTTGTTGTAGGTAAGAGCATAGCAACAGTAATGGAGCTGTACAGATCACTGAAGGCTGCTCCCAATATTTAAAGGAACATAGTCTCTCTATGATCCTGGCATTTAGCACACAGTTATTCCAACATCCTTTCTCCTAGAGCAAAGACCAGATGAAAATCTCATCCACACTAAGCTCAAAGAGGATGCTGTAGCTGGAAATTAAAAGGGGGGAGAAATGATTGTCCAGTGCTCAAGAGGTTTGAACCAGTACATTCTCTCTCTCCCATGACCAACAAAACCAGAAGCTATACGTTCAAGCAATAAATGAGGCATTAAAAATATCCACCTCTTTTCATACAAAATAACTCAATTTGTAAGCACTTGCTTTACTACTTCAGCCTCTTCCACAATGCTTTTATTTAATTCTGCTTGGCTTATCCAGTTAGTTGGTATCCTAATACTACTATTTATGTTGTATCATTTAATTGATTTCTTGAATATCTATGCCTTTAATTGGGCATTAATTTTTATATTTTGATTATAAATTCATGATGGAAAGGGCAGAACTGACTACTGCAACTCACAGACCAGTAATAAACCAGTAAATTAACGCATGTAAACACTGACTTTCTGCCAACAGCTCTCAACCTCTGAATTATTAAGTGTGAATTACAGTAACACATAGATGAGGCAGGAAGGAAATACTTTTAATAATTACTGAGTTATATATATTAAGATAAGAGTTAGAATCTTGATTAAAACTGTGGCTGTTCCTTAAGCACTGTATAGACAAGTAAGCAAAAGCATTAATCACCACAGCCTAATTAAAATGGGTAAGTATTGATAACTGCAGGCAGTTTTCAAGCAGACCTCCCCCGGACTATGCATAAAATTTAAGGAAACTTAACAAAAGTTAATTGAACTGTTGTGTATGAGTGATAGCAAAAGGAACATGCCTTGTAAAAAAATCTCATATATTTTGATGCAACAGAGAACAGCAATATCTATTTTTCAAGTTTGCATGCATTTTACCTTGTAATTATGCAGCAATGCTTGTTTACATGCAGAACCTGGCTTAGGATGGTATACAAATATAACAAGGACCAATTTTTCTTTCCTACTTAGCTATCCTAACTCCTCCTCAGTACAAGCAGCTGGGTGAGGCATGTAATTTTGTTTACAAAAGGGTTTCTATGCATCGTTTGTTCAGTCTGCAATGCCACAGGTGCCCTTGGTGCTTCCCAGACAGAGCACAAAGTCTCTGGAATGCAGACGCCGGGGATGTACCTGCTGCCTTGTTTCTGAAGTCTGGAAACGCACCTGCAAGTCTGGTTTCTATGATCTATAGCAAATGAAAACTGCACAGTTTACTCATTACCACAATGGATCTCAAAACCAGAAATGTTTATCCCCAGAAGAGCGGCACACAATTTTGCGTGAAAGGAAAAAGGCACAGTCATCAGATATGAACGGGTCAGAAACAAAATTGCTTTTTACAGTACACTGCTGTGACTGCTGACAATCAGGGAGAAATCTTCACTGCTCCTGCTCTCACCAGTGAGGATATGAACTGCTGCTGAGTCTAGCTGGGACTGAAGGAAACAGCTGCCCACACACAGAGCCACTCAATGCTGTGTCTTACCACCACTGATCAAGTGAGGCTGGTCAAGACTCTTCCAGCTTCTTTCACTGCTACCACAGTTTAGTGCACAAGGAACTAGTAAAACAATCTTCTTGGCAGAAGATATTCTAATCTTTCATTCTCTTCTTCAATTATGCCTTCAAAAAATATACATACAATATATACAGTGCTGGTTATAAGAGTTCCTTTGAATTAATATTCAGCAGTTTGTCATAAAACCCACAGACAAAAACATATAAAATATAGTCAGTTAACCACATCAAACCTCATGGGCACCAGTTTAAATCACACAGAGAGTGAAGCATCAGCCAGCCTTCAACCAGTATAGCAGCAAACACATTTAAAGGTTTTCTTATTATTCATTACCCACAGCTGTGAGGCCACAGTTAACAAAAGGTCTCTGATAACAAAACAAACAAACAAACAAGTGAAGGGTGAGCACAGAAAGGAAAAGGGGAAACCAGGTGATGAAAGCAGGCACAGACAACATATTTGTCCTTCTTTTCAAGTCTAATTCTATGTACGAAACAACAGCTACCACACAATTTCAACTTCCTGAGCTAGAAGAACTTTGCTAATCGTTTCCAAAGGGAGACAAGAACCACAGGACAGACCTGAGTGTGATAAATAAGTAAATCCACATCCCCAATTTACCACAGGCTGATCCAGTAACTGAGTCAAGCTGTGGGAACATCACCCCTTTCCCAAAGGTATGGCTGTTCAGCCTTCCTGCACAAAACAGAGGAAGATGAGACAGAATAACATTTGATCTTTTTTCTACTTTCACATATATTTGTCAGCAGACACTTCCAGAAAAAAAAAATCTGGTCTTTATGTACCTACTATATCCTGCATACAAGAATTTTATTCTACATCCCCACTGGCAGACTATGTCCACCTCAACATGTAATGAGGTTGTTTCACATTCTCTCTCCTGCTGCTTATACAGGACATTTTTTCTGCTCCTTACCAGTACAAACAGAAGAAAGCTCTCTGGAATTTTTATTTGAAAAGGGACCTGACCTTCAACCTCTTACTTACAGTTCCTACATTATTGTGTACATAATTCAAATGACATACGAGCTCTAGATTTTGCTGTAATAGGTTAGATCACCTACGAAGTGATCCTACACTACTGAGGCTGGGCTGATTTTCGAGGGCATTGTATGGCTGTTAAGCTCAAGGGGACTGAGAGTGAAGGTAAGAATTCTTATATTATTACAATTCTACTCCAGCATCATTCAGAGTAACTTCACAACAGAGGGGTTTTCACCTCCATGACAGGAGTTTACTTCGAAAAATAATGGGGGTTTTTTATTTATTTTAAATTCAAGTTATCTTATTGTGGAAATAAAGATATTAATGGTAAGTTTTTTGCACATACTGAAAATAGGACACTTACAGTGTAATTCCTACCACGAAAACATCTTTCAAATCATTAAGAAGCCTGCTACTTGACAGGGTGCTGGCAATCCTAAAGTAGATGCACAGCTGGACAAGCATAAATCCCCTATTTTAAATTGGACTTATCCCTTTGCTAGTCAGACAATAATTTCAATTTTGCAATTCCACTGCCCAGGCACTACATGAGTTGGAAATCCTCTCTCATAAAAAGCTGAATTCCTTTCTTCAAGTATTGTTATGAAACAAACATATTGATCTCTGATACCTCTTAAAGCAGGGAACCAACTCCAGTAAAGGAAACTAAAAGTTATGCTGGCATGAAATACATTACTCCCCCTGATTTTCTATCACATATGTAAGCAGAGAGGAGAGTGCATCAGAGAAAGTTAGAGACAGCACACCTATACCAATGTTAGATGCCTTTGTTCAAATGAGAGCACTTTATGGCTGGGGGACCAACTCTACTACAGTAGAGAAACCAGCTGTACCTGGAGATAAGGATTTCCCCTGCAGAATGTAGATGTGGTATGTGTAGTCTTCTTGGGATGGAAGGTTCTGTAGAGCCTGATTTCAAATCATAAACCAAAAAGCAATCGATGGAGAAATGCCTACAGGTAAGACCTGCCACTATTTCTCATACTTTTCTCTCTACTTTTAACACGTGACAAATGAAAACGGGCTATTTCATAGAATCAATTAGATTGGAAAAGACCTCTGAGGTCCTTGAGTCCAGCCTATGAGCTAACACCACCATATCAACCAGACCCTGGCATTAAATGCCATGTCTAGTCTTTTCTTAAAGATCTCCAGGAATGGGGTTTCCATCACCTCCCTGGGCAGTCCATTCTATTTACAAGATCACTGTTAGCTGCAGTTTCACCATAACTTGTTATTTTATGATTATGTCTTTATATGGGAAAATAAACACGATTCAGAAAGCTTATTTGTTCCATAACATATAACATTTTGCAGTAAGAGCCTGAATATTTGTAAATACGAATGCTGGTGCATGTTCTACATCTTTGACTCTTCAGAGGAAGTACTTATGATCAGCGCTTACATATATGCATGTCAAGAGGTGGTTTAGCTAAAACTATAAAACCCATCTTGCATCAGCAGGTTAGAGAGGGAAAATGTCTATGTGTTCAGCACATCATAAAATCCCAGTTTTCATCCTGGATGATTTAGAGGAAGGAAGCACATGATGTCAGCAGACCATCCAAATGTGGAACAGACTGCCTGCTAAATAAAATCTGTTGGGGCTGCTGAACAAAACTAAGTTAATTTGGCATGTGGACTCCTAACCCAAGTTGCTCGGAATTCACAGACGCTTTTTGCCAGACAAGGGAGTCTTGCTTACAAGGCAGTCTCAGGGTACTAGGATGGAAGGCAGATTCAAATATGTTTCATTGTTCCTCAGGAAAATTCCCCAAAGGGTGCATTGCACTGGAAAATAACAGAGCAACATGCCATCTGGAAGTTCACAGTAGCATAGATGCAAATAATTAGAGTTCAGAGTTGCAGCGAGAATCCCTTCCCATTCTCCCACAAGATCTCCACAGATTTGTTTCTTCCAATTCAGCTAGACACCCAAAAGCTTGTGAATGAATGTAAGCAACAACAAGCAGTTCAAGACACATGTGGCATTTTTGGCCCTAGAGCTTCCAGCCCAGTCCTCTTGCCACACCCTTACGAGTGTGCAGACGATCTACCTTGAGCACAGAGCTCACACCATTGCATTGAGCGGCTTCTTGTCTGCTCATCACCAGGGCCAAACGGTACACAAAACTTCACAAGTACAAGACTAAACTCTCCATCAAACTCACCATGTACAGCTGTGTACATGGCTGAGCTCTTCCAGGTGAGAATGGAGGTTCAGATCCTGGTAAGTGAAGTGCACAGTAAGTACAGACACAATAAGAGGGTCTCCAACACAACTGGCATTGCTTCCTTACTGCAAAGTACATTTTTGACACATCAATTTTCACATTAATGTTTATATATAAGGATTTTCCTTCTGACTGCGTGAAGGTAGAATTATGTTCGTGATTAGCATCATCCCAAGGGCTGCACACGTGCATGTTTGATTCACAGTTCCTTAATGACAATGCCTGTGTCTCTGCCTTAGCAGTTATGCAATCGTTCCCTTTAGCCTGTGACCCGATGACAAGCTAAGATGATGTGAATGAATGTGACAGAGTCCATCCACTTTTTTCTTAATTCTTCTGAGATTACTGAGTGCAGGCTGGCAGCATTTCAGAGTAGCAGAACTTAGCAAATCAATCTTGGTTTTTCAGACTTACAAATCCTAGTGTATGGTAGGGAATACAGAGAGGAGTTATGGGTCAAGACAGCTAGACTAGAATCAGTTCTTATGGAAAGCTAAACCATTACACTGAATTTTACTTTCAACCAGCATTTGAAATGTCCAGAAAAATAACTTGGGAATCACCACAGTGAAAAATATGTTAATCATATTTCTAACATCCACGACTCCACACTTAATTAAAATTGAATACGATTGCTATTGTGTGTTAAATAGCATTTTAAAAAGTTGAAGAGCTTTACAGCAAGCATATATTGACTTCTGCATGCTAACTCATGCACAATTGTAACAGGCTTAAAATTAAAATATATACATTTTCAAATTTAGGAGACTTTAATAAACTATCATTCCTCTTTTTCACAAACTTCATTTGCAAGACTTGATACAGTTCCTCTTCTCCATTTGTCTACTGATCTCCTTTACCAATGAGTTTGATGATATCCTAAATCCCATCAATGCTCTTGCCACTCCTTTTTCTGCTTTGTACAAAAATCTCTCACCGCTCAGCATCAGCATCATGACATCCAATCTAAATTCTGTCCAGTAAAGGCCAGCTCTGAATTTTCATGACCGGAGGTCTGCAGGAATAAGGAAATGAGAAGTCTTGCTTTTCAAAACTTAACCTGTACTGCAGAATGAGTACAAAAATACCCTAGGAGAACTATTTTTAAAATCAGGTGTTTTCAAGCCTTGCAGGGAAGGGCATTCATCATAACTTGATAAGTAGAGGAATCATTAACTCTTAACATTGCTTATTCAGGTTTCTTCTAGGCCATGGATCAAATTCAATTCCAGGGAAATGACCTGGCTGGAAAGGGAAAGCAATCAAAACTGTAATAACTCCATGTGTCGTGTTTGTTGGTTTGGTTTTGTTTCTGTTTTTAATAAAAAGAAAACAATAGAAAGATCCATTGAACCACAACTTGAAAAGGGGGAAAACAATATCTTTGTATGAGATATTCAAACAGATCTTGATGCAGTTTTAAACAGTATTAACAACTCTGTACTGAAGAGAAAAAGACTTAGCAATGGCAAAGCAAACTGGACATGCCCTGAAGAATGAAAGAAGCGGAGGCAAAGCTGAAGAAATCTCCATGTCCGTGACCAGCATTTTACTTGGTAAACCACTTCTCAGTATCATAATATTGTGAATCTGATAAATGGTATTTATTAATGGAAGGCCTTTAGAGATTTAACTGTCAGAGTGCAATAACAAAGGGCAAATACATATCAAACCAAATATTGTAGAAGACAGCCTCTTTTCCAATTCTGTTACATGAAATACTGCATCACAGCACGAGACAAGCAAATGCTTTTCAGAAGAGAGGCAAGAAGCAAAGGCTAGAAAAAGCATTTGGAAATATTCCCCCTTTTTCCAGGTCATATCTTGAAAATAAGTAATCTTTTTAGACCACACAGACACCTTTCCAGGGCCCCTAACCTACTTTCATGCTGCTTATTTGAGAACTACTAAAAACCACTTGTGCCCAATGCAGTCACACTATGACCACATCCTTCCTCCAGTATAAACATGAAAAACCCTTCAAAGATATGCTCCTACTTGTGAGTAGCCACTTTTCTCAATTTTGGAGGTATAGCCTTCCATCTTATCAAAAGAAGAGTAAGACACCTTTTCCATGTACTTGCACGTCAGCAATTCAACATTCCCTTACCCAAATCACTCCTTCCTACTAGTAAAGCAAATTATGTTGGTTTGGGAATATATTTAGGAATAGGTCTATCAATCCAGGAAGGCTTCTCTACAGTCACTCAGAGCAAAACACACATTTTCCCATCAAAAACTCATTTTACTCTTTTGCCTGTCTTGCTTTTTTTCTATTCTACACCACACCACTGGCACAGCGCTGTGAAGTATTGTTACAGTTATGCCTTTCAGGACATGGATATATCCTGAAGGGCATATCACTGGTTGCTCTGAATAATACTTCTAAACTGCAAAGGAAAAGATATAACAGAAATAATGTGGTCTCCTGTTAAAAAAAAAAAAAAAGATTAATTCTTCAAATATTTTAAAATCTGATTATTTTATAATGCAGATCACAGAGAGATCCCTTTGCATGAGTCTTTAAGTCCACCTGTAAAGTACTTTGCCTTTATCTGCCAGAAACCATTTCTAATAATTAAACTTCCTGGACTACAGATTCTATGTTCTGCATGGTGACTTCATGCTGACATCCTTTCAACATAAATTTTATGATATATTACTGATTCTTTGACAGCTAAGAGGCAACTTTCAGACAGGGAAATTGAATATTAAGCAACACACACACACAAAAAAAAAAAAAAAAAAAAAGGAAGGTGAGGAATTTAAGAAAAAAAAAGAAACCTTTTCTTCCATTTGTTTTAAGTTATGTTTCTGGCGTAGTAGACATTAAAACTGTGACTGTAAAAGTCAGGAAGAATTGCTGTTGTACAATTTTATTTTTGACATAGGTTCTCAAAATATTTTCAGATGACACATGATACAAGAGAGGGCAATAAGCATAAAAGAAAAAAAAGCCTTGCTTTAGATTGAAGGGCGCCACAGGAGAAACTCACACTGATTTATCCTACTTTTATGGAGCTATGAACCTAAATAGTGCAATAGCAGGCAGAGCTGCATCACCTGTTCCATACAGCTGGGGAAGGGTCAGAGCATGCAGTGACAAATCCACTGCAACACAAATCATTTAACAGTGGAGAAGCTGGGAAGTACAGACAATGTACTAAAGGGGGTGGCCTGGCTCCCAGGTGTTGGGTTTCTCTTTGAAAGCCTTACCTCCGAATACAACTTGCAGAGAATGAAATGACTCTGAGGAAAGGTAGAGACCATGGTTCTCTCCAAGCATAACCCACAATCTTCCTGATGGGAGAACTCTCGTGCTAAGTTCACTACAAGTTTTAGCTTTAAACAGACCCTCAAAAAGGCTCCTGAAAGCAAAATGCTTTTCTATTCTTTTTGGTATTCTCTCTCACTAGAGAACTTTTCACACCTTTATAAAGAACAGCAAGGCAGACCACAACCATTCTTTTGGCAGAAACAAAAGTACGTAAGATTAATTGGCCACCTTCAGGCAGGTAAAGAGATGAGCATTTGGAATAAACATAAGGGTAAGAAAATGAGAAGTAATTAACCTTTGTGGCTCATCTGTCTCCCTGTGCTTGCAACTGGGCTTACAGCTTTGTCACATCAATGAAAAAATATCTGATGCAGGCACTGGGACTTTCATCAGCTCAGTACTCTTCAGTGTTCTCTATGAGATGAAAATAAAGCATAATCCTCTTCTGAACCATCACCAGCATGAATGTGAGAACAGACAGTCTATTTCCAAAAAGAAAAAAACATTAAAAAATTGAATTCTTTTTTACAGGAAGAGCTTTTGTGTTACATTTCAGTAGCTGGTACAGGTCTGTATCATTGAAGTGTCCTGCAATAGCCATTTTTGAGCCAATATCCTCTATATGAGGTAATGACACCTTCGGAAATGGGGAGCTCAGCTTTTTATCCAATCAATATCCTGATTTTTTAAATCTACATCAGTCATAACTAGCTGATTGACTGCAGGAATAGGTTAGATCACCAAAAAAGAGTTTTGGATGAAAACATGATCAAGACAGGCTTGCAATGAAAACCAAGAGAGGCCACTATTTAAATTATAGAAGGAGGAAAAAAAACCAAGAAAATTCTGCATTTTTCTGAGCATAATATCAAAATGCAATCCTGTTGCAATTTTTTTAGATTATGACAATCTTCCTGTGATGTCAACAGAAGACTCCCCTCAATAAAAACTAATATATGGCCAACACTTGTTCTAACTAAAAATAGAAGAAAAAAAGAAAAGCAACAAACTTGCCTCACATCACAGTGCTGTGCTGAGTACAATCCATTGCACAACCCAGTTCTACGCAAACAGTCCAAGAATTTCTGAGCTTGTTACTCTCACCTTCAGCACACGGGCTGGGGAGGCCCATCCACAGCAAGGCAAGTGATCCCTCAGACATTCAGCCAAAGGAACGGGACAGCAGGTTTGGGATAGTTAGCAGCTGTGAGTCAAAGACAAGAATGTCCTGCACAGAAACAGGTTTTTCAGAAGAGAAACTCAGAGAGAGACCTGTGAATTCTGCATAGCCTTCCAGTCCCCTAACAAGCAAGGACTAAAAAATCTTTTAAAAACTGAACTGAAACTCGTCTAAATTATCTTAAACTCTACTCCTATTGTACTGAGAGGGAAGTAGAACCTCCTATAGGTGTTTTCAGAGCTCACAACAGAGAAGAGTCCTTTTTTCTTTAGTAGCCTTTTTATCCTAGATAACAATGACATTGTGAAGTGCACACAGTGATGAGAACCATAGAATTTTACATACATCCAGACTCCTTCCTCTTACACTCCCACCCACTTCCCCCACCACTCCCCAGAGTGACAATCTTTTTCAATTTGTCATATCAAAGCCTGTCAAATAAAAATTTATTCCCCATCACCATATAATCTCCACTGATGAATGATCAGGAATCCCTACCAATTTACACAGATACAGAATTCTGAAAAATACAAGAGCTTTTCAAGCTAACAAAGACTTGACTGATTTGAGTTGTCTATAATCTCTAGTCATCTTAAGCTTTACTTTTCCTGTCCAAAAAGAGACAGTGATGCTGTTCTGGAGAGCACAGCCACTAATCTTGCATGCCTTGCTCCCTTGCTGCATCGCACACATGAGGGGAAGATCGATGCTGTGCCCACAGTGCAAAAACAACTGGTGACAGCAGGACTGCAGAGCTTTAAAGAGAAAACCTTGGCAGTACAAATTCTACTAAAAAAAAAATAAAATAAAAAAGGTGCTTTTTTTCTGTCCACATCAACACTGCACAAAGGTTGTGATCTGATGCCTGATCTTGTGAGGTGCTAAATGACCTCAACCCTGACAGCAGAGTCTCACCTAATTTAATCTCTAGGAGCTACTCCAACATGTCTGGAAGGGGAGGGTGATTGCATTTAACTGGACTGAGCACAAACCCTTAGAAAAGCATCCTTATTACAACTGTCACCTTTTTATCCAGCTCTCCATAGAGAAGCTAAAGGCTCCAGCAAGCGAGTGACCTCATCTCTCCTGCAGAAATTCCCCAAGGACTGAGGCAGCTCACGGACAAAACTTTGAGACTGCAACCTATATCCGCTTCACAGGTTACAATTTTCCCTTTGGTTAATCAAGACCTTTTTACATAAGGCAAAAGTCAATGCAATAAAAACTAATAAAGCAAAAAATTAACAAGTAACACCTTAAAAGTAAAAGGAAATAGGGTTAGTGGACCTAATAATTACAAAGAACACTTCAGATTGCAAGTGAGAACCAGAGTATCTATAAAACCAACAGAAGTATGCAAAAGGCAAGAGTCCCAAGTCTGATGTAGTTGAAATGTTAAAGCTTCTGTTAATATTCATAACACTTATTTTTTAATATATGACATTCAACAGATGCAATATTCACATTAGCATCTCTAACAATCCTAATTCCTGAAAAAATGCAGAGATTTTTACAATGTTTGTTTACCCCAATGTTTCATTCTGGTCCACTGCTCCAACCCCAGGTTTGAAAATAAATAAATACTGTTCTCAGATTTAAAAAAAAAAAAAAGAAAAAAAAAAGAAAAAAAAATCACATTCAGTCTCTTGCTCCATTTACAGGTTACAGCGTCGTAAAACCCCATGCAATTAGAAATGGGAACTGTCCAATAAGCAGCAATGCTTGCATCTAGCTCTGGAAGGTCCCCAGATACATGATTTACAATCTGTAACATTTTATAGATCATAAGGCTGGTTTACACTGCTTTTATGAGATGTTTTAAAATTTATAAGTTTTCATTTTCCCCTCCCTTGGAGTCCAGTTATTAACGAAAAGAGACTTTATAGGCAGCAGAGAACAAGAAAACGATCAGATTAAATACAAACAGAAAAAAATCTGTAGAATATTTCAACTCCTTCATTCTGCAAACGAGGTTGCTTATGGGGAATAAACTTGTTTGATATGATGCACTGTTTAGTCTTTTAAGATACATTTGGACTCTTCTGAATCCATGTAAAACCTGTATTATACAACATGGCCTCAATATTATAACTCATTCCAAGTATATAGTTCAAAAACCACAACTTTAGATCAAACATTTGCTTTACCAAATAGGCTTTAATTGGTAAGCAAAAATTTATGAAGAATTAGAAATTTAGCAAAAAAATTAAACTCTAACATTAAAAATAATTTTAATGCCATAGGTTACTGCTCATTTTTGTTGTCATGCAGAAGAAAACTTGTACTTAGTAAAAAAAACCTCACACAAAGCTAAAATACCTTTGTTCCAATATTTAGTATGTTTTTTCTCATTCTCCTCTTTCTTTGGTATTTAAAATATTTGAACTAAGTTGCTAAGGTTATTTATGGGGAAGGGAGGACAAATAGCAATAAAAAATTTCAAATAAATATACTTTATACAGCTTAATAAGAATAAAGCACAACTGCTGAGATCCAACTTTGATCAACCCAGCCCTAAGCTACACTGATAGATTAGGATCCATGACTTAATCATACATTTTCCTCAGAGGGCTTTACAATTTTTTAATAAATATCTTACTATTAATAATGTGTAGTCTCCAGATCATTTTAAGATACTTATCTTGAAGAACAAATCTTTGTAGTTGAAAATTATGCTTTCGTCTTACTAGTTTCCTTGGGGTTTAAAATCTTAGCCATCTTATTTTATCAAGGTAGTATTCACCTCTCTTTTGTACAGCAGTCTTCTCTATCTTTTAAAAGAACAGTTCAACAAGTGTAAGGAAACTAAAGGTGTCTTATTTTTAAATAGGTAAATTAGAACTTACTGTAACTATTAAAAAAAATAAAAAGCTGAGTAACCTTTATATTTTCCTTTAAAAAAAAAAAAAAAAAACTTAAAAACCATTTTTCAGTAAGCTGCAGACAAGTCTCAGAAGGCATATTTTCAAATTACATTGAATAGCTTAACCCATGTCATACAGCCCTAATCAAACAGAGTAGTTTTAAAGGACAGATTTTCCCAAAAAAAGGAAATACTCAGCAATTGAAAAAAAAAAAAAAAACACCTCCACTATACAGATATGTAATTACATTCTTAATACCAAAGAAAAGCCAACAACCTTCACATAAGTGGAGTTTTGTGGCAAATGCAAGAGCAGGAACCGGAACCAACTTCCACACAAGCAAACATATTGCTAGAAGAGCAGTCACTTTCTGTAACACAAGCTTCTGAAGAAAATACTGCCAATTTAGAGTGATATTTTTAAGAAAAAAAATAAGTAGAACGGAAGTCATATGTAGCAACCACTGCTGAAAAAAAAAAGCAAAGAAATTATACAAAGGTCCTGGCACACAGATGACAGTGACAATTTTCTTTAGAAATTCAAGGGTTGTTTTCCAAACGGGTCTGCCCCCCTCTCAGTTTCACTAATCCATAGGTTAACCAAGCCTGGCAAAGCTACCTCACGACAACCTTGACAGCTTTTGGCTCAAAAAAAGAATGTAGCTCTTTCCTATTCAGTTCATATCACCAGCAGAATCAAGAGAGAAAAGGAAGAGCAAGGTAGAGCTAACTATTGAGTTTGGAGCAAAGTTTCAAAGTTTCATTTTTGAGTGCAAAACCCCACTATTACTTGCTCATTTCCCCATTCTCCTTTATTATCTTTCTACCTGTCTGTCATTTTCTCAGGACAGCTTCAAAAGGATAACTAGACAAACATTAAGCTCAAAGACATGTGGCTCCTCTTGACTTCACACATGGTCATGACTTGTGTGCCTGCTCAGCATCTGGACAAATACCACATGGACTCTCCTGGAAGGCCCCGTGCCAGAGGTTTTCAACCTACCTAAACAGGTCTCGTTTAGTTTAAAGAACAGAAATCGTTTTCAAGCACGTAACTTTGTGAATTCATTACCCAAAAGGCCCAATTAAATTTGCATTATTTGCATTTCTTGAACAAGAGTGACAATCATGTGTTCACTGCCTTATCAAAAGACAAATCATCATGGCTAGGCTTCGCGAATGAAGATTCTAGGAGGGCTCTACCCACGCTTGGGCTCTACCCACGCTTGCTACAAGCGCGCTGATGGCTAAAAAGGCC
>JAYRBT010000178.1:7964924-7981055 GCA_036023395.1 Myiotriccus ornatus
CGGGAGCAGGAGAGGGTCCCCCACCACCCACCACCCAGCTGCAGGAGCACGCCGAGAGCGTGGCTACCCGCCCGCCCCCCATCTTGCCCCCCAAAAGACAAATAATACAATTGTATAATCACACAGTCAAATATCAGTGTGTTCAGCTTGAAGCATGATAAAAACTTTTCAGAACTGTAGTCTAAGTGCCTAACTTTTAGCAAAACCAGCATCTTCCAAGGCAAATGCTGAGGGACCACATAAATATAAACACACAGGTCTGGCAGTAGCCAAAAAAACCCTCTGCTCCTTCAGACCAGATCAACTAGCAAATATTATTACTGGCTTCTTTCCACAATTCCTGTAAGAGATCTGTCATAGTGGGAAAACCTGTAATTATCTCTTTCTCAGTATTCACTCCCCAAGAGCACAGGAGTCATGCAGTACATTACAACTCAGCTTCCAATATTGCATCCAAGACTTAAGGTGTTGCACATAAAGCACTTACTCTAAATAGATCTCAGAAGTACTTGGAACATGTCAGTTCACAGTGTTTAACAGCTGGATGTTTTACATTCAAGGCTCTGGTAAACTCATGAGTACTTTATCAAACAATTCAGCATCCAAGACTCTGGCACTCTAAAACATTTGTAATCTGCCTCATATATTGTTCCAGGAAACGATAAGCAGCTCAATATCTCTCCTACTGCTTTATGAGAAGGTTAGCCTTTCACTGGCTTGAAAAATACATCAGTACTGCTGAAACGCTTATGCCTTGAGTTGCTTCCAAAAAAGTTATAAACTTCCTTCTCTTCAACCCAGTCCACTACAAAATAGTAGTAAATCATCTTTATCATAAACACAGACTATTTTTCAAGTTACGTTTCCCTTCCAAAAACAGAACTGCATTGTTTATTGTTTAACTAACGTCACAGAGTCACAGAATTGTTAAGGTTGCAAGAGTGCTCTGGAGATCATCCAGTCCAACCCCTGCATCAAGACAGGGTCACCTAGAACAGGTGACACAGGAACACATCCAGGCTGGTTTTAAACATCTCCAAAGAGGGAGACTCCACAGCTTCCCTGGGCAGACTGTTCCGGTGCTCCACCACTCTTAATATAAAGAAGTCCTTCCTCATGTCATTCAACATCAAACACCACAAAAGGCTTCTGCCGCCTCCAACTACTTCAAATACAGAAGAGCTGTAAAAAGTTGGTGTCAACGATGCAGAACTTTGAAGTATCCCAGAAGAAACTTCTAAAGTAGAGCAACATTTAGCACATTTGATTTTATTGCTTCGGGTAATGTTGTTCAGATATTCTGAAATTAATTTAGCAAGATGATCAACTAAAAAGCTTAATTAATTCAAGTTATTCTCTCTACATGAATCAGATGCTGCAACCCACTGACTACTTTAACAAAACACACTTCCTAAAATTTACTTTTCAAGAACTGCTCTGTGGTGGTTTCATAGGGTGAGGTGAGGGAGGGGTGAATGGGGGTGAAGTGTAACAAGCAATTCTTTGAGCAGCAGAACTAGTCAAGTGTCATTTCCAATGCATTTGTGTCCTGACAGTAACCAACTCTAATCTAAAGCATAAACTGTTTCAGCACGTACAGTGGCTTCAGTGGCCAAGAAGCAGACAAGACTGCCTAGAATTTCTGTTATGGTAAAAACAAGGAAGCCCCTGCCCCAGGCACGGGGCCTCCTTCACAGCAGGGAATGCTAACAGCATCTCCCCAAACCAGCCACCTCTTCTGAGTTCACCCTCCTGCCAAGTTCAGCTGAAATCAAACGTGACTACAAGGGAAGAGTAAATACAAATGTAAGCACAAACAAATGTCCTTTGGAAAACACGATTGTGAAAGTAACACGAAGAGTTTCTCTTAGCTAGAATTAGCATAAACCGTAGTATATGTTTCTGATTTATAATTAGACTATGTTGTGTATGCTACAAGTTCTCAAAATTGTCTGAAACTTCACACTTATATAAATAACTATGTGCATATTTAAACATAAAGGTTCCTGATTATACGCACATATGAAAGCCAAAATGAGTTATACTATTCCCCCTTTTGGCTATCCAGTGTTACTTACCTTTAAAAAAGCATAGGCCTGAAAACACTGAGTTATCCAGCTGTCTCATGCAAGAAAAATATCTCATCATCATGAAAAAAAACCAAAACAACCACACACACCACAAAGAAAAAGAACCCTTTGAAAGAAAGGACTTGAGATTGAATTACTTTGCCAGGAATCACTATTCCCTGTTTCACTTCCTTAATAATTGGCAACATCCTATGCTATGAGACACAAAAAAAAAAATATTACTTCTGCATCATTCATGAAAATACTTTATTGTAACTTCTAGTGAGGATACATATTTTACATCGTGATTGACAGTACTTTCATCTAGTGCTCCCTTTGCAGTTTTCATGTTACTTTAAGAGAGAAAAGCTCTTATAAAAGACCTACCAAAAATGCTAATATCAGGGGCATAAGTGATTTTTCCAGTATGCTGGATTCTTGTTTCCCCTACAGCAAATAGCTCTTCGTCACTGCAAAAGGTATAGTCCAGCCCCACAGCAAAAGGACACCAGGCATGTCAAACCCTAAAAAGTTTTGGCATGCTCTCCAACTAGAAACAGCACAGAAAAATCACAATTCATCTTTGTGAATAAATAGTGGCAGGAAAGGAGAAATGGCACACTTTCCCCCACAGTCACAATGGCACAACAAGCTCTCGGGAAAAAATATATCACCCAGGAGACAGATTAAAAAGAATCCATAAAATGTGATGAAGAGTAAAATTGGAACAGGAGAAGGGAAGATGAAAGCGATACATTCACGCAACCTTAATTACTGAGTTTGGGCCTTGTCTCACCCTCCCCACCCCCCAGCTTCCCATCTGCATTTGCTTAATCTTCTGGAATTCAAAATAATGCTTTCTTTAAATATTCTTTTAAATATCATCCTAAAAGTGGCTCTCAGATTCATCTTCATTTTTAACAACAGGCCCCATGAAACACAGATTGCTAAAGCTGCCCTGGTTTGCACTGTAAGACTAGAGCAGAAACTGGGACCTGGAATCTGATTATCAAAGTTCCAGAGTCATTCTCCTTCACTTTTAGTCTAGCAAACACACTGTATGCAAAGTGGAACCTCTACATGGGAATTACTGAGAGCAAAATAACCCCCCCCTGTAATAATTTATACAGCTGGTTCCTCAAAGAGCTGAGGGATACTCAAGTCTCATCAAAGAAGAGATTAAAAGATGTTTCTCCCACGTCTCAGGAAAGGGCCCTACATGTTTCCCCGGCTACTGTCTGATGGAGTAGTGCTGCCATAATCACCCCTTGTCCTTTGTGAATGGTGAGAAAGGCAAGATTTTCATTTATCCTTATTAAAATAATAAAAATCCAAGTAGAAATAGTTTTATTCAAATAAGAAGCACTTCTAATCCTTTCAGTTCGTCTCAGTAGATGCTTCACACTTCTCTATCCCTCAACTTCAGTCTCAAGTAACACCCTCCTTTTGAAATAACAAAAATAATTAATTCCCATGCTTAATCTATATTAGCAAGTAACTTAACACAATGTGAGGAGATCTCACACTGTAAGCAGTGAACCAGCTGGTGCTGATCACCAAGTGCTCACAGAATAGGATTACAGGGTTTTACTTGGGACTAGCACTGATCCAGTGCTGTGGGCTAACTGCCCCTTATCAGCTTTAGGAGCACTCCTGGAGAGCATCTTCCCGTTGAATTTAATCTAAAAAAGCCTGGTTTGTGAAGTCTGAAATTGCTTCAAGTTACAAACCAAAAGGTGCTAACTGGAGCAAGGACCAGTTTCAAAATTACCTAGTGATTCAAACTCACATCTGCACACTCATAACACTTAAGTCCCTGTTGTGATTTCCATTTTTTTTTTAGTGATGGTCACCCAAGAAAATGTGTGTAATATCTCCATCTACATTAGTACAAGAAACAAAATATTTTCACAGCTCTCAGCTGTGCTGAGAGGTACAAAGGGGAGGCTCAGTCCCAGCTGGTGCAAAGGCAGGTACAACACAGGTGCTGCTTTCACAGTCCCGAACACGCTTCACCTGACTCTTCACTGCATGATCCATTTCTCACCTTCTAATGCATAAAAGCACTCCAAGATGAACTTGCAAAAAGCCATTATGTCAAGAGCTTAAAATTCTTATGAGGTATATTGCTATCAATCTTTGCATCATACGCATCAGCTTCCATGTGTGCCCCAGCTTCTAAATTCTCTACAAAAAGTCATTACCCAATCTGAACTGGATTTAAGGAAAAAAAACCTACGAATTTTCTTTTAGCTAAGAGGCTAAAACAAGCTGCAAGGCGTAATCTTAATAAGACTAAAACTACTAAATATACCCTTAAATGTACTAAGACTATATGGGTAAACCCTAAAAAAAAAAATTCAGCAAGATCTTCTGTATGCAACATAATTATTTCTTCGGTTAAAACATTTAGATTTCAGAATGTACTTCTACATTCTTTGGAATATCCTAAGTTGACTATTGGTTTTGTTCTTTCAAGAATGTAAAGCGAGCTCTTCATTATTTTTCTGTCATGCATAGTGCAGTTACAAGAAAACCTTGAGAAATCATAGCTACATGTTGAAATCAATCATATCTTTAGCTATCTGTCTCTTCAGAATACAGATCATCATTGAACTGAACTTTTGGCTGACTCACTAAGTTTAAGAAGAAAAATCCTAATTAAGTTACTTTAATAGACTGTGATTTAACTTTGAATTTTCATTTTTTAAAAAAAATTGATTTAAAAATTATTCAACATAGCACGTAGGAAAAACAAAAGACTTGTTTATGCAAGAGTATCATGCCCCAGCTTCTGGACAGGACAGAGCCTCTGGTAGCTCTAACCTCTTGTGCTGAATCATATCCAAAAATCCGCTGTTAATATACTGTCCTAGTTGGACTGTGGTACCCTGCAGTGACCCCTGAGATTTTGCATGAATACAACAGTGAAGATGTTAAGTCATAGAAAACAAGGGTGAAGAGAGCAAGCAGAAATCTCTAATGTACCTTATAATATTTTAACAACTGAATCCTCTCCACATCCTTCCCTGCGGCAGCAAGGCTGGTTTTCAACTAATTGAGTTAGTTTCTTTTTATTTTAGGACTGGAAGAAATACCCAAGTTTCAGTTCTGGATGTGAAGAAGGAATGGGTTCAGTTCACTGGGAGCTGAAGCCTTGGCTGGAGTTGCCAAGGGCAGTCTGCAGACCATTCTCCATTTCATTTAATTATTTTCCCTTCTTCCCTTCCCAGAGCTACTTAGTGTTGGATTTCAATGGCAGTAAACTTGCCTAACAGAATAAATAGTACTTCCCAACAGGCAACTACAGTAGCTATCCCTGACAATTGCGCACATCGCTCCTTCCACCCTTCAGGAAAGATGTCTTTCTGAGAAGTAAAGCACCTCGTTCTACCACACCAGAGAAAGTTAATAGCAATGTAAGTTCGCTCATTATTAGTGGCATTCCAGATAAGAGCTTTCAGAGATGACAGTGATGAAAGTTTATGGTTGTTTAGGCAAAGTATAAATACTGCATATGAACAGTAGGAAATAAAGTAATCAATAGATTACATTTATGTACGTACATCATCAAGATGTGAATCAGCCATTCAAAGCGTGAGCTAAGATATAAACCTGTCTCTAGATGAGCTAGTGGGATCAACAGTAATCCTCCACAGCTGGAAACGTGCACCCTACAGCACTCCACAGAGCTCAGAGAATACAACCTGAGAGTTCAGTTACACGCTGGTAGTTTAAGAACACTGAGCTCCCTGTCAGCTGATAGATGTCTCAGTTTTTGCAGCCTCCAGAATGAATCCTTGTAACTCAAAGCGTGTCATTACCATTCACAAAAGGTGAAACAGTCATTCCAAACAAAAGCAAACGAGTAACCCAACAGATTACTCAGAAGTCTTTGCAATAAGTTAACGCAAAAAACTTCTCTTTACTCCCAGTTAGCAATTAAGGCCCCACTGAGTACACCTTGCTTCATTTCAAACTCTTAAAATTTCTCTGAATAAAGTCTCTCAGGCAGAATAAAAACCAAGTGTGCCTGTTAAAATGCAAGAGAACTGTACCTAATTATAAACCACAATACGATTCAGCAGGTGCTTGAAAAAATTTGACCTCGGTTTCCTAATACTAGAGCTTAGCAATTGCATAGTCAAGCTTTTCCAGTCAAACTCCTAACTATATATCCTGTAGTTTTCTAAGAGGAATATTATTACAGAAAGGGAACTCAACATATTAATGTATTGTCTTGCAACTTGTATCATTTCTTACATCCCCAGCACCGTTAAGAGTTACACTTTGCTGCCTGCCTTTTATACCCACTCTTCACAGGTGCAAAGGGTTTCATAAAACAAGCAGGAGAGAATGGACCCACAGAGCACAGGCTGCAGTATCTGCCACACAACAAAAACACGGAGAAGCAAATCCAAAGTAATTCCTAGTATACATACTTCACAGTCTGCACCATCCATTTGAATTCCATAACCTAACACACAAAAATCTTGATCTCATTCTAGTTTACTAACAATGAAAGCTAATCCAAAAGCCAAGCTGCACTAAATCAATCAATATGCAAATCTAGTGAAATATACCTTAAAATATTACACATAATCACCGAACATACAACAGAATTGCCTTTTTGCGGGCACAACAGTCCACGACTCCCAGATGGACACCCAACATACCTAAACACCAGGTGAGTATCAATCCAACAGCTCCCTGCCCAAAGGGGTTGTTTGGTCTGAAACATAGATGGTTTTTTTGCCAGTCAGTCTTCTTACTTATGGTTGACATTTTGCACCCAAGATATTTTCTACACATTGGTCTTCTCACTCTAAGATAGTCCTGGAAAGGATTTATGCCTCATCTAACTCACAAATATAAACCAAGTTTCAAACATATACGAATGTGTAAGCTCACAACAAGCAAAAGTGAACCAAAATAAAGCATTTGTTACCCACATAGATAAACTCTCATTAACTTCTGAAACACAGAAATCTGAGCTGAGAGCTGTTGTTCAAAGGCAGACAGACGTTCAGCAGACCTCCACCTCTCCAGAGCACACTCATTTCCCTGCTCCCAGCAAGGCCACTTCCCACCCCAGGTGTTTCAAATTCCCTTCCACAGGCTTCATCACAGCTGCCTCCACTTACAACTCGCATAGCCCACACCTGTTCTCCTCCTGGAGTCCTCTGCTGACCCCCAAACGCACTCCATAACTGCCCTGCATATCCAAGCCATGTGTAAAGCTGCCAAAAATCCTATAACAACCCACCGGTGGTTTCAAGGTATCAACAAAAGAATTTAACTCCTGGGCTTGACCCTGCTACTGCTGAAGTCTGTAGTAACTCTCCCCAGTGATTTCAGTGCAACAAGGTCGGTTTTCCTGCTGGGAAGCTGCAATATTCCACGTGTTCAGAAAGGAGAGTGTCCAAAGAAAAGAGGCAGGTTTCTGTCCCACAGTGGTGGGAGCAATCACTCTTTACACTGCCAGGCAGAAGTTCAACCAGAAGAACTGCTGCCTATGCAAAAATCTCTTCTCAGCAGAAGAAAATATCTTTCTTTAGTCCAAACAGCTGAGTATCCACGTCTTTAAGAGAGGCAGGACTGCAGAATTTTTGTTACTGACTTTGCTAAAGCAGGATCAAGAATATTTTTTTCCTTGAAGAAGTCATATTCTGCTTAGTCACTGAATCAAAATAATGAACAGAAAGACAATAACTACTCATTTACTCTATAGCATTTATATAATATGTTTGTAAAATATTTCTGATGGTTTTCCTAAACACCATTTTTTCCTCAATATTAGTTTTAAGAGACTTTAGAAAGATAATGGAACTTTTCCAAAGAGATGTAAACTTAACCTATAAGCATCTGCACAAGATGACAGTCTTGATAAATCGATGATGCCAAACAAACACAGGCAGTTGTTTGCCCTCCACATCTGAAAACTCAGATTCTCGAGTTTGTCAGATTCAATAAACATGATCCATTAGATAATGGAGGAAATGAATCCTGCTACATGCAAGTAATATAAAAAATTCATTTCAGATGCTGAATTTCATCTCAAAAACATGGCCCTTTTCCAAGGGGAAGCAGTAAAAAGTAACACCATTTGCTTTAGCACAATAGATATTTTACCTGGATATACTGTTCTTCATATGTAGCTAGATTTTACTCTAACTCTAAAAATTGAAACTTATAGTGTACTGTCTTCTTTTTTGCATAAGCTAACATACCCATAAGCATATATAATTCATCATCGTGTCAAGAGATTCTGAAAATAATAATAATAATTTAAAATGTTTCATTTAATAAATAATAAATACATGGAAAAAGTTCACTTCATGCAGAGTAAGCTTGAGGAAAAAATGATGCATTGGCTGAATCCATCAGCAGTCCAGGGAGACATTAGTAGTTCCAGGTATGAAGGGAGTATTACTTTATTCTTCTCTGTGTAAATACAGAAGTCCCAGTTCCCTGAGTCAAGACGTTCTGCATCTTTGAACTAACCAACACTACTTAACCCCTTGAAGGTTATACAAGCACTGCTCTCGCCATTTCACAGAAGGAAAAAAGGTATTAGGATTTAAAAAAAACCAAACAACCACTGCCATAAAAATAGTAGGCATACTTTAAGGAGGCCTAACTCCAATAAAAGGGCTCAAGGAGAGCAAAGGTGGGTAGAGCAAGAAAAGGCTGGTCAGGGCAATGAAGAATGAAACCTGGTTCTCAGCTGTGACTCCACAGTAAGCTCAGCAACTCCTTAAGAAACTTCTATTTGGAGTTCCTTGTCTGTAGGAAAATCATCTGCTCTCTGACAGTATGGGAAGGTCAATTCATCGACATTTGTTAAATGTGCTGGGGCATTTATATTGCAGTGCCACAAAATAAGAACCTTTATGAGAACTTTGATGGAGTCATGACAATTATGCTTTTTTATCAGTACTATACAACATTTATCCAAAGTAGGGTATAAATCCCTCGTTCTATAGTTGAAAAACTCTCTCTGATCCTGACAGCCCACAGCCTAAAACCTTGATCCAACACACAACTAGAACATGCATTCTAGAGATGCACCAACATCCACAAAAACAATGAAAATATCTCACTTTTCTCCTTTCGCTGACCTTTCTCTTTTCTATACCTGAACTGCAGTGGAATCAATATCTTATAAAATCAGAACCAGCTCTTATAACCATGGATTTCATTGTTCAGACAGCAAGAAAATCTTAAGATAAATCATTCTAATTGTTCACCATAACAAATACTTAAATGAATTCTTCATCGACACTATTACTTTTTAATAACAATTTACGTATACCATATAGAAAGGCAAAGAAAAATGTATTTGAAATTGTACTGCTTGGGTATCAGGCACCTGGACCCTAGCAACTGGATTACTGCCTACTCATACTCATTAGTATCTCTGTACTCTCCACAGATCCAAGACAGTGAACACTTTTCCTAGATTTGAAGCAGTAAGATGAAGGAGAAAGGTAGAAAGAAGAGGAAAATTATACTTGATTTTTTTGGTGGTCATATAACTGCATCAAATATCCTTTAGCCCTACCAAGCTCTTCTCTTCTATACCTGAACAACCTCTTCCCCTTCTCCCAAGGCGAGTACACAGGGACACTGTCTCCCATCATCATTACCTCTCAGGGACATGGAGGAGTGAGTGCCCATCACGATCCATCTGAAACATGCTATAAAAGTAGTTTATTTAATGCACCTGGTATGAAACACCCTTAAAAGGAAGGTTTGTATTTCAAAAATTGTCTTCTAATAGGCAGGAAAAACTTAGGTAATTCAAGTTTACTTTTGCACTCACTACTACTACTGTGGATGTTGTACTGCACTTAGGGTTCTGAGGACTAAGAATGCAAGACTGAGAAAGATTAAAACACAAGCCTCAAGAGCTCTGTTGCCATGAATGCCATCGAGATCTCTAAATTTGCAGACTGTTTTAAAATGCACCCTCCTTTCTAGCTGCAAATAGCAAAGTCCTGATGTGGTTGCCAAGAAACCAGTACTTGCAACTCACAGAGTTTGGGAGATATTTGCACTTGCAAATATTTACAACAGCAAAACTGAAGCAAACCAGAAAATGTGCTATAAATTCCTCTTATGATTTGTCAGTATCACCCTAAAACAGAGCACCCATCCCAAACCTCCCCTCCTCAGATTACTCTGCTATCAAAGAAATGCTTGTGGACTTTTGTTCCAACTGTTTCTCTGAAATAGAGGATTGCCTACCCATGTTCTCTGCCACACCCGGACTGGATGGTTCCACTGACATCTCCTCATGAATTATAGTGTGGTCACTGGGGTCCTCACCAACATCAAGCTCTTCTAACTCGTTGCCCCACTTTGTGTATTACTGCACTAGTTCACCGATTAAATCCAGAGTTAATCATGATTCTTGTGCTGTAAAGCGCCTTGGGAGACATGACATGAAAAGTACTAAAAAATGCAGTTGAATTTGATTGCGCTGTATCTTCTTAAACCCATTTATATGTTAAAGATCGTCTTTTACTACATTCAATATTATGTCTTATACAAACTCCAGTCTCAATCCAATTTTCCTGTGCCATTTTTAATTATTAATAATACTGTTTGCAACCAGAGATTTGATAAGGTTGGGTCCTGTTTGTGCTAGGCCCTGTACAGACATAAAATAAATGGCATTTCCTGGCAAAGATAATTCACAAGGTGTAACAGCCAATAAAATACAAGAAAAAGGAGATGAAACAACTGTTTGAGACAGACAAAAACAAAGGTGAAAGGAAACTAATAGGTAAATGATAGACTATCTGTGTAACTATTTTAAACAAAATTGGGTGCTGCTTTTTAACTTCTCCAAAATATGCATATTCACTATCTCTCAGTCAAACTATGATGGTTTTGTTTTATGTATTCATTCATTTTATGGGGTTAAGAATAAATAAAATGTATAGTCAGAAAAGTTACAGGTTCTGAAAATCTAAATCTAAAGATTTAAGATTTCTGTGATTCACCAGAACACAATTACATTTATAATAGCACAATGAATATTATCTCATTGAAACAGAATACAGCTGATATCCTATGATAGTTTTCTGAGTTTGGGATTCCATAGATAAATACTTCAGAAAAGGACATCATAAGATGCTCCTTGACAGTTCAACTCTCCTGGAGCTACTCTGCAGTTATTAGATGATCTTTTGCTGCACTTACTCACTCAAACAGACGTGCTCCATCACTTCACCTTTTTTGAATCTAGTTTTTTTCCACTTTTCCAATTCTTTTTCAGTTTTGTCCACTAGTGGTGTCATTGAAGAAGTATGAAAATGGAGGAAGCAGTTACAAAGGTAGCCAGAGAGGCAAACGTGTGAAGTATGAATGTCAAAACTGTGAAAATCTTTCAGGCATGAACAGTAATTCAGAAGGGCCACAAGGCTTCAGTCACTGTGTGATATACCAAAGTTTTCCTAAGGTGCTTTTTAACACAGTTTCAAAGGGATGAGATCAGATGACCTTCTTCCCTTTGCACAAAAAGCTTTTCCAAGAGGAAAGTAAAGATGTCAGTAAAGACTGCTATATATTCCAGCGTTAGAGGATGACATTTCCTTTTCAATACCCATTTGCAAGGAGAAAAAGACCAAATAATTGGTATAGCAAACCAAATAATCTAGCCACAGGTTTAGAAACATATCCAAGTATAAATTTACATTTCCCCTTCAGGAAATATTACTTTGTTTAATAGAAAAATAAAAAAGAATTAGGACAAAGCCAGGTTTGTGGCACAGCTTTGGCTTACTTCAGTTACACCAAGTCTTGCGTCCTGAATTCAAGCATAGCATCCAATTATTTTCAATAATGAAAAAGCAGTCTTTCCTCTATTTAAGTTTGTTTGTCATCACTAGCAGATTTCCTTTATCAAAACATAACTAAATATAAAAACATACTATAATTAAATTATTTTAAGTTGATAATAGCATTTACCTGCAGTAAAAAATGATAGTAAAAGTGCAGAAAAGCAGGTGGAAATGTTTAATGCATAGAAGCTCCTTCATGCTTATCTGATTAGTTCTGTACATCTTCATGTATTAAGGTTGTATACTTACAGTATTATCCTATTTGTAGGATTAAAACATGCAGGGCTTTAAGACTAGCCCCTCTAAATATCAGTGACAAGCAAGACTCTGTTCTGCTAAGGAAGGATTATTGTCTTCCTGTTTAAGAAAGCAAGTGAAGGGGAATCAGGAAACAATTTAAAGTCTAAAAGTCACTGTGATTCACCTTATTTTTATTTCTGTTGTTTTTAAGGCCTTCACCTAAGGCATATCAGCAGAAACAGCAGAATAGAAATATAAAATGATAGTGTAAGAGGTTTATGCTAGTGATGGCTGACGACTTGTATTCATCATTTTTTAGTCACTAGACAAAGAAAGGAGGAGAAATGGGGAGAGATTGTGTTACGGTAATTAGAAGTCCAGGTTTATTAGTAAAGGCTGTTTTATGCAGTCTAAAAGAGCATTCTGTACCACAAATCAAGAAAATATGCACACATGCAAAACAAGTGAGGAATTTCCCCCTTTTTATATAAATATATGAAGTACAGTCATAAAGCAAAGTGTATTGTATTACTGATTTACCTAGGCAGCAGCTGTGCCAAGAATGAATTCAGTTTATTAGGTATCTTCTCCCACTGGAATAGCATCCAAATTTCTTTTGTATCACAGAATGTACTCTTTTAAATGATGAAGGTCACTCTTTAAAGAGACTTTTTCTCCCACAAGTTTTGTCTATATCAGCCTTTAAAAGGAGAAGTAATTTTATTCAGGAGTTCCTTAAATACTGTCAGATTTGTCATCGTTCACTTTAAACCAGACATTTGTCGAAGTGAATCAGCAAGTGGCCACTTGCTGGCTAAAGAAAGCTGAGTCACTGCTTCTGATCTAACAGAAACCTTCTACATCAGATTCAGAATACACATCACTATGTTGTTTACCAACCTAAGAGGAAAAGAAGTTATTGCTGTGAGTCACAGAGGGAAGGGAAAAACCACAAAAATGAAGATGAATGTTGGGAGCCCAGAACAACTGGAAACAATAAACAAACCTCTGACACACAGAAAAGGCAGGAATTGAGTGCCAGGAAAAGACAAATACTCCTATAGATTCAGATGTCTTTCTCTGATAACAACCACAAAGATTAGTGTTTGCTGCCAGCTAAATCACAAAGAAAAATCTTCTGCTGTCCTGTATTTCAGCCTGGATTATTAGATTGTATTGAACTGTATAATTAGGCCACCACCAAATGAAGTACAGCAAAAGTTCAACTGCACTTCATACAAATATAAATATGCTAAATTAAAGGGTTTGCTCACTGAAAATCAATAGTGATATAATCATGCATCACTTTAACATTGAAGATGACATGTTTCCTTCCCATTAAAAAACTGCAGATTTGCCATGATTAGAGAATCAAACTAAAAGAGATGAACATTTCAGAGCCAGGAAGGAAGGAGCAGCTCAGCTGTGTTCAGACAGACACTCATCACCAACAAAATGAACTGAGGAAAGAGGGTGTTTCCAGCATATCAACTAAAAAAAATAATCAAGAAGCAGATTATAAGCATGCTTGTTCTGAATGATTCATGAAACATAATTTCTGCTCTTACCCGGGTAATTAGGAGGTTTTCAACTCCAGTTCAGAGATCTGTTTTGGGGCATTTTTCATTCTCAAACCTATTCAGCTAGTAGAGTTTTTCTTGCTTTCAAATAGTGACATCAGTGCAAGAGAGGTAGAAATGAAAAATAAGAAATATGTTTTGGTCAGTTAGGAAGAGTTCAAGATTTAAAATTCCTCAATACCAGTAAAGGGGCAAGTAAAACCCAAATCATTTCAGGGAGAGTTTCTGAGGAAGCATCCTAAAACCACAACTCTGTGGTGCCCTTGGTTGGCAAGGAAACACATGGAAAAGGCAAACAGTGGGCAATTTTAAAGAATACTTATAGGGCAAAACATATCACATTCACTTGCAAGTTGTTTTGACTCTGACTTCAGTTATTCAGAAAAAAATGAGAAAGCCAATAAAGCATAACCAAAACTTTACTGCTGACTCTGCTTAATTATACAGCTACTTGGAAATTCATTACAACTCTCAGCACAGAAGTCTGGTCTGAGTGCCGCAGAATTTACAAGCGTAGGGCTTATAAGACGGATCTGTAACTTTTGTGCTCTGTAATGGGCTACTTTATTAGATTAATTTGCATCTTGCATTACGTGTTAATGAATGTGTTGCGTAGGATAATGCAGAAAAATCGTTTTAAAAGATAATGAACTTTCAGATGTAACATTCTCTTTGTCAGTGGAGCTTAGAAAAACAGAAAGATGATAACAAAATGGATGTCACAGACCTGTTGATGATGCATGAGAAAGCTTCCTGAACGAACTAACTCAGTCTCTTGGGAGAGTGAGAAAATACTTCCTCATACCACAGCAGAAGGTCTGTCTTATTTTTAATTATTCTCCAAGTTCCTTATTTTATTAAGTCTTTGTTGCTAGAAATTTTGTAAGCATTTTTTCATAAGGTATACACTAGTGGTTCCTTTCCAATTTCAGACTAACATGTTTTAATTCTAAAAGTCTGGTCTTAAGAATACCCCTCATTCATCAGTGTTACAAAAAATATTTCTATTACTAAATAGATCTAAAATATAATTCAACTTTTCATAAAGTTTTAGGTTTTGTAAAACATACACTTTTATTTTGCACAGGCTGCTCAACAACTGTCAGAGCATAACCCTTTTACACTCTCTGGTTTAAAAAATGACAGAATCATGAAATATCCTATATTGTCATCAATCACTTCAGCCATAGAGTCACAGATCATTTCTAAAGGGTTTTTGGACTCCAGAAAGATTATCCATAACAACACTTAAGGGGAGGAAAATCTGTCTGTTGTCTAATCCTTTAAAATGATTGTTTACTCTGTTCTAAAACAAGGTGGTCTGCAAGTTATCCCAAGAGTCAGAGAGGCACTAAATGTCACACAATCTTAACTTCTGGTGCTAGAGTACCCCTTGGCTAAAATTCTGCTCCTTGGACGTTTCTGTATCCATCTGCCTGTGTGTTTGTCTGTGTGTGCACAGCCTTCTGGCCAACCCACACTGAGGTGGTTACATTAAGATGTCTTTATACTCTTGAAACTTTCGTGGCTTCTGTTACGGCAGCAAAAGAAACAGAAGTATTTTAGGTAACAAAGTACAATGATCAAGATTTAACGAAAGGTAGAAAATTCATCAGTACATTTAATTGGCAACACTATTCTTGACCCCTCCAAAATCACGTCTGTGACAGGCATAATGCAACTTTCCTCTAGAAGATATAGAAAGTAAGTAATAGTGATTGGTTTTAAAGTAATAGCAACTAACTCATTTTTCTGTTTCAAAACATTAAACAAGAGAAATATCCAGCTTTCATTCTTCCCTACTCTCTCCCAGAGCGTGCATTTCTAGACGTGGACAGGATGTAGACACTGTACAATATCTGTTCCCCGTTTAACAGCAATAAAGCATTCTGGGGGGTTACAAAACTGTGAAGGCTCAGTGGTCTAAGGTACTCAGATGTGTATCTTTATGACTGTGTTCTCCTGCCTCTGGGCATTTAACAGACATGAACTGTGGCACTGTCCAGGGCAAGCAAACATTGCCTTCATCTTGCAGCAGGAGAACTGCAGGGCAGGAAGAGTGAGTATCCTGACCGGTGTCACACACCCACGCATCTGTGTCAGAACTGAGAGGTTCTGGTGAAACTGCCAAGTCCCTGAACTTAATAAATTAAGGACACACAGTGTACAAAAGCATGTTTTCTCACTCCATGGAATGTGGTACATTTATACAATAGAGTATGTTTATACAACACACTACAGTTCAGCATGATGCTCCAAAGGGCCACGGCTGACTTGGATGAAGATAATGGTATCTACATCCGATATCGTACCCATGGGAGCCTTTTCAATCTAAGGCGACTGAAGGCCCACACTAAGACCTTGAATCATCTTGTCCGTGAGCTGCTTTAC
>JAYRBT010000178.1:7981155-8019528 GCA_036023395.1 Myiotriccus ornatus
GCCATCAGCGCGCTTGTAGCAAGCGTGGGTAGAGCCCAAGCGTGGGTAGAGCCCTCCTAGAATCTTCGTTCGCGAAGTCTAGCCATGATGACAGTGCAGTGAGTAGACTCTAAAACTACCTTTACATTAGTTAGACTAGGAATATGAAACTAGCTTTTCATAAAGATCAGTATAGGATATAACCTACAGAGATGAGGGGCAGAGTAATCTGGACTGCACTGACATTCATTCTGCCACAGAAATTGCTACCAGTTTGTTTAAACCTGACAAACCAGGTTCTACTGCAATATCAATTACGGATAAATTTGGGAGCCTGAGACATGGGAAGATGAGTTGCCACTTTCTGCTGTTTTACACTTCTTCCTGTACCTTGGGAAGGGCACAGCCTAGCTTGTGTTTCAGTTCCCCAGCTTTAAAATAAGGATACTTTTCTGCTAAGGATAGCACCTTACTGCTCCAGAGGCGAACTAAAATAGGTGATCATAAAAATTTGGGAAGCATTATGGGCATCCCAGAGAAATAGTACAAAACATGCTTGCAGACTTGGTTTTTCCAGAAGTTTCTCCAACCCATTATTTTCAGTGAAAGAAAACATTGCAAATTAAATTCCTAAATCTACTGTTATTAATGTCTTGCATTCTAAATGTAAAAATATTCAATTAAACTTCTCTTGGATCTCTCTTTGCGAATAATCTCTCATTTATTTTTCATATAAACAAACTTAAAACCCTTCCTTCCCTAAAGTCACTTATTTGTAGGTTACATTGGCATATGTTAACACTTCTTAGTTACAAAGACTAGCAAGCTGCTGAAACTGCCAGCAACATTCTATGCAAACCAAACCCCAAAAAGAAAACCAAAATAAATGATAGTATGCATTATAGAAGGGAAAAAAATAGGGTAGAACAACTGTCCTATAATAACTGTAACAATTCTGATTCATAGTTGTACCAAGGTGATACCCTTGATAAATAACCAGGGATCTCTGTGACCTTCCTGAAGTAAGGTCTTGACATTTACTTGCCCTCTCTGATGTGATAGAATACTGATTATGCTCTTTTTGCTTCCTATGAACTACAGGGGAATGTGCCACCTTTCTTTTCCAAAGACTTCCTTTGAATTACTCTCTGGAGAGTCATTTCTCTCCCCTAGTAATAACAGGCATGTCTAAACTATTCCTTTTTGCTCAAAAAAATTATAACCTCCACTCATGTGTCTCTTCCACTGTGTCACAGCATTCACTGTGCAGCACATCTCCAAGTTCTAAGACAGCAGGATGCTGATCCAGACAACTTCAGGAAAACAGACTGTCTCTTCTATCCCTTACAATAATGCCATCAAGAAAGACAAAGAGATAGATATTGGAAAACAAATCCTGAAGGACATCTCTGTTATCACAGCAGGTGAAATATATATAGGACACAATAAAGAAATCAATCAATAAATAAAAGAGTGAATAAAAAATAATTCAGAAACTCAATATGGCAGACAAGAACCAAAGAATGTCCTTTTCAAATCTGTTCCCCTTGGACTTTACCAGGTTACAACGGGATAAAAGTTTTAATATTAAATTTATAAAGTCTTTATGATACATCCTTAGAAATACTCTTCCTTTAAGCATTTACGGACAAGAAAAGCACAAACAGAAAGAATTTGGTTCTTGTATTTATAAATGAACCCAAGATTAATTACTATAAAAAAACTGTGAGAGTGAAGATCCTTTCCTTTATTATTTCTCTTTTTTCATTTAATTTCATTCCCATAATTTCATTTTATTTATTTTTCATTTATTATTATTGCTTTGAGGTGAATATTTCCCTTTTTGCAGCAAATCCTTACCTTTGGGATTATGCATTTGCACAATAAGTACAGGATTATCTTCACCTACAGGAAATAAGGAGATCATCTTTGTCCTGCCTACTCCTTAGATGACTTTTTATTATTAATATAGTCTTTTTCCCACTGAGGCATGGAGAAAACTACAGCAATTACTGCCCTTTCTGAATTACTTTTCCTAGGTACGGTCAACTTCTTGGGGGGGGCGGGGGGAAGCCCCAATAAAATGAAGTTGTAGTCTAACCTGGTGGAAAGATCTTTGCAGCAAGAAGAGCTCTGTAACAGCTCTGTGTGCTTGTACTAGGGAAGATTCCAACTCTCAGCTGTAATTAATTTTGAAGATGATGAGCACAGCAGATGAATAACCTGATCAGATTTGCATGGCTGAGTCAGTTCATATACCCTGGCTATTAGTGATTGCATTATACTGAACCTACAGAACGTCTTTGAGGGGATTCCTAATCCTCAGAGAAGATGAATAACATGGTAGGACCATTTGTGCAATGGCCGAACAATATTGATTTGAGCCATGAACATCTGCCATTTGAACTTCCCTGTCTTCATAGAGACAGACCTGGACTGTTTAATAACTGGGGGAAAACCAAACCAAAACGCAAAATACCAAATGCACTCCTGTCATAAAACCCTGTGAGGAAGACAAATATAAAGAGTGCAAGCAACCTGTGATTCAAAACTCTCCTCTTTCGGATCTGTGCTGAGAAATGTGCACCCCACTCCCTAAAACTCACATGAGCTGTGGAATCCGCAGGCTTGAAAATACTCAAAATTTAATTTGACAAGGTCTTGAGCAACCTTATCTTCACAGGCCTGCTCCCTCCCAACAAGAGGATCTGCAGCTATTCCTTTAAGACTAAAATATCCTGATTCCTCTTACACCTCTCAGAGTTAACTCTTCGCTAGGTTGTCTCTTCTTAACCAAAGCATTTCAATTTAACGTGCCACTTTAAAATGCAACCATTGGCCCTATTATTTGAGCTTTCTTATCTTACATCTCTATTTCCATTTCTTTTAAAATAACAAAGTGACCAGGGCTGAAGAGTTTCAAATTACCACTAGTCACTAATACAAGGAGAAAGCAATTTCTTAGGGCTAATTTAATGCACTTCTGAATCCTGTAATTTATTTTGATTCTGTGTTCTCTCTTCCTTTCCAGGCACTCTGCCAAAGAAGTTAAAGAGGGTTTTTCTGGCTAGATTTTCAATACTCTTCACAGTTTTGGGGTGGGTTTTGTTGGTTTTTTTTGAAGTCTACAGGCATAGGTGGATTCATGGCACAGAGCCAAGCTGCAGTCATTAGAGAGGATTAAGCCACGTGAAGCTGGTATTAAAGCAGAGAAAGTAAACACCTCTTACTGTGTCAAAGTATACTTTGAGAACAAGGAGATAGACATCTTTTCTTCTAGGGCAAATACAGGGAGGAATATTTCCTGAGAAAGGAATGTTTGTTTCCCCAAGTGTGATCTTATATAGAGAGCTCTTCAAGAGTTCATGAAGAGACCTGAAGAGTTTCACCTCCATGTCTGCAACTTGTATACTAGACAAAAGGCAGGATATAAATTTTAGACAATTTTTAAAGAGTGTGCAGGATGGGATCTCAGCCCCTAGAACAGGGGCATTATGTAATACAGTAACTTATCATCTTCTGTTCAGCAATAAGCACTGGATTTAAATACGGATTTTATATTGCCTTCTAGTGACGTGTGGTAAATGGACCAGACACTCCACTGACTGCTCTTTAAAAACTCCTTTATTTTTTGGTGAGAAGCATAAAGCAGTGTGAAGTGTAATTGAACAGATAAAAGAGAAGATCTTCAAGCACTTCACTTTCTCCTAAACCCCTACCTTCCTCAAAAAGAAGTAATTGGGCACATTAAAGACTGAAAACACTACCTCATATTTTCTTGGATCAGGGGGAACCTCCACCTCTGAAACATGGGGTCTGCTGTAACTCCCATTCACAAACAAGAAGTGGCAGCTCCAGCTCTGTCCCTGTGGCACTGCTGAGAGCACGTGGGCTCTGGAGCCAAGGCTGAGCATCAGGATGACATCTGATATTAAGTGTCTACAACTGCACGTCTTTGGCTCTGTTTGCTGGACAGAGAAACTATTCCAAGACAGTCACTGTCCATTACAAAAAACTTATTAACTTACAAAATTCAATTACGTGTCGCAGGCTCACAGAGAATTTACAGGTGCTCTACTTAACCTCTACAAGATACCAACTAAGGAAAAAGTGTGATCAGCATTTTTAAAATTGGGTTCAAGTTTTCTTTCCCAATATTGGATGAAGAAGGCAGTTTTTCAGAGAGAAAAAAAAAAACCACACACACACAAGAAAAATCCTAACACAAAACAACAGAGAATTTCATCACTAATTATCTGACCTCCCTTGTCACAGCATCAGATGCTGGATACTAACCTCTCTGAAAATGCTGATTCTCAGTAACGCACCTTAAAGGGGAAAGTGGGATGTCACAAATCCTCATCCTTGTGCACTGTGAGACCAAATCTACAATTAGAACAAGTCTAAGAAGGTGGATTGTCACCTGCCTAAATCTGATCCAGCCAAGACTACTCCTGTTATCACACTACTGATGAAAAAAGAAGAGACAAATGGGAAAGACAGATCTCTCGAGCTCACACTTAGCTGAGAACATATCAAAACGGAGTGAAGGTGGAATATATTATTTTTTTCTAGAGATGGAGATTTCTACTGATTTTAGGCCACAATGAGTGTAAATGGTCTTAAGAGGGTAAAACAATTTCTTAGAAGAAAGAATTCCTGATGATATCTGCACTATCTATTGGTTTTGAGGTTGCCTGATCCATCCATTGTAACTTGTTTCAATAAGTTCTCTACATACTTGTATAAATTAATATAAACACTGGAATAATTAGTCCAGAAAGGAAAATACAGTGTAAGGAAGAAGAGTCTTAGAATAACAGAACTTATGATTGCTCTCTGAATGAGCAAATTATGTGAGACTTTTTTTTTTTTTTTTGGTCTATCTGATCCTGAAAAGATATTATAACAGCTTCTTTAACAACAAGACAGTAAAAGGTCAGTTCAGTGACATCTCCTTTTCAAGATCATAAGTAGTAATACAGCAATCTTCAAGACTTAAACACTTAAAAAATATTTGGAATCAAACTGCAAGTTGCTGTTAAAAAAATGATCACCTTAAAAAGTGAACTGTCAATAGCATCCTGTATTTGTCAAACACCGTTCTTTGAGTCCTTGATATTGATTAGTATTCCACTTGAAGGAGGAGATAATGAAGTAGATTATTTTTTCTGCACTGCACCTGACACAATCAGAAAAGCTGACACACAGTATTTTTCTACTTTCCAATTTGTCTGCCCCACCTATTTTCTTTTCTTTGGAGGCCACAGGGGACAAAGAAAGGGAATTAAATTAAGACATTCCAGAAAATAACTGAGAACAGTAACGAGGTGCATTTAAATTCTGCACAAGACACAGGAGCGATGAACAGTATATAGCAAAAATCAGATGTTGCATCCTTTGCTAACTATGAGAATACAGAGTTAAAGGTAGTTAAATGATTTTCTAAGGTTTGCTCCTCAGTATAAATGCTAATAATGCAAGACAGATGTTTCATCAAAATAACATTTCTCTCACTTTCGAGCTATTTTTCTTCTGACTGCATATGCATACACAAAACCTCAACCTGCATGTTCATGTACTGAAGATGCCAGAAAAGTGTATAAGTAGCTGTGATTGTGAATTAATTCACAGAACAAAAAGCAGACCAGAACCATATGGATTTCTTCAGCTGGAAAGCACCTGGGGCTGGATGGCAAGCGGAACCCTTGGTGAGATATGGGACCACACAGCCTTGAAGAGGATCAGCCTATGAATCCTTCTTTTATGTTACTATTTATGTAGTTGCTGTCCAGCCAAGTGCTATTACATGGCCATGCACTCATGGCTTCCCAAAACACTTATGTTTTCCGCCAGCTGCAGAGTAAAATAATCTGCTTTGGCACCTGCAACTGGAGCCCACCGTATTGAGAGCCCCATTCTCCCTTGCAGCAGGGCAACAGGAGTGGGGGCAGCACAGCAGGACCCTTGCAGAGTCCCTGGGGCACTCAGGGAAACAAAGGAAAGAAGTTACTGATGTGTAGCACATTAAAAAGGAATGTGGTGTCTAGAAAATGCAAAGGATTAAGATGCACCATAGTCAGCAAAACAGTCAGGGGAACATTTCATTTCTTTGTATCTCTAAGCCTTACTAATTTCAGATGAACTCTGGGCTTTGTTGACCTCTGGCCTGCAGCAGAGGAAAAATTTGTTTGATAGTGACTGTAGCTGCTTGACTGCTGAACAGAAATAAGACAGGAGCCCTTGGGAAAGGGAGCAGAATTCCTCCTTTCCAGCACTCATCTCGGGAGACACACACAAACAAAAATATAGAAACACATCTGCAATTTTTTCTTTAGCGGTTTACAAATCTCTAGATGAACTTGCAGAGCCAGTACAATCCTATGTTGGCTCCAGAGCCCAGGATTTTTGAAATATTTGAATACCAGATTGCTATATACTAATTAGTTGCCCATAGTCTTTCAGTCAACCATGGTGAGAATAGCTCTCCCATCACAGGCCTTGCTCTGCTACATTAGCACAACCACCTGCTACGCACACTCCATTTTTAAATTTGCTACAATTAGTGCAGTTTTAGGGATTACCCCATGTTCTCACACGCTTGGGATGATTGAGTTTAAAATAAAGAAGACAACCTTATCTTAGAACACCGCTGAACATTTAAAAGCTGTCTCCTGGCACTACTACAAGGTAAGTCATATTTAGGTGTATTTTTAGGCTGCTAGATGTACAGACGTTACCCATATTTGGTTGGTATTCTGCTTCTAAACACAGTTTGATCTGTACTGTGACATACCAGCATTTCAAACCTTCATGTGACACTTGTGTTTATCAGCATTTTTAGAAGTAATACATGAGAGCAAAAGTCTGCCCTGAAAGCAGCTGTTTTATGGGACTAGGCAATGACTGAGAAGAACATTTGCATGTCATAGTTTAGGTTAAAAACAGTTCTCAAGCCTGAAATGAAGTATACAGTTTTGTTCCCATACTAGTCTGGTGCCCAGCCCTGATTCTTTTTTTCCCCAGAGTAGTCCCAGATGCAGAGTCCATCAGATCAGCAAAGCTGAAAGGAGCTGGGCAGCTTCTTCCAGGAAAGGCCTGAATTCCTCAAGAAAGACTACGAGCATATTCCCTTCCAGAGGCCTTTCCAAGTCTCATCTGTGTTTTGCACAATATATAATGACTGTGAGGCAGAAGTAAAGCATACCCAACCTGAACAGGGTTTTCTTCATGTCCAGGAACTGTCCATAATGCCTCTCCCCAACCTGTCCTCACCGCTCAGCTCTTCTTCTGGGCTGCTCTGACCTTCATTCTTTTGGGGAAACTCAAATTTCAGGAGACTTTTTTAGGTTTGGGAATGTTTAAAGTAAACTGCCGAATTTGATATTGTTCAGAATTGACATAATCCCTCTTACCAGAAGACTGAACACAATTAAAAATATATAGCTAACAAGACACTGTATTCTGAACATGGACTCCTTTTTCTCCCTGTATAAAATTGAAGGGTTGGTGGGTTTTTTTTACTTTTCACAAAATAGTTGTCAAAATCATGTGCCAAATCCCAAGGACTGGGTGAAATCATAAATGTGTTTCTATTTACCTGACATTCCAAATAAATCTTAGCATACCAGAGCTGCTTAGCTATAAATAACAAATTCCAGCAAATCTTCTTCTCTTATTATTTTTGAAGGACGACCAATTGTCTTTTTCAAACTAAGGAAATTTATCATCTCTCTTTTCAGTTTTGCCATTATTTCCTTCACTGCCTTTACCGACAGCACCCCTTGCATAGTCTGCAAGTGTGTGAGATATTCATAACAAACTCTTGATCAGCCAGTGTTTGTTCCAGAGTAGCAGTTAAACAACACCCCTTTCAGGTCATTTTACTTGTCAATTTTCTTGCAAAATTGCACTTGCATTTTTATTCCTTCTAAAAAGTATTCATATTGTGAAGCATTACATTAATTACACGTCAGACTGTGTTGAATTAGTCACGTTGCTGGAACCACATTTGCTCTGTGTTACAATGTTTCAAAAGCCATCACGCTGTGTTAAGCTGTACTCCAAAAAAATTACATTTCTTAGAAATGTGAAATAGTTTTTAATAAAATGTATTTTCTTAGAAATCTGAGTGTATGTTCTAGATGAACTTTCAGGTCATTAAGAAGCTCAAAGGGAAAGCATGGAAAATAAAGAGGAATGGAATTAAAATACTCCTTTTTTAAAAAAATCATTCTGCAAGCTAAAGCAATATTTCACAGAATTCACACTTCACATTTTAAATGCCTACTAAAAGATTCCATTATGGATATAGTGTTGCTTCTACAAAATACAGCCTTTAAAATAGACTATTAAGATAGAGCTTAAAAAAAAAAAAAAGAAAGAAAAAGAAAAGAGGGCTTTAAATTCCTCTAAATTGACAATCAGATCTCTTGGACTTAACAAAAAGGGTCACATATAGGCCAGGCAAAAATCTTTACCATATTTCCCTTACCATGACTCTGCCTTTGATGTGCCATCAAAAGGTCCAAATGTGAGAGGTGTCAGAATGAGCTTTTAGCCTTTCACACATCAGTGTTGGGATAAGAAACCACCTTTTCTGCTTCTTCAGAAAAAATAAGAATAATAAGAATTGCTTACAAAGGAACAAATTATCTTTGAAAACAGAAACATGCCATTGGTACCTAACACTATCTGACAATTAAGAAAACAGAAGGTCAAACACAACTCTGTCTAATGTAGCACCAGTGTTAATGAGCCTGAATGACTTGTTTTCATAATAGTAAATACTTCATACTTGAGCTTATCCAGATACTATTTTCTTTTCCTAATTTGACTTGGATCAATACCACCCTCAAATAAAGGCATAAAAACTAACATAAAGGACACTGAAGCATCGTTATCATTATTACTAAAAGTCTACTAATCTACTAAACCTAATTGTTTCAAAGTAGAACACTACCAGTCTTTCTCTAACTTAACACAGCAATCAGTCCAACAGATCTCATCCCAGAATCACAGTTATTCCTCATCTCCCACGTGACAAATTCTGCATCCCTTCACTTTTGGCAGAAGTTGGTTTCAAAACTTCTCTTGAGGTGTATTGGAGATGGAAAGTAAAGCTTGAAATAGTGGTGTTCTTCCTTGGCAGTTAGCCTCATCTGAACAGAACCACATCTAAATCAGCAATCCATTTACCACCCACAGTATATGGACTTCAAATCAGATATGATATTCTGTCGTACCAAGGGTGAACCAAACCTTCCTACTAAAATGGGGAAATCTTCCCCCAGGGGAGAAGTCAAACTTGTCGCTTTACCAAAGGAACCCAGAGCCCCATGGTCAGCACCCACGCTCCTCAGACTGGGCAAGAGGAGCTCAAGTACCCACAAAAGCAAAACATAAAAGCTATGGGGCTTTTAGGGAGTGCAGGTACAAACTGAATCTGCAGAGTATCTCAAGTGGGTCACACACAAAAGAAGAAAGGAGGCCAGGAATGATCGCTTTTAACTGAATGGATCAGTGATCACAACAGGCCTTGGGAAGTAAAGAATCTGAGTTCAGGAGTTTCATCCTAACCAGGCAGAGGAACTAGCATTTGAGCCCAAGTTTCCCATGCTCTGAGACATCCTTCCTGAACATGAACAGTGGCAGAAGTCTGGACTGAGGAACTCTGCACACAAACACTTCAGCCCATCCACAAAATGAGAAACTGCTTCAGTAGAGGTGATGAGAATCTTCATGTTATCTAAATATTGAATTCACCTCTTCTGTTTGGTACCCAAAGTGGTGACAAAGGAGTTCTCAACCTTAAATCAAGGTCCTAAGCACAGCTTTTATGTTCTGTGAACACCTTTACCAGCCTCTAGACTTCTGCATTTGAATAACCTTCATAATACTGTGCCTTGTGCACCAGGCGCAATCATCTTTAATTTTAATCTCTGATTGACATTAATTTTAACATTGCTTAAAGAAAGAGAAAACTTACTAAGGGATTTTATAATATTTAATTTGCAAAGAATGAACTTGATTCATTTGGAGGAATATTTAATACTCAGGTTTTTTATGCAGGGTATTGTTGGCTTTTTCTTCTTTTGGGGGGAAGGAGGAAGGGGAAAGCTACAAGAGCAAAAGCATCTTCATGACCATAAGTATGTCAAGTATTCCCCATGAAATAATAATATTTGGGGTGTTCCAACTGAAAAATAATCGTCATATTTGTTCACTGAGGATACAGTAGCTGAGTATAAGAATTAGATATGGCAAAGGAGGGTTATGTTATACTGTTTCCTTAAAAGAAATTTAATAGTATCCAAAATTGCCAAGAAGCAGAAAATTATTTTACTTTTCATAGAAAAAGGGTGATATGTAAATTCACTAATTGGAGAGTTCATTTCACATGGGTTAGCTCTACAGGACATTCCTCTCTGAAATAAAAAATGTTCAAGCACCTAATTACAAATGTTGCTATAAATAAAGTACTTTGGGCAACTATTTTAGTCATTATGCTAACTAACTACAGTACTCATTATACTTTAAATATGCTGAAATATGCCAAGTGTTCAGATCTAGTACCCTTGCATTTTTATTCTCCATGTGGAATATAATGCTGGGAAATATTTAACTTAGTAAATCACATTCAATTACAATTTTTTTTCTCTTATTGACACATTCATCTCCAGTTCCTGATTCATTTCAAGTCGTACTTATTCCAGAGTTTCCAACAATGATATCATTATACTGACAATGCCTATCAGTTATTTCTTTTTAGAGCTGTTAATTTTTTTGTTGCAAACATCAGTAATCAGATGGGAAAAAATTATTAAAACCCTGATAACCATTGTCACTCCATTCTGTTTTCTTCTCTCCATGTCTGCTACCCAGACAATAAATTCAGCATAAAGTACAAGCAACATCTAAAGTGAAGCAGATCTGCCACCCCTGCAACACATATTACATTTCTGTACTTGCTTCATCCTTCCCCACCTTCAGGATTTCTCATTTCTGTTCTGAATTCCACTCTGATTTCTAGGTAAGGTTAGCAACTAGACTGTAACAAGAAATAACAAGAGCAAACATTCTGCCATTCATAAGAACATTAATCAGTAAATCAATTACTGATTGACAACCACATTTCATAAAGCTTCTGCAGCCCTGCAGCCGATCAGGGAACAGACTGCTGTGTGGCCAGGAACCCCTCTACACACTATTCTACCATACATGCAGACATTTCATGCCTTGAAGTAGAATTTCAGGTTCTGTGCGAAAGTGCAAAGGATTAGAGAATGGTGATAACACGGAGGTGTGGCTTTCTCCCTGAAAAGCAGACAGGGGAGGGGACCAAGTGCTGCAACAGCAAGTGGAAAACAGTTGTAAAGCACGTGCAACAACCCAAGCGCTGCCTGAACACCAAGGCTGAGCTGGCACCGTACCAAGGCCAAGGAAGGTCTGCACATTCCACTTTTGCAGAATATCTTGGAACTGTTGTCAGTATGAAAACAAGGGAAAGAAAGAAGGATATGAAAAGTCCGGTCTGCTGGAATGAGTACAGCAAAAGGATGTCGGAACACAGGAAGACTGCTGAGGAGACCAGCTGCTCCTCAACAGCAGCAAAATTGGAGTCAACATGCAGTGATCATCTGATGTGCTACATTATTTTAAAATTAACATTACTAGGGAGAAATAATGGAAAACTTTTTTCGGGTGTTTTCTGAACTGCTAAGACAAAGGAAGCAGGATGGTTTCAGAAAAAAAAAAACCTGAATTTTGAGACTATCCTTGGATCACTGCTACACGCTCAGGGTTGCCCCTGGGCATTGTTTCATCTCACTGTTTCATCCAAATCAAGTCACAAAATAACACCTTCCTTTCTGTCTTCTTCACTTTCAGTAAGAGTCACTTCCCACTCAGGTCTTATGGGAGTCTGGAACATGAGGAGGGCCAGCCCACTTGAGACTTAGACAAAACCAAATACTCCTTGAAAATGTGATTTCAGAATAGGAAAAAATTATCCAGGCAGTTTCCCCTCAAGACTGTCTCTTCTAGATGAGAATTACCCTGGCACTTGATTCGTGTCTGTAGCTTTGTTGGGCTATCAAAGTGACACTGCTTTCATATAAATACATACATACCACACTCATCTTTAAAAAACCCTAGAAATCCTTATAGTCACTGCTCCTGTATTCCACATCCTTCTTATCTACAGGAGCCTGTCTTCCAAACAGCTAGTATTAAAACCAAAAGTACCAATTTTATACAATTTTCATGTTATCAAAATACTTTGCTCAGTGCTACATTATCTCACCTTACTTGGTTTTGCATCCATTTAAAGGAATCTATAGCAGCTTTTGTTCTACTTAACTTGTTTTTCTCAGCTTTAAAAGAAGTTAGAGAGATTCACCTAAGCAATAATGATCTCAGCCAACAAATCCAAGGAAAAATAAGAACAATCACCTCCAGATACTTACTTTGGTGCTCAGGTGGCCTATCTGCCATGTAGTCTTTGATGAGTCTACTACCACATTCAATATTAGGCAGTCCTGTAACCTGGTGTTGGAACATCAGGTTAGAACATTTAGAACATGTAAAAGTAGTAATGGTTCCAGCTTGTTACTTTTTGGTTTGACATGCAGCAGGGAGTCTCCACTGACTAAGGTGATAAAACCATAAAACATCGTGACAAATTGACTGAATTTTACAAGCTTCTCCAAAGTGCTTTTTCATATTGTTTAAAGCTTTCCAGGGAAAACATGTTGGCAGTATTAGCTGGGCAAGGTACTGACATGCACAGCATTAAAAGGGAGCTAATACAGGGCTCTCTGTGCAAAAAAAAAAAAAAAAAAAAAAAAAAAAAAAAAAAAAAAAAAAAAAAGTGTGATGCTACCAGCCTGTAAGCAATCTGCTTCTCTGTGTGTCTTGTATGGCTTGAACGGAGAGTGGCTGCAAGCACCTCTAAATAGGAGGAAGGAGAAGCATGTGTGATAAACAGATACTCCTCAAAGCTTTCTTCCACCTGGTATTTGAATTCTTTCACAACCTTACAGCAGACAAGGCACTTTGACAGGGTCCTATTCAGGGCATGTTTGTTTTGTGCTACTTCTTCAGGCTCTGCACAGCACCTTGTGGTGTTCGATTACCTTCTGCAGCAGCAATTTAATTTCTGGCAGCAAAGTCCTTCCTCACTCCTTCTTGAGCATGAAAAAGCTCTCCAGATGTCTTTTAAGATTCCTTAAGTTACAAAGGGAAGGACAAATTAAAAGATATGTGAATGGCATAACACATTTCTGCAAATCAGGCAACAACATAAGAAGAAGCAGATGTATGGGTGGGAGGCTCAGCCAGGACATCATTCCAAGAGGCTGCAGAGTGCTACAACTGGAAGAAAAAGGAGTGAAAATTGTCTGCTTGTATTCATGCTTTCCTTCACATGGAAATAATACTTGAAACCAGAATATAAACTAAAAATAGACAGAACCGTGTTCTCTACTACACTCTTCCTGAGCACCGTTATATACTTCAGCTATTGAAATATATACTGGTAAGTCCAAATGATTAGCCAAATATTTTTCCTAACTCATACTCCAACACTCAATCCATTCCTAAAGCTCTCTCATGAAATAATCAGATATTCACCATCTCACCAACACCACTAAACTAAAATCCTCTTCCACTTTGGCAATACTTTGGCCTACACAGTTTAAAACACCATTTGCTTTGTGGCTTTTTTATGCCAATTCAGTCTACCATTGCTCCTTCCTACTGAAACAGATATAGAAGGTAGATAGCAAAGCATTAAATAACTGATTGGCAATAACATGCTTCGTATCTTGAATGAATGAAAATCTGGGTATAATATGCCCAAGAGCTGAAGAACAAAAAAAGAAATTACAGGTTACAGACAAGCAACTTTTTTTTTTCCTTTGACTTCACTATTATCTGAGAAATGTTTTTAATTCTTGACTAGCTGAAGTTTACAAATATCTTTCAAGTTATATGCTCACTAGATCTGCTCTTTTCTTTACCAGTTTGGCCATGAACAAGCTGATTGTTTTTCCAGGCAAAAATTTTACGTTTTGTACCCATACCCTTACTATCTCAACTGTCTTCTCCACACCAGGGCTCATGAAAGGATCCCTGCAGAAGAGAGTAAGAACAGGATACACTTGTTCCTTGCTTCAGCCTAATACTCTTAGCTCAGAAAGACAGCAGTTTTCAGACTATGACCTGAATATAGTTTCTCTGCATTTAATTACTCTCAGTACTTTTCTCTCTCATTAACTTTTCCAGACATTCCTGTACGGATGTAAAATTTTACCTCCATGACAATCTGTAGCAAGAACAGCCACATTCTCTCATGTGCTTCAAACTGACCACCTACTATTTCACCTGCTCGTGCTTGCATTAGAAGAAAAAGTGTGGAGTTGATCCCTCTCCATGTCAGCCAAGATTTTGTACACTTCTCTTTTCTAGACAGAAGAGACTCCTCTAAATTAATTTAAATTGATTCAAAAACTTCAAGAGGTCATGGAGTGAAGGCAAAACACCATTCTATTTCACCATCTGGCAAAACAAAACTAATTAAAAATCAAATGTTTCTAGATAACATAAGCGCAACTGTCCACTATACAAACAGATAAATTAGCAGACTGAGGTAGGAAAATGGACTTGGTTTACCTGCTATACAGCTGATTAGAACCCATCTTGTATTAGGCAAAAGCATTAAGCATGTTATCTTAATACATGCTCGATGACCTATTTCCAATGTGCATTATGGTGCCACTTTGGCAAGAAGATTCTCAAAGAGGGTTCCCAAATGCCAGAGAACAAACGAAGTTCTCACTCAGTGATCAGCCAACAATAAGCAGAGAGAGAATTTGTCTAAGCTAACGTGGTGATATGGAACACTTTGAAATTTGTGGAAACACAAGCCTAATACAGCTCTTAATATTTGATGTATGCTTTTTTATTCATTTATATAAATAAGGTATAAATGTGTGCATCTATATGCCCACACAAACACAAATATGTCTTCCCGCAGAAACTCACTCTTGTTGAAAAATTTCTTTAAGTATCTCATTTCTGTCTTGAATTTGCTATTTGAGTCTTTGAAGTGACTTCACCACAGGACTAGAGGTTCTTTTCTTCCTCCCACCACCACCAAAACAGGAAAATATTTGCAAGAGACCAAGAACTGAAATGCCTTTAGAAAACATAAATACATTGTAGGTGGAATCATCTACTAGTATGGCAAATGACATGCCTGAGAGGGGAAAAAAGCACCTAACATGAAAGGTAATGAATGTTTGTCTAGAAAATGTGTATGAATATCTGATATTTAATGCTATCCCTTTTAAAATTACCTCCAGCACACTACATACTTGTGCATGCTAAAGGTGGGGTTTTTTAAGCCTCCTTTACCTTTCCTCATAGTAAAACTTGTTGGAGAGAGAGAGATCTGTAATATCTCCTTAGTTATTGCTAAAGTACAGAAGACAAAGATGTTGTGGGATAGTGGTGGATGAAAAGCTGGATGCAAGCCAGCAATGTGTGCTCACAGTATGAAACCAGCATGACCAGCAGGCCAAGGAAGGTGATTCTGCCCCTCTGCTCTGCACTGGTGAGACCCTACCTGGAGTGCTGTATCCTATTCTGGAATCCTCAGCACAGGAAGAAAGACACAGACTTATTGGAACAAGTCCAGAGGAGGCCACAAAAATGAGCATCTCCTATGAAAACAGACTGAGAGAGTTGAGGTTGCTCAGCCCCGAGAAAAGAAAGCTACAGAGAAACCTTAGAGCAACTTTTCTATACTTTAAGGTGGCTTAAAAGAAAGAGGAGGACATAATTTTTCAGTACAGACTGTTGCAACTGGTCAAGGGATAATAGTTTTAAACTAAAAGAGAGTAGATTTACACTAGATACAAGACGTTCACGATGAGAGCACAGAAACACTGGCACAGGTTGCCTATAGAGGTGGAAATGCCTCAGCCCAGGGAACACTCAAAGTCAGGTGGGACAGGACTCTGAGCAACACGATCTGCTCATTGCGGGGGAAGTTAGACTAGATGAGCTTTGGAAGTCCCTCCCAACCCAAAGCGTTTTATGATTCTGTGACTGCTGAATGCAGTGCTGTAAATGGCACTGAAATAGAAGCATTTATCCAATACAAATCATAATTTCCATGTTATGGACAAAGCTAACACGGCCTGTATCCCTATACACTTACATTTTCAAGTCTCTAACGATTTTTATTTTCTAGGAATACTCATTGAGGTATAACATAAGAGACAGGGCTACAAACCTATCATAGGTATGCTGAGTAGAAGCATAAATAAAAAAGCATACCATCACATGTTAAGAGCTGACTTAGGCTTGTGTTTCCACAAGTGATAAGTACACTGCTCTTACAGGAAATTTTTCCTCTAAAGTTGTTCATTCCCATTCCCAAATAACTATTAATAAAGCCTTTGTGAAGTCTGTGTCTTCATTTTAAATAATTAAAACATATGTTCCCAAAGCTCAGAAGGAATGTCCAAGTTAAGGGAACAACTAGTTAAGTAAGTCTCATCTCTGCCAAAAAACTGTGTGCTGCAAGTTAGCATCTGCATAAAGAGGATACTCCCTTCTTTTCCACTGTATATTTCCCATTGCAGGACCTGCAGAGCTTGGAATTATTAGGTGACTATGAACTTCTCAGTGCCTTTAAATACGATAATAAAAATAAAAAGATGTCTCTCTACTTTGTGAATATAACTGAAGAAATTATGAATATTGTTCCTCAAATAGGACCTTAGGGTGCAAATCCAGCTCAGCTGTAAGTGCATTTAAGTGTATGGAATAATTCCAAGAATAAATTTGTCCCACTATCCAGAAGGGTGCTTGCTTTATTGAATTAGGAGAATCGAGTGCACTCATTCCGTCCACAGATCCATTAGTCAGTAGTTATGACAGGCCATAAGCAAAATCTATTATTAGCACATTTACTGAAATGCAGTTTTTCACCTCCAGAACTACTAGCCATGATCTTAAAACTACTAAAAGAACACTGAAGCCTACTGAAAAAAAACAAGGACCCAGTTTTAATTTCAGCTTCAAAAAGCTGACACATATGCAGGGTTAAAGAGGAGGATCTTAGAACACACTAAAATTCAAGAAAATCTAACAAAACCAGTTTATTTCATCAAAGCCCATTCTGTATTTCAGAATAATAAAAAGGAGAAGCTTCCCTGCTGAATCAATGTAAAATTCTCCGTGCCACAGTGCCAAGTGGTGGCCAGGCACTAAAGCAGAATTAACCAATTAGCAAAGTGTTCCATCTGGTACAGCCTGGACTTGCTGCGTTTCCAAACCTCACATTACCATGACAGAGACTTCTAAAGGGACATCTTTAGCAAGAAAGGATCTCACTCTCTGAAACATCTTTCTTTTAATCTTTTCTGCACACAAAACCAAACACTGTCATTTCAGAGGAAGCCAGAGCATTCAGAGTTGGCCTGTTCTCACCAGGAAAGTGGGGTTTTTATGTAGGCTTTGCTACAAGTCAATTCAAACATTCTTCAGCTATGAGAAGTAGAATATGGTCATGTATCCCTTCGAGACATGCAGTGGGTTAAGACAAATGGTTTTGAAGCACTGAGGAAGATAGAAACTAAGAGACTTTAAAATGATGCATCACATTTCACGTGCTCAAGATTTCACCAATTATTTATTGCAAGAAACTAACAGGAGATTCCAGCCTAACAACTCTGGTTAACAAACTCATGTGCTCAGAAGACAGCAGAAGCACAGGCTTCCTGCAGTGCCAATTTTGCACTGCTCTCAACTTAGGAAGGTATTTTTACTTCTGAAAAAGCAGATTCCATATCTACACTGATTTTGTCATTGCTGAAAGTGCTAATCTGCATATTAATTAATAGAGACAAGCCAGTAACATGGATAAAAAACATAGAGGAACAGGACTGCTGGCCAAACAACAGTCTGGTAATGAGGTTTCACGATCGTTCTGACTCATGCAGAACCTGAAAGGGAGACCTGGAGATTAAAACCTTCAACACCTCATCTCTAAAACCACCTCTCTCCCTCCCAATTTGCATAAGCTGAAGCAGAACTCAAAATGAAGCATTCGTGTCTCTTCTGGAAGAACAACAAGCCTAGAAATCAAAGTCTCTTCACTGTGTCTGCAATTTGCAACATTTCAGTAGTCTCTTCCCCCTCTAAGGATGTGATATTTAAGCTTTGCACACAGTTTGTGCTGTGGTGTTAGGCAGGATCACTGCAGTGCAGCTGATAGGAAGCCACGGGAACGTGCTCAGGCTAAGGGATCCACGCATAAAGGAAAGCACATCATCCCTTGCACTGCACAAGTTCTCTGGCAAACTGGGAGAGTTAATTCCTTATTCTTAAGATCAGCAACATAGCCCAGAAAATCTGTCAATCTTGTATCTATTTCTTTCCTTATCATCATCATCGTAGAATCTATTTTTTCAAAAGTAAATTAGCATGGACTGAGTGGAGCAAAGCTTCTGCTACTTTTTTTTTTTGGTAGACTGTCATTAGAGAATCAAATGCCAGTTGAATTCCTAAGAGCAACTTGCTCAGTGGTGACAAGATACTGAATTACTTTCATTATTTTATATTATAATATATAGCAAAATCTTATTTATTAGCAAAAAACTCAAGTTTAAATACAAGATTCTCAGGCAAAAATTGATTTGTCATTTGAATCAAGAAAATATACAAAGAGAGACCGTGTTTTAACTGTATGACTGAACCGCATTTCTACCATCTTTAGTTTGTAAATCTTGCTCATGTAATTTACTAACAAATATAACAAAGACAAAGCTCTCCCTATTCAAAATCAGAAACAACATGCTTGCAATGCTTTAAACTGTTCACCAGAAACTTGTTTTCTGAAACTACAGTTTTGTACGTGTACATGTCTGTGAATGACAGGCATTAAATTTAGGAGGTTGGAAGAGCTATTTCCTGTGGGTTTTTTGGAATAACTTTCTGTGGGAGAGAAAACCAATTCACACAAAGAAAAACTCCAAAAACAAACAAACAAAAAACAACAAACAAACCAAAACCAAAAACTGAAACAAACATGCAATTGGGAAACTCATCTAATACCTTTGTGTTGAAAAATATTGTGGTGATTTAGAAGGTTTCTGAGGCATCTAGAAACAGAGATGCCTTTTTTCCAAATGACATATTGATCAAGGAATTTCGTTGGGCCATAGGAAGCTCTACATCCTCCTCCGTCTCCTCTGGACATACACAAATGAAATCCACCTTCTCATCTGAGTCTTCCCTTTCCAAGGGTGGTATCTCATCGCTGACAGCCAGTATGGTCAGGGGGGAGCTTGTCTCTCAAAAACATCACGGAGGAAAAAGGAATAAAGGTTTGGACAACCATCTTGAAAGTGGAATATGAATTTTTCTGCAGAATCTTACATTTCCTCTGAACTTATTTTTAATCTTAGCACATCCTAGACAAAAACAAGGCTATATTTTTACAGGATATATGCAAGAGAGTATTGCTATAAACTTATTCTTTCTAAAAGCTTTAGTGTTTTCTGATACATTCTATCAATTCTAGTTAATTTTTTTGTTGTTTTCCTTGTCAACAATTCTGCAGGAACAAGGAAAGTAAAAAAAAAAAGAATCTGAAAATAAAGCTTAGATTTCAGTGCAAATTACCAGATTCAGTACAACACAGATGCAATCCAAAGAAAGATAAAGAGTTGGGATTACATCTGCTCTGATTTGCCAGATGAATTTATAGTAACTACTGATAAAAGAAAAAGAGTTGTTGGGGAAAGGAATAGATTTAAATCAAAGCCAAAAAGTAGGTCAGCTACTACTTTAGGTATGGAAGTATGCAAAATGACAACAGATCCACTGCTGTGCTCAGAGAGCAGGCGCTCTCCATCGGAAAGTAGGACTCTCTGGAGGGGCACTGCTGGTCACTTCGCCTCCAGGGCTGGGGTTGGGAGTCTGAGCTGAGCAGCAGCACTGCCACCAGAGCTCGACTCAAAGCTCACCTCTTTTCCAGGACAACAACATATACAGAGCAGATGTCTGTTCCAATCAGGAGAAGAAATATATACCAAACCATGTTAAAACCCATCTTTTACTGAGGATGCAATATTTATGTCTTCTTTATAAAACAGAGGAAAAAAAAAAAAGGCCATGTTCACATGAGAGAATGGGGGACAGAGAGAAAGTAACACTGTGTGAGACTGCTGGTAGCTGGCAAAGGGAGAGGAGATCTTCACTGCCATGTAAAAAATGTGCTGATTAGTAGGATTTCACCATTCAGCTGACAAGTCTGATTTTTTGCCGTAAGCAGGGGAATATAGCACCCCGGAGCAATCCTGAAGGAATGGGCAATTCTCTGTACTCCAGAAAAGCTATTGTTACTTTTGGGTTTTAAGGCAGTGTGACCGCATAAATTTGCAACTCTCCAGAACGCATACAATGCTTCATTTTCTGAGATACCAATGACACACTTGAGGGAAAGAAAAAAAATTCATGGTATTGTTATGAAACAATGAAATACCATACATAAGCAATACAATAAACAATACAACAACATAAACAATAAAGTTTAAAAAAACACACACAAAACAAGTAAAAACACCACATGCACAAGAATTTTTCCTATCAAGCTACCCCAAATCCTTTTCAAGGGTGCCTGGAAAAATGATATCCAAATAGTTTTATTTATGCTTAATCAGAATGAATATACTATCTACATTCTAAAGGTAAATTATATGTTAGATACACTTGATAGATTTAAAGAGCTTAATTTATCTCAAATAATTTTTAAAAGTGTTTTAATGACCATACTCTGAATCGCATTTTGCTCTACAAATAGTTCTTTTGACAAGTTAGACTGTGCTTCTGTCACACAGACATTTATCCTTTACCTGAAGACATACAGGAAAATGTGTATGTCAGTAAAAATTTAATAGGGAGGCAGACATATGACCATCAGGAGGTAAGTTGGAACTACCTGGTCATAATCCTTACAACAAAAACATATCCTCTGAGACACTGTCAAAACAATAATACTTTGTAAACATCCAGAGACTGCAGCAAAGCAAATGGTATTTGGCAGGGTTGCCCCAAGGTTTGTTCACCAACACTGCTGTGCTTCTGAACCAGCCTTGACATAACCCTGAAGTTTCAGCCATGCTAAGGAGTATTCAAATGAAAAAAGAAAGCGTAAGTCAATTGTGAAAAGCTGCTTTGAAAACACTGTTGCCTAATACACTGGTACTCAGAAAACAAACCAGGCAAACAAAGGGATGAAGTGAGGGAAGTGAGCAAAACTGAAAACTTTTTGCTAAGAAGAAGGTAATTTAACTGAATCAGAATCTTTTAGAGGACAATAGCAATGCCACCAAAACTTTCAGTGGAAGAACACTCATCAGTCCCCACCTACCTCACCTCACAGGGTGCTGGTATATCTAAACCATTTCTGCAAAGTTTGTTAGCGTACTCCAAAAACTTGACATCTGATAAAATTCTCCCCAAAACCAACAGGGCAGAGGAAGAAGGAAGGAATTATTGCTTGTTTGTACCCCATTTTCTGCCCCCTGTATGTCCCTGTTTCAGTTTTGCAGAGAAAAGGAATTCAAAAGGAAGAGAGAACAAAACTTAATGCCTGTATATCTTCAAAACTGTCCTCCCAAAAACTCACACAACTCCAAGTATTCTGACTTTTGGGATTAATAAAGGTTTTTAGGCTCAGCATCATAATGAACACATTAGAATGATTAATATTCATGGCTCTATATGCTTACTAGTTTTAGAAAAAGCCCTGAAAGATCACTGAATAATTGCTCCATTATTGCATAATTCTGTAATTTCCACAATATCTAACAAGGCCTCATTAAACTGAAGTCCTTGATGAAATGAAAAAAAATCATTTGAAAACAACTTCAGGTTCTTAAGGTTATACTGTATGCTGAGGAAGACATTGGTGTGCAGCCACAGCTCCTAGGAGAACCGAATTCAAATCCCCACTTTTCTTATTTGGAAGAGGAACATAAATACAAGAAACAACTGAGCATAATAAGCTTAAGAAATAAGCAAACAATCAGAATCCAGGAATTGAGTCGATTTCTGTGGCCACATTTCATTAAACTTACAAGTACCAGAAACTGCTTCTGTAACAAACTCTTTTGGTAACCAAGAAGACTCAATGTGGAGTTTTTCTGAGAGGTGAGAGGATGTTTACTTTTTCCCATTACAATAACCTGATTTTGTTCATGGATATTTCTAAATGACTGAAAGTTCTTTGGCAAAACCATTTGAAACACAGTGTCTTTCCATCAACTTCAATCGGGTTTGGAATAATCTGTTTGCAAAAACTATGATAGCATAAAAATATTCCATGGAGAACCAGAAGTAACCTTGTTGTGCTTTACATTCAGCACAAGGCATACACTCATTAAATATCTGTGACCATGATAGATTTCAACCCCAGCATCCTGCTTTTCCCTCAGGAATGAATCTCTGACTGAAGTCCCCGAGGTCTGTACTCACCTTAACAGCTCCAGCTGGCAGTAATTACCTTACAGGTTTGAAAAGAAAATACTTCTGTTGCTCTTTGAGCCAAGATATTTTACATATTCAAACTTTACTTCACGTCTTGATATGCCCATGAGTTCCTGGGTTTTTCTTCTTACAATCCTGCAAATAACCCTAAATTATCAAACCAGTCTCTGCCTTCCCAAATCAAGTATGCAACAACGACATCTCTAACAGCACAGATCTAAACATGAAAAAGAATCTTTTGACAAGATCCAAGGTGAAAATGCACATGGCAAATAAAAAATGTAATTCCTGAATTTTAAAACTTGTAGTGCATTGTCTGAAAGTTAGAAGCTCACCTAAAATCCTCACACATAAATCCTGATATGTAAGTCTTACTTGAAAACGTCAGAGCCTTCTGGAATGACCATGAAAAAAGAAATTAATAGCAGCGTTAGAACAATGTAATTATACTTTTAAAACCTGTTACAGGTGTTGCTATATCAGATAGCTGCTCTCACTCACAAGGACGAAAAGGTCACATTCCTGTCTCCTAATTTATTAGGATTATACAAATAAATATTTGAAAATAGCATGAATATTTGATTGCCTATGAAACACTGCTGCCTTGGGCTTTTTACTACTGAATATATTAGGTTTGAACTTTCAAAATCATGTGAAGAAAGGAGGTGAAATCACAAATGCCTTGGGAATACACAAAGACAGAGGAGAGAAAATTAGACAGCAAGGGACCATAAAGTAAAAGAAAATCCTTCATTTTTGGCAGTTGATGTGTATTGCATGCATTAGTATGCAACAGTACCCAGAAACACCAGCTGAGGTTACAGTCACCTCACTTTAAGTCCTGTTTATAGTAGGAGACAGTCCTAGCTCAGACAACTTAGTGTCTCAATAGGCAAAACAAATTATCTCCATTTATAGAACTGCATGTCAACCAGAGTCAGAAATAGCCTTGCATTAGCACTGAGCTCTCAAAAGCAAGGGGAGAGTCACAGCTTGTGTTAAACACGTTTTATATTAAATAGCTTACAATAATTAGTGGTTAGAATTACTTTTAAATAAATAAAATAAAAAATGCACCACATAATGTGAATACATTTCAATAAATCAAACGCAACAGAGAATCTGGTCAGCTCGGCAGAGTTTGCTGCAGGCAAACTACGTGTGTGTGTATTGGTATGTGGCTTTTTGTGAAAGCTTATCAGCATTGTTCCTAATACAGCAAAACAGGTGCATACACGGACTATAACATGGACCAGTATCTCCCACAGACTTTGAAAGGAATATCAGGTGAAGTCAATTGTCATCTTCCAAATAAAGGTGGTTTCCTTAGTTTGATTTTTGAGGCAGAAGAAGGGAACAAGGAGAAAGGGAAAACAGAAAAAAAAAAAAAAAGATGAAGTAACTTTGCAACAGGAATTGGGCTTCTCAAGCCCTCAGTCTATGTCTTATCTGTATTCAGTACTACATTTTAAGAACTAAATTATAAAACATTAGTATTCACACATGCATAGCATTTATTGCAAGCTAAACTATTTCTTTAAAACAAGATAATTAAAATTAATTGTGGTAGGCATGAAATGCCTATGAAATCTTTCTATAAATGTTCACAGAGCTTGCCCTTGGACACAAGCTCACAACTGACAATTAAAGCACCCTGACTATGCCAAGAACTAAAACACTTCTATAATTTTCTGACAGCAGAGGCTATTGAATTAAAGCAACTCATTATTAGCGTTTACCCTTTTGAAGTTATTTCTAATTTGTTTTGAATGTTCCAAAAGAAAGTATGTTAGACTAACCAGAGGCAAGGCTTTCAATGATCTATGTCTCCTAAACCAGACTAGTAGAATTTTACCATACAGCTACATGGACTCATTTAGTACCTCAGTGCAGAGAGATACTGAGGACTTTTCATTCCCTGGGAACAAATCCAAACTCTGAAATGAAGGAAGGAAGAGACACCATTTCACGACACCATCACCTGATGCAACATAAGCCACAGTTCCTGCTGAAGCCTTGGTCTCATGCAGAATAGCTGCCAGCATTGTGCAGAAGCCTGAGACATGAGCAAAACTCGGAGTGCAAGGTTACACCGAGCATCACCTGAAAATCACCTGCACAGCAGCTGACTCCAGCCAGTGTTGCTGATTCCTCAGCAACAAATGCACTGATGGAAGAAAAGCAAGCGGTTATCAGACCACCCAACAGTTAAAGGGTCATAAACCTTTCCTTTAGAGATGCATCCTTAATGAAGGTGTGCTGCAAGAAGCACAACAGGGCATGAATCTAACCACAGCCCTAGAGCTTTTCAGAAATCACAGAACAAGCATTTATAGCCCCAAAACCACAAAAAAATACTCTGTGTGTTCTCTCTCAGTAACTGTCATCACCAATGGCTCAAGTGACCCGCTCTGAACCATGGGGAATTTGGACACTTTCATTAAAGAAAGTAAGCTCTGACATTTACTTCTTTTAAAACAGATCAATTACTTTCCTGTGGCACTGAATTCCTGACAGAAAGGAAAAAATGCGGTTTGACTGTAACTGGTTAAAGATGACCATCAGCAAAGTACTATTGGAAGGCAGACCTTTGCTTTCAAATACTGAAATCAGCAACACAGTGTTTAGAGATAATGTTTTGATCATGAAGTGTCTCACTTTAAAAGCCATTTATGCAGCTGACTTCTGAACAAATTTTCTTATATAAAGTACAACATGTGGTATTCCATTGCCTTAGAACTGTCACCGCAGGAAAGACTTTGGTTTCAAACCTTTAAAGTTCTTGAAGTGCGTAGCACCAATTAAATTTATTTCTTCACTGTAAAATTCGGGATGATTAGGTAAATGTTGTAGGAAGCACTGGATGACAAACAGTTTGTTTCAAGTCTTGTGACATGGAGAGAATGAGGAGGAGCACATAATCCACTTCCTTATGTCAGTGCTGTTCAAAATATTCCATGGTAGCCCCTGGTGATCTCAAACACAACTGGATGTGAGCAAGAAGAGTGATGGCATATGCTTGTAGCACTTGAGACCACAAAGCTCCATGTGAGTAATAAATCTGCCTAGTACCACATTCAGGAATTCTTCCTTGATTAAAAAAAAAGAAATGGAGCTACTCAACACAACTCCAAATACCCACAATGAGGTCCTAAAAGTACCCAAAATATTCCCGAATGGTCAATAATGTTACAGACTGCTAAAAGGTTTAAATAATAAATACAGATACCTGGCAGTAGTCCATTAACCAGAAGAAATCAGTAACAACATGAAAACTTGAATAGCATTCAGCATACAGAGGGAAGTCTTAGCCAGTCTGAAAAGGGTAAAGGAAATCTGAGGACTCCAGGTGGCATCAGATGGCAGTGGCCTTAAAGTTATAAAAAAATTCAGCAGTGAAGGACAACATTTCTGATAGGGCAGCATGTGTTTAAGTGAATCAAGAAAATATTTTTGAGCTTTCACTTATTATTCACGTGGAGGTAATTTTCACTTTGTTTTACTGGAAGAACCTTTTAATCAATAAGAACTCCTCTAAAACTTTAAATAACCCATGAGAGGTATGGGCAAAAATATAATCCCACATTCTCCAGAGCCCAGCAACAGAGATTTTTATTTATTACATTAGTCGAGATATTCCAAAGGTGAGCGGACACTCAATTAACAAGTGATGCAGAAGAGACCAATTTTCAAGACAGTTGTGTCCCCTTGGATTTTATAAGAGCAGAAGCACCAGGGCTGTTACCACCACAACGCAAAACAAAACCTCTGCCACAGGACAAAACTCCCATGCTCTTTTTTTTTTTTTTTAATTTCATTTTGCACATTTCTCTTTTCAAACGGCATTTATACTTTCAAATGCAACTATGAAACAAGCTCTCAGACTACACTCAGTAAACTTTTAGACAGTGCTTTTATCCCTCCCTCCCCACCCTAAAACTTTTTTAAGCCATTCCAGATGATTTGAGGGTTTTCTACACACTTCAAGAAAGTCTTATCATTTACTATGAGAACACAGGATAATGAAAAATGGAAGGCTCTTGAGGAGAAACTCCATTATAAGCACTTAACCAAGTCAAGTCTTTTGTTACCTCATCTGGGATTAAAAGCAGCAAACCTCAGTACAAAATTCACAGTCCAACCTCAGAGCCTTCTGGACAACAGTGAAAACACTGCCAGAGTGAGGAGGAGGCTTTGGACACTATGCCCTGGCAGTCACATGATTAAACTAAAGCAAAACATATCAAAATATGAAGTTGATGGCAGGTGGGCCCTGCCTGTTTTCAGAGATGAAACTCCTGCTTATTTCAACAGCGCAAAGTCCCATGAAAGGAGGGGGGGAAAAAATGATGCCATGGTGTTATGTGTAAACCTAAAATGCAAGAAAGTGAGAAAGCAAAAGTTTCATGGATACTATTTTCAATTACCATGAATATTGAATTATAGAAATCATAAGCTATGAAGTCACTTAATCAAATATTCTGCAAACACATTTTTCATTTCTTAAGTTCATCAGAGCTTAATAATATTAAATCATGTGAAACTTCATAGTAAATACCTACACACATAATTTTCTATCCTTCTGTATACCTGATAAAATGAAAAATGGAAATTTATCTGTGTGACAAAGAGTCTAGAAATAGTCACTGATGAAGAGCTTATAAGAAGTTCTTGGAAAGTATTAGTGTTTATAGATTGAGTGGATATACATGATAGGGTTTTACAGAATGCAGAAAAGAAAGCTGATGATTTTGTGACTCCTGCTATTATTCTAAGTAATGTAAAAAAATATCATATAAATGAAAAATGCATGAATAAACCTTGAGTAAAGGTTCAGAATATGAAATAAAAGTAATCTGTATGGTCATTATGGTTAAAAGAACAGAACAAGCACTAAGGAAAAGTTTCAGCTGAGATTATAATGAGGCTGAAATCAATGAGTGGTCATAAAGCAGGATCATGCAATACCTGATATAAGCTACGATAAAAAGAACATAGAATAACTGCATAATTTGACAGCAATAACTTCATAAATTCTGTCCCAGAGTTTTGTTTGTAAAGGAAAGACCTTGTTCAGGAAGAATTTTGGTTCTGATCTTAGTTACACATTTACATAAATACCTTCTTAGGGAGGGGGACTTTTCTTACTTGTGTTCAAAATAATGAAAAACATTGATGAAAAACATTTCAAAGTGTACAAAAAAAAGTAGCAAGGAGGAAATCACATGGGATAATAAAAGAACTTGCTTTAGATCTTGTCACGAGTTTTGATATAAAACTCAATAAAAAAAGGTAAAGGACATTAATTGGTAAATGGGGACATGCAATAAACAGAAGTGAGGAAGATAAGAAAGTATTTTAAAAAAACCAAACTGATGTAAGTGCAAAAAGATGACATCTGGGAAAAAAGAACAATCAGTTAATCAGGGAAACGAATAATTCCCAATTCTTCAGTAGCATTATAAAGAAGAAACTTGAAAAAAATGTCCAGGCTAAGAGAGTCTAAGGATCACTGGGAAGAAACAGAGTGGTTCTGAGCTTGACAAGCACCATGACGGTAGAAAATGCCACCGGTTTTGGAATAAGTTGTCCCTATGGGAACAGTTTTGGGTTAGTGACTTCATTAAGTGGCTCTTCCCCGATGGATAGAATGATGAGAGTTGGTGCTGTCCAGATATTTGAGCTGTGAATCCTAAGTTAATACTGAGGGAAGAGCTGTAAAGACCAAGGCAGGAATTTCCAGCTTCAGCCACCGTCCTGCCAGCCCATTTAAGTTGCATTAACACTTCTTGGGCACCCAAGCTCTGTACAAGAGACAAGATTTGTGCTTTAATTGAATAGCTCCTGCCTATTTTCAGTAGATATTTCAGCTATAGATTTGGCCAAGCAGATACTAAAGATATTCAGATACTTTCTTTCAGGGCAACATTGCCAAGATAATAATGTATTTGAACTACAAAATAAACACATTTTATCCTGATTTGCACTTTAAATACCTCTCGAGATGGTAAAAAAAAGGTCCTTTGATTCTTGTACAGTATTGTTAAAGTATTGTTTGAAAAACCTAAGTCTCTGTTCGCGTGAGAAAGGTCTTTGGCAAGGTTTTCTTCCCTCCACACCCCAGATTTTCTTCCCTGATAATGTCAAGGACTGTTCCCTCATATGAATAAGTGTCATTTCTCTGACTGATACATCTTACAGTGGGTAAGCTTTCAAACTTGAGACACAAAGATCACATTGTAACAGAGATTGTGCTCTCTTGTGAAGAGGGGAGGCAATAAAATCCTTTGCTAAGAAAGACAACCAGAAATTCAGTTCAGTCCAATTTGATTGGAAGGAGAAGCACTTTATCTTTCTGTACAAATTACTGGCTTAACTGAACTGTGTTTAGTTCAGAAGTTAAGAGCATTGCAATAATCCTCTGAACAATTTAAAAGCCCCTAAACCCTCCAGAACTGACTTCTAAGAAAGCAACCAACAATATTGATAAATAGCAATATATATATATGAAGAACTCCTACTGTATTTTTGTCTTAAAATTTTATCTCCGAGCTGGTTTATATTTTTTAATGTCAGATTTATGCACCCAAACAAGAAGTCATTTTTCTTTCCTTCCAGTGGGTGAGGTTTGATTTCTTTAGGGCAGGAATAAAACACAACCTCCAGGTCCTTGAGCCCTGCGGCAAACCTAGTGAGATTCATTCCAGCAATCATTATTTTACACAGCTCCCAGGTAATTTTTCTGGCTATGTCTGACCTGGGTAACTGTGCTAGGACAGGGAATATTTTGCCTTGAGATCAGATTCTAGGTGACATGTCTAGATATGTAACACACTGCAATCTTATTTTCCCATCAGTACAATTAATGTTTTTCTCCTAAAAGCCAGGGAAAAGGCATTCCTTAAACATATAAGTAGTTATATAGATGCTTCCAAGACATGTTAACTCACTTACCATCACCTATTTTACGCCACTCTAAAACACAAACACTTTCTCTGTAAAGTGCTGGTCCTGAGAAAGATACAGTTCTCTTTCTCTTCTTCTTATCCAAACACTGAAACTGATTTTTTCTAAATAAATGTTCCTATTTTGAAATGTCTACTCCAACTAAAATAAACCCAAAACCTAAAACAAACAAACAAACAAACATAAAACCCCAAAACAAAACACCATTTCTTTCATAAGGGAAGAAAATTATTTATCATTTGAGTTGTTCAGAGACTCCAAAAAAAAAGGGCAAAGAATCTTACTAAATATAAATTAAAGAAGAAACAAACAACTCCATTGAATTGGCAGCGTGTCTAAACTCACAGTGTGTTATTAAATTAAATCAGTGACATTTAAATGAGTGCACCTGTATGTATACAAAAATAATTTCCCAGTTAATGAGCTCTGCAGCTATGGATGCCCTAATAGGTCAAAAGTACATTAATTATATCTAAACCAACAGAAATAATTTACAGGTGGCCACAAAACCAGTAAATATATCTTAACACTTCAGATTCCTGCACTAGGAGATAAGGTCAAATATTCACTTATCATGTTTTTCAGATGTAGAAAATATCACTGGAGGCAGGATGGTCTATTATTATTGAGTGCAGCTCCACAGATGGCACAGCACAGACACATCAGACGGGACTGTCCTGGACAGAGGGACCTGCACACCAGTGGAAATCCGTTCAACTCTGTGCTCTGAAGAGCAACACATTGAGAAAGGAAGAGAGGGTGTCAGAAAAGAGCCCAGAGCTGGGAGAGAATGGGGGAGGGAAGCGCTGGATCTGAGAAGGAATCTGAGAGATTGATAAACACAGAGAGCTGCAGACATGGTGATAAAACCCTCAATTACTGAAAGAAAAAAAAAAAAAACCACTTTGCTGAAAGGATGTTAAATGTTAATCGAGCATCTGCACAGCCTTGCCCTGGCAATCCGTTCGAGTATCTGCAGAGCATGCGCATCTGTTTGACCAAAATATATTCTCCGAGTTCTATATTTAGAAAATAGAATAACATGGTAAAAATTATTGGATGTTCCAAGCCTGATAAGGACTGAAATTCCATTTTTATTTGAATTTAAAGGAGGGAATTCACGTTCAAACAAAACATCTGTGTAATCACATTTCCATCTTTCTCCAAAACAAACTTCATTCATCAACTTTTAGCACAATTTTCAACTGAGGAAGCAATAAACTGGAATAGGAACTTCCCCTGAAAGTCCCTGTGATAAGTCCTATATATTCTTTCCATACTTTTTTTGTTTTATAAAGAGACTGTGACAACAAAAATACCCGGACCCAGAACATCCATGCACATAAATGAGGAGTTATATGTAAAAGCCTCTGATATCCTGAAAACTTGTTTACTTCCAGGAGGCTCAGAAAGAAACCCACCTGTAGCCAGGATCACTAATTCTTAAGTTGGAAAACAGCTTAGAGGAGCATTAAGCTTGTGTTGTTAAATTCTTCTATAACTACCAAAACTTGTTTCATCTCTCTATGGCAACAGATAACCAACAGGAATCTGCAGAAATCACACACTTCATCTTCATAATTCTATTGTACAGATTTTTGCTCCATGAGGACACAAAGTTCTCTTGAACTTGAAAGTAAACCACAAAAACTATAAATAAACAAAGTGGTAGAAAATTGACAGGGAGATTCTGAGAAGCCAATCCTGACCAATCATGTTTTTTAACACTTTCAGGTGCTAACAGAAACAGAAAATAGAGTCTGTCTCTGTTTTCCTTTTCAAAAATATTTACTATACAACACCAAAAAAAACCCCAAACAGAACTAGGTCAACCTCCCATCCATGGGTTGACTGTTTATTGTGTATAGCTCTGGGACTGCTCAACTATTGTGAGCTGTATTTTCAGTATCGTTGAAAGAAAGGGATTTGTTCACAATTTGACATTCTGATAGTTCCTTTCACATTGCAAATTCACCTTCTTTTATTGCTTTATTTAGATTTTTCTCCCTGGGACTTTCCATGTATCAACCATATCACGGAGGGTCAAGTGTGACAAAAGGAATCAAATTAATCCTTCCAAAAATTAGTCTGGTTGGAGTGAATGTAATATAGATTTCATATTATATTATGTTGTTTCAGGGATGACTGCACGGTTTCTTCTTCGAGAATAAATAAATCATAATTAGGACAACAAAGCAATTCAAAACTCTCACCATCAAACCACATGTTAATCAGACCAAAGAAAGAAATTTAACTGATCAACCCAAAAGCAGTGATTTCAAGGAACTGCAATTTCTTCAAACCATTTGCCTTTCCATTGAAAAATAGCACTAATCAGTCAAAAGATGAAGAAAGAGCCAAACTGTTATGCAGTTTCCCATGAAAATATGAACTGACAGCATTAATAAAAGACTTGTATAACACACTACTGAGAATCCAATTTTTATGAGTCTTTTTAAAAAACTGAAAAATAACAACTAAACAGATCAGATTTTAATGAAAATTATTAACCTTGACAGAACAATTGCTTTATTCTATTCTTTTCCTATCTCTGTGGATTTTTAGCAAAAAGTGACACTGTAGTGCAACCATCTGCATATGAACCCGTGTTGCAAAATAACTGAGGGATAGGTTTGTGACCTTCAAAACTTGTCTCTCAGGCCAGTGGGGAAATTACAGCAGCAGAGAGTTTAATAAGTTCAGTTTTCTTAGCTGAATGTAAGATTTTTCTTCATAGCAGAATTAGCCAATGTCTATACTTAACTGTGGACAATACAAGGTCACTGGCACCTCAAAACGCTGTCACACTGCTGACATGGAAAGACTGGCAATCACATCCCTGGTCTCTGATTTTCAGCCACTTCTGAAATGCAGATAAGCTATTTAATTACAGCAATTTTAGGACAGGAAATGAGGAGACCTATCATAATCACTAAAAAACCCTCAGATAATTGTCTTCTAACTCATTCCTTATAATGAAAACACTGAAAGATGATGAAATAGCCTGGTAAATGGGGAAATTGCACTAAAAGTAAGTGGCAACCACCAGTGCTCTCACTGTGTGTTATGAGATTTCTAAAAATGTAAAGTAACTGGACTAACTATTTTCTTTACTACCCATAAAAGACCACCTCCAGAGAGAGGTGAAGAACTGGAACAATACAAGTCCAGGTAATGATGCAGAATCTTTAGACCACCCTCCTGTACAAAGGTATGACCCTAAAGGGCTCCCGTACCAGAACAGAACTGCCCCAGCCCAGCAGCACTGGGCAAAGTTACTGTGTGTGGCGACCAAGGCAAAGAGTGAGAGAGCGAGGAACTCCAGCCTAACTACCATTGTTTGCTCAAAGGCACATCACCTGCTGCATTTGCCCGAGTAGTTATTGATTCACTGGAAACTAAACACCTCATTTGCTGGAAAAACTTTGTAATTCTGCAGTTGTGGCAGACACCACACAACACAATTGTATTGAAACCAACTTCTAGTAATGCATCCCTCGTGAGTGAACAACAGAGTAGCAGTCCCATCAGCCTTCCCAGCTATCATCCCCACATCACTGTTTTCTAGGTTACATAAATGTACAGTACTTCAATCTGTCAACATAAAAATTTTCATGTCACACCATGGAGAGATTTCACAATAACTGCAAAGATGGGCAGTATATTATGGGGCAAAATGTCTCTGTTCTCTTTGTTACAATATTTTTCTGACACCACAGTTCAAAGCTGAAGGCTACTCAACATGGCAGGAAAGGTATGAAGAAAGAAAACTGGAAGGAGTATATTTCACTGTCATTTTGTTTACAAGACTCCCATTTCCTCTGCAAATACAGTTTTAAGTACAGTGTTAAACTAATCCCTGTAATTTAAGCCAAAGGCAAGCAGCTGAGAAAGGAGAAAGAAGTGCACTATCCTTGGTATTTTTTAGCTCTTCCATTATTTTATAGAAAAATATTGCTATTCTCTTTGGAACAACTACTGCCAAGCAAGGTTTCAAGTGCACTAGGAAATAAAGGGAAGAAATTTTGTTGCTTCACTACAAAAGCTTCTCAAATTAGTACTTGCACACATGTTTATTCAAGATCCTACTATGATGTCTGACGTTTAGGGTCCCAAATACACATACATCTTTGAGAACTTCTAGATACAAGGAAACTCAACAGAAGGTGGAAGGAGTAATCATCTCTGAAAAGAAGTCTTCTCTAAAAGAAGACATAAAGTATGCTGCATCTCTCACAACCATTAACTACTTTCCAGAGCATAAATATGTTCTTTGACTTCACTAAAAGCAGCACACCAGAATGCAACTTACTCTGCTGTAACACAGTAGTCCCATGGAAATTTCCTTCTAATCAATACAGCGGCAAACAGGCCTTTCTGTTGATGGTGTGGCAATGAGCTCACCTCCCACATGCTTTTGCTACTCACAGAAGCTCCTACTAAGAGATCAACATCATTATGTTGCTAACCGCTTGGCTCTATCAGCAAAAAAATTTCCTCCATTACATTTCCTCCTCATCTACTTCCAAAAAAAAAAAAAAAGCCAAGAAAGAGAGGCACCCTTTGCCAAAATGCAGATTGCCTTCATTTCCTTTTAGTTATCAAGCTGTGAGAAGCCACTCGGTGTCCCAAGAAACCAGCACACTGAGCAATGCTGTAACCTTGTTGGTCATGCTAAATTCCCACTTTCACCTACAATCTCACAGGTGTTTTGGCACTGTCAGAGCACTAGAACTCTCTCTGCGGTGCATAAAGAAGGTAATGCATTTTTCTGAATAAGGCTTGAAACATTTGGGTTTGTGTCAAACCTCCAACTTCTCGCCTGATTGTATCGCTTTACAGCACTAACTGTATGATGTTGTCACTGTCACACAGCTGTTCTAACATACAACAGAGCATATGTTGGCACTTCAGCATAGCAGTGGCACAGAGCTTACTGCCCACACGAGATGAGACAGGAGGCAATGGCTGCAACAAGCAATCACCTGTCTGACAGGGAATGTGAAGGACAATTGGAAAGAGAAGTATCCTCCTTTTTCCAAGACCTGGGAGACAGTTTTTTCCCTCATATTTCACTGAGAATTCAGCAAGGAGAGGCCTACACCTATGTAAGTGCTTCTAACATTTTGCTATAAAACTGACTTACCTGTTGCCAATATTGATCGTTAGTTCAGTAAAACCATCCCCAGTAAAGCAGAGGGTTAGTCTTTTCCTCTCCACTCCTCTGTGGAGAAGGCTCATTCCAATGGTTTACAGAAGGATCTGTTCTTCCCTTGACACTTGCATGGAATTCTCATTAATGGAAGTGTGAGTTTTGTCTGTGCACAAGGGGGAAATTAGACCCATATAGACATCATGTTGCAGTTGCTTAAGGGACTTACTACTAATCTCTACCTTTCAGTAAAATCCACTCCTTCCTATTAAGCTCTTGTCAGCTTGTAAATCTCCAAAGGAAAGCACTGGTAAACAGAGTGCTCCTCAGAGGATCAGCAGCACTTCGACCTGTTCAGGAACATACACAGCATCCTCTAAAGCTCATCCCTGAGTTCTTGCCCTGGAAGAGTTCCAGGGCAGTTCCTCTAGAGCACCTTGTTACATTGATTTGCAATTAAGTATTATGGAATAAAAAGCACACGGAACATTAAGACACTGGCCCAATCAGCATATTTCCCATAAAGCTTCTGAAAGTACCAAGTTTAGGGGGGGGAAAAAAAAAACCAACAACCAAAAAAAAAAACCACCCCCAAACTTAGTAAATTTTCTCAGTGCTGAAGGTGTAATAAGGATCATGTCATTTGGAAGATGTTACAGACACATGAAAAATACAGCTCAGGCATGAAGTAACAGTTGAAAACTCCATTTTTATATTGTCTTAAATGCAAATATATGAACTTAAATTTTGAGGTCATTCCCAAGAGAATTAAACTCTCATTTTGCTTCAATTTGTAGATTGATCATTAAATAAATAAAAATTGTTCAGTATGAAATAGATTTCCCACATGGATAAAACAGCACAAAACCAACATCAGAATTGGAAAAATGAATCTTTAACATTTCATTACAGAGAAGGAACAGTTTCTTACCAAAATCCTGAATAAAAATACAACAAAACAAAAAAAAAAAAGGCAAAAACAAAACAAAGAAAAAACAAACCATCACAACCAAAGACACATCAGACAGTGCATTAACAAAGATTTTATTGTTTTACACTGCAAATCTAACTTGAAAATAAAACAACATACAACCTTTGCAAAGCAGAAAAGTCAACAGTGTCTTTGGACAGCCATGCCATCAGAAGAAGCTGCTGAGCAAAAATTGTATGTCATATGCAAACAACGATCTGGTCCCAGAAAACTGTGCCAGTATAAGGACAAATGCAATGACTTCAACAGATTTCCCAAAAGTACCCAGTCAACAGCAAAAAAACGCAGGTAGAGACAAGTCAAGAAGCAAGAATAGGACCATCAGTGCAGAGACCATAATAAAGGAGAAAGTGATACAACAAAACCCTTGACGAAAGAGTACAAAAGTAGAGAAGTTTATTTCTCTCAGACTGACAAAGATCATAATTAATTCAATAAAGTGAGAGGACAAAAGGAAGGACAGTGATGCAGCAGGAACAGAGGCCCACTTTACAGGAACCTGTTACTACCTGTTGTACACCAGTGGTCCAACAACCTTTACCCTCCTGAAGGACAAATTTAATTCTTCCACGCTTTGGCATGTTCTATAAAAGAGAACAGCAATGCAGCCTAAAGGAAGGGGTAAGGACAATGACAGTTTATGTACTGCTAATTCTCCAGCATTTTTGCCATCTGAGGTTGATGAGTTCCCAAAATCTGAAGGTTTTATGGGATAACCAGTTTCTAATTTCTAAATGGGAAGTTTAACTGGAATGTTTTTACTTGTAACTTATTATACACATTTTTAAGTGACAGCAAAGAATTTTGGAAAGTATATTTTGGTTTTCTTAAAGAATATCAATAATTACTTTTCAAAATTAATCTTAATTAATTTTAATAAATTCATAGAATTTCACAAATATTGGATTTTCTCATTGTGTTTTTCTGGATCAGCTCTATTTATATGTGTATTTCATGTTCAGACAACACAGTAACAAACGTATGCAGAAAAAAGTGGACGTAAAACTGTCATAAAAGAAATAGCCTAAAGGGAAAAAAGCATAAGAATAGAGAAATTTGAAGCGACAGCAGAAAGTCCTAATAATAATGAATGTAAGAAAATGGGGAGTGGTTTGTCACATTTCAACACATGAGTAGTAGATATCATATTTACACACAACTTGTTTCACTACATTATTGCATGACCTTGGGCAAAGACTGTTTTAATCCTCTGTGGTACATTTATTCCAGCATCTATAGAACAGATGTCATTCCTCTCCCTCTGTAAATACCACTCTCACTTCTCCACTAACAGGAATTACCCAAGATTCTGGAAAGAAGGTGAGTCAGATTCAAGTCAGCTTTATTCATTACGCCATTCACCATTTCTGGTTGCAGATCTTCTGCTGTTGTTTTTCTGTAAAACTTGCAATGCACTATAAAGCATGCTGAAGCTCTGTCTTTATCTCCAAAGAAATTAAAATTCCACGTCTTAAACAAATTAATTCTGTTGGCAGCACCAGTCCAGCATATAAAAGTTTCTCATTCTAAGAGACAACGAGAACATTCACTCCTATAAATCAGAAAAATATCCTAGGATAAGACAAACTGACAGCCAACAATTTCAGAAATCAAACAGACAAGAGAAAAGTCAACCCTATGCTGAGTAATAAAAGCTTGTTCATTTAGTTATTTTTCATGTCAGAATTCTCTATTTTAAAAGAACATAAAAACTATGTTGTTGGTAAAAATAAACTAAAAAAGTTAGTCTTGATTTTCCTTCAACCATAGCTCAAACTTTGCATTTCACTCTAAAGGATTATGCCTTGTTTTATCAACATTTAAAAATGATTTGGCATGTAATCACCATTTCTTCAGTTAGATAAAACTGGTTAGAAACACCAACTTAACAGCAAAAGATTTACCTGCCAAACGGATAATGGGAAGTTAAATGCTTGTTGTATCTCTTAAACTACAGTATTAACAATGAAATTACTCTCCCACCCCCCTAGAATAACCATTTTTGAGTGCCCCATAAAATAGGAAAAATGAATGCTCCTGTGCATGGTGAAAAATGAGGTAATTTGACAAGCCATCAAGCCAGAAGCTGTCTTGTCTTGACAGAAGAATGGAAAAAACGTTCCCTCTTCAGCCCTAATGCACAGCACACCAATTAGTATTTGTGTTTCTGTAACACAAGAACAGGTAAGTAGCCTCTTTGGTGATAGGACAAATGTGATAATCTAAAATTACAAATGTAATTCCAAATTCAACTACACTTCTAGCAGCAGTATGACTACTGAAGAGTATTATCACTAGCCCCTTTTATTGGCTGGTCACCCCAAAGTTAAATATGTGTACCATGTAATTTTGCAAATCTGCTGTGATCCATGTGTTTTCATGAAAGAGTGCAAAGAAAAAGATAGTAAAGGGATACAGATTTCTTGTAGCTGAATGATGACAGAATGAAAGACAGAGAGGAAATCAAATTGTGGATCACCCACTGCTGACAGTGGTCAGAGAAACAAAATTATCTATTGATGTTGCGGGGCCAATAGGGGACAGGAAGAATAAAACAAATATCAGAACTTGCAAAGTTGGTGATATTGGAAGGCACAAGACTGCATGTCATCCGAGTATATTATACATTGCAAGACAGGTCCTAAGCAGAGTCCCAGGCTGGGTGATATGCAGTGCCGGGACACAGGACACCCACAGGACACCCACAGGACACCCACAG
>JAYRBT010000178.1:8019628-8041480 GCA_036023395.1 Myiotriccus ornatus
TAAGCAGAGTCCCAGGCTGGGTGATATGCAGTGCCGGGACACAGGACACCCACAGGACACCCACAGGACACCCACAGGACACCCACAGCAAGGAGGCTTCCTCCTGCTCTGCTTGGGAGGAAGGTCTCACTAACCTCCTCCTCCTCACTCTCTTGATTTCTTCTTTATGCTAATGGAAGGCTCCATCTCTGCACCTCTGCTCAGCTCCCAGATTGCCATCTGGAATAGGCAGTTTCTTCAGGCATCAGTCCTCACTGTCTTCCCATTCTCCTAATTACTTTTTTCCTAACCTTGGCTCTGACTATGAACAAGCCAGTGTCTTCAGAGCAAAGTGGCCTCACTGCACTGGGGATGGCTCTCACCACACTCTCCAAGGGTCTATTTTTCACACGTGTTAAACCAGTCCAAGCCAGTCACTGTCAGAGTGGCTGTCACAGGGCAAGTGACGCAGAGCCCTGCGGGCAGCCGGGACTGCAGCCCACCAGCAAAGCATATGGTCCGTTCCTCAGGGCTGCTGTGACTGTCAGCTCTGCTCTCAAGGGTGCCCCACTCATCTGCCACTGCACTGCCAGGGCAGTAGTGGGAAGCACAAGTGAGAAGCACAACACAGCAGAGGCCCCATACCGACCTGGAGGTGTCAGAGAAGACACAGCCAACACTTCTCCTGCTCTACATGTCACATCAGCAAGGTCACATTGCTCATGTAGCTGTGCCTCGCTCTGACAGAGCCAGCTGAGAAAGCCACCCTGGGCTCCCAGCCTCCCCAGAGATCCTGAGTCAGTAGGGGCAGGGAATGGGACCTTTTACTGCAATAAGATAAAGCCAACTGGCTTCTGTCAGCAGACTCTTACCTCTAGGAGAAAAAAAAGATTCTGAGATCCTATTGATCTAACAAATACAGCCTTATTGGTTAATCTCCACTTTTCTTTCTCTTTTTTATCCCCTACTGTACTTTCAATTACTCACGCTCTAAGAGGATACATCCCAATAGGCAATCCTGCTACAGCAATAGTCCAGTTTACTGGAAAGTCCAATATAAAACTGCAAATGTACAATGAATACGTTCAGGGATCAGCTCTAAGAGTTTGCACAAGCAAACAACGTTTAACAGGCAGTCGCAAAATCACTTTTTGTGGCTTAAGCACATATCTGGAGTGAGGAATAAGGCCACAGAGAGGAAAAAGCAGACATGCCATATGAGAAAAGAGGCTACAAACATCTACTGTGTAAATAATGAATGCTAACCAGTTACAGTGTAAGGCTGCAGTAGTGAAGGGGAAGAAAGGGACTGCAGATTAACTGGTTAAGTTTGTTCTCTTTAAGGATTTAATAGTATGTTAATCACAGTATGTTAATGATATATAAATATTAAACACATTAAACAGCTATAAAACCTTTAGTTCTTATGCAATGGTTAATATATGTCTATAATATATTTGTTCCTAACTGATTTATTTTGCAAGTGATTACTCTACTATTAAATTCAAATTAAATACCTAGTTCTAGACACCTATGCTGTTAAATTTAATGGTGTCTAACTATACTCCATTTATTGTCATTATTAAAAAGTTAACAATGACTATCAATTAGGTTTGAAATACTTATCCTTGATTTTTCTGTTTCCTAAAATAGAAGTAACTAAGTTCAAATGTCGCTGTCAACCAACCTTCCACATATCCCACTGTACACAGAAGGGAATATGGATCATATGGAAAAAGCAGGATGCAATCTTGTCATGTAAAAGTCTAAAAAAATCACCTGGCACAACCATCTAAATGAATGTCACCAAACCATAAATCTGGCAGTGTTTTAGTTCCAACTGCTGAATTTTACAGAAACTGCCATCAAAAATGACCTCTAAAAATACATATTTTTGTCCTATGCAATTGTTTTCTCATTTTCCCAAAAAGGATCTATGATCTGGGATTGCATGGCCTGAAATGCAGCATGAAAATTCTAGGGGATGGACTCCAGAGAATGTACTGGCCACTAGCAGGCTCAGCTGGGCCACACATAATAGAGTCTAAAATCCCTCTTAGTTTATCTGGTAACGCCTTCCCTCCACCACATCCTCATTCAGAGAGCATCACCTGGGCCTACCATTCAACTCTACTTAGTGCTCAACACACAACAGTAATTTTGCCTACTTTGTGACAAAATACACCTGTATTTTGTCCACAAGACCCACGTGACACTTCCACTCACAAGGTGCCGTGACACCTTAGGAAATGGAGCAGATAAGAGGCTTTTGGAACAGTTCTCCCTTCCCTGAGTGATTACAAAAGTCCTGAGGAAAGAGAAAAGAGACAGACAGGCTACATGGATCTCTCCATGACCTCATAGGTCAAGTACCCTGTTGAGAATGTTCATGCTCACATCACCTACTATTTCCTATGCAACACGGGTCTGGCTATGGCCTAAGTTTATAACACAATCAGAATAGAATTAAATAGAAAGACGAAAGGGTATTTATCTGCCTTACAAGCTTTTTCTCTCTGAGGCTCAAAGGCTGCTGAAGTAGAGATATTAGGGCTGATGGAAAATCTGATGGAGTTCATTGTTAAGTCTTGGTCTGGTTATAAAAGGCATTGCCTATGGAGTATGTGTAGGGTGTCACACCTCCTCCAGGCTGCAGTATCAGTCACCAACATTTGCTGTAGATTGCAGTTGTATACCCACTTTGACTAGTGAGAAATTCACTGTCCTTTCTCATCCACACACAAAGCATAGGCATAACATAGCTTTGCATTCACTCCACAGAAAAGTAATTTCTAAGTGCTTCAAGATCATTTCCCTCTACTTTCATGGGAAATGGAGAGCAAAAAGAAAACAAAAACATTATAAATTAATCAGTCACAAGTATTTCACGCTATCAAGTTCTCAGTTGTCATCAGATTTTGCAAGGCCCATTTTGAGACCTCTGTTTCTTGCTGGTTTACTCTTGGTAATTTCTTAAAGTAAAACAGTGACCTTTACTTCAGAGTCAGCAGTCCTTTTGATTCTATCAAATCAGTAATTTCTTCTGACTGTTAAAACTAACCGCTATTTTAAGGACTCTTGTGTTACAGTGCTTTAAAAAAACTAATACCAGCCAAAACAAACAAAACCCCACAGACCCATGGGTTAATATTCATTACCTCTTTTATCGAGCTGAAGGTAAGTACTCCTTAAGATTGTTGACAACTTTGTTTAGTGGTCCCATGTTAGATGGCAAACAGTTATATAAAGAGAACAAAAGGGTTTCTGGGTCCTCTTTGTAAGTAAGTCTGTTTATTGCTTGTTTTTTTGTCAACTATTTCCACCAGTAGATCAAAAGACAGAGACAGAATTCTGACCGAAGCGAAAGGACCAAGTTTGTCTGAAGTGTGATAAAAAAGATGTTTCTTGTCAAATAACACTTTTTTTGAGGAATGGGTACCATAATGAATGGTACATAATTCCCAGTAAGATATATGTGCTAGTTTTGGCTGGGATAGAGATAGTTTACTTCATAGTAGCTGGTATGGGGCTGTATTTTGAATTTGTGATGAAAACAGTGTTGATAATTCAGGGGTGTTTCCATTACGGCTGAGCAGAGCTTGCACAGAGCCAAGGCCTTTTCTGCTCCTCATCCCACCCCATCAGCTGGGGTGCACAAGAAACTGGGAGGGGACACAGCCAGGACAGCTGACCACAGCTGACCCAAGGGATGTTCCATACATTCATATGCTGAGCATGCCATCTTATTCAGCATAGAAAGCAGAAGGAAGTGTATGGAGCATATAAAACTCTGACAAAAGTTTGAATAAATCCAAGCTAGAGAGCATCCACTCCTCACCTACATACAATGCCTTGTCTTCCAAGCATAGAGGAAAATCAGACTTGTTTGACCCATTTGGCAGCTACTTAGTCTCCTCAAATCACAAGTGTTTTCAAATAGCTTGTGTGTTTCAGAAATGTATGTAGGAACTGAATGGCCCAAATTAATACTAATTTTCTCCTTCTTCTCCATGTCCCCTTTTAAAGATGAAGAAACCTGTGAATACTTTCAATTTCAGCCACCCTCTGCAGGCTCCCAGAGGATAATTACTGCTGGTTCTAAGGTTCATTGAAGGAGGTTTTAAAAATTCTATCTTGAAATTATACTGGGCTGACGTGAAAACATTTTTGACTATCAAAGTGCTAAATGCAAGGTTCTTTCCCAAGCTGGAACTTATCTCTTCCTTTTATTGTTAGCAATAATCTACCTTCTTGTTTATATTTGATCTCTTTCAAAAGACCTGAGGAATAATGGCTTTCTTAACATCATCTCCTGAGAAATCTCCTTTCTATAGACAGAGAAGACCAAAGTTTTCCCTTTTGCTGCTGAAGTGATTACAGAAGTATTTCTTGTCATCCTTAATATTTCTTGCTAAAAACCTCTAATTTTGAGCCTCAGATTTGTAAGTACCTGTCAATAAATCAGTGTTACTTTTTTTATAGCTGTTCTTAGTAAACTAACTAATTTTCTACATAAAACCACTGGGGAGTTCGTGATTTAGTCAAGTTAGTCTTTAATATTCTTCCTCTGCTATCCTTCCACACACGGATAATTTTGAATAACGTTGTTAATGTCATCTCTTTGAAAGGAGGTCACCTTACTTTCTGTTTTTCTCAGACTTTCCCCCCGGGAAATCTTGAAGTTTTATGTCTGCGTTCTTAAACCCCTTCTTTCTCTGTCCCTGTAGCAGTTCCCACCCAATCATTCTTGCTCAGTATTCGATTTGGCTCGATCAGATTGATGGCTGTTTGAATAATTTCCAGTAGATTAATAAACAAATACTTCTGAATTAATCAACCTGATGAACTCTAAGACTTTGCTGAGCACCCACTAATTTTTTACCCTCCATAATGCCTTCTTATTTAATTTTCACAATCTACCTAACTTTGAATTCTGTGTCAATATAAAATCGTTTATTAAAAACCATCTCACCAGATTACTGATTTCATCATCCTTTGTAAACTATTAAAATGAAAAGCTTTTCTCCTTGCAGTGTGACATTATGATTTTTGATCTTTATGCAGTTGTTCAGGTTGTTGGCATTTTGCTCATGTTCTGCTTTAACCTCTATTTAGAGCTATTTCTCTAAGCCAGTCAGCAAAGATCCCACACCACCCTTGCCAGTGCCTAAATCAATGTGTGTTTAAAAAACAAAAATTTTTCTGCTGATATAATTAATTATATATTATATATATTATAATTATATATGTAATTATATATTATATATATAATAATTAATCAAACATCCCCTCCTGCCTCCCTTCCACAAATATATAAAAAACTGAAATCTCTTCAGTCAAGTGCTCCATATCACATCCCAGTCTTTCACACTCAGAGACCTACCCAGTCTATTTGGCCAGTAATTTTACAGGTATTAAAGCTTTATTTGATGTAAATTAAGTTTTCCAGCTACTATTTCTAGCTTTCAGGAATTATATGGTTCAAAATTTATGGTACTTGACCAGAAATTTGATCTACTCTTTCCCCAGCTAGGGTAAAGGCCTTAATGTATACTTATCATGCGAAAGGAGGGGAGAAGCAACACACTGACAAAAGCCACACCAGAGTGAGCTCAAAGTTCTGCCACTGAACTACATACCCCACTCACTGACAAATACATTAAATCGTCTCACCTGTTAACAATAACGGAGTGAAATAAATATTTACCCTAAACTTTTTTAAATGCATCCAAATTTCATTGCATGTTTTCCACAAAGAATTTATGGAGTCTACTTTTAACTAGAAAGACATATGGAAGAAAGCAAATGGGTGGGATCTTAATAAATTAAAATGGCAATTTCACTTGAAATGTTACCTCGTTAGCAGAAAGCACTTCTTCAAATGAAAATAATTATGACAGCACCATGTAAGAATACAAAAAGAAAACAACATTCACCGGGAACTTTACTTGATTATTCAAATAAGGAATGACTTCGAGAATAATTTATCTGAATTAATACTGCTTAGAAACAGAAGGTAAAGTGAACTTAATCCAGTAGATAGTCCTAAACAATGTCTTCACTAAATGTGGATATTTACATGCATGCAAGAAGTATTGCAGTTCTCTCTGAAAAGTTTAAAGATTAATGATATGAAAGCTGTTCCCATTATCACTGACTTACATGGCCAACAATAGGTCTTCTTTATAATTTTGAATATGGTCATCAGGGCCTGCAAACAGTCTGCAAACAGACTCCAGGAACAGAGTATATAATTGAAAGCATCCCAAATGCCCTTAGCAGCATCTCATATGAGCAGCTTGCTAAGTGAAAGGAGCAGCCATTGGGACACTTTTCCTCCTAATACAGTTGAATATTGGAATAGAATTACCTGAGGGTATTTTTTAAAGGATCAAGTTTATTATGTCAGTGTTTTCCTTTGTGTTGATGGAAGTTTCTCTTGGGTAACATTTAGTTTCTCTTCTTAGAACAGGTGCCAAGTTGATTATGTACCTACATCCTTAATTTTTTGTTTTATCTGAAGTACCACACTCTCAGTTCGTAAGTCTAAATTGTAATTAGGAACTTCAAATAAAAAACCTCAAGATCAGTGTTTCATCATAGAATTATGTAAAAAAATCAAAAAGAACAGAAAGAAAATCACATTACATCTCAGTATGACAAATAAAGACATTTACAATGAAGATCACATTATATGAGAGGACCTCAAGTTTATTTTTGTAGTAAATCTATTGTTTTCAGTCAAAACATTGCATATATGATGGATTTGGGGGAAAAAAAAAACCCTCCGTGACTAACTTTGAAACAATGCTGGTTTTCAAATCTCTTTCTGAATCTAGGAATTAAAATAGTCATTTATACAAATTTCTGTAATTTCTGAGCCTAAACAATAGACTGTGTCCTTAAAGGAAACAGTCAGTGAAAGGTGGAGTCAGAGGGAAGGTCAGCTGGATGCATGTAGAAATCTTGTTATCTTAATCAAAGTCTTCTGGCATCACAATCATTCCCAAAAATACATATATATAACATAATCAAGTAAGTCCATCAGGGACTGTTTCCAGATGGTGCCTGGGACAAAGCAAAGAGCAGGTTTGCAAAATAGATCTGAGTCCCTGATGAAGTCTCTTCATAAAGCAGTAACAGGGAAGAATAATGATGAAGAAATGGAAGAAGAGGTAACTCATTTTTTCATCAGTTTTTACTCCAGTCTTGTTCCTACTGAAGTGAAAAACTCTGCTGAAGTATTTCAAGCAAAATCAGTGCTCAAACCTGTTCATTCTCCTGAGGTACAGTCATGAGTGTGGAACTCTGCTCAAGATCCCTTTTCAGTTTGAACTCACTCATTCTGTTTCCTTGTAATCTTTAGTATAATTGAACGGTGAAGTGAAGGGCTACCATTCAGTGTGAAGTTAATAAAGGTAAAAGAAGGAAAACAGGACTGCTCCAGATGGCCTACCAAAGCTGCAGACAAAATACGTGTGATGCTTATGAAATTAAATTAAGAACGAACTGACTGCATGTACAATAGTAGTAAAACAATTTTGCCTGTGCCAGTACAGGAACCTCACAACAAGAAGCTTCGATACACAAATTGCAACTCAAGAGCCAGGTGTGTGTTTATGAGCTCTGGGCCCTTGAAATATGATAAATTCACCATGGGAAATAAAGGCAACTAGCTTTAGAGAAAGTTTGCTTTTGTCTTCCAGCACTCTCATGCAAGCAGTACCAAACATTCCCTTCTCCCTCTCTCCTCGTCTCACCTCTCTTGGCAATTCATGAGCCATTATGGACCATTTCAATGCTTTACCGAGGTGGGGCTCGGCTGGTACTCCAGAGAAGGCTCTGCACACAGACACGCTGCAGGAGCACCTGTTCCAGCAAACATTTCCCAGCAATGTGCAGATAACAAGCACCGGCGAAAACATTTCTCCTGTTCCCTTAGTAAAAGAAGGATGGGCTCCCGCTCCATCTATGACATGAATAAAGGTTTTGGGGAAAATGTAGTATCTGGTGTCTTTTGTTACCATGGTGACCATCCCTTTTGGAAGGCCAACTGATCTCAGTTTGTTGACAGAATGATTTGTAACTGAGTTTCAGACAAGTGTGGTGTTCATCATATTTTGACTGAAACAACTCATTTTTAGCTTTGCCTTTTGCCTTGTCTTTGGCTTGCAGAACAATATGGCTAAAACATGAGAAAATCTGTTGATGTTATTTACTGTTCTGAAGCCCCTGGCACTAACAAATGAAGAGGAATGCTGTTCAGCACCAAAAATGTCTTCAGTGGTTAGCATGAAATGCCTTATTACTCGGCCCCAAAGGACCAAGGAGGAGACAATTTATTTTAGAGGCACTGTGCACTACAGTCTGTCTGCAGTGAAAGACTCTGCCTCTTCAAGTGCTTAGAGAAAATATAGAGTGTACAAGTTTGGCTACAGATAATAATTGGAAGCTGCATGCTTGGGACATTCTCCCACACAAGAGGGAAAACAAGGAAGCGCTAAAAAATCATTTTTATGCAACTGAAATTCTCAGCTGCTCATTTAACAGAGTGACACCTGGTGCACAGGGCCAGCCCACTGCAGCACGTCTGATCAGGTAGTGTGCGTTGCAGAGAACGGCTCCCCAGCTGGGACAGAACCAAGCCTGGTACTCAGAGGACTCCAGGAACAGCAGGACTTTAAATATTTTAAGGCAGCAAAAGCAACTGCTGTTACCAAGAGCAGTCCTGCTTTCCTCTAGTCCCAAACATTCCAGCTAGCCCATGACACTCAGAGTATCTGTGCCAGCACAGCCGTTTGTGTGGTTGCAGTTTCGTCTGGATCCCAAGGCTGAAATAAAATCTAAAGCAAAAAGGCTCATCATGTGGCTATAAAGGTATGAAAAGGAGGAGGAGGTAAAAAGAAGAGGTGGCTGGCTACAGCTTTGCTTTCTGTTCTGCACTAAGCAAAAGCCTTCCTTACCTCCCCCAATTTTTTTTCCAGGTATGCAGCCATAATTGGATATTTAATACGCAAGCTTTTATGGCATTTGAGTGTTAAAAAATTACTAGTAGGACTTCAGAATATTTTGTGCAATATGAATTACTTTTTCCGAGTTTTATATTTATCCCACAGTATCATAATTCTTTTTTCTCTGACATTTATTAACAGGAACACTGTATTAAAGCAATGCAATCATCAAGAACTCTGAAGTTTGTGAAGACCTATTGCTGATCCCTCAAGCTGGTCATCTGTTTCTCTTTCAGATACTGCAGTCAACATTCTGGAAAGTATTACAGTGCCAAGTAAAAAAGATTCATTCTGGTGCAGCATTTCATAGCAGGAGATGATACCTGAAAAACTTAACAGGTGCTTGCCCACCACCAAACCAACCGTAACTAAAATACCTTTTCAGTTTACTGCAAAACTAAAAAGCTTCAAGCAAACTGTGTTAACAAGTTGCTAATGAAGATTTCTGGGATTTATCATTTTAGGTGTTGATTGCTTTTGGTTGGAAGCCAGAAGATTTTATAAGGGTCAGTGAGTCTCACTGGAAATGGACTTTTAGATCCAGAATCAAGACTAGAAAAGGTGTACACCACATTTATTATCCAAGTGTCTACGTAACTCAGGGGGATATGGAAAGATAATGTTAATATTTCTGTTCTGTCACTCCAAAATTTGAAGTTATTACCTTTACTTTTTTTAAAGAGTATTTCTTCTCTCTCAAATCTTTGGAGCAAAAGTCCTACACAATCATTCATTTTGACATAAAATAGAATTTTTCAAAATCATGAATCTTTTTAGGGCCAAAAACAGCAACGAATTGAGAGGAAGTTCAAATGATACTGGAGCGAGCACTACTGTCCAGACAAGGGAGCACAATATATCCATCACAACCATTCTAAGTATTATAGACACCTATCCTACAGTATACAGAGGATAACTCAAGAGGATAAAAAAAAGTAAAAGTAAATTCAGATAAAATATTTTGGAATTTCCACACAAATTCATTTGCAACAAGGCTAAAATATAGAAGCCACACTCAGAGTGTGCCCAGTTAACATTCAGAGATGCACAGCAAGGCTTCTCCTAAGAAGCCCTGAAGTTTTCTAAAACCAGGCAGTAGATGAGAATGAAACAGATAGACAGATGCATGGTGTCCAGAGAAGAGCACTAAAATCCATCATTTAAAATAAGGTCTGCTTCCACATACTGCTGAGCATGCCAATGCTCTGGCCTCATTATACTTGAAAGTAAAGCCTCCAAAAGAGGTAATTAGAACAGTAGCTTGGTATTTATCATGGAGATGTCATTCCCCAGCATGTGAGTTGGTTTACTCTACACTAATACTGAGCATAAATTTCATCTTTTATTGATTTATAAATACTTCATACTACGTAAAATATTGTCAGATTATAATTCTCTCTCCATAAAATGGCAAGCAAACGTCCAGCCATCTGTTTGGCTAATGAGAACAATCACCCAGGCTACTTTTCAAGCATAACGCTTCCCAGTTTGAAACTGCTTTCAGTGTAAGCACCTGTTCATACATATCAATTAAAATGATAATTACTCCGTTAGTGAATATAATCAAAACAAAATAGTTACAGCTCTATTGTTTACCAATTAAGACTGCAGAGTTCACTGGTGATATATTTCTGCACTCGTTTATTTTTTTTTCCTTACTCTTCTAAAACCAGATCAATTCCACACTAATTTAAGCCAATATATGTTTCAGCATTTGAGAACTTGTGTTTATAAAACAGCAAAACCGCACAAACTCTCCTGGAAGGTGTCTTTGTGATAGATCTTGCTGACACACCTTCCGATGAAAAGAAAAAAAAGGGGACTTGTTCTATGAAAGAGAGGCCCATCCTTTCCAAGCTGAACAAGTGAATGATGGAGACAAACAAGAATTGGAATTCTGCTCTTTGTCCAGAGTTCTTACTACAGGGTAATTGTCAACCAATTTTTTTTTTTAATACTAACAATTATTAGCAATTAACTCACTATCCAATGAAGTAATTAAATACTCATTATCTGTACTCTGATACGTACTGTTTCAAAGACTCCTGTTTGCTGAAAATCAAACTGTCATGCAACAGTCACAACAGCCTGAAACTTCTGCCAGTGCTGTATGGGCACCCCTATAAAGTCAGTGGGGATGAATTCAGTGAAACCTTTTCACAGTAAAAACACATTCTTACTGACTTAATGTCCCTTTAGTTATCTCCTATGTTGAGATCAAACCACAGTTTCCAAATGCAACATCCTCCTATACACATTTTCTAAAATGGGCTTCAGGTAATGCTGAAAATTTATTTCTCCTGTAACTGATTCTACTTCAGTGTTTATGGAGGTAATTGATGTTGAGAACACAGTTGCTTTGAATATGGATTCTATCTCCTATATGACTTTAATTTGTTTTAATGTACAAAAAAAAAGGGAGCTCTTCAAAACAATAACACTATATATGATAATATGAATAAGTTTCTTCCTTGCTGGCATGTAATAGATTTAGCCGGTTGACATAAGTAAGAACTTCATAAAGAAAGAAATGTAAATCCAGGTATTACACCCATAATCACACTGATGCATGAGCTCCCAGAGCGATATTTGCACACGTGTAAGGGACTCTCATCTTGAAACTACTTTTTTATGCACACTGGAAAGTAAAATGCATTCATTCCCTCTAACAAGCTGAGAAGCAGCTTCTGTGTTTCCATGAAACAAACCTCTAAGTCTTATTTTCCTTTTGTAAACTTCCTTCAAGCGCCTGTTTTCCGTAACTTCTTCAGCTCTTACCCTCATCAGTGTACAATCCATTACTGGAACTGAATTCAGGGGGTCTCATTTCATGTAGGTTAAATGGGGTAACACACGAGGTGACTTCCCTGGCAACTCTGACCACAGGGAATTTATGCTGGAACACGCGTGGATCAGGAAAGTTTGCTATTCACATCTGCTCATCTTTGTTACCGAATGGAACTCGGTACATCTATCAAAAAAGAAAACTATTTCCTGCTTTATGGCTATACAGTTATTTTTTCCTCCAGGGAAATTCACCTCAAGAATTACGATGCAAAAGAACATTTATATTTCATATAAAGTGCGCTGTAACTAGCAGCACAGTAAGAGATAACACACTTTGCCCATAGTTCACTGAAATGTGGATGTTTGGTACAATAGATGCTAAATATTTCCCTTAGTCCATTTACTCACACAATCCATCACAAGATGACATCAGTAAACATGACTATGTTAACCAATTGCAACACTTTCCAAGATAGTAGAGGCGCCTGAAAACTGACAGTGATTTTAATATTAGCTTTGACCGAGATAAATTCTGACATAACTTCCACCATATATATAATTCTCTAAAGACCGTGATAGACAGAACCCATTTTATGTCCTCAGAGCACCAAGTGCACCCTGTCATTTTGAAAGATTTGTTAGCCTGAAGTCACCCTGAGCCATCGTGACAAAAAAAAAGCAATTGTCTCATGCAAGAAACCTGGAATGAAAGAAAATCGATTTTTAAAACAGATCATATGTTCTTACTGCCTTTTACTTTGAGAATTGAAAATGTTCCCTAGTTCGTTTCCACATAAATAATTATTCTTTGGCAAAATAACCACGGAAATAAGCCACCCTTTTTGCACAAAATTGCCATTAAAAATTGAACAGGTAGCTGTGGTCATATGGTGGACAAAGAAAACATTTCCTTTCTCAAGACCTAACATTTAAATTGTCACTTTTTTGGGATCCAAAAGAATTCATACCTAATTTGAATTCACAGAGATTCATGACAAGTTTGCTTCTGGATTTTTCTGTCCATGCCTCTTATTTCAGTACCCTGCATTTTCAATACCCTGCCTCCCCATAGGTTTTGTGATGGCCTTTTTATCAACCACGTGAACTGAGTACTTGTCCTCCCATTTTTAATGGTTCCTGGTCTTTCTGTAACTAACTTATGATAATTCACTCTTGTCAAATTTCATACCAGCTTTCATTCAAAAGCAACAGAGGTAGCATCAAATTTCATTAATGACATTGATCAACTCATTCTGAAACTCACCCAAACTAAATATGTGTGCTAGGGTTCTAGCAGTCATTGAGTGTACTGAACTCCACCATCAGTTTTAATGTACTTTGTATTTTCTCCTAGGTAGTATCAGCACCATGTTGAGCTCAACATGTCAAATATTTTTTGTAGTCATCTGAGAATAAAAATTCATTATACTAAGCATTCACAGAAAAGCCTTATCTAATTATAAAAGAAAAACTTTTACACAGGAAATTCAGCTTTAATAATGAGATTTATAAAAGAATGAATTTTATTAATATTACTTGGGAGTTCATAATGGAACTGACAACACATGTTCAAAAAATATTTCTTTGCTTTTCCACTTAAAGACAAAGGTTGAGATGCATTGTCCTAAAACAGACAATATGGAAAAGTTCAACCACTGGCAATGATGGCTAACACCAAATCAACAGCAGCTTACCTTCTGATATTGTTTCTACCAGCTGGCTCAGCCTAATCAGAACACATCCCTGGTGTTTAAACAGCCATTTCTTACTACTCACTCTGGAGCTGAGACTCCCCTTGTTTCACCTGTAGTCTGGCTGCTAGGATACACAGGGATACAGGAAGAGAGGGTAAGAAAAGCAGGCAGGAGAAAAGGCAGCAGCTTTGGTGCTTTCCTCCTCTGCTTCCTCCTTCCTCACACATGCAGCTTTGGAAGGGAAAGAACAGAAAATATTATTTGTATCCCCACAGTCAACATGGATCTTTCCTTGTGACTTTTCAAGACCACAGTTCCCCATGATAGCTCCTACTGTGGTAGGAAAGCAGAAGGTCCACAGTGCATCATCCTGGGGAGCCCAGGGTTCAGCGAGGACAGCATAGTATTTTCCAGTTGCCTTAAGGCTTTTCCTCTACTCTGATACATCTCTCCCGGTTCTCTTCAAGTCTGCTTGGTTCTCAGTGACTCTTAGCCACAGCTCAAGCTATCGATGCAGCTAGATTCAAAAAGTATTATACTGGTGCAACCTCATCCATCTTTCTATTCTTCCAAAGGGTCTTTCCTTCTTCCTTTCCTGGTACTCACAGAAGCCATTGTTTGCCCTTCTGCCTGCCTTTTTTTTTTTTTCCCCAGAATTACCTCTCGCTCTTTTCTGACTAGAACTTCACCATGTTCACCTTATTGTTTCTCAGTACAAGTAGTTTATATCAGCAGTAGAGCCTGGTGTGCCACCTACTCATCGCCGAGTGTAAACAACGTACTGTATATTATTGCCTACCCCGGGATGAATAAAGTCATTTGCAACAAAAAAGTGGAGAGACTCAGTTCTGGGAAACAGTGTATCACCACATGGAGCAGAAACTAACAGCCAGCCAGGGGAAATCCCAAACGTCCCTTAGGAGAGGGATGTCCTCTTCTATCCCTCACTCACTTGGCTTCCTGGGCAGACCCAAGTGCTCCAACTGCTTAAGCTTAGGGTTGCTGCATGGGTCACTGCATGGACCAAACATCACAGACAAGAAATTGTTGTCTTGCTACCTTGGCTTTCCTATCATACTCTACTGAGCGCTTTTAGTTGGAGCTAAGGAATCCCAGATCCCATGCTTGTAAAGGACAAGTACAGAGGTACTCCAAAGCAGACATGTTAACTGTGCACACGTGTACTCAGTGACAGATCCCTAAAAAAGTGGAAAACTAAGAGTCGCTATGGAATACTTATAGGCTGCTCAGAAAGTATCTCCTGAAAACATCAACAGACAAAGCTTCTTTCAATAAATGCTGTTTCAGAGGAAATGAAAATATGCTAAACACAAAAACCCAGATACGTCAAATACCATTTTATGTGGTTTTACTTTATGAATAATAAATAAAGCAATTAATTTCCCAGAAAATAAAACTCTGCTGCAACCCTTATGCATATGTTTTAGCAGTGTATTTTATTTAATTTCGCAGATGTAATTAAGTGTGTCATTCATTTGTTCTCCATTATGGTATTTCAGTCAAACATAAACAGCTTTCAGACTTCATTTGCAAGAAAGCTACTTTGTGCCAGGTATTTGCTAACTTCAGAGCAATAGCTTGAGAGGTCTTCACAGCCATTTAGCTGTTCTTCCATCTATTCGCAAAGAAATTGAGACTGAGCAGCTATACACATTCACATGTGTAGGTGAGCACCAATTTAGCATGACACTAACATAGAATAAGTTGACTCTTTCTCCCCACTTACACTGTGACAGATGATGCCTGCACGGCATGTTCCTTACATTCCTGGTAGTTTGTAACATATTTGATCATGTCTTTGATGCACCTATGCTCAGCGGTTTCCATTTCATTTGCACAGTAGGAAGACGTGTTCTGCTGGCAGTTATGTAGAGGAGTCTGCTACAGTGAATGACTGAAATGGAGAAGAGGGGAAGGGCATAAAGAAGCTGTGAGTAGAAGTGGAGCACGGCATTGAATTCTTGTGTTTTACCAAACAAGTCCAGAAATCCAGCCTATTGAGGGAAGCCCCTTTCATGTTACAAGTGATGTGGTTTGTCTGTGGTGGAATTCAGCTCAGCCATCACCTGCCTGAAAAAGCCCATTTATAAAGTGGATGATGATTGCAAAATGAATCCCTAGAAGCATTTTTTTCAGAGAGGAGGCTATTGACAAGGCTGTACTGCAGAAAGAATGGACTGTGGACAGAATTATCAGTCACAAGATAACTCACTGCAAGGTCAAACGTCGACCTTTCACTGATGAGGAAAAAGAAGCTCTCAGGAGGCAATAGAAGAGGAGTTGTTTGAAGGTAGAATTGGGCCAGATCAGCTTCCTTTTAAAAGACTGTTGCTGCTTTCTGAGAGGATTAGCTACCCACACAGGACAGTTAGAACCTTTGGGGGGGTTCATCCTGGTATGCCAAAAGTGAGGGTTTTCCATCTCTTGCCTAATGCACTTTGTTCTCAAGAGCTCACAAAAGCCTGTTCTGAATATTTTCTATTAGAAAAAGGTCTGCATCTCATACCAAGAATAAATTAATTAGGACAATGTAAATATGAGTCACCAGAATAATTAAGGGATCATCCATTAAGTATTCAAGACATGCCCAAGAGGAACTGGAAAAGGCTACCTCGTTCCTCTTCACAGGCTGCTAACCAAAATTTTCAGAGTTCCTTCCTAAGTTTATTTGAAGTCCTGCAACGTCACCTGAAGCAATGTATATCCCAGATTCTCCACAGACAGGGAGACAGTAACATTTTGCGTGGTGGCCTCCCCAAGGCCTCTGTGCCACACAAGTGCTTCAGCACCCGTGTGACGCCCGAGTGTCTGAGAACCCGCTGAGAGCCGCTTGCTTCAGTGAGACATTCAGCCTTCAGCACAAAGCAACTCTGAGTCACTCAGCTCTGTCCTTCACCTTCTGGAGAGGAAAAACCACACAGTGCCTGGAAACAAAGAACTACATTCAAAAATCTCTGTCAGGGCCCACAGCTGCTACACATCTGTCTATCTAGCTGCTATCCCATCTCTAGCAGGACTAGTAAATTTTTAACCTTTTAATGGGTTCTCAGTCATAAAATTAACGATGCACTTGCAACACTAAAAATCAACTTCTAAAATTATGGTCTGTGCCTTTGATTAAAGCCTTCTTCCATCTGGATAATAGAGGCAGTAGTTTCTGGGGTTTAGGAGAAGTTTGGGGTTGTTGATTAAATATTCACTACTGCTAAAGCCCTCCTTCTTCTTAAAATGTAGAAGATTTTAAGATACAAAAGATCTCCTTTAATCTGTATCTATTCCTGTACTCCTCACACAGTGTGCAGCTTTTTAATTCTCCGGTTAAACCTAATTGCACATCAGAAGTGAAATGCTTAGACAGAACATTGTGTAACTATTGGCCAGGGGAAAATCCTAAAATTTACTCTCTGAATGTGAGAAACTAAAATGTGATCTGAAACAAAAACTGAAAAAAAAGTGAATACTATTGAAATTAGAACTTGTCTGAGTAGTAACAGTTCAACTGGTTGAATTCAATTATTTCTGTTTGGGGGTAGTGGGGGTGGTGGGTGGGTTTATTTCAGTATAATTTAATTTTGAAATGAATTTGCTACCGTCTTCCTTTATATTTTCCACCACTAAATTTAACATTACACATCATATCTCTGTAATTATAACTTTCAGTGGGGAGATGATATATAATTAGATGTAATCATTCTCATTATGTAAATGCAACACTGTAAATTATAATATACAGGGGAAAAAAAAAACAAAGAAAATCACGAGGAAAAAAATTTAAACAAATTCATGTGGTAATGAACCCAAAAAAAGAAAGAAAAGGAAACTAATAAAGTTAAAAAGAAAAAAAAAAATAAAACAAGCAACCCCATCCAATAACGAAAATATCTTTCTACCCATTTTTGTTACCTCATGTTACTTAGTATATGTTTTTATTTTAGTCCTTAAAATGCTTGCAAGAATAGGACCAGACCAAACAATTTATCAGCTCTTAGATTAAAAGCATTTAGAATATGATTCCTTCTCCTTCCCCAAATGGAAGTATCTCTATTAACCAGGCAGTAAAAGTCCCTGGACTTTCTTATTACTGATATCTGAAGAACCAACACACTTCTCCTTTAGCCATTATACTTTATCCTGTTCCACTGCACTGCAGATTGCACACCCAGTTTCCTACATTTGCTACCATCATTTAGGTTCTGGCTACCTGAGGAAGTAAAAGGAGTTGTCTGGCTTCACACAGCAGACATCGAGGGCTTAAAGCTACTCCCCCTGTAACTGGCAATAATACTTCTGAGGTAAATTATACCGAAAATTCTGACAGAATTAGGATATTAGAAGTCACTCCATTGTGACAGAGTTAGGTCAGGCTCAGAGAATCTAGTCTAGAAGCCACAGAAAGGTGTTGGCTATGCACTGGACTATTTAGTACTTTACCACTGTGATCAGTAGCTTGCAAAAGAAATTTGAGGTTGCTCTTTAATGTTTCTTTGGTAGTGATTGGAGAGCATAAACTAGTTTTGTCTCTCCTTTCATTGCTGACATTGTCAGTTATATTGACAGGGTGAGGTACAGAATTCAGCACTTGTTTAGGCAAGCAAAGGGGGACAGTTTCTTGTTTGAAACTTGGGTAACTCCCAGTTCCTAAACCTATGGCTCTATTCTGTTCCTAACCTACAGGTCTTTCAAACTGTAAGAACTGTTTTTTAAATGCTGAGCCACTCACATTTTATGGTGGCTTAGCTAACTGTGAAAGTACCATTTGATTTAATGACTGAAGTTTTGCAAGGTGAGAGGAAGGATTTTTTTCTTGTCTGTGTCTACAGGAGATGCCAAACGCTCTCCAGCTCTCAGGAATTACAGGTGGTCAGATGCTCAATCTTCATGCAAGCAGCAGCAGGGACTGCTCACTGTATTCCAGCAGGTGACTGATCCTGCAGTGTTTTCTGAAGGATTCAGCCTATAATACTTATGAATTCTCCATTGTTATCATGGGTAGGAGTTTAAGACACCTGGATGTTATTACATTCGGTATCATTTAAATAAACAGAAGCTGTATCCCATAAAAAATTAATTATGCCAACATTTCATAAGCATTCTTTGGAACTCTGAGGCAGAAGCCAAGGCCTATAGGTAACATTTGTTTCCAAGACCAAAATGTGCAAGTTAGGGTTTTGTGGCAGCATATGGGAGGCTGTTGGTAAAGTAACAGATGCATGTTAAAAATCCAATATGAGTTGGAGGAAAACATTTGTTATTTCCCATAGAATAATTCATCATATGCTCCTAGAAAGGATATCCACAAGGCTCTGCTCACCAAAGAAATGGGAGCCATTTTCATACTGCAAGCCCATACTACCCACATTATACAAGGCAGAACCTGCAATGGCTGTTGTTCAAGTGTATCCTGATGCCATTGAAGAGTGACAGACTTTTGTCTTCTAGAACAAAATACAAATCATCAGTCATGTCTTTTGTTCTTATTACACTACACACAAAAAGCAGCTTTACCAGCTTTATATTTGAAGCATATTTCATCCAGCGCTCTTTTGTACAGTACATTGCTGAATTTGGATCTGAAAACTGAAGGTACTAGAAAGGGACAATGTGTTTGCTTCAGTGAAGAAGTTACCACTCCTTGTACTCATACACGAAGTTTAAACAAACAAACAATAAAGGCTTTATCCAGAAAAAAAGAAATATAAGATCAAACTCTAACTATACATTCTAGAAGCCTGGTCTGAACTCAGATTTAACAGAAATAACAGCTGACCACTTAGTCATACCCATAAAAAAATTGTATAATATTCTTAATTTAGATTAAACCAGACATGATGATCATGCTAAAATCCACTACTTGCTCCAGTGCAGCCAGGTACGGCTTTAACATGCCTCGAGTTTCACCAAACACATACACCTTTTAAATTTTAAAAAAGGCTGGGGCAATAAACTTGTGGTGCTTGACCATTTAAGCAAAAATCACCCAGATCATTGTGATTCTGTTCTGCCAGAGTTGAAAGAGCTATTGGGGTGCTGAGTAAACAGTTCCCTTGTCCCTCCTACCTGCACACTTGTTTCCTGTACTTATTCTCAACTTTATTTCTTCTTCCATGGCAGCACCCACACTTGAATCAGCCCACCCACTTTTCATCTGCCAAGCAATCATCCATCGCTCGTTAAATCTCACAGCTATTTGGCAAAGACTCTCAACACTGTTCTCCAAGGATACTCTCGTCCTTTCCACTTTGAAGAGTGAGTCGGTGTCACAAAGGTATTTACAAATGCTGCAGTAGACAGCTTAGAGCACCATCTCCAAATGGAATAAAACCATGTCCATGCAAGAGTTAATAATAACTGTAAACATGCAATGTTGCCTAGAGAGTGCCATCATTTTTTCTACCTATATTCCTTCTTGGAGAGCCAGCTCGAGCCGGGGATGAACATAAAACTGAGCAAGAAAGGCAGGAGAAAAAAATTACATTTGAAAAAGGAGGGTGATTTGGCAGTCAGGACTGATGGATTGTGCACCTGATGCTGCACTCCACATTAGTGTTTTTGGTGGAGAATATCAATTTATCTGACATCACCTTCTTAGGGTACATTCACTTCAGCACAAGATTTCTAAGAAGGAAGAGGAAAACCCCCAGGCTGCGACTCCTTAGAATTTTTAACCAAGTTATGGCTCAAAAGCACAGGGATCTATTGCAAGAAGGAAAGCAGAGAGTGAGTACCAGAGAGAAAAAAGTTCAGCAGTGGCAGATACCTACTGTGATTTTTGAGAAAAAGTGGGAGGTCCTTGTTATCTGAAGGGTTCTGGAATCATTCTGCAAAGTCAAAAAAACTATTGGCCTCAAGTAAGCAGACAATACAGCAGATGTCTTTCACAAAAAGTGAAGGTGAGCATTTGCAATAATCCCTCAGCTTCATAAAGCAAGGACCTAAAAAAATAAATAAATAAGTAATCAAATCTGTAGCTTTAGTATATTATTAAACTCTTACAAGACTATTCTGTATACTGTTTCCCTCCAAAGTTTCTTAAAAAAAAAAAAAACAGCTAAAGAAATGTAAAATATTTAGAAATAGACAACAAAACACTTTTTTTTCCTCTTGCTATAGGTGTCATTCTAAAATAAAAATAATTATTTAAATCATAATATAAAATATAAGAAAACCTTGCCCATACAAAGATAATTCACATGATATAACAGTGTAAGAAACAGGAGAAGAAATGAAGCAAGCAACTCCAGATCACTGTATTCAGTCAACAGCATGGCTTTTTCAGTGTTTTAACTGGTTTCTTCTCTGATTTTGCACCTCATCATACATGCTATTTAAAGTTCCAGTGGCCAGCTGCTCCTCTTTAAAGAAACATCACACACAAGTAGCACTATATAAGGAACAGTTCAGCAAAATGGTTTGACAGGTACCAGAGCATTAATTGAGTTACTGATGGTTAGCAATTCATAACTCTCCTGTTAAGAAGACTATCACATAAAACATTCTGCTTTTCCTTAAATACACCTTCCACAGGCCATCTCATGAACTCAGCACAATCATGTGAAACTCCAAATACTGATACTTGATACAAATGTTCCTTCCTACAGACAGACATTTTTCAAGAGGCCTTGGCCTTCTGAACCTCTCAAGTAACTGGAAGTCAGTTCTGCAGCTGACTTTCTGAGACAGTCACAGAGAAAGAAGCCGAGAAGATCCCACACATGCAATTATGGGTGACAATATTTCCATAACTTCTCCTGACAACATAAAGAGTATCCTCTATTAAAGCTCTCTGTCCAAAGAACTTAATTTTGTGTGGCAAACCAGGAACTAATTCATGGCATGTCCCATTCACACTGTACAAGACACTCGGGGCTTTTCTCTCCCCCTCATTTTGTTCAGTTTAAGTTAATGATTTTAAAATAATTAAATTCAATAAACCATGACAGATTAAATAAAACCTAATCAACGTACATAAATTACTGTTTTCACGCGTGTCTTTTGTTTGGGCAACAGAGCAAAAGGAACTAGACGATGGGAGTGAACAAAAGTGAATAAAGTAAGAGAGAAAAAAACATCAGTCGTTGAGGCACATTACAACTCATTAACTTTTCTGTCTGTTCTGCTGCAAAATAGACTTTGTATCAGCTAACAAGACAATCTAATGAGACCTATCAGGGGACTGTTATAACAAGATTAGGAGAGCGACCAGTATCAAGGCTGTTTCTGTACAATGGGGAAAAGGATTTGTATTTAATTAACAACATTTATCTCAACAGTCCATTCCTGAGGAATAATAATAATGGCCAGTCTTCGCGAACGAAGAACCGGGGAAGGTCTTTACACCTTCCAGCCTGCGCATTGGATTT
>JAYRBT010000178.1:8041580-8098005 GCA_036023395.1 Myiotriccus ornatus
TACAGTGTGCGCGGAACTGAGCCCACCCTTTAATCCTAAGGTTCATCTGCCGGGGCCAAGCAAGCTTGGACGGTGACCCTGAGGACCTCCTGAGGAATAGTCTGATAAAAACAACCAGTCTCCTGAATCAATTGGTCATTTAACCTCACAGAGAGTTTCAAAAGCAGAAATCTGGGATAACTCTTGGCTCATAACTGTGAGGATACACTAGAACTAGCACTTGGTTGGCACTAAATTTAAAGTAAGTTTGATTTAGCTTCTTCTATTTTCCTCAAATGATTCTTACCAAAACATGCATACAGTCAGTGTGTGCATGTATATAGCTAATTTAATAAACAGAATGGACTGAAGACCTCAGGGGTTTTTGGGAATCCAAGCCATAGTGATCTCAATATGTTTGTGTTGGAATGAAGAAAAGTAGCACCCCTGTCTGTTCAATGGGTCTAGTGAGGCATGAAGATTAACTGTTAAAGGCTAGAGACTGGCTGATGGTTAGTAATAAAAGTAACTTTCGTAGTAATAAGATTAGGAGAATCCTAGGGGAAGTAAATGCCATAGAAGGATTTGGTTTAGTATTGAGATTGAATGTCACAAGTTTCTGCCTTCTGGACCTGCCTTTGAATGATACTTCTAGTAATTCCTCACTATTATTTTTCCTATTGCTCCTGAAAAGACACTGGCAAGTTCTTTAAAAATAGCTTCAAATGTAAGTACAAAATGAAAAATGTTGAAATATTTAGAGAACAAGTACCTGCACAGTTCTGAAGAGTTCCTGAGCTTGAGCAATTTAAAACAAGCAGCATTCTGTACAGTTGACTGATCTAAAAGTAAGAGAGACTCTTGTACTCATCCCTAGCTACAGCAATAAAAATACGGTGAAGATAATCCTTTAATTCATATTTGTTCAGAACAATTGAACTGACATGCTCCATTGTGAACCTCAGGCCCTTTAAGAATCAGAGCAGTCATCACCCAGGCAAAAAAAAAAGCCTTGTTCTCCCTCTCACCTACCTTGGGTAAAAATAACAAATAACCTGACAGTTATTCCAACACCAAAAAAAAGAAGCCAGATACAAAATCCTCCTGTTGCTCATCTCTGCTGGAACTTTCAGGTGTACTATACTGTCACTTCCATTGTCATCTTATTTGTTAATTTACTTACAATCTTTATAATTAAGCAACTAATTGGCATAGAAAGCTTTGTGATTATACAGAAGCCTCTAAGGTAGCTTATTACATAGACAATAAAAAACTATATAACTCCTGTTGTCTCTAACTTTCATTATTAACGTTGCTGTCTAATATTACCTCTGTAATATGGCTGACAGACTCGGTGCGAAGCTCATGGCTATGGCAGATCTTTTTAAGGCATGAACTCTCTACGAGGTCATTCCCTTAGTTTACTCCATGTCCCTTTCATGGATTCTGGTTCCCTTCATAAACTGGGAAATCCTTTCACAATTGTCCCTGCGAGGGGTTGCTCAGTAGTAGCAGCATTTTGCATAAGCAGTTTGATGATCAGGTTCTACCTCACTGAATGAAAACAGGAGTAAATCTTCAGCTGCATAATTCAACTGTCACACACACTATGGCACACAGATATCAGGCTTCAGATAGTCTTAGACTAAGCAGTAAAATCTTTTTTTTACTAAATTATTCCTGAAAGCTTCTATGAAGTAAATGTGAAAGTATAGAAGTCCTGGTATAAGCCTTGGTCCCTTGGGCTGACAGCAACAGGTGCCCACTCAAGGCAGTTGCCCCTTAGATCTGACTGAAACCACACAGATCATATCCTCAGTCTCATTTACTCAAAGGCATTTTCCCTCTTGGAAAAGGGCTGTACTGAAAACACGAACTCAGAGCCAACAACGCACTTCTCGTGGCCACCACTGTGCCTATTCCCTGCTCGCAGCAGCTGAGGGAAGCTCAGCCAGCCCAGGGGAGCAGCGGGCAGGCGAGGACACACGCTCCGGCTCCCCAGCCGGTGGTGTTGTTTGCAGTGGGCTGGGAGCCATTAGCATTCCAAACAGATCCTTCCCCACTACTTTCTATCGTGCTGTATTGATCAGTGGATACTTGTACTCACTGGAGACCTGATTTCACCGCCTTTAATTAATTTAATTCTCTTAGCTCCAGCTAAGGAGCTTGACACCTTTTTATTACATAAAGTCAATCTTTTGCAGGCTTAATCTTATATAGTTTTGATCATTAACAACGTGCTGTTCCAAAGAACTTGGAGTTCATTTAGAGGGACTCCCCCTACCCCCTGTGTCAGTGAATCCTGGCAATCTTACGGGATTTTTGGTCTTGTTTTCAGACTCTCCAAAGCATAAAGAAAGTAGTTAGCCTTGAATAAATTGCACATTTTCTTTAATGGAATCCAGACTTACAGAGTATGGATTCTGGGAGTTTATTTAGTCTGTCAAAAAAAAACCACTTTAATGCATATCTTCTACAAGACTTGGCACTGTACTGCTGCAGACATGAAAGCTATTATTGCAACTGAACAATCAGATGTCAGTAAAATACTGTCTGCTTTTCATTATAGCATCTAATGTTGTCACAGGCAGCCCTTCCCACTTTCTGTAATGGTGTTTGATAATTCTTCTGTAATCCACATGTCCCTCTGTTCAGAAGAAAACGGACAGTGCTGATGAAAAACTATTAGCTTAACAGAAATTAAAGTTGTGTCAGTCACTTAAGTGTATCTAATAATGTTTCAATATGTGTAGGAGCTAAAATAAGCCCTGCAATGATTTATTTTTAGATTATTTGAAAAATGTTTACAAGAAAAAAAGAGAAAGAGAAAGGCATATATGTTTCAAACTTTCACAATAAATACCACGTCAGCAAAAATAAACATGTTTTGCACATATGCAATGCTGTTACATTGCATAATTCATCCAACTCACAAATGAAAAGACAGTACTCGGCTGTCCTGAAGTTTTACTGCAATCAAAGCTAACGCGATGCACAGACTCCATATGCACATGCCCATACATGGGCACTTGTGAAAAACACTGATAATTTCATGGCTTATTATCACTAGATGTTTAGATGCATTTAGAGGCTTGACAAGAAAGACAAACTCAAAAGAGAGCAGTTAAAACACACCACACCTGTCACACTTGTTAACCAGAAGAGTACAAAACCCCTACTTGGATTCTTCCAAAATACTGTATATCTTGGGTGGTGACCAGACCAAGGTAAACTAATCTCCTATAACTTACCCTGAAACGACCAAAAGAAATAAATTCACACAGAAGAGAAGACCCACTTCCTAACACAGGTTTGAATAGCCGAGGCTTTAGCTGGAATATTCCTCTCACTGTGGCAATGGAAGCAGAGACAGACACTGCAGGATCGGGAAGCAGCAGCAGTAGAAACAATTCTCAATTCCCTCTGAGAAATCCAGAGAGCACCAGAATCACCACTAGGCTTGTGACTCATATAAACACTTTATGAGCCAAATTTGATTTTCCACTTTTAAATATTTCATCTGTTTCATGGCAGGTGATTACAGGTACTTAAAGTGAAGTTTTTCAAGATGGTGATGCTAGCAGTAGAAGTAGAAATACAAAAATAAAACCAAGTACTGCTACTTTTTAGAAAAAATACAGACAGTATGTTAGAAGAACAGTCTACTGAGCAATTAGAAAGGTGAACAAATGGAAGTGGGTACAGAATGGGAAAGTCTGTTTATTCAATACATATAAGCTATCACTTCCTTTATTGAAAGCAAACAAAAAATAAATGTAAACAATTTGTGTTAAATATTGGAGAAGAAAAAAATACCTTGTGGCATTGAAACTGTGCAGAAATGTTAATTTAACAGGAACCTGATTTTGTTACGAACTCCTCTGTATTTAAAGTGATCACCCAGAAAAAAATTATCCTTTCATCACTCCTTTCCAGTATGAACTTGCAAGATATTAATTCTAATTTTAATTTCAGAGTCTCTGTCTTTAAAATTTATTCTAAGACCATCTACCTACTTTTTTTCATAGAACTTGAGAAAAGTAACCATCATGCTACTTAAAACAGGAGCACAAACACAATGAAAATACAGCGATGCACAGAAACACATCACCAGAAAAAAAAGGGAATCCCATCTCACATCACCATCTCCTTACAACATCATCCACTACGCAGCATTTCACTGCATACAAAAACAACATCTATTTCACTAGCTCCTTTTGCCCTGATTTTTATGCACTTGTAAATGTTTATTCTGATTCAGAGGTCATACAACATTAGCAAATAAAAAAAAAAAAAAAGGAAATCTAGTCTCATGGATAAATACGGAACAGGCAAGAAGACATTGTGCTTTTCACATACAAGGCCCAAACAAGTCATCGGAGCACAATGTTTAGAAGTCCTCGGTGTTTATGGGAGGTAATCAGCCTTGAGGGTGGGGATGACCAAAAACCCTAATTCTAAAACATGGTCAAGGTCTCTCACTGCAGCAAGAACAGCTGCTGAAGCCACCTTATTCGTTATTATATCCTGTAGTGGGCAGGACAGGCTTTTGTGAAATGACTGGGGATGAATGAATAAATCAAAAGAAATTTGTGATCCAGCTCTCTGCAACCTTTCTCAGACAGCTGAGGGGCAGTTCTCTTCTAAGCGCATCGATGAAGAATTCTGGAATTTGCATTATGAAAATTCTGAAAATATTCTGATTCACACCAGGAGAAGAGGAATCAATTACTCCTTTTGACTAAATAGATGGCTGAGGCTGTAGTAATTGCTCTTTAAATAAAGTACTACATTCTCCACACAGGATTTAATCTTTTAGACTGAAAAAAAAAATTGTTAAGTCTTGGCATGTCCCATGCACGTTTATTGTACTGCTGCTGCTGCAGAAGGGAGGATCTGTATCTCTTTTGGTCCAGACAAACTAGTGACAATATAGTTTTAGATTTTGGTCTAGACTCTGCTGACCAGGAGAACCCAAACAGCTAACAAGTGAATATGGTTCCATTGTACAGCTCTACTTTACCAGCTCCCTCCCTCAGTGATATCTCCAATTTGTGAATATTTGGGGTTTTGGGGGATTTTTCATAATTTCAAAATTACAAAGTTCTTTCCATACTATTAAAAAAATCAATAGGAAACAAAGACACATAGATCCAACTAGTTTTCACAGTGGATACAGTTTCTCAATAATAATAAAAAAAAATCTTAAGTAGAAATAATTTGAACTATTCTTACTACGTCCTGTTCCTTCCTTACTTTTTCTAATCCAACCATGCAGTAATATTTTGACTTTCCAGTGTAAATGCATTTGACTTATTCAAGTTTCCAACACTGGAAAAAAACACAGACACTAATTTCTCGAAACATCATTGTGATTTTTGTGTTGCTCTTGAGTTTACTGTTTCATTAATCAATCTGTACTATGGGTCCAATTCAGCAAATATGGATTTACCAGTTTATAGCACATACAAATCATAAATAAAAAATTACTTGCATATCTAATCTACAGGATGGTACACAATATGTAAGAAAAACATGTAGAAGGAGCAGTCACAGCAGTATTTTAACACTGCACGTGGCAATGCAATTATGTATTTATGTTTCTATGGAGTAAGTTAGAAAACATAATAAAACTTGGTTTTTCTTTGTCCAATTCACTTTTTTCAATTTATTCTCCACTTCCAACTCAATAATCTTAGCTCTCTTAACACTGACTGACTTTGACTTACAAAGTATCTGGTATATTTTACAGTGCACCCAGACTTAGAACACACTTGTTAATACTGTAACAGTCATCATACAGGTAGTCATCATTTGAGCTAACTAATTGATCTGCTGTTAAAAGATTATTCAAGCAATTTCACTTCCAGCAACACAAGCGGCGAAGTGCTGAGTCACACACCTTCATTCTTCCTTTGTCATAAATCCAGTAAGAATAGTTACAATTGTAGACTTCAGATCTTTCTGGCCAACAGTAACAAGTGAATGACATGTTAGATCCTGCCTGGATCTGTGTTCTACAATGTCAAAAAAACCAGCCTTGTGGAAGCTCAGCAAAGCATCCAACCATGTGTCTCTTTTAAGCACTGGTGCTGACAGCACCACCTTGTAGGGCTACTTTTCCGTAGCCCATCATCAGGACCGTGCTCAGATGGAGTAAAAGGTGAAGGGGTATTCCCTCCTTCTCAGCTTTAGACAGCTGCAGGACACAGTGTGATGATAACAGCTAAGGGCTGAGGATCTAAAATACACACAGGGCACAAACTCTGCCAACTGCAACATGATTAATGCTCAATTTCATCCAACTTTGTCAGCACTTTCTTTTCTTCTGAAAAACTGCATTTACTGTCCTATACATGCCCATGTTATACTGAACAAACAAAGCAACAGCACTAAGTATTAACATAAAAACAGAATTAAAAGTAGAAGGTAGTAACAGACTCTGAGAATGCAGACTTGGCTATTGTCTTAGTGTTTAAAATTTGCAACAGCTGTAAGAAATTCAGAGAGTGACTAATTAATCCTGCGAGTTGCCCTGTGGTATAACCAGCCATTAGCAGAAGCGAGTCACTGAAGTGGTCTTTGCATGTGTAGGAGCACATGCTGTGTTACTGAGCCACTGCAAACAGAGCTTTGTTAAATGGCATGACTACTGGGGAAAGGCATAAGGGGTTAATTATAGTCAAGTGAACATGAAATATTTTGCTCTCCCTGATTTTAACCTGAAACTGATAGTGCAAATAAAACTGTCACCCTCCTGTTAATGACATGCTACAATATCATTTATATTAGCTTTCCCTCAGGTATAATAAGCTTTCTGCTATATGGGGGCTGTTAACAAGGGAATTCAGTAGAACTTAGAGTCTTACAATTCCTCTTTTATAAAAGTAACCACAGTAGAACTACAGTCATGAAGCTTTATGTTACATTCACGTGAGATCTTCCAGCAGGTTTATTCCTGTGAATGGTATAAAAGAACAAAGATTAAATATTCCTCAGATATGGCATTCTGCGAAAAGATTTGGACGTATCTAAGCAGTGCCAGACAAAACAGTTTGGCCTATGACAAGTCTAAGATGAGTAGTACCACAGACCTCCAAGAATCTGAACAGTGCCAGCAACTCTCACTCTCACTCCTTATCTGACTATATCCTTCGGTTGTGACATAGGCTTTTCACCAGCACAAATATTTCAAGGAAGATGTCAAATATTTCACACAAGGGCTGCAAGATGAGAAAGATCCCAGGATGTTGCTTCCCATTTGAAAAATCACTACACCCATATAATTTTGGAGAAACTCTTCTTTTAATCCCACTTACCCTCAACAAGAACATGTAAAGTCTGAACACAGCGCAAATGGTCCCAGTGTTGAAGAATCTGTTTGCAGAATGACACTTGTGGACCTGCACATACTCCCAACAACACTAAACCTGTGTTGTTTCAGAAGTCTTTTAACATATAAGCAACACTAAACGTAATAGTAGACAGTAAGTTATTAATGAATCTCATCACCAAATCCACATTACACTTCCCAGTAATATCCTACATCAGACAAAAATCTAACCTCCCAGGACAAGAAAATCTGTATCAAATCCATCAGTATAAAAGGTTACACATGGCTCTGAGGATCAGATTAGGTGTTCATTAAGACTTCTGTAGACCTCATTGCCTCGGGATCAAGTTGGTGTCAGCTACACAACATGTATCAGCAAACTAGCAAGACTGCAAAGACTAAGTTTTCCTGCAACATTAAGTAAAATAAAACATAAAAATTACAACCTCCTACCATATTTTAAAATTTGGTTAAAAGCCAGAACATACTGAATTTCATCTGTTCTCTCACTGAGACTCAGCCTCCAAGTGACAAAGTAACACGGTTTCGAGCACCACACTGAAGCACAACCCAAATAGACATATACTTATTCTGGGGTTTTTTTCTGCCATGAAGCAGTCCTGTTTTCTTACAGCAATACATCTGCAAGCTGTTCTTTCAATTGGTATATTTTTGCTGCCCAGCAAGACCACCATATGCCAAGTAGGTTTTTCTCCACCGATCATGGCTACAACTGAAATACAGACTGGGAACAGCTGGGATTAAATGACATCCTAGAGACAGTATGTGCTATTGGAGCAAAAATCTAGGTTTCTTCCGTGTTAGCATACTCTAAAGTATCTCCCTTCATAACAATTGCACAGAATAACACATAGAATGAGACAAGGCCACCACACAATTGTATTTCCCTGGTAGAAGAGAATTTTCACCTTTGCCTCTTTCTCTTTTTTAATGCTGACCTGCCACAATAAAAGAGTGACACAGACACAGGTTGAGCATCACAAATCATTATGTAGAAAACTGTCCTCTAAAGCATCATTGTAGTTGGAAAACACGTCCAAGACTGGGCTCATCTCTTCAGTTTCTGAGTGTCTGTCAGTATTTATAGAAATTGCAATATCAAAATGAGTACCTCATAAAACAAGATGATAAATATTTACATCATATAATATCCACACCTTGCAACCAAAAACATTTAAATGTCTATCTGAAGGCTAAAGAAATTTATCTGTTTGGTATTTCAATATCCTGCCTACTCTGAGCAACAGATGTACAATGTTTTTGTACAAAGAATTAAGACTGCAACTTTACTGAAAAACCTTGTATAAGAACAGAGAAAAGCTCAAGGATTAATCATTAAACTGCATTTTAATATCCTTTTTATATTACTGAAGCCAAGAGTTAATTGATAATTTAAAAGGCTCTAAGTGATATATATTCAAGTTTGGTCATATTCACATCTTCAATTTTGTGAAAATCAACTCTATTATCTAATATCGGCATAATTTTGTTCCATTAAGCAATCTGCTGAAAGTAGTTCTGGGATTATAAATCTAATGAGAACAAAATAGGTCTTATCCTATCTGAGCTAAAAGGTGCAGTAGAGCGACTCTGAATCTTCAGTGTAAAGACAATCTGCTACTAAGACACTGAGATATCTCTTCCTTGAAATAATGGAAAATTAAGATCCAAGCTTTTCTTTTTGGTTTATCTAACATCACATAAGCATTAAGCAGTGTGAATACATGGATTAAAAATATACCTTTATATCTTTTTCACAAAAAAATATTTATTCTCAACTCTGAATTTTTAAATCACACAGCAACTATCCAGAAATAAGACCAATTTTAAGTTGGGTTAGGGTCCACACAGACAGAGAGGCTGCTGTCCTAACAAAGGCCATTGACTCCCTGCTAGTTTACAAAATCCAGATGCAAGACCGCAGTTCTTACATGTTTACACTGCTACTAAAAGAATTACTACACCACTCTTTCAGATATCAGGAAAAAAAGATACATAAACACAAAGTAAGAAAGAACAAGAACAAGTTTATTATAATAAAATCAAAATGTCAGCACCCAGTTCTATTCTGCATCATTAAAGTCCAGAAAGATGTCACATATAAATGAAGATTGTACTCTGAGTCTCACGTTACAAAGTGAGTTCTGTTGCTCACAGAAGTAATCCATTCGAAGAGAATAAAGTTTGTAAGAATACAGCATTACCTGTCTTATTTCATGACAAGAAAAGGTAAATATTATCCGTGCTTTGCACTGAAACAAAATATGCACTCTTTTTAACTATAACTACAAGAAACAAAACATGAAGAGGTAACTATTCTTCTATTACTTTTGTCCCTATTCAGACAGTAGAATCCTTCAAATTAAATGCAGAAGCATCTCGAATACTCCTGTGTTGCCAAGGACAGTTGACTTTGTAATGATGGCCACAGTTGATAATTTTCTAGCTACCTCTACAGAAGGCTTCACTTTCACTTCAACCACCATCAGTACCAATATCCCAAAACACAACGGATAACTCATTGCCTTTGGGAGATAACACATCACTCTGTCACAGGCAGCTGGTATCTTTTAATTCTTCCTGTACAGGGAGGACATATTCTGAAGAAATAGAAGTGCAGTTGACTTTTATTAATGCACTCCACATCCTCTGCTCCCACTCTGAGCCACCTCTAAAGATCTGAGTTAATACATTAAAAAAGGCAGTTTTCCACTTCCCAGCAGGATGCTTCTATAAGGATCAGTCAGTACATGAAATATGCAGAGAACAAAACACCACAGAAAACAGCAAAGATTTCTAAAGGCAACGAGCAAATGCCATTAAAAAACAGATTGTTTCAGTTCTGGAGTACCTATTCTCTCTGGATTTCTCCAAGTTTAATTTATTTATTCTCTTTAATAACAGCTCAAAAATTCGTCGAACGTAGGGATTGTGAGTGGTATAAAAACCTGGATTAGAAATCACTGGGTTAAAAAGCTTTGTAGCACTTCTCAACAGCTGGAACCCACAGTTCTCTCAAAATCCGAACAACCTGCTTTCTAATTAGAAAGCAACTCAAATATGACAGTGTTTCCTTCTTATCTACAATATCCAAGATTAAATGCTAACTTCTTAATTCAAACTAACGTACCTGACAGTTTTAAGCTTATATTAGTAACTGAGTTCCAATATTACTGCATAAATTACAAGACGACTGTATCAAACAGTTCTGCTCCATCCCTTCCAAAGACCAACAAAAAAAATACCAAAAGTGTATTACCAACACAAAATCAAACAGACCATCAAACTTTACAATGCAGTGAAGTTGATGTGGAAGTTACAATTAAAAAACAGTACAAGCATTTTAACATTGCAAGATTAATAAAACAAGCTATGACTGTTGTGTTCTTGACAAATTAATTCTACTTTATCAGATAAAAACAGAACTAGATTTAATAAAACAAGCAGTGATTAATAAATATCTGTTTCAAACACATCAGTGTATCAACAATAGAGTGTTTGATGAAGAGCCAACAGTCATGGAAATGCTTGTTCAGATGAAGGATGCAAGTGGTTCATAGGGAGAAGAAGTAAAAGCGCCTAAACTGTATTTTATCCAAAGTTCAACTACAATATAAAAACGAAAAAAATTATTTAGAAAATTAAAGAGTCACAGGCAAGTCTTTATCTTCTGCTGAGATCATAGTATATCCTCTTCGAGCCACTCTCACCATTTATAATGGAGACACCAGTGACTGCACAACAACAGGTAAGCCTTCTCTACTACTTATTCTACTAGAAGGAATTTGGAGAACAAAGATATAAATAACCACTCAGAAATGTATGAAAATAATTAAATACTCTGAAATCAGAGAAAAGGACTGCTCTTCAATAGTAACTTTCAAATATGACTTAACTTTCAACATGGTTAATTCCTGTATGAGAGAGTGGTTGTTAATAACTGGAAATAGAAAAAGTTGGAGAAAATACTGAAATTTCCCAACCCAAGCTTCAGATAAACAGTAATTATGGCTAATCCATCTGGTGTTGGGTCAACAAAACTGATCCTACGATACAGTTATTGAAGAACTGTAAAAAAATTCACACGTTTCTAGATCTTAAAAGTGATATAGAAGACTCCATTCCAGAATATACCAAAACAGTCATCTTTGAGCAGATTGATGTGTAATGGGAGCTCCCTTATGATTCATGGGAAAATAAACTTGTCCAAGAACCAAGGAAGACAATCTTATCACTTGGCCTGTTAAAATCCCTGGTTTATGTTCATCGGGGCATTGGTCAATAGCACATTACCTTTCTGTCCTCATTTCATTTGCAAAGTTTGAAACAAAGGGTACTGGATGTAAAAATACACGGGTTAAAGGAAATCCCATAACACGGCCGGCACAGCATGTGTGTGAGGTCCTGAAAGCTGCATACTGGCATACAAAGGAAGAGGAGAGAACTCTTCTTCCCAGTCATAATTTTGGATACTACTAATAGGTGCTATTCCAGTCATGACAGGTAAAAAGATCCCAGGAAGCTAACATCACTCAGTTGCAGAATGGCCAAAGGCAGCCTCCAGTCCATAAATGCAGTGAAATAAAGGAGAGTCCTAGTTCTCCTTGGCCCTCCCACTGCAATTAATCTGGACTACCAGAGCTCCAGTGAAACTAATTAATGGTTATTAAGGAACATGGTTAATGACACTGTGGGCATGCATCAACACAGACACCCCATTTGTAGCTTTGCCAGAAATAATGCATTTTTATGACAGATAATTTGCAGACTCGATTTCTCACAACGCGTTCCCTCCCTGAAGGGGATATCAGAATGCCAGGCTGTCTGCATGTACAGAAATATGCAGAAATATTTCATTTACCTGTGATTATTTACCAGTTACAGCTCTTAGAATTATAGTTGGAGCTAGGTTTAACAGAAAAAAAAAGAAAAAGAATCTCTGACAGGACCAAAACAATGGTGAAAAAAAAAATGTTTTTTTCTTAAAGAATGAATGTTAATTGCAAGGCATATTTTTATTCTTTCAACAATATTTCCCTTTAGGTTAAGGACTTCTTAGAGCCAAAAATTGGGATAGATTGGATGTTTGTAGCTGGAAATAAAAGAAAGTTGGCAAAGGTACAGAAAGTTTCCAACCACAGTTTTACATAAGCAACTGTTGGGGTTCAACCCCAAATGACATAATTTCCAAAAGCAAAAAGTCAAAATATTCTGTGACGGCACTGCAAGAAATGTAGCAATACATTTTTAATTCCATTTCTTTCTACTAAAAATTTCTTGCATTTCACCTTGAATTTGCCCATTTTCTCCTCCCACCCTGAAACTCCAGTTTTTGCCAAGTATAAAATCTGCCAGGATCTGACTGAGAGTTCACATGAAGAGCACAAGCTGGTTTTCCACAGCAGTGTCGTCTGTCATTGTGTGGAATTCTTAATGCATTTCCATATTTCTAACAATGAAAGCAAATTAAATTTAATTGATAAGTTGAGGACTTTGGATCTTCTGAATACCCTACACAAAGACCCAAAACACCAAAAGCACATTTAAAGCCCGTATTTCTAAAAGTCATAACGTCATAAGCTGTCAATCTGTTTTGGTATCCAAAATGCAAATCTTGAATTTCTGGTGGAAACCCAAAGTATGTACTCAATAGAATGGCCTGGATTACGGGACATGCCCATTTGATTATCCTTTTTACTACTCAGTGCCATGAAGATTTTTTTTTTTTTAATATTTCAGAAATCTTAAATTTCAGTTAAATTGTAAAAAAAAGAAAAACATAGAGATCACTGCCTATTAAAAGTATTTGAAAACAAATTTTCATTATATGGTTCCTATCTCTGTCTTCATAAAAATGAAATTATTTTTTTTTTTAATAGACTAGAAACAGAAGGCATGAAAAACTTCTAAAACAAAACCCAGCAAGACAAACACACAAAAGAATCACGCTCAGGGACAGTATGATATAAATCATAATCCTCCCGATACCGACTGTGTCACATCAAACTTGCACATTTAGCAGCAGGAATTTTTTTATAGCAATGGCAATGTGGTACACATTTTTTCCCTCCCAGACAGAAAACCAAGGCAAATCAAACCAGAGGAAGGGGGAACAAATGCTCTCCCAGTGACTCTAATTTCCCACAGTTCTTTTATATCTACTGGATTCTATAAGCTGTTCCCTGCAGAAACAACACAAATCTTCAGAAAACTGGAAAGCACAGTATAAATTTCACGTAATGCAGTTACATGACAATGACTGCATTGGTCTGGAGTTGTTATTTTCCAGACCGTGCAAGCAACCCTCATTTTATGGCCACAAACAGAATCCAGAGCCTTAAATAAACTGAGAACATTAGTCTGCAGATGTGCAATGCCTTTAAATATGCATTTGGACTAACAGGGACTTCAAATCAGCTGTCTTGAAGCCACTGGCATACATAAAGCTGGAAGCTTGTCTCACACGCAGAGAACCAAAGTCTTTGGGTTTGGTAAGTCAAGTCATAGCCCACTGTGAGCATCCCAATTGCAGTTAATTCATCAACAAACAACTGCCCAACGCACAGCCTGGAACAGAGCATTTGTGCCTGCTTTAGTCCCCCATCTAAGGAAACTCATCCTGCTTCACAAAATGTTCACAGACAAATATAGCAAACAGTTCAGTTGCCAACCATTGTACTCAAAAGGCACCTTCTATGGTGCGTGAAATCCCCACCCCTGCTTAGAGAGGGGAACTCACCTCAGGAAGACCAAAATCCCATCTCCCTCTATCCTGCTCCTGTTCTTGAGCAAACTGGAGCCCCTGTGGCACTGTCCTGGTTTGATCCTCACCACTGTACACCCCAGATAAGACAAACACCCGTCGTTCTTTCTGATTCAGTGTACTAGATTCAAGTCACCTCGATCCAGGAGAAAAATTGAGCGTTTCATATTTACTAATAAAATTCACACAACCAGGTTAATATGAAGTACTTCCTTCACTGTTTGGAAAACAGGCACTGCCTCACCTTACTTCTCTAAAATAGAGTTCATTTGAAACAGCACTGTTTTCCTACAGAAAGACAGATTCCAAAGTACTCACCAACTCATGCTGAATAGCCTGAAGAATGGATGATTATTATTACACACAGTTCTGAAGAGCTTGTCTCCTCATTGTGTCTGCAGACAAGATATGTTGTTTAAAGATGAACAGTGAAAATGAAAGGGGAATCCATGGCACTCAGTGGGAGGCAAGAGCCGAGCTAGAGCCTATGATGGAAGTGGTTTTGTGACTGTAGTGTTTGTTGCTGCAAACAATATAAGGATTCAGCACTCATTTGAAGTGTATCCTTTAGAGTTCCAGCTGTGATGATGTACAGATGGGGGGAAAAAACAATCTTAAAGGATGGGATGTAAATGGGAATACAGCCTGGATAGAGAGGGAGAAAATATGGCTATCAGGATATATAAAAATCTGAAAGCATGATTGCTGTAATAAAGGTGCACATGTGATGATTTTGAGGTCTGAATGGTCCAAGACAGTTTAAATGCTTTGACTTGCACTTAAGTCCATCTGGTCTGAGAGGAATGTGGACAAAATACAAAAGTATGAGGAAAATGTTTTCCTCCTGGTGAAGTCCTCAGATTTCTCCTGAGTGAGGAACACAAGGGTTTTCTTCTGACACAAGGACCCCTTGCACACTGTCTTCCCTCACCTCTAAGCAATTTGTGGGTTTGTGTCCTTTTCCTTTTCACAATAGTTTTCTGACAGTACTAAGGCAAGAGACATCCTGCATCACAAACGTGTGGTGGCTGTGGCTGCCTTGGCAGGAGAAATAGAAGAGAAGGGAGGTCCAACAGTAAAAGCAGAGAAGAAAATGGAAAGAGACATATGAGAAAAAAAAAATCAGTAAAGTCTGGAGTGGCAGGGAAGGAAAGAGATGAGCCTAAAGAAAGCACTTCCTGATCCAGGAATGTGTGATGACAAGACTAAGAGGGGCCAAAGAGACGTCAATACATCCAAAAAGGGAACTTGTTTGTGGTGCAGTGATTTAAAGAATACAAGGCGAGTGTTCTGGAAAACTGCTGTTATCCACACATTCAGAAAAGGGAGAAGACCGAAGTAGTGATGTTTGTAAAGGGGAAAAATAATAACATGATGAAGTAATGTATATATATATTTGCTTCCTAAGGCAGTAAAGTTGCAGAACATAATGAGATCTGAAGGGAGATAAACTCAACCTTCGAGGAAGCTGGAATGCATTCTGGCAGCTATCAAAGATATGTAGCAAATGAAGATCAGTCTAAAAGGTAAACAGAAATGGTGCAGTCTTCATTTATTTTCCTTTAGAAAGTTACAGGCAGATTCCAAGGCCAAACCACGCCTTGACATAGCTCTCTGAGGACAAATGAAAACTGAAGGGACAACAGGAAGGACTGGGAAAGGTCACAGAAAAGAACTGAAAGGCTTGATGGACTTGGCCATAAAATTTTCATCAAATTACAGAATACTGACTCTCTCAAGATGTAAAAAAATAACATACTTTTATTAATATCATATAAATTCCTTCCTTGCAAAAGCCTGACACCTCTGTCACTTAGTAAGTTTTCCAGTGATGAAAGGTCTTCTAAACACCATAGCTGATCACTGGCAACTGAAGAAAAGCCAGGAAAAAAGTGGTAAGATAAGGAAAATTACTAGGAAAGCTGGGAGTTATTTTAAATAAAGGTGATCCATATGCACTGAAGTCCTGCTATTTTTTGTGATCAACTAACTAGTAGAGTATTACTGATTGCTCTTCATAAAACCTCAGGCAAATATTCTCAAAATAGATACCACTATGCAACCAGGTGGTTGCAGTTTTGACAGGACCTTGCTAGTTTTCTCAAAAGACACGCTATCAACTTCTCTTTCAGCTTCAAATCCTGGCACCAATAGAGAAGGGACAGCTACACTCAGAAGACTTTCAGTGCAAACCCATCAAAAGGCAATAAAAACAGCAATTTCAGAGAGTGTCTCCCATAAGTGGTGCAGCAGCAAACTCCCACCCCACCGTCTGAACACATAACCCTCATGTCAAACAGTGCAGCGCTGTTTCCTGACCTTTTATTTTAATACATATGGGGGGAAAAAAAGCATTTCAAGTTCTTGCAGTGAAGGCAAGATCTCTCTGAATAAAATACTTGGGAGCATGCTGAATATTCTTATCAAGACTTGTTAATTAATTTACACAATGCTCCCCACAAGTAGGTAGAGTAGAAAGATTGTATTAATACAGAGCAAAGCTATCAGTGTCTATGCAGTGATAGGCAATAAAATGGTCTAGAATAGGTAAAATATTTCTGGTTAAGAAACTACGGATTTACTGGAAAATGACTGCATTTTTTTCAAATAAAGACTGGGACTTTTAAACTCTTCCTGACAAGACTAAATCTTGTAAACATCCTGAACAATCAATGCATTTACATGCACCTCTCTGCCTTTCTCTAACATCCAGGCTCTAAGAAATTTTGACATTGCTAAAACGGCAAAGACTACATGTGAAACAAGCCAGTAGTAGCACCACCTTGTCTTTTAGCGTTCGTCTAAATCCCTCTTGATAAAAGCTCTTTTAGAGTCCTTCACAGTGACACACAGCTATTATATAAAACACAAAGAAGGTTTATGCCAAGCTAAAAACTTTGTCTAACCCAAGTCCTTTCTTTTGCTGTGTGACAGGCTAGAGTTTGAAGGGGGTTTTTACTGATTTCAGTCATTAGGGGGTACATGAAGAAAAAGAAAAATCCTCTACCGTGCAAAGCTTTTCCTTTTTATGAGATCTTATGGCCCTATGCAAGCAGTGATCTCCTGTTCTTTTCAAGTATCTTTATGGAGACTCCTGGGAAGATTTCCACTGGATAAGAAGGCTTTGAGGGGCTGTAAGTCAGACACACACTCCTGAGCCCTTCATGTCACCAGGGATCTGGGGAAGGAGAATTATCTCTCAAGACTCTTTCAAAAGAGGAAATCCACAGTGCTGTCTCTAGAGCAGGTAACAGCTCCATCTCTGAGACCTCCCATCAGAGGCAAGAATGACAGCTTCTCTATTTCCCATGCTTTAGAAGTGTTCCCTAATCAAACACACAGGGCAGGCACACAGCAACCTCCCTAGATATACTTACCATATTTGACACCTCCATATTTTATTCTGAGCCTCTAGCTAATTAGTCATTTCTTAAAAGAAAATTTTCAGTATCAAAAAAACTCAGGCTTGCAGGGGTAAACCCAAGCACCATAGCTATTTCTGAAGCATTTGGTTGAACAAATGGAGAGCAAAAGTACTCTGAATGGAAATATGCCTTCTTTCTGTGGCATCAAATCATCAGGAATTGTCTTTACAGGAAGTTACAAGACATACATTCTTAGGCATCACAGCAATTCTTCATGAGATTCAAGTCCTAACTGCAAGGATCTCAAGAAGAAATTCCTATGACTACTGGGTTTGGCATAAAACAAGACATATCTTATGGGAAACTTTTACTGAAAAAAAATTACAATTGCACAAAAAAAATAAGTTTAAATCTTATAAGAGACGATAGAAAGTAAGAACACTGATTTTATCATAACAAAGTAACAGCTGGGAATGGAGAAAAAGCCTTCCAGAAAGAAAAGCAAGAGTTCCCTAACGTGTACATAATCTTCTTAATGGTGAGCAGATAGATATACACACACAGAGAGATGAATTTCACACAAGTGGGAGAAATACAGGCCACTTGATTGGTTCAAGTTCCAGCTTTTAGGACTTGCCTCAGTTTGTAGCTTCCTCACTGAAGTTAAAAGGGAATTTTTCCCACACACACAGTTTTCAGTAAAAATTTTTGCAAGATCAGTCATGAGCAATCCAAAATATCCTACACCCTCATTAGACAAAAAAAGAGTCCCAAGGACAGTTTGTTAGGGTCCTTTTGTGACTGGCCCTCAGTCAGACCAGAGGTCTCTGGAGGTGGACTGTCTGCAAGCCTCTGCAGCCCCTGGCTGGCTGCCCAGGCAGCAGAGCCAGCCCCACCACTCTCCTCCTGCCTCCTTGCCTTGGGAGAAGCAGGATCAGCAGCCAGGCAGTCCTGGAGCAGTGGGACAGCACTACGTGTGCCCCAGTGAGCCCTGGCACCAGCTACCCCTGACTATGGGGACAGCAAAGCCAAACACCAAAGTTTTTAGGTAAAAGTCATTCCATTTGCTTTAAAGTCTTCTAAATTACAATGGGGCTCTGTTGTCAGACATCCAGTTACACTGAAACAATTAACAGTTCCCTGGAAATTTAGTTCTCAAGATATGAAATGAAAGGAATTTCAGAAGGTAAAAATGGCAGTGGTTCTATCTATGGGCACTGCCCACGCCTGATAAGCTGCTTAGTTTTCAGACCAAAAATATTCCTTGCCACAAGAAGAATCCGCACTGACAGCAAGGACTTCCTTAAATTTTACTTGGAAGAGTGAGCAGAGGTAACAGAAAACATCACTGTCACCAAAAATTAGACATTCTGAGGCAGGAATAATTTTTTTAATAAGAAGTCTGTAACAGAAAAACTGCACTTTATTCAGCTTTCAAAGAAACAAAGACGAAATAGAGGATTTTTCCAACCACTCTGTCACAAATCTCATTGAATGAATTTTTAAAAACAGTTGTGGGGTTAATTTTGTTTGCATTTTCTGTTTTACATTCTCTCAGAAGGATGATCAAGGAGAAAAGTTGCCTACATGCCTATTCAAAGGACCTTTGTTATATTTTGTTGCCGAAAGTGCTCAAAAACTAACGATGAATCTCTAATCCACTGTGGAATACATTCTGTGCTACACGTAACCATATTTGTGTATTAAAAAAGCGTAGCCTCGGAACTCTTACCTTCTGTATGTTCGTACTATCCAGTAACAGCAGCTCTGCCGTATCTCTTGCCATATCCATTCCTTACATTCGCTTTCTGAAGCTTCAGTAAATTAGTAAATGCAGCGTGGCAATTTGGAGCAAGTAGAACCTTTCCCTTGTTACAGTTTAAGGATATTCCTGAGAAGGGTTACCAAGCTTTATCTGCATGGCTGATGACATGAGGGCCTGGGAGACCCCTGTAGGGAATTTTCTGTTCTCATTCTCCCATTGTCCATACTTGGCTAGCTCTTGCTTGCTCTTGAGTCAGAGTCATCTACGAGCTTGGAAAAACGTCTGATACCAATCATAAATCTGCAAACAGAGTCTATATGAAAGAGCCAGATACTCTCAAACACAAATCTCTGAACTCCACAGATCAGACCCTTTAAAGCCTCCTTTTAGGAATTATTTGTCAGTGACTAGTAAAACAGGCAATAAATTTTTAAAGCTATGCTTTCTCTAACTTCTACAATCAGACTTAATACCTACTTCGGTTACCATAAGAAGTGTTGCAACAGATGTTTTGGGGTTTAATGAAGAGAGTCAAGGAGATTTATTGCCTATTTCTTCTAGAGGTGACTGAACAATCTTCAACAAATAACTTCCCCCAGCATAGTCTTTATTTTTGTGTCTATACTGAATAGCATATATCAGACTGCTGTTCTTTCCCTTAGAAATGAACCACTTCAAGTCTTTACAGATCAACCAAGTCTGCTGAGACGTATGACTTAGCTGGAAGCAGTAAGTCCAGTGGCAGAGCCCTGGTTGTCTGTAGCCATCAGCAGCTGTGCACACCACCACCTGTGAGACGATCACTTGTGTCTGAGCTAAAAGTTTGTAACTTTGAGAACACTTACTATTCTTTCAACTTTGTTCATGGTGCAGCTCTGCCCTTGAAATTCTTTTCCCATTGGCTGCACCTTTCAGAAATATGAACTCAATTCCCACACAGGCCAAGTCTGAGCAGAACTGAATTTTGATGTCACAAGGATAAGAAGTTATTTCTGGCTGAGTCCTGCTGCTTCTGCCATAGGAAATAAATATGAAGGGACAAGTCCCACGTGAAGTGGCAGTGGTGCACTCAGGTGATCAGATCCTATTGTTCCTGATGTCAGCTGGGAGAAAATGGAAAATATGAGGAGCTGTGTTTCTACCCTGGCCCCAACAACAGCTATCTTTCCCAAATCCCAACCCTTCTCATGGGGCAGTGGCAATGCTGGCAAGCTTCACAGAGCAGCCAAATTCATCCCCAGAACTAAAGCTGGTGTTACACTCAGTCACCTGTCCCTTGCCCCAGAGCTGCTCGCTTTGCCTGTGCTTTGAGCCATCTTGCCTTTAATGCCACGCATGTGAAAAGTGTGCAGGATCTGCCTGTGGAAGGATCAAAATAAGATTTCGAGGGACTGCAAGAAGCAGTTGATTTTTTCTGTTGTATGAGAAGCCCACTCACTGAAGCTGAGGAGCCAAGCTAACTTGGAAGGAAAGAAGAAGTGCACCCAATGAGTGTGTCAAGCTGCACTGCACGTGTCACAGCAGAAGTAACCCTGGGACTGTACTTACAGGTAAATCTAGGATTGGATCAGGTTCATGTTCACAGTACTTACAGTGTATTGATCACAGACCAGGAATAAACGCACATGGGCCTGAAAAGCTTTTTTATGCACAAATTCTGAGCCTGATTTTCACTATTTAAAAACAAAGAGTTGCCATGGGGTTACATGTGATCTAGAACCTCAGCTGTAACCTGGCTGAGGATCAATCCAGGCAAAAGTTCACATGCTTATTGATGGTTATAAAGTTGTGCTTTCAGATATCTATGAACAAAAAGAAAGCAAGTTGTGGTCCTCATATTAAGCTTCTATGAATTGAAGAAAGCTGCAGAAACATGTAATAAAGTTAATAAATTAGAGCAGTAAAACATTCTCACCTACTGTGATTTCTTTGACGGATTTTTTCATATTTATGGAAAAAGTTGAGTTCCTCAAAATACTCACAGAATTAATTCCTTCTTTTTTATTTTAAGTAAATGGTCTGGGCTTTTACAAAATCATCAACCAGCTACTGTTTGCTATCAGTGGCAACAAATGTAATCAACTCCAAAAGTTCACGTACGGGATAGAGAAAGAAGAGCTTGCGAGGAATTGGCTGCAATCAGTTCAAATAAGGCAGATGGATATGAAAACACAACCCCTGTGCTTCAGTAAATTAGTGCCAATAGAGACTGTGATATTAGAAGTACTCAGAAACGTTGTACAAGAGAGGTCCCATCGTAACACACTGCATTAACAGCAGCAAATCCTTGAGAATTTTCTTGGCCTTGTCAGCTCAGGCTGCTTTCATGAATGGTATAAACAGAAGACAAAATAATCACTCACTAGTTCACAAGCACTCAAGTACAGATACTAAAGGTTTCCAGTCTCCACTATGACAGAGGAACAGCCATGCTTGGCAAACAGGCCAATATCTGAACTTATGGCTGTCAGACATCCTGAAATCTTTTCTTCATTTTGTATCTCTGAGGCTTATACCTCCAAAGACAGAGGGATCTCCTTCACATTCTATTTCCCTACAGGAAAGAACTGACACTGGAAAACTCAAAGGGATTGTTCCTCTCCTTGTCAGCACTTAGATAATGCCTTATCATTCCTGAATGCCAGTCAGTTTTTCTAGTCTTTGTAGTTAGGTAGTGATAAGAGGATCCCTCAGTACTACAAATAAAGATTTAACAGACCATTTTAAGGAAAATGAACATAAGCGTAGGGTCAGTGACAATGAGCATACTGTCATTTTATGGTTGGAGTCAGTGATCTTAAGGGTCTTTTCCAACCTAAATGATTCCACAGTTCTGTACTTAAGCTCCATGCCAGGGGGGGAAAGCTGGAAAGATCATTGGGGTCACTGACTCCAGTGCTCTGAACTCACAGGAAAATACAATCAAGGAGTCAGTCACACATCAGTCCTGTGAAAGCCAAGGATTATTTCCTAGGCCTTCCACCACTGGTTTGAACCTGTGGTTCATAGACCAATTTAAGCATTAAAAAAAAATCAAGTCTGTTTTCAGTGGATTTAAATTATCACCCCTCTCAGGAAATTTTCCAGAGGTACAGAAAGCTTGAAAACAGCTGACCTACATCCATCCCAAAGTCTACAGTAAGAGGCCAAAGGCCAGAACTACAACACAACTCAGGAGCAGAGCAGAGGAAGTTCAGGCCAACATGCTGACCCAAACAATATCAAGAAATGCATTATGTCAGATAGTTCAGAAAACCCTGATAAATGGATCACAACCCACACACCACAAAGCGTAAGAAATTAAATAAGTAGCAGTTCTTCACTTATCTCACTGGGGAGAAAAATGTCTTCACAAGTCCACATCTTGTTTAACCCGATTCTGGTTTAAGCAAATGCAGTTGAACGATAACAAAATTAACCAAGAGGTACCAGACTAATACACCAAACATCTCATTGTTTCCCCTGGCCTGTGTGGTCCTTTGGGTGATCAAAGGATGCCAGAGATAAGAATGCAGGGAAAGAAAATAAGGGGTGAAGCAAAAGACTACCATGCACGTTAAGCTGTGTTTCAAGTGGAATATCCCCCTTCTTGGGCCCTTCTTGGTCAGAAGGAGCCTTGAACTGTGTGATAACACTGTGAGCACTGAGAAGAGGAACTCCAGTCCCAAGGACACAAACAGAGGTCACAAAGTTTTGTCTTCCTTCCTATGTTATACATCAGAGCTTGGAAAACATAAGAAATTGCAGTGGGACTCCCATTTCTTTTCAACTAGGAGTTTTCATTCACCAGCAACCACAATTAGAGTCAGAGTTCCACAATTTAAAACTTAATCCAGGACCAGCATCCAGAAAATCGATTGACCTTTCTCTGTATCAAGAGAACTGGTACTCTCAAAAAGTTTACTCTCTATATTAATAGTTTTCTACAGAAAAAGAGACAAAATTAACTTCCTGTAAAATCTCATCAAAAAGAGAATATAATTATGGGGAGAATGGAATAATCCTTTTTTGAGCCAATATATCCATCTCGAGACAACCATCGATATCCTTTAGAACATTTTAAGCAGTTTTATCAGCATTTAGGAAGTAAAAAGAATGCCTTGAGGCCAGTCCTGTCAGCAAATATTTCCCATCTTCAGCTTAAATCTCGATATTATTCTAGGTGAATGCATCGTGGGCACAATTTTTTAAAGCAGTGTGAACACTCTATTACATTGATGGCCACTCTTTCCCCACAGGAACCATTATTTGCAAATATAGATACCCGGGGGAAAAAAAAGATAACTGGTTTTAATCCTTTTTAAAGAACACAGGCACACTTTGTACTAACAAGCTTTTGCGAAGAAACTCACAGAACTTTGTAATACTAGATTTATGAGACCAAGATCAAACTATGTCTGCAAAGATAATGTCATATCTGTTAGTAAACTTACTCACCGAAAGCCAAAATAATTTGACTTTTTCAATAAATATAACATCACCAAAAATATTTAAATAAAAGGATCGCAAAGTTCACATATATATAGACGTTTTTTGAGAAGCAATTTCTTTTTCTGCACCTATGTTTATTTGAGCTTTAGACAAGCTTCTTCAGCGTATTTGCATCTTATCAACAGAATCATGTTTTTCTATCAATTCTCAAGCTATTTACCATTACTGTAATAACATGTTAAATCTTGAAGATATCACTTAAAATTCTTAGCTTCAAAGTGCATTTTTCAAAGGCCCTGGATCTATGACTATTTCTTAGTTAATCTGATAATCTGACAAGATATTTGGAAATTACACATTCAAGTCAACCTTGAAGAGACAGAAATATGGCAGAACTTTCTAAATCCATATATTTATTTGTATTTCCTAAGTCTGACACACCTCTGGGAATAGACTGAAATGGCAAATTGACACAGGACTTCAATTTGCCTTAAGGCCCTTTTCAGGGGCACTGGAGCCAGCAGAGCCTTTCTGACTGTCACTGTGCTGTTCTGCACTCGAAGAACTTCTCTTACTTCTTCTTCAACATCACAGAAAAAAATTTTAGCTTGTTAGTTCACCCAATTGTGCCAGAAAGTGAAGTGAGCAATCTAGGCTCACTGCCTGTCCCTTGATCATCTTGAGACTGAGTTTAACTTGAATTTAGCCAGGTGAAGTGTTGTGTGCCTGTATGATACACATTTTTCTCTAGGGCCTTGTACAGTGGTTCGCTGGGCTCATGTGCTGTGTTTTATGGTGTAGGAATTTTACAGTTAACTTACACTCCATGCACAGGTTTTGTACAGAGGTAAACTACACCCATGGGCAATTTAGCAATGCTACTTCTGAAAGAAAAAAAAATAAAGAAAAATAAAGAAACCCAACTTTCTACATTGTAGGTCTGACACAAGGAAGTTACACACTGTAAACTTTTCTCCCCTGCAAGCATAAAAGAACAGCAACATTTTAAAGCACGTTTTCTCTTTTTACAAACACAAGAGATCCAAAATAATATGTTTCTCTGTTAATTAGACCATGTCACATCATATTCATTTATTTTTCTGAGAAAATATGTTTCAGAGCCAAACCATAATATACACCCTGCTCCAAGCCTTCCTCTTACAGCACCCTTTAGGAGATGTGCTTCTTCCACTGACCCAACACAGACATTTATTACTTCTCAAGGCAAGAGACAAGACTCCAGATTACAAATAGTCTCCCTGCAGGCCAACAACAACAAAAAACTGGTTATCATGATTACCAAAATCCATTTTAGAGCCCCATTGCCACTGTGAGTGCGGGACATGAACTCCGGGTTTTGATCAACAAATTATTTCTTGCATGTCCACCAGCTGCTTTTCTGAATGTTGAGTTGCCTAGAAAATAACATCTCTTTGAAGATGCTTAACACAAGGAAGAATACAGAAATACATTCAAATTATGGCAATACATAATCTGCCTTCTAGTTCATGGGCATTTTATGAAGTGTTTTTTGACCACTTCAGTCTGAATGCATTTAACTGCTAACCCTGCCAGAAAGCCCGATAGCAAATATAGTGACCAATGCTGTAAATTCCTTTTTTACACTCCTGATATTTTGCCTTTCTTTAGGGCTACTGTGATGCCCTCAAGGAGCACCTCTGGCTTCTTGTCCATGTGTGTTCTCCATTTCCTTACAATGTCAGTGACACCCAGCAGCTTTAAAAGCTAAAATCTAAAATTAAATTTATTTAAAAAAAAGAGAGAGAGGAAGATCCCCCATCACTGAGAGCAGGATGAGAAACTTAATTCTGTAATAGAAGGCTCACTGCAGCAGGTAACATAGAGAAATCTACATAAAAGTTAAAGGTTTCCCCTGGTGGTCACTGTAAGGCAATAAAGTCTCACAGAGACACTCTTCATTTCCATAATGCAGTGTCACTTCTTTTAATGTAAATGAAAAAGACAAAACCTTAGTTGTGTCATGTAGATACAGTGATTTACAAACCTTACATCTACAAACCTTAGAATAAACTCTGAAAAAACAGCTGTGTACTGCTGCTAACAGATGTTGTCATCATAATGATTAAAATGCAGTGGAAATGGAATAATCCAGCAAATCACAAAAAGCCTGTTCATAAAATCTATTGCATTGAGCAGTGGCAGGGAAGAGGGAAGTGTGGGGGGAACATCATGCTGCCCAACAAGAGAAGGCAGGTAAAAAAAGACATCAGAATTTGGAGAGATAATTTGCATTTACAAACCTCACCAGGAAGCAGAATGATGGGCCTGCTGTCCATACAAAATGGGGCATGGCTAGAAGGGGTGAGGTGGCTCTGAAAAGTAGAACCACAGACAGTAATGTGTCTCCCCAGCTATATGCCTTTGAGAAAGCGCAGTTTTGGTTAAGAACCCCAAGCATAAAGATGCCAGCTACAACTGTACAATCCCTGGCTTGGCAATAAGAACAAACCAAATGGATAATAGAAGGAAACCCTTCCTGAGAAAAATGTTAGATTACTGAACAGTGAGTCTAATGAAAGATAGTAAAAGGCCTTTTGAGAACTAGGATTGCAGATTTGATTCTGGAAGAATCAGGTATCGGTAATCATTGCATTGCCCAGGTGACTGTGAGTTTTAGCTGACATCACATTATATTCTCGAGTAAAGTGTAAAAGCAAAGAGGACACGCCATGGTCACAGAAATGTAAACTGCCCTCTACATGTGACAAGGCACTAGGCTTGTGTGAACCAAGCATTCCACACCCTGCCTGCCACAGGCAGAGAAGGGAGAGAAAGATTCCTCCAGCCACCTACTTTAAGGAGGCTTTCTCTAATCACACTTGACAACAGCACCTCTGCTCCCCTGTGCTGCTGACTTTGTGAGCACCCATCCAGAGGCAAGGGAAGACTCCACTGGCTGTCAAAGCACTCTAACACATTTAATGGGTACACTAACTCATGGCTGAGGATACTGCTTGTCTAGAAGCCTTGTTGCAAGACCTTCCTTCCAAATATTCAAAGAGTTACCACACAGTCCTCATCTCCCTTAAAATTTGTTGGGGGCCTTTCAAAGAGGGGAAAAAAAAACCCACGAGCTAGGTAGTGCTGAAACATGAAATTACTTTTCATGTGGACTAGACAACACTTCAGTGCAGATACAGAAATTCTCATTTCAAGGTGTCCTGGGTAAGTGGCTTTCTACAAGCTGAGGTTTAGTCAACCTCAACTTCTGCTGGACTCTATCTTTCCTAATCCTGTCCTCTGAGCAGACTTTGGAAATTCCTTCTGTTTGCTTGGAAAGTGAAATGCCTGCCATGGGCTGATTACTTGCAAAATGATTCCTTGGCTAATGCTGTGGTACCCCTGCCTCTTCAAAAATCCAGACCCATACTGTGCAAGCATCTCGCTCAGATCAGAGGAAGAGAAGGCTTCCTCAGTTTCTGTAGGTGATTAAATCCTACCTATATCAGAAACAGTTTTACTTCCACAGTAACTGAAAAACCTCAGGAAAAAAGAGAGCTAAAAAGAAATAAAAGAAAAAATAAAGTTTCAGTAAAAAATAAAGCAGATAACTGGGTTGCTCCCTTTTAGTTTTTGTGCACTTCAAACACCCTAACCCTCTGTGGTTTGACCCTTGCAGACAACACATCCTACTTTCCTTTTCTCTGAGCATCTCAGATAACTGTTCTCATTCCAAAAATACTCTCAAGCAGGATAGCAAATGGGCAAATCATCAGTCCTTTCTATTAAAATGCAGCTAATATTTCACACAAGGCAATGCTCAATTTATACCTTGGTGTTCTAAAGCATTTTTAAAATAAATGTAAGATTAAAGTCAAAATTTTGCAGACACTAAAAGACATTGAGAAGTTCTCTCTCCCATAAGTCAATTCCTCCTTCCACCACCACAAGTTTTACCTTTATCCACAAGCAGAGAGGTTAAGAAGACAAAGGGCTATGGGAGTGCTCCAGATAGTTACACAGTTTCTCTATTGAAAGTATTATCAAGCAACAAATAATTGATGTTTCCTGAACATCTAGCAACGATATAAAATAGGGTTATTTACCCACTGACAAAGACATTTCTCGTTAACTTCACAAACATTCACTTTTATGGGAAATCCTTTTATTCAATTTCTAAATAAGAACGAACCAGATTGTCAATGAGATTTTGAGGATATGGAAAGCATTCCATCAGCAATGCTACTAGTTAAAATCTCTAAGACTCAGATAAGTAAGTTAAAAAGCAGAGGATTAAATGACTGGACTGAGAAACAGGATACTTAATGAAAGCTTGGGCCCACTGGGAGTTTTTTCATTTGAGGCGGGTGTATTTATAAGAAAAAAATTAATTTCTTAGATATTATTCTCTTGAATATGGGGGGGGGAGAGGGGGAAATCGTTTTCTTACTGTCCTTTTAGTCCCTCTGTGAAAGGTTGCTAAGGGAATAGTTCTCAGTGAGGTCAAGCAGTAGAAACCCTGCTGTGTGTTTTAATGCAGCCAAACAGCACTTGAAATTAATGCCTCTTGGTTCTTTCTACCTTTAAGGACTGGCTGGTAATGCTTTCCAGTATTCTTACTGCACAACTAAATATGTGAAAGGCCAAAGGAAAAACACAGACAGGCACCAAGATGTCACAACAAGGTCAAAGGAATGGAATTTCCCAAAAGCTGTGCTAGCACAGACAGCCGCTTCCTGATCAGACAAAACTTTCAGGCTGTAAAAAACACTCCAAACCCACAGACCTGAACACTCTTTCAAGCACAGCAATAAGTTCTCCAAATTATAATTAAATGCAAGCTATTAGGAAAAACATAAAAGAAAGCCTTTCAACATAGTTCTCATTTCAGATATTTATTGCCTTAAAGTTATGTAAATGAAAGAAAACTTGGCATATTAGCATATCATTATTATCTGCCTTTGAAATGATTACAGATCTACATATGATATAAAATGAAGTTCTCAAAATGTTGCATGCTATTTAATGATCTCACTTCAGTTTTCTCATCAACAGGAATCCTAATAACAGAAGAGCTACACTAAGGATGGGCCTCAGCTGCTCCCGTTCCTCCGTGAGGAGTGAAAGGGAAAGGATTCTCAGGATGACACCCAGGATTTCAGCCTCAGAGCTGACACATATTTGTGTCAGGTAATCTAATGTACACTGCATAACTTGTATGTGTCCTGTACACAAAATGTTTAATTTCTCAGTCTGAAATCTGGCCACCTTCGACAGGTGTCCAAATGGAAAGCATCACACAATATTTCCTATGGGGAAAAAAAAAAAATCACCGCAAGTACTATTACATTAAAAAAAAAAAAAAGTGAAATTTAACACATAAACCATTTTTCAAAGTCATCAACTCAGTTAACTGAAAAAACCCTCTTGCCAGAAAAGCAAGACCTGTGTGGATCATTTCTAACAGGGCACTGTCAGATAAACACAGATATTTTCAGGTTTAAAAAAAAGTTAATTTCCTATAATTACAAGACTCGCACAGCAGCATGATTCCAACAATATAATCTAAGTAATTTTTATTTCTGAGGGACAAATTGAAAGAGACACCTCTAAGCATGAGATGACAGTGACAAATAAAGACACAGCAGGAATTCCCCTCAGAGGAAATTCATTATTAATAAAAGAATAAAAAAACATTTTGATCATTGCCTAAAAACTGAGTTTATGCACTTCAACACCCTAATCAATGGTTGCTCTGAAAAGACAGAAAAGTTAAATCCGAAGTAACTGCTTCAGCCATGCTCTTAGTGTGCTGTAGTCTTACAGTCAGGCACTATTATAGTTGTATAACTGAATTTTGAGGCTTTGTTTTGTTTTCCTTCTAGTAAACAACTATGGTAACTATGAACAGTTTAATAAACATGATAATATGCCCTCTGTTCAAGGAATGTGTATCTTTAACTCCTTTCACTGTGTGGCTCAACCTTAGCATGATAAATCACATCAAAATATTCAATTCATCTCATTCAGCAAGTATGAAGATGCAATTTAAAAGGTAATCCTTAGATAGTCAATGCCCTAATCATCTGCAGCTTGAAGATTCTGAACAGAAAAGGGCTCAAGGCATAGTCCCTGCTGGACACATGACAGTCAGTCTAGAAAGTAAGTCATCTGTATGGAGTCTATGGGCCAGCGTGGATCTGCATATGTACAGATTGTATTTCACCGCTCAGGAGCCTTGTCTTGGGCCATCATTTTAACTGGATCAGGCTGAGGTGGTTTTGTATACTCATTCCACATTTACAGATCCTCCTCCACGTTCATGACTGAGAACAGCCTCCAAAGACAAACATTCTTTTTTTTTTTTCCTTTAAAAAATAAATTGATAAATAAGTAAGAGAACCATAAAGACAATCTTTAACCCTGAAATGCATTCACTAACATTTTTATGAACAGTGCTTCTTTCTGAACTTTTGGAACGTTTTCCAGCATACCAGTTAATGATGTAGCATACTTTCTGTAATGAAGTCTCAGAATAAAAAAATCAACTGCAGCCCCTTGGTAAATGAGCAGGATCAGCGGGAAAGTCCATTAGGTACTAAAAAACAATTGTAGCCCAACCTGCAACTTCTCTTTTATATGAGACTCTTAAAAGAGATGGGTGACCCACACCCAACACAGAAATAAAGGTATTAGCAAGTCTGTAAACAGAAAAGAGAGAAGAAATGAGTTTAACCTGTGATGCAGATGGAGGAAGTGAAAAACAAACAAACAAAGCAAAACAACCCTTTCAGACTAAAAGTCTTTTAACTGTAAAGCTTGAAAATAATAACGAATACTCTGACACTCCACAGCAAGCAGTGCTGAGATACATCCCATGACCACTCCACCACCAGACTCCCGCAAGCTGGGAAAGGACTCTGTGCCCTGATCAGGTCCCATCCACACTGGTGGAGTTTCCACAGAAAGGCTCTCAGAACCTTGGGATGCTGGGCAGTGACCCCACAGCAGCACATCCCCTTCCCCTGCCTGCTGCACCCGGACGTGTGACACTGTCTCCCACCGAGCTCTGGGAAGCTCAGCCCCAGCCTGAAACGATGGGAGCCTCCATAAAAGCAGAGCGCTTGGCTGGGGTGGAACTGGCCCTGGTACAGCCTGTAAAACACCCAAGCTGTACCGGGAATGTGTTTGCTGGGAATTCCAGCCAAGAGAACCAAGTATTTCGCACCTGCGGGTAATCTCTGACCAGAACCTGAATAGCTGTTGGCCACAAAGTAACAAAACAAGCGCGGATGAAACAACAAAACGAAAGTGTCTTTGGATGTTTGCCCCATAGTCTGTAGCCTGCCTTCATCCTCAGCAGCCAAAAGACCCCCTAGGCTATCACTCCTGTTCTTCCCACTGCAGGCCTTTGCTTTCAAAACCACAACAACAGGAAGAGATGGGCATTTTAATTTGCTGTTTTCTTTAGCTAAGCAAAACACTTTGGTTTATAATAAAACCAAACACGCAACTATAGAGCATAAAACCACAAGCACAATGAGGTGACAGTGTCACAGATGTCTTCACTGTGGCAGTCCTTAACAAGTCGTGGTCTGATCTCAGAAGGCACAAGGAGGTAAAACTGTTAAGCCCATTCATCCCACCGAGCAACAGCTTTTAAATGCAGCAAACTCGTAGAAAACATGTGTAGTTGCACAGCAAGGTCTCTCTGACCATGGGAAGGAACCCCTACTTACACTTTCTGGTTGGTTTTTAAAAAGTGTTGAAAGCTGAGATTAAATTTCGGAAAAGAAAATATGTAAGAATATGTGTTTTTCCAGAGAGTTCGGAATGCAAACTTCCGAACAAGACCTCCCATCCTGATTAAAATAGTTTGAAACTTGTGCTCCAGCAAACCATAGAAGAAGAGCAGATAAAGGTAAAGCTACATGACAGTGAAAGACTCAAGAGAAAACACTGGAGAAAAACTGATGGTACGTCAATATAAACCAATCCTTTGCAATTCTGGCAGATGACTTTTTTTTTTTTTATGTTTTACTTTAAAAATCTAGGTAAAGTCTATAATTTCTATCTGTGAACCAAGTTCCCCAATCCAGTGCAAGTCAAATCAATAAAGATTTGTTTGTTTAAAAAACAAAAACAAAACAAAAAACCAAAAACAACAAAAACTACATTAATTTGAATATGTAATATTTCGTGAATAAATGTAAATTGCAATGGAGCTCTGAGTCCCATTCTCCAGGTCTGTATTTCATCTTGGTTATCTACACATCGATCAAGTGATACCTTCTCAGAAAATAAAACTTTTCAAAAGAAACTGTGGTAGTAACATGCAGCATATGCACTAAGCAGAGATGGATCAAGAACCATGTGCTGATCTCTTTCCCTAGGACCCAGTGATAGTTGGAATGGTTCAATGCTGTGCCAGGAAAAGTTTGGACTGGACAAGAGGAAACATTTCTTTACTGAGAGGGTGGTCAAACACTAGAATAGCCTTTCTAGAGAGCTGCTCAATGCCACAAGCCTGTCACTGTTTTAAGAGATGTTTGGACATTGCTCTTAACATCATGCTTGAACTTTTGTTCAGCCCTGAATTATTCAGGCTGCTGGACTAGATGATTGTTGTACATCACTTCCAACTGAAATGGTCTATCCTGTCTGTCCTATTCCATTCAATGTCGGGTATGTATCGGCACCAAGTGCTGCAGACTATGAGATCAGATCAGATGCACTCAGTGGTATAAAACACAGATACCCAAAGAGTCATCAGCGCCAAGTTGCTCTGAAACCACAGCAGTGTGTATGGGACTGACAATAAACCCATTTATGGAATACCATTCTTGCCCTCAAACCACATTCTGATTTTCCAAATTTGCTCTGGTTTCCAGAACTGACGGCATTTTAACATCAACAAGCGCACATACAAGGTTGCCCAAATTAGAAACAATTCATTTGCAATTGCTGTGCAGAGAGAACAGAAAGTTTCAGCTCCATAGATGTGTAAGCACCATCCTCTGAGAAAGAGGGTTTGAAAGTTTTGCAGTTTCTGAATGACAGTCTCTTTTGTATCTCTTCTCTTAAGAGCACTACAAACATTAATTATTGGCTTTCCTATGCCCCAGTTTTGACCTATAGCTAACTGTGCCCCCTTCAAAAGCAACATGTTAAAAACTCACACATTAGTTCAGTTTGGTTTTTTTAGTTTCAACATGTCATCGTGTTTTCAAGCCCATCTGGAAACCTGTTTGCCACCCATATGTCACATACACACAGTCCCTCTTCAACACCAATGGCAGGCTCAAAAATCCCAATCTGAACTGAAAGCTTAAAAGTTTCTCAAACCTTTGAGATTACTCGAATCCTTGAATCACAAAAAGGTTTCCACAGTAGTAGCTTAAATACACACCACACACAAACAAGCACTTCTTACCTCACATTGCAATCACTAAACTGAAACTGAGCATGCAGCTCTTGTGGAAGTAAAGATATAGTTTAACTTCATGTTTTGGATCTGAGCTCATTTCTCTAAATCTTATGAAAAGAACAATGATTCCCCATCTATATTTCTTCCCATGACAGTCAGTGAGAAAACAATTTTTCCCTCAAGTAATTGCCACATACATAAAAGCAATATTCTACAAAATGCAATGATTGCTTGCAAGGGCAGACAACAAAATCCTATTTTATGCATACACCAGGGTCTGTTTACTGTTACATCTCTTGCCACTGGAGTTCCTGCTACCCATTTGCCACACTTTGTTATAGAATGACTTTGATGAGGCCAAAACAATCTCATTATTTATCAGCACAACAGGATCTTGTTTATGCAATATATACTAAAATGAAAAACCAAGAATGAAACGCAATTTACACCTTTTGTTAATTACTTTTCATTGGCACTTGACAACCATTAACATGAGGGTTCACCAAGACTTTGAAGAAAAAGCATCTGAATTTTATTTACCTAATTCAGCCATCAGAGACTATCACAATAGTGCCCTTCTCTCCCTAAAGCAAAGTCCCTGCATCTTTTTTTACGTGGTTTTGGTTTGTTTTTTTTTTTTAAATCTTGCAACACTTCTCAGCACCATCCAGCACTGAAAACTAGTCTCTATGAAAAGCAAAGTGTCTTCTGTTCGGCCCTTAGTTCTGTGAATGCACTGCTTCTACTGAGAAAACCCTGCAGGTACCACCCTTCCATGCTTCCCACCCATGCAGAAGTTCTCCAACTGCACAATAAATGGAGGGTCAAATGAGTGTTACTCCATCAGTAAGTAAAGTTTTGTTATTGTGTAATAGACCTAGTTACATGGAGTGATGACTCTCCATCATTTTATCAGCACAAAATCATTGAAATGGAGGCCCTTGCTTGCAGGACTCTTTTAAAAAGACTTGAGTAATTTACAATGTCATCTCACAGGATTGTGCAAAAGACAATTCAAATATAAGCCATATTTGTGATTGGTTTGTTCATGTGAACTATTCTGTAGTATCAGAATGGTCTATTTTTATTGCAAATTGGTTTTTACTATAAAAAGTTCCATCCCAACGAAACTAAGGCTTGCAACATTGATTTCCATGGTGCTGCTTAGAAAGCCGCTGCAGAAGAATATTGTGGATGTCAGGGCATTTTACGTGGCAGCAGCAAGATTCTGTGAGCAGTCGGGTGATGGATTTGCTCCAGGTTACTCTGACTACTACATACAACATTTTACTGAAATGAGCAGGACACCCATAGGGTGAGACACAGCGAGATTTTGAACAGTCAGAACAACACCAAGTAACACTGGGCAATGAGACATGGCTTGGTAAGAATAGACCAGCAACCTGGACGTCCGGTGGATGATTCTGTCAGTATGTTATATAATGATTTCAGAAGTAGGAAATTAAATGTTAAATAAAAAAAAATAAAACTAAGCCAATAAAGCAAGCCAGGAAATTGAGCAAGATTTGACACTCTTTGCTTAGCTCTCCCATTGTGGCAAGCTTTGGCTTGCAGATAGGATCATTTCATAGTCCTCCCAAAAGAAGACACCTTGATATGCCTTAATGAAGTAGTGATGGAAAACAAGTTCTTTTTGGAATTTGAACATTCATCAACTACTTCCTTAATTCTCCAAGCATTGTATCAGTTCATCGGTGAGCATTTCTAACTGCAAGGGGCACATGAACCCTGAAAGAACTTCTTGGAAGGGACAGCAGAAAACACCTTTATTTACATATATTGAGGTAGCACAAAGATTCTATACCAAAAAACTTGAAAATCTGACCAGATTCTTTTCTGTGGATGCAGCACAGAAAATTTGTTTTGAGACAGTCTCCAATACTAATCTTCAAGCTTAGCAAATAAGCAAACTTAAAAAAAAAAAAAAAAAAACAAGAAGAATCCTCCAGTGGGTCATGCTTTTCTGCTTTCAGCAAAACTGAGCAGAGACCCCCATCCACCAGACTGTCAGCTCAGATCCCTGGGCATTCAATATTGTTTCATAAAGTTTAACTTCTGAGAAGAGACATTGTTGAAAGCAATTGTTCAGCCAGCCAACTACTGTCACTGCCATGAATATGAATAAGCTCCAATATAGGACACTGAGCTTTTTGCAAATGTAACAAGATCCAGTTCTTCAGTTATTCTTTGCCAATAAATCAACCCTCCATTATTTAGAGATTTTTATTTTCCTCTGGTGCCTGAATATGTGGGTGGAGTTTTGTTTTAAAGTCCACTTCTTCCCACTTCATAAAGATTATTTTTATACCACCTTGCTAAGCTTTCAGAGCAGCAGGAGGAATCCTACTGTCAATAGGATGAGGCCCTTGAAAATACATCTATTGCTATTTCTCCTGAATGTGCATCATATTAACTAGCACCTTCTTCAAGGCAAAGCGATAGCAAAAGAAATTGTTAAGAGTTCATGAAAATTAACATTTGGTGTAATTTTGTAGCCATAATTTGCATGTACACAACTTAGACATAAATACATATGGATTAATGCAAATTTTCATACCAGGAAAGATTCACTGTGCTCTGTAAAACTAAGGGTAAAGCTGGTGATGAATCATTTTTTTTAAATATTCTAGTCTGGATATATAAATAGCTCTCTGTTTCTAGAATAATTACTACTGAAAAATGCAGCTTCTGAAATAACCTAGGTCATAATTAACCTTCGCTTCATTAAATCACAAATAATATCTTTTTTAAGTCTTGTTTGTAAAGGCAAGCTGATTAATTTAAACGTTTCCCTTTTGCAAAAGATCTAATTGAAATTATTTACCCACGTAGGGACTTGTCAGACCTGCTATACTCTGGGCAGGTTTCCAGCCGGCTCCCTTGCCCTTTCCCCAGCTCCCCGGGATGGAGCTCCGCGCTGCCACCGTCTCTGCCTCCCCCCGGGGTGCGCGGGGGCGGATGCTCGGGGAGAGATGCCCCGCCACCTTCCGCGGCCGTTCCCGCAAGCGCCGCGTCCCCTGCCCGGTCCCTCGGTGCCGTACGACCCCCTCCCCTCCGGGAGGGACCCGCTCGCCTGCCCTGTCCCGCCGCGTCCCCGATGGGGGACCGGGGCCCGGCCTTCCCTCCACAGCGGCGGAGAGAGGGGACGTATGCGGATCCAGGAGCGATGCGGAGCCCCTCATGCCCTGCCCTGCCCTCTCTGGGCAGCCCGGTTGCCTCCCCCCGAGCCCGGGCTGCCCTCTCCGCACGGCAGGGCACGGCTGCGCTGAGCTGGGCTGGACTCGGTGCCGCCGCACCGCGCCGTCCCTCCCCTTTCCTTGTAAGACAGCGCCGACCCCCGACCGAAGAAAAGTTTCCAGCCGAGCACCAGGACAGGTCCGGGCTGTCCCCGGCGCCGACACCCCCTCCCCGGCGCCGGGAAGGGACGGTCCTCCCCCAGCCCCGTCCCGCCCCAGCCCCGCGGGTGCCGCCCGGGGCGCTCACCTTCCTGCACCGCATGGAAGGGGTTGTTGGCCTCTATGAGCTTGATGGAGTAAGTGATTTTCTCGCTCTGGAGGATGTCGTCATTGAGGTTCAGATCCGACACCGCCTGCTTGAACACCTCGTCGTCCTTGGCAGCATTGCCCTCGAAAATGGCACCTGAGGGGAGGAAGGCGGCAGAGGGTGAGGAGGGTTCGGCCCCGCTCGTCACCTGCTCGGCCCGCCCGCCGCCCCAGAGCCCCCGCTCCCCTCCGAGCCTGCTCGCACGGTGCCAGGCAGGGCATTCCCGGGGCATCGGAGCCAGGACACACGAGGGGGCGGCCGGGCAAGGGGAAGCTCAGCATTTCTCCGGGCCGCTTCTGCTCCACTGGCATTTACGGAGCCCTGAACTGCAGCCACGCCGGAGTGAGGGACTCGCTTCGCCAGTAACGAGAAAGGAAGCAGGCTTGGGAACTCCACCAACTTTTTGCTCCCTCTGCTTCGCCGCTCCTGGGATGCTGCCTTTCAGGCCGCGGTTTTACTGAAGCTTACAAGCACGCACAAACGTGAAGCCAGGATTTGTGTCCAGTAACCTGGAAGCTGTAATTTCACTGTCCTGTTTATGCAGTTAACGTGAAAACATCTGGCGATGTGTGTTACATAAAATCCCTCTCTACGAAGCGTGTGTGTGCCCACGCCAGGCTTACTGCCCTGCTGTACGCGGCGGTGGGAGATCTTTAGAGCTGGCAACAAAACAAGCAAAAGAAACGTTATTCCCCAGCCTGGAAAAGTCCTGCTGATTCACACCGTGCGTGCCTGTGCACTGCCCGTGCGAAATCAGAGCTGTGCACACAGCAGCTCCTCGCTGCTGTCCACCGGACCGCTATTTCTGCCAGCACTTATAGTTCGCAAACACCACTCGGGCTGAAGTTCGTGCGGGGAGAAGCCGAGAGAACACCGTCCACACGCAAGAGAAGCAGGGCCGAGGGGAAGACCCACGGAGGTTGTTTCGCCCACCCCTCTGGCCCCGGCCAGGGCATTTCTCCAAGGCCACCCCACCGTCTCCCTGCGGGGCTGGTCCCTGTGCCTGGCCTGCCCTGGGGAGGGTGTCCCTCGGCCGGAGACCCTCGCTGCGGTCAGGGTCAGGTCAGAGCCACCCCGTCTCCTTAATGGCTCCGCAATGCTGTCTGCCTTGGCTGCGCCCCCAAGGCTCCGGAGCTGAGCGGTGATGACCGGAGCCTCCATCGCCGGCTCCGGAGCTGCCCATGCCGGGAAACTTGTTACAGAGCTGGTCCCCCTCTCCCTTTCCTCGCCCCGGGCCGACACGAGAGTTACCTCTCGTCTCAGTGGAGCCTCCCCTCACCAGGATGGCTCTTGCCTCGGCCCCCTCCTTTTTTGATCACTCATCCTTCCCGAAGGCTGGTGGGAATTACGGCTTTTCATTTCCCGGCCGTACTCCCGTCTCCTCCTCTATCATCCTCCACAAGTGATTCTCTCCCCCCTCTCCCTCCCTAAACATCCTCATTTTCGTTCCTGCTGGTACCTTTCAACACCAGCCAAAAGGTGACTGCAGAGCCTCGCTTTTGCTTGCCAGGCTTCCCGCGGACATCACCATTGCCTTGCTCCTAGAAGCCATAAAAGTTCACATCAGCCTTTCCTTAGCCTCTTATTCATCCCTCTCTTCCTCCCACTGCTGATCCAGCCTTCTTGCTGCCCAGGGGTTTTAATGAGATCTTATTCAAACCACAACAGTTGCGCGCATAGACACACACGCACACACAGAGCCGCTGCAAAGCTCCTCTTCCTAACCCTTTCCCAGCCAAGTTCCCCCCCTCCGCATTCCGGCTCGGCTGACACCTGCTACCACAGGGGATGCAAACCAGGGGATTATCTCCCCGAAAGTTTTCCCTGTGAGCACGTTCAGATTATGCCTCTCTCCTGCTCGGGTGATGGGGGTGGTTGTTTGTTTTCGGTGGCGAGGAGGCGGGGGGTGGGGGGGAAAGAAAGCCTTTCCACGCAAACAGGTCCAAGCACAGACTCCCCAGGCACATGGGAGACCGCAGCGGCGGCCCCGGCGGGTCCCCTGCCCGCTCCTGGTCTGGCAAACAGCCGGCATTTCGCCCCTAACTTTACAATCAGGGAAAGCCGGGTGGGGAATTCAGCCGCCTTTCTCCCATCCCTCCTCCTGTCTCTCCGTGGAGTTGGGTTCAACCGCTGCCCGCGACATTATCGCGGCTAAACGAGGTTCTCCCTTTATATATTTATTTATCTACTGCCTCTCTCTCTCCAACCACCCCCCCCCCCCCCGCTCCCGGTCTTACCAATGTGGATGATGGAGTCCGCCCTCACCGAAACGCACTGAAATATCCAGGGGAAAAGCCAGAGCATCAACACTTCCATTTCCAGCCTCTCGCACAGCACATCAGCCCGGGTTTGGTGGGAGAGACAGACAGGGGAAAAGACGAAAAAAGGCGCAAGGGCAGGTGGAGCAAGGCAGCGGGCGCCGGGGGGAGATACCCAGACACCCCCCTCTTAGAAAAAAATCCCGAATTCCCGCAGCGAGCCAAGAATTTCCCAAAAATCGAGTAAAAACGGGCGATGGGAATAGGAGGAGAGAGGGGAGGGGAGGGGTGAAGGAAAAAAAAAAAAGCCGGGGCTCAAAAAAAAAAAAAAAAAAAAAAAAACCACGGAGGTAGATCCCGGGTTGGCAGGCGGCACGGCGGAGCCTCCAGCGCTCGGTGTGTGCCGGGGCGCCGGCAGACCGCGAACTGCGGAGCGGCCCCCCCGCCGCCGCCGCCCGCCCCCCGCGCCACGTGACTGCGGAGCCTCGGCGCTCGGAGCCGCCGGGGCACGGCGGGCGGGCGGGCACAGGGGCAGCGGGGGAGCCGGGGCGGCAGCGGTCGCTGGTCGCGGCTGGGTACCGCTGGGTACATCCAGAATTAGATGCGCATAGATAGATATATATATTTATATATAACGCGTATCTCCCGGAGAAAAGGGGCAGGGGGCCAATGCTCGAAGCGCAGGGAGGCGAGGCGGGTGCGCAGCTCCCGGTTGCCGGGCGCGGGAGGGTCCGCGGGGCCGCAGCCGCTGCCCGGAGCGCGCCCCGCGCTGCGCGGCCTCCCGCAGCCCCCGCCCGGCTCCGCGGGACGCCCCCGCAGGTGAGGGCGCGGGGCTGCGCCCGCCGCCGCTCCTGCAACTTCGGGGCACTGCGCCGGCAGCGGGCTGGAGGGATTGCCCCTTCCTCCTTCCGCACGCTGGGGCCCGGGACATGATCCACGCGTTTGAGGAGCGAAATGGAAATGAGAGGCTTTTACCCCCGAGCTGGGGGCGAGGGGGTGGGGTAGAAAAGTGGTACTGCATAACCTCTTCTTGTTTTGTTTTGTTCTAGCTTTCAATGAAATCTAATTCATAAATTGGACATGCTCAGGCTCAGAAGACTAATTCATCCCCTAAAACAAACGCATCAGTGATTGCAGGCACCCAAACGTGACAAGCGTCTCAATATACCGAGGATCCAGAGAAAACAAATTCATTCAGGAGCCCGAAACGTAATTAAAACTACTGCCAAGAAAATGAGTTGAGTGCAGGATGTTACCAAGATTATTAAGTTGCTGTAGGGCTGAGGCACGGACCGCTATAGCGATACATACAGATAATGTCAGCCTTTGGATAAGGGGAAGCAGAGCGATTCCTGGAGGTCGCAGTCTTGCAAGCGCAAGCCTGGTAACAGCGCGCAGTGGCCGCATCCTGCTCCCGGGAAGGGAAAGGCAGAGCCCGAGGGTTCGGCGGGAAACGACCGGGCCCCCGCCGCCTGCTGAGCCCCGGGAGGCTGGTCACGGAGGGGCCGGCGGCCCCCGGACCCCTGTCACTAACTACAGCATCCCTGTCATGCCTGTTCAGCACACTCTTTACAACCATCACCTGTATATGCTGTAGTAAATTCTCCAGATACTTAGCACTGCTTGCTTGCAGGAGCGATAGCTGCAATGTATTCCATATAGGAAACATTTTTTTTTTTTTCCATGCAGATCACAGTACGGCAGAACTGCTCACTGCCAAGGAGTAGGAAATCTAGATAAGCTTTACAGTGGCTGGGGAGGCAGAAGGGGGAGGGAACGCACAGTATAGACGGAGCAGAGTAAAAGGGAAGGAAGCCGAAATGGAAATGATATGAACAAGAATCCCTGTTGCTCCACATGCATCAACAACCTCCTGTTCAGTAGTAGTTACGAGCACAGCTTTTGAACTGGGAAGAGCAGGGGGTAAATAAAACAAGATATGGTTTTTAAAAATAAATCACTTGTTAACTACTCTTGCTTACAGTCCTTGTCTTAAATACGCAATTTCACACTGATCAATGCAGAATGATATATACTATACTCTGCATTTCATGTAATAAAAACACTTAATCCAGATAATTGGCTTCTGGGACAGAGATCAATAGAAATGTTCCTTATTTGACTACGTTAGCAAGTCAAAATTAATTCTAATTTACATTTGCTTCAAATCAATATGCACTTAGTGACTTACACAGGCTCTTTAAAAAGTTAAGCACCTATATTGACCAGACTCATATACATGTCAGTAACAAGTACATGTGTGGGAATTAGAGAGGGGGAAAGTGTTACCGCAGAACCAGCCTCTGACTTTCATGGAGTAAAGGAGGCTAAATTTATTTGTGTTTCAATAGCGTTTTGGCATCGTAGCCTGAAACCTGTGGAAATATGCAGCTGTTAACCCAGCGATTTATGCAAGCACCCAAGCACCCGCCAGTAGCACTGCAAGCACTTGGGAGCAGGCTTGCCTCTTGCTGTAGTTTGCACAGTGAGGTCCTGACCTCAGCTCAGATGCCTCTGGCTGCTATTTTAGTAATAATAAAATGGTAATATAAAATATTAAAAATCTAAACCCAGTGTATTGGACAAGTTACAAAATTTTCTGTGAAATCCATGAGCAAACACTCTGCATGCAGAAAAGGATCCAGTCCCAGCCAAGGGAGGGATGGGGGAAAGACAGGAGCCCAGAATACTGTAAAACAGACCAACTGAAACAGGCCCCACAACTGGGCAGAAGGCTACAGTCAGAGGGCAACAACAAACAAGAAAAATGTCTAGAAGAAATCTCAAATACCATAAAATCTGATATGCAACATGCAAAGTACAATGAGACCTAAATGGATCTACCACAGCAAAGAGAAGAACTACAACTTCAGTAGCTTCTCTTCAGGATGAAGAGTTGCAGCAATCAGGCTGCATTGCCTTTTCTTTCCCATTATTTGCCTAATTTTTTTTTCTTTCTCCTCTCCCTCCACTCCTTTTTTTTTTTTAACAACAACAATAAAAAAAAAAAAGCCAACGACTTTGACTTGGATCATGTTTTTCATAACACTTACTGATTCCCCTATGATTTCCCTCCTTCCCCAAAAAGCTATCAGTGTTACATTTCTAAGCCCAGTATAAATGAGACCACTCATTTCAATTCTGCCACTCATAATTTGCCATCAGGAGAGTGCTGACATTTTGCGGTGGGTGAACATTGTTTAGATGCAGCAATCAGCACTAAAAGGCTAACCCATTTGCCAACATTTTGCATATTAAGAATGTTGTAGGTCGCCGTGATATTCCATCACCATTGTGTAGGGTACTCATGGCACATGATTACAGGAGGTGCCACTGGATTTACAGTGCCAGTGGAAGAATGACATCTCATTATCAATGTGCAAGGCAAATACCCAACTTAAGCGACAGGCACTACTCAAAGTTCAGCCCTCTGGCAATAGGTGTGATTCTATGCCGATTTCAGACAGCTCTATTACCTTTGCAAACCACTGTGGTGATTTTAGGCTTACCTGTCACGAGTTATGGCTGTGCTTATTACGGTTATCTGAATGAACATGGTATGAAGCCTGTACCAAATGGGGTTTGCTGCCATAAGAGAATGGCCTGAGTAATGCTCCCAAAACTGCACTGTAATCAGAAACACAGAGTATCCTATAAAGGTAAACTGAAAGGCTTGTGCAGTGCCACACTCGGAGCCTTTTGCCGAGGGCTCTGTCCTTCTGTGCTACCATGACAAGAATGGAGCACATTTTGAAAGACATCAGAACTATGGCTGTAGGATATGGCCTGGATCTGGAAAGCTCCTCATATTTACTAAGCACTTACAAAGCTGCTTCACAAGCAGGAACTCTGCAAGACCATACCATGGAGACTTTTATCATATTATAGCCTATGCTCAGAATAAATGGAGTGCTTTAAGATTCAACATTTCTCCAGTCTTCTCCCAAGTTCCACCCATTTACTGTAGCTAAGCTGAGGCTTCCACACATGAAAATACGTGGAAGCATATATATCTATGTCTGTACACACAGCAAGGATTGTGATTCCTTCTGAAAGTAAATGGAACTCCTCCTCTAAATCACTTATACTGGTGTAAAGATGCAGCAAATACCACCAATTGTTAGCTGCTCAGTCTATGAAGCTGGAAGAAGGAAAACAAAAAATAAACAAAAATATTATCATATACATCATGATAATAATCTCAAGCGAGATATCTATTGTTAACACACACACACACACAAAAAGTTGAATTTCTCATTCTAAACTGCAATGAAATTGTACAGCTGTGCTTCACTTTGGAAATAGTAATGCAAAATCTCAAACCTACTATACATTCCTTACTTGGTGGATGCTTGTGTTTAAAAATTCATTTTGATTGTCATTCTCCTGTGCTGACAACCTTAAGTTTCAGTTGCTTTACTGAAGCTTCCTTTAGATTATTGAAACCACCTTTTCTGTTTTCATGGTTGATAGCATAGTATGATAATCTTCCTGGAGTAAATGGACTAAAGTCTGCAAGAGGCTGTTGAATTATACAGTTCTTTGTGGGACAGTCAACATTCTTGATTAATTTGTTGTGCGCCTACTAACAATCTGAAACTTTGCTACAGTCAATACTTTATTTGGATTGACGTGGCTTTTAAGATGCCATAAAGAAGGCAAAGCACTATTATTTCCATATTTTTACCTGATTTAATTCAGCAGAGTACACACAGTCTAGATTTGATTTAATTCATACTTATGTTTGCTTAATTTCTTCAGTTCAATATCTGTTGCATCTTGATAAGATTCATATTTACTTCCCTACTCCTCTCTTCCAGCTGTGCCTTTTCACACCTTATTTTAACAGGCATTTTCTTTACAATAGGTAAGGGCCTATATAGGCTTTTCCAGCCTCCCACAGTTTCATAATGGCATAGAAACACTGCTAATGTAGTCTAAGGCAAGTTTTATCAGTGTTGGTAAGTGTAATCTCTATCTTGGCATTTGTATTTAATAAACACTTTGATTCAGAAGGAACTCAAAAAGGAATCTCTTTATTCGCAACATTTTAATACCATCAGTATATATTTTATTGAAAACTCTAACACACAAGTGGCCAAAGAACCCTTTGCAATTACTGTTATGGGATGTGAGTATAACTCATAGTTACAGGAAAACCACTTTCTCCTTCATTTCTAAGCATGCTCATTGTCATTATATCCACTGATACACTCACTGATAAAGGCTAAACTCTGTAAGCTTTTTTTTGTGAGCAGAGACCCTTCCTTTAAGGGAAAAAAAAAAAAAGGGAGCAAAGTAGGTATGGTTGTCATCTTTGTTACAGTACAGTTGCATAAGAATGCAGGCTCTCCAAGTAAAAGTGTTTGTCAGTTGTTCCTGATTTAATAGTAGCCATACCCAGATAATCTCTGAACTAACTTCACTGGCATTCATCTGAGGAGGAGAAACAATTTACAAGATTCTCCACCAAACAGATAAAACCCTCTCCAGGGGAACTCCATTTAAAAACATCTTCCGTGCCTCATTGATCCATCCACATTGTACACACAGTCCAGTCTCGTGAGCTGTTCAGTGAGCTGCCTATTACAGATGATAAGACACTGCTAGGACAGCTGCCCTCTGCCATCACAGCAACCCAAGGGGACAGACACACCCCAAATCGAAAACCATAACAAGGAAAACCCCAGATATCATTCCTTGTATAGCTGCCATAAATACATACTGATCAATCTCACACTTTCATGGGTAGTAATAGGCCAAGAACGACCCCTGTGTTTTATAGATACCTCATTGTGAATACATTTCCCAGTACTTCCACTGCCATAAAATCTACCAACACCTGACCATAAAAATATATCCTTGACTGAAACTGCAGGGTGGGTGTGCCAGACACAAGAGAAAGCAGGTTACTAGAATTTAACCTGCAGTTCACCTCAATTGGTTGAGGACTCTGAAGAAGTCACATTCTTGCTGCTTCTTACTTCACTCCCCTGAACAGCAACAAAACCAAACCAAAGTAAAGCAGATGCTGCTGTGTGGTGAAGCCCATAACCATGAGAGTCTGAACACGGTCATTTGAAAAGTTCCCCCCTCCAGCCAAGATGAAGTAACTGATCTCGTGTGTGTTCCTACTGCACTGCAAACTCCACCACGGAGTGATGTAAGCAGGAAATTTTGCTACAAGCCAGAAACTGCCCTTTGCTGCATCTCAGGCAAAGAATAGGAACATTTTCAGTTGCACTAATTCCATCCTTGGCCATCACTAAATAGTGATGCAGTTTGAGGGGACAGTCCTTTAAAAGCCTCACAATGGTAAGTACTCTAAGTGGAAAGTAATTTTACCCTAAAAAAAAAAAAAACCAACCTGATCTTTCTCAACAGTCTTTTCTAAACCATATTATACTTAGTGACTGTCTCACAATAGGTCACTCCTACCAGCTGATGAGGTCTCTTTTTTTGACTTGTAAAGCTGTGTCATAGAGTTGATGGGTTGGGGTTTTTCTTTGTTTGGTGTGGGGTTGTTTTGTTTGTTTGTTTCCCAGTGTGTTTTTATGGCATCTACTTTGCAGCCATTTGTACAAACAAGGGCATATTTGCCTTTTCATTCACTCCATTAGCACTAATGGCAGTCACACACACAGAGCAGGAGAGAATATATTCTCCCAGGGATTTGTGTTCTCTTTTAGAAAAGGCTCCCAGTCATGGAGTTCATAATTCATACTCATGTTTCCAGGAAAGTTTGAAAGGAAGATTTTATACCAGAATCATCAGCTTGACTCTCACTGTATGCCTGACTCCGAAATTTATCCTCTCAAAGCCTTTGCTTGTAATTTTTGTCTCTTAGAGGAAACAAAACAAAACAAACAAAAAACCCAACAACAACAAAATAAAGCCAAAACAGTATGGTAAACTGTCATGGTATACCTTAAATTTCCTATTCAGAAAAGGGGATTTTTTTTTTTTAAAGGCAGTGCAATCCAGCCATTGGAGCAGAGGGGCCATGATTCCTGGGCTCCATTCCCACCACAGTCACTGATTCATTTCATGACTAATTGAGTGGACTGTTGCATGAACATCGTATTCAGTTCTCAGTTTAAGGGTGAACAAGAACATCAAGTTCCTTTCCTCAGTTACTGTGCTCAGTCAGCTGTCCTACTTCTCTAGAAGGTATAGGGGAAACATGGTTGGCTTATTTTTGGTCAGTCAAACAAGTAATTTTAAGTAGTTTCAAGTTTGTATATCATCCAGAGACTACAAAAAAATTACCCAATTTAAAATAATTTCCATCAGAAAATGCTTCTTGTGGTTCTTGGGAACAACCCATTCCATGTAGCTGAGTCTTGATGCAAATTTTCAGTATCTAAGCTCCGTTACTGACCCAAGTGACAGGACTTCAGCTGTCTAAAGATATTGTTTCTTTTCAGCTTTTTAACCATGGTGGGGAGGGGTGTGTGAAGTAGGGGAAAATACCTTATATTGAGATTGATAAGAAAAGCTCTAGAGACAAACCCACCCAGAACTACAAGCTGGTTATACTCATCTCTTAGTTGCATTCAAGTCACTTCTTCAATTCTGCTGGAGTAAGCACCTGAACTAGGTCCCCCACCTGAGAAAGGGGTGTCCTGATGACGAGGTGTTGGAAAAGGAGCAGGGGAAGAACATACAACTCTTTTGAGAAAGGGAGAAAAAAAATAAAACCACCTTGAAATATTTCCATATGGCCTGGTGAGAAAGGGGGAGAGAAGAGAAAATCACACTGCTTCCTTCCTACTTTTAGGCTGTAGAAGGTGTTTGTGAGCACGAACAGAGTAGCAGCTTTCTAACCCAGCTTTCCCCGTGTCAAGAAGTTTGTTTATGTCAGGTCGATTTTCTGTGGGCATTTTATGCCTCTCCCTGAAAAGGAGCTTTTTCTACGAACACTCCTGCCTATGAACACACCCAGGCATCCACAACCTTTCCCGTGGTTTAAGTCATGTAAGCCACATCTTAGTGCTGCCTGATCCCTTCAACACCTGTCCCTTCCCATTTATACAGCCTCAACTGAAAACATGAGTGTATCAGAGACACATTTGCAGTAATTTTTATCGTGTGGCCACTGGAAATAGGCAACCCAGGACCACATGACTTTGCAGCATTCCACATAGCACCATCTGGGTGTTATTGACATAGTGTAGAAGTTTAAGCCACAGAAAAAAAAAGTAAAAATTAAGTCAAGAGTTCCAAAACATTTTGTTTCCTGGTACACAACACCAGAAAGCACTGGAAACAATGACTTCTTTTTATTGATTCTTGTTAGAAATGAACTTCAAACTATATATTTTACAATCTGACTCAACAGTTCTGAAAAAACATAAAGAAGCCAAGAAGTTCTTCTGGCCTTCTGAAAACTCAGAGATATTGTGGTAAAGGGTTTATGAAAAGGGCAGGGAGGATAAAAAAAGCAGGCGCCACTTCAGGTATCCAGCACTCCCTGAGTCACGGTCCCTGTCACAGTACCCTTACGAAACTTCACCAACCAATGGTTTCTAGAGTTCCCAGGTTCTTCAGTGTCTTCATAATGTCATTAAATACACTGCTATCGTGCTCCCAGTCCAAAGTGTGCCGCATTGTACAGCAGTATATTTTACTACAGCTACCCAGCTGAATGCAAGGCTGCAGCTCACATAGCTTTGTTTGCTGCAGTGCTGTATTATCACACATGAATAGACCAGGCAACATTGATTTTTTAAGCAATGGCATTGATTACAACTCTTATTTTTAAAATGCTGTCGGGATACAGCCCCTAGATAAGTACTTTAAGACCAAATTTGAATTGCATTTCCCGGCAGCTCTCCTTTTTTTACAGAGACCATATAATAGAATTACGAGTAATGCTACTGACTTCAACATGTATTGAGGATTTACACCAATATGACCTCAGTAATAGAAGCTTTTAGCACTCCAAACACACACCACTATAATATACTTCAAATTACACTTCTTTTCAAAATGCAAAATCATTGTTTTAGCTCCACTAGCTAAGAAAGATGCTTGTTTTCCTGAGAGATAAATTTATTAAATTGAATTTGACCTTTTAGAGCATAGTTAGGTAGGGATTTCTGTTCCCTGGAAACACAAGAAGATTTTTCACTTACTGCTCTGAGTCGTGCAAGAGTCCACAAGCAAGTAAGCACAGCACCCTTGGAAGAACACTTTACATTAAATAAATAATGCCAGGGGAGGGGGCAAGTTAAAAAAAAAACCAAAAAACAAACATCAAAACACACCTCAACCTCAATTTATCACTGCTGTATCATTACCTGACCAGTTTCCCTGCGTAGTGATGGCTCGATTCCAAAAATAACTTTCAAACATCACTCCAAGTTTTCTATGCAGATTGTGTTTTTGTTTTCACAAGCTGGTAAAGACCTCTTAGTTATTTTACTGCTTTGCTAGCTTATTCCCAATTTGCAAAGTGGGTTTCTTGTGATAATGTACAAGGACCATACTTATCCATTTCTGGCTTCCTCCTGCTGGGAATACTGTTAAGTGAATCAATGCCATCACCTCTGCTGGTCTATCTGCACATCCACAAAACCTGTTACCCAAGTAGATGAACACCCTTTTCCTCACACAGCAGTTGGTGAAAACTCAAGAACAGACAGCCTTTTCCCTTTTTACCACAAGCCCCTTGTTTCACTCAGAACTTATAAACAACAGGAATAAAAAAAAAAAAAAACAAACACAGGTACAGAGTGATCTTTGTGTCATGTGTTACAATAAAGCAAAATTCTCTTTCTGAGCCTTGTTTGGAACATTACCTCTAAAGTGGTTTTGGGCATTTTTTGCTTTTGATGAACTTACCACTAGAGACAATATATACTTTACTTTCCTCAGAGATCTTTGACTCCACCACCTACTTGGGCTAATTAAGAGACAAGTTTCCCTCTCAAGGGACAGAATTACAATCAGGACCTAAAAAAATCCAGTAGAAACACTAAATGAAGATGCATCCATTATTCTATCATTTCACATCATTCCTATAATTTACTAAGCAAAATATATATTTCGGAGAGATAAGTGACATAACAGCATTTACCATCCTGTTGTTTACTCCAAACATCTTTTTCCAACCTCCATTCATGGATGACCAAACCACAACTGCTCCACCACCTTCATCCATGTCAACTGAATTAACAGGGCTTACAGAAGGGGGCTCAGGAGGATCAGCAGCAAATGCCATAGTCCTCATGAACCTCAAAAACCTTCTGCATCTGTTTTAGCAAAGTCCACAGAACAGAATACCTTGCCCTCCCCTCAGCATAGCACAAACAAAATTTCCATGCAGTGAGAGAAGAAAACCAGATTGGCCTAGGATCACCACGGTGGAATTGTCACTTCTGTGCTGGTGCTGTTTCACTGCCAGGGTGGTTCAGAGCCTTACCCCGCCAAGAGGGATGCAGCTGCTTCAGCACCAGGACACCATGGAGAGCAGCTGGACAGTTTTCCTTCAGCCACTCAGGCTGGTGTCCCTGCTCTGTTGGAACCTACTTGGATTTCTTTTCAAAGCTCAGAAGTTCCTCCTACTGCAAAATAGGTACCGATCACCCTTAGAGAAGCCTCTTCTCACCTTAGAGAAGCCTCTAAATAAATACATTACAGATACCTTTTAGCGAACTTCCACCTCCCTCTAATTCTATATTAGAGAGCTATTATAGAAAGGAACAATTGTAATAAGACATATCCCTGCAAAACGCTGCTTCTTGGTGCTTTTCATCAATTCACAGTTATATCCTCTCCCTCATTTAAGAAAACAAACCTTAAACCTTTGTTTTCTTAAAGCCTGACAAGCAGATGTGATTACTAGGTGCAGTACTTGGTTTAGGAGACATACTGTTTTCCTTCCTGTTTTTCTTTTCAGCCCAGCATGCTCCAAGGCACTCAGTTCAAAAAGTTTTTGGCAATGCCTGATATACGTCAGTAGTGTAGAATTTTCCTTTTCCCTGTTTAAAGTGAAAGTGGATATGGATGTGTGGATTTTGTGTAATAATCTGAGTGACATGACAAATTTTGCATTATAATCTGGGCTCAGTATTGTTTTCAGCAGCAGCATTTCTGACCTCAGAAGCTGAAGCCTTCCATCAGCAACATCATTCCTTTATTTTTGCCCAATCATTCACAGAATCACAAAATATGTTGAGTTGGAAGGGACCCACAAGGATCATCAAGTCCAACTCCACATCACTGCCTGACTACAAAACCACCTTAGCAGAGATTAAAAAAAAAAGAAAAAATCTATCAGGTGTTTCACAGATAATAAGCCAATCATGCTCTCATATTTATCAAGATCATTGCTAGCAAAGATCACTAATTCAGAAGTTTCCATTAGTGGCTCCACACCCTGGCTGTGTAGGCCAACTGTTCTGGAGAACCACCCTGGAAATTCACCTAACAGTGTGAAATAGAAATAGAAAACTGCAAAGAACTGCTCCCTACTGAAGTCAAGCTGCTCAGCTGGTTACTGCATGACACTTCTCACCGTGTACACAGGCACAAATTCACAGCTTCGCTCCCTTTCAGGGGCAGTAGCCCTGCCTGCTCGATTCTGTCAGTGGTTGCCACCATATTTTATTGGGCTTTAGCTAATGTGGCCTGAGAGGATGCATTTTAAAAGCACAGTGAATGATTTCTTCTATTTAGACCTCTAAATGCTGGAGCGGAAGTTCTCACTATCTGCAGTTAGGAGTGAATCATGTGAATTCGTGTACACGGGATGAAAACACTCTTCTGTTGATGAAGGTGGCAACACAGCAGCTCAAACGATTTTCCATTAGCACACAATCAGACTTTACGATGCTTCTGGAAGGGAAACGAATTCTGAATACTGCTTGAGACTAAAAGGGACTCTTGAACACTGGTGGGGAAACAAAAGCAAATGGCAAGCAAATTTCTGATCTGTTGCTTCCTGTAACCTTGAGCTCATCTTATTGTAATGTAGTGGAATAAATCTGTACAGTACAATTATGAATTTCATTTAAAGGCTGAACAATAAAATAAACATTTAAATAACTATAGTTGTCCTAAGCTGATTCACTATACAGTTTTACTAGAGATGGAATAATGCAATGAAAAAAATTGAGTGAACATTTACAATTAAATCAATAGATTCAAAGAATCAGATTACTACATTAATACAGCAACTGATAACCATATCAGCTCACAAGAAGAATAAACTTTCTAGCTCACAGGAAAAAGACTTGTTTTGGATTCATGCTAGAGAGAGAAGGTTTAAAGGAAGAGCAAACTCCCTTTCAGCACAAGGCCAGCACTAGCTTGTTCATAGTTCATAAACCACACTGGTAAGGAGCACAGGCAACAGCTCAGTAGACTGCTTCAGATTTCAAGACACAATAAAGTATAAGTGAGGAAACAAAGCCAAAAGGCCAAGAGCGGGTCTGACCTCAAACTGGAGTCAAGAGAAGTTTCTTAACTGGGGTGGTATCTCCTGGTCCTTGACTAGTGAGGTTGTGCCTACTGAACTTCACGGCAATGTCACTTCCCACTTTCCCTTCACTGCTACTGTGTACTACTGCACAGTGATAATTCTTCTTTCACAGTAACTAAAAGTTGACCTTTATCAGTAGCTTTTCAGCTTTACTGCTTAGTTCTCAAAAATCTACTCCTTTACTGATGCATTTACATTTCCTCTTAGGAGATTTTTTTGAGGTGATCTCTCCACACAGCCACTAATGCAGATGTGCTTCTGTACACAACAGAGCTTTGCAGGACTGTTTCATAAACTTACAGTGCAGCCTTGTCCCAGAAGAATTATTAATTTTGGCCTCTTTTCTCTATCTGCATGTCTGCTGTCATGGAATTTAGGTTTTGGTTTGGTTTTTTTTATATTTTAAGTTCTTGAAGAGGTGACAAAACACCTATGATTGAAAAACACATATACACTTCAATCACCCAAGCCTTTCCCATCTTTTACAAAACTAGGCAGAAAAGTAGAATATAGAGATCGCCTTCTAGAATCAAAAGGTAAAAATTAAGAGCTCACCTTTCTGATGCCTGATTTCTTGGTCTCTGGCTCACACAGTAGCCAGAAGATCTTAGCTGCTTTGAAATGCATGACATTTTTCCAGGCTGACTTCTAAGCCTCTGCTAAGTAGCTCCAATTTTCACCTCTCCATTTCTTTTTCTTTTCTCCCACCAGTGAAAAGTTTATAAAGGATACTCTTGCAGAAAATATGCCTGCCTCTAGTACTTCAATAGTGATATGTAAGTTAGAACAGAATCCAGCCCTCTATATTTCTTTGCCCTAGAAAGACAACTGGAATATAAAAATCAATCCCTTGTTTATGATTTAGCAATTGCCCTCAGACAAGAGAACAAACTGGTTGACTGCACAGCAACTGAGTCAGTGGGTTCATCACAGGACTGATTTTAAGCCCAGATTTTGGACCATTTTTCCAACCACTCCTGGCTGGATAAGCACAGTCCTCAAGAGCCACAGCACAGCCTTTGGCTCTGGAGAAGCCAAGGCAGCTCTTGGGGTGACAGAGTGGCTGCACCAAAAAAACCTGTCGTGTAAGCTCAAGTGCCATAAACACCCAGTCCTGCTCAAAGGTCCAAATCCCAGTTCTGTGATCATTCTTTATGCATTTTGACTAATAGACAAATAGTTATTAGTGAAACTGTTGTCAGGCTACTGGTCTCACTCCTCTTTAAGACAATGAGACAGTTTTATTCCTTTCATGACATTTCCTGCTGACAAACAGTGCAAAACAATTAATGAAATCACAAAATTTCCCTTTGTATGTTTGCATTGCATCTTCTTTACAAAAATACATGTTTTCTGGAATAAAATAAAGCAACATTCAAAATAACTTGACTTTAGGTGTTAAAATAACCTCAGAATAACACAAACCAAAATAAATGCTGGTAGGAACCATGTCCCTTCTTCAGAAGTGAGGAAGTCTCAGATGACCTGCTATCTGGGGAGAGATTAACCTTTGCCAAGGGATCACTAAGAACTGCTAATGCAAAACCAAAACTTTTACATGGGTGCAGCATCAACAAGGCCTTAAATAAGCTGACAGGACTCCAAATGCACAAGGAAAGGAGATGTACAAAATAATGAGGGTTCTTTTCTGCGAGATACCTTCTGTGTTCCAAAGCACACTTCCGATTTGCTCATCTATTTTCTTTTAACAAGATGGGTTAGTTCATTACTTCTTACATGACTAAAAGCAGCACACTGCTTTCCTTCTACAAAAGACAATAAATAACATTAAGGGAGTTACATGAGAGAAGGTAGAGTAACTTTACAAGAGAAAGAAGCTCATAATGGCAGGATACAGGATAATAGTCTTAAGGCAACATCATAATAAAATGCACAGTTTTTATGAAACACCCTTTTAGATTCATTTTCCTACATTCCAAATGCTCCCATAACCATCTTTTGACATTTCTCCTGCACAGCTGGTTACACCATCTATAAGCCATCTCTGTCCTCCTGGCATTATTAGTATTTTAAATGCAATTTCTTTCACCTCCTTTCAACTAAGACTTTAGTTATACCTAATTACCACTTACCATCCTCCCTTCTAGGAAAAGAAAACCTGATTCCTAACCATTTGAAATCCATCTTTAATGAAAACTACACTACAATCATAATATCAGTATATGTACATTATAGGAATATAATTAGCAGAAGACCAAAAAAAGTGGGTGCTACTTGTGCTCTGTGTCCCACTTGAAATGTTAACTCACAGATGAGCACAGACCTATGATAATAACACCATATATATTATGCACAGAACTACCAGCAAGAGGCAAAAAAAGATATTGGTTGCTTGCTTATGATTAATAAAGTAGTTAACACAGAAGGAATATTATTCTTGCTTGGTTCCCATTATGCATTTGATAATCTCTATTTATAGGACAATGAAACATGAAGCTTCTAAAATGCCATCTGTTGGTTTCTTTTTCATGTATAGGATTTCTGACTTCAGGAGCTGCAATTCAGCAGTGTTGATAGTGCTACAGCATGTAATAGTAAAGCCCTTGGTTATGAGAATTTGAGCCATTAAATACCAATAAGCAGGTTGGATACATATCCTGAATAGTGTATCTCTTATCTCCTTATTCTAATCTATTTAAAAACTAATTTATACTTTCATGTAATTGATTTTGATCAGTTATTCAAGTAGCACAACACACACAAAATTACATGTTGCAATTATCCACAAATGTGATAGAAGTGATTGTGCTTTGATCTCCGTGAGATCAAAAAAAAAAAAATCTTTCTTAAGGCACAGAGAGTTAGAATCAGATATATCTGCTTTTAAATTCATCAGTACATAAAGGATTCATTTTTCTTGTATATTAACCTTGAAAATAAAGCACTTGTAATAAAGGTCAATATTGGAGTGTATCAGCTCTAATAAGTTTGACGGTCATTGAGTTCTATATCTAATTAAGTCATTAAATGGCCAATATCCAGAGCTTGGGCTCCATTTGAGCATAAACTACTGGTTTAAATACAATTAATGAAACTGTGCTTGATTTTTTTGAAATGGGTCACTGTGTATTCATATCAGCATGAAGATGGAGGGGGTTGTATCTCTGGCTAAAGGTTCTAATTAGGGCTACTGATTCCAACAGGAACCATAAACACCAAGGGGTTCACAGGGCAAGCAAACACAGGAAGAAATAGGCAAGCTTTCTCAGGGACAATTTATACTTTGGTAGTTTCCTGGGGATATCAACATACAATTTCTATTCCCTCTCTCAATTGCTTTTACCTGGACTGCAGTCTGTGCTGTTGCCTCCCTGTTCACCCCTGCCTTGCCACAGCTCTTCTTTGTGCTGCTCCATCACAGTCTGTCAGATAACTGGAAGCAGCCCAGGACAGGAGCTGTCTTCTTTGCTATTCCTTTACAGTACTTTGACAAAGCAGCCCGATGTCTGAACCAACAGGATTATAATGCCTTCCATCCCAGAACACAGGATTTGCTTCCCTCTCAGAGGTTAGAGAAATGGTAGAAATCACTGCATTTCTACAAAAAATGAGGTCACTGTGTTAAGCTTAAGGCACGTTGACGTAAGTGTTTGAGGAAAGTTGAAGTTTTGACAATTAATTTGCTTTTGCTTTTTTGATACACAAAGAGCAGTATGTGCTGTTTATAGTTTGGAGTCAGTCAGTCTAAGAAAGGCCAGCAAGAACAACAACAAAAAAACCAAGCAACAACTACAAACAACACACAAACCAACAAAAACAGATTCATAGAAGGGCACCCAAACAACTTCCAATATCCGTCTTTTCAGTGATGTACCCAAAAAGCAGATTAGTGCTCTCCTTTCTCTCAGAGACACAGTTTACAGTAAATACTGGAATTTGGACAGAAGATCAAGACTGAGTGCAAATGGACTGCGGTTTTTGGGGTGGGTATGGGGAAGTCCCTATCTGTGTCCTAGAGACGTCATAAGAATGAAACATGCTATTTTTGTAGGCAATCCACTGTCAGTGGGGTATTCTTATAAAACTCTGAGAGTCTTTAACTAATGGCAGACAAGTTTAGCAGGAGACCAGGGCAATTCAGTAAACCATGTCAGCACAGATCACAGCAATCGCAGTTCATTAAAAGTGATGTGGTAACAAGATGAGGAACTTTGAATAATGTCAAGAATAGCTGAGATGAGGAACTCAAATGCTCTTAGATGGAACAAGTGATGCTAAAATGAAAATTAAAACCGTTGCTTGTAATTGAGTTGTACAGCACTACTCAAAGTTTGTTCACTAGTTGAAATTAATGGTGGTTATCTTTAAATGCAGCAAATAAATAATCAATGTACACACATTTGGAAATCTCTTTGAAGTAGAACACAAATAGATATAATTTTCACGTCTTTGGAGAATATATAGTCATGATTCATTTTATGCTTGCTAATAATATCTTTCCCTTTTTCCCCTCCTCTCATTTGTTAAAGTCTGCTCACATATTGTTTACACAGAGTATTTCAGTAGTAACTGGTGGTATGGTTGTTAGAGCAATGGTAGAGGTTATGCAACATTTTTTCATTGCTATATTTTGTTTTGTGCTTTTGCAGTAGCCTAGAATCCCCATATGCTTTATCTTTAAAAAGTCACAGAATTCCCTAAATGGAGCCCTAGAGGATGATAATATCCACTCTTAGCCTGGAGAGACAGGTATCCAGAGGTATTTTGCATCATTTTAATTAAGTTGTTCCAAAGGTCACCAAGGTGCAACACAGACATCAATTAGCCAATACTGAATGGTTCCCACTGAACTGGAACTCTTAATCAACAGAAGCCCTGTAATTAAGCAGTTATGAAAGTTAGATTTTTTTAATTGATCTGAGTGGAAAGGCAAATAGGGGCAAATAGTACATTTCCAGAAAGAAAGAGGATCTGCCTTTGCTGCGGGCATTCGAGCGAGCGGGAGAGAACAAACACATCTATAAGATGCAAGTTCAAATCCGCTTTATTATCAGAAGGCCACACAATATATAATCTTTTGAGTTCTGTA
>JAYRBT010000178.1:8098105-8174521 GCA_036023395.1 Myiotriccus ornatus
CTCTTGTTTACCTTCTTCTCACCTCCCGGCCTCTTCAGAACTCAGCATATTCGTGTAAAACTGCTAAGGCCCCAACATGCCTTAGTACCACACAGTGTCCAATTCAGGAGCAGTGTGCTTGCAAAGATGAAAAGTAAAGTACAAGGAAGTTTATTTACAGGGTGTACCTTGAGCCTTGTGGAGTTGAACCAGAGAGGTGAAAAGCACACACAGAGCTCCCTTTGGCTGAAACTCTGCTCAGGCAGGAACTTGCTGCCTTGATCTCCCCCTCACTCTCTTCAAGGGCTCCCAAAAACAGTAAAGTGGAGCCATCTGGTTAACACACTTCCTTCCCACACATCCTTTTCCCTCAGCCCGTGCACATTACACTTTCGAACCTGCCATCCCTTAGACCTCTCATCTTGAAAAATGTGACTTTGGTGTCAATTTCCCCTCTGATCAGTTGCTCTAAAGAGAAAAGATGCAGGGACTGAACAGCCCAAGCAGTGCTGACAGTCACTATCGTTTGGCAGCTTTAATCATCACCAAAGACAGTTTCATTATGGGTGTCTATAACTCAATGACCTTTAATACACAAGTCAGATCCTTATCTTCTTTTAGTATGAGCAATATTAATTGTGAATTAAACACTCTAAGGTGAATGAAAAGATAATTAAAGCCCCTATTTCCTATCCTAAGAAGTGAAGTGTGCATCTCTTATTTTTGAATTATGACTGATCATTGTAGAGGGGCCAAAAGAAAGCCCTTATTTGTTTGAAAGTTGTAAGAGTTTAACAAAGAAAGCCTTTCTGGAAACCAACATTAACATGGCCATCAATCACACTTTATTTTCACAAGTGCAAATCACAGTTTCATAGGGAGACATTTTTTCTGCTGATACCTCCAGACAGCGTGGCACACCAAGTCACCGAATGGGAGAAGCAAACAGGATCGCTCAGCCAGTACCTTAAAACTGATCTTTCATTTGCAATACACAGTTTAACAACCAAAATACATTTACGCTGTTGGGCACCAATGCTAATTGTCTGAACAGGTCACAAAGCACAGTTTCCATAACAGTGGTCAAACAGATCGTAGGAAACAAGGACCTTTCATATGGCCCTGGGGTCTAGACACAGTAAGCAGGCTTATGATCCACCAGTGTTTGGCCACACAAGACTTCACTGTGAAATAGTTCACAAAGCATATCAGAAAATTTCTAAACTAATTCCCCAATTTCATATTACACAGCTGGTGCAAAAAGGTCTTCAGAAGACAATGTACAATTTCTCCTAATTAAAAAAGAGAGGGCAACCAATACATTCTTTTCCAATAGTAGAATAAAAGTATGTTATATTCTCAAATAACTATTGCTACTCATAAAGCATATCCAGAAATGGTTCTGCTCCTTATGCAGTGACAGTAGATTTCCTTTTGCCTTTTTAAACTCTTTAGCAAGTACAATTTAAACTGTGTTAGTCAATGGACATAACTGAAAAACTCCAAATATTCAGATTTCTGTGGTGTGTGGCAAATAAATGCTTTAAAAATAGGATGACTTTACCCACCCCATGTGCTGGACTACCTCCTAGGCAGAAGGCTAGAATAGACTCCTCCAGGGAAGGCCAGTAGGGAAGTCTTGCATTCCCTAGGGAAACTTTAATTCCACACAAAAGAATCTGTGGAGTCCTAGGCTAACTGTGAAAAGGTAGTTTTCATAGTCACAGGCCCAGAGCTTAGAAACCTAATGTCTTCCAAAAAAGTGTCCCTTATTTTGTTTTCCTGCATATAAATACTATGTAATTTAAAGGAATTTATCTACAGAGGAGAATATTAAGAAATATTAAGATTTCAGGCTTGTAGTTTAAATGGATGAAGCAACACTAATACAAGGATGTTGGGAAGGAAAATTCTGAATAGTAATCCATAAATCTACAACCTAATCTTTTCCGTGTAAATACTTCCTCTGTAAAGGGATAAATAAAGTGGAGTTAAACTTGTCCTTTTTGAGGTCTATGTCCCAAATCCCTATCCAAACAGAGCTTTGAAAGAGTTTACATCTTGAAGTCAAAATGAGGATGTGTTGCAGTGGGATATTCTATGTGTTTTACCTGCCTCTACATAGACATATATGTCTAGGCTATAGCAATCCAAAATCAAGTTTAGATATTGAACTGGAATCCAGCAGTACTTGCCTCCAGATTTCCCTTTATCTTGAGCTGTGGTAGATATATAATCAGGGCACTTCACAGCTGCCTTTCAAAACATAAGAACCACACAGTTCAATAGTCTTAAAATAAATAGTGCATCATCAACTCAGTATTGAAACAAACATGTCACCACTTTACATCCTCAGCCTCAGTTCAGTGCACGGTAGGCCACCAACATTCTGACAGAGACCAATTTCAGCAGCACTAAACACCTTAAATGCTACACATCCTAGATTAGTTTCACAAGAACATTCCTCATCAGGAATGACAGTCAGGACCTTCCTGGAGACAGCTCAGACAAGATGTTCCAGAGAGATTTCAGTGTTGTCCAGGGGAAAAAAATACAAGGTACAGGAGGAACACCATGATCATGTACCTTGTCTTGTTCTTAATGCAGAACACTTGGAGTTTTGCATGACATTCCATAGAAAGTTTTCTAACACATATGGTGAGTTTGAAGTCCTAGGTTAAGCGAGTAATTTTTTTTAAGTGAAAAGGTTTAGTTCTTCTTCAACTCCCTGAGGTAATGTTATGTTCTAATATTTAGGAGGCCTGACCTTGACAGGAATGCAGTGAGTAAACTTGAATGGGTTTTTAGGTATTTGTGCATTGTTTCTCCTTTTCTGAAACAGGAATAATGATAATTCAGTTTCTTATGTTAATACTTATTGAAAAGTGCCTGGCATTACAAATGCAGATACCTATTTTTTCCTCTAAATTCTTCCGTTTTATTCCTATATTACTTCAGTGTTATTGGGTTAACAATATAATTTTAATGATTTTTCCACTCTAGCTTTCCCTGTTTCAAGTTAAATCATCATCATTGGTGATCATCTATTTACCACAAGTTGGTGCCTTTAAAAGTTCCTTTTAAATACTTTTAGTGTATTTCTATTCATGCTCTTGCCAGGCTAAGATGTGCTCAACACAACTGTGGTGGCACTGCATGGCCAGTAGGTAAATGAGAAATCTTCTGAGATACCTCCCTGGCTGCTCTGCTGAGCCTGAGCTCTGCCCCTGAGCCTGTTACTGATTCAGTGAAGTTCAAGGAGTGTTGGGAAGGGAAAAAATGTTGAGCTCTTTTCCCACTGAACCTGTGTAATCTCTTTCTAAAGTAGTCCCACGGACAATCACCAAACTCCTGGTCAGCAGTGACCACCAGCAACCCAGGAAGGGTGAGATATCTCACCACGCAGATGATGAGATTTGTCTTCCTTGCACTTGGCCCTTGTAATCTGGGTATGGACTTAGAATAAGCCAAAGGACTTCTTAGCTAATTATGTCTTTCTAGTGATGGATGAGAATGAGATGTCTTGTAATAATGCTGCTATTATTAGCTTGATTGGCTGCCTTTGATATTGTCACAGAAGCACACAGGTTATCTCTAATCTGATTTGTCTTGTCCAGAAAACAAATTGACTTCCTCATAGTAGGAAGGCCTTGAAGTCACCTACACACCTCAGCAGGCAGCAACAGGGCCTGTCCCTCAAATGAGAAATCAAGCTCCAGTAAAGCAGAAAGGATGAGGATGGGGAGAGGTAGGTACAAGCTAAGTTTTTTTTGGTCCCAAAACTAAGCATAGAGAATTTTTATATTTGCTTTTGAAACCAAATGTCATATTGAAACTTTTTTTGTTTTTAAATGCAGTGCCAATGAAATGGTCTGACCCGAATTATCTGTATCTCTTTTCCCCTCCCAAAAATACTATATGCAATCACATCACAGCACACAGATTGTTTCAGCTCAGTCAGTCAGGCATTTTCAGAGGATGGGAAAATTAAAGAAAAAGAGAGAGAAAGAAAAAGATTTTGATGCAGCTTAAGTTTTCTGAGGTTTCATTCTTGTTGCTTCAGATGTTCCTGCTGATAGTCATGGACATGGCCCTATTTTTTTTTCATTATAGGTTTCACATCAGCAGTTTGAAGTGGTTGGTCAGTGACAAAGGGCCTAAGCAGAAAACACAAGTGCCAGTGTTTCTTGTGTACTGGCTCATGTCAGCCTTCCAGCTACACCTTATCCAAATTGTACAGTTTAGTTTAGGATTACAGCCTATGCCTTGCTGAAACAAAGGTGCAGGTAAACATGAGACAGTCACCTTTCAGGTAATGCTAGGGGACTCACAGTGGACTGGTGGAAGATAGACAGAGGTAGCTGCATTCCTCCAAGAAGAGAGACAGAATTGTTGAGCTAATTTCAGCAACAGCCTGCTCAGCTCTTCCTGCCATCTGTATTTTGAATGCAGACTTTGCCATTGTTACCTACACTTTCATCACCTCAAGACTGAGGCTGTTAACAACACATCCCAGATGGGACTCCATCTGAGGATCATCAAATGACTGAAGCAGAGTTAGATACCTCACTGCCATGTGCTGATGTCAGTGCACAAGTAACAGCTCTGACTGCACTCAGCTCACAGCTAAAGTTGAAGGTGCTGATCAAGGTCTACACTGCCTTACATGGCAAAAGCCTGTCCTTCAGAAGATATAATTTTGGCCCATCTGCCATGTTCCTCTAACTGTGGTGAGCCAAGACAAGCAATCTGAACGCTGCTTCCACACCCACCACACGTCTGCCCACATGGACCAGACATTCTTCAGAACTGGCCTCTTGCCCTAAAGAATTTCTGGGTGAATTGCTGAAGAAAACAATGTATTAAGGCTTCTGAGAAAGGAAGTTTGCATTTTCCAGAATAAAAGATAGGTACAAAGAAGCTTAAACGATTGCTGGTTTCATTTTGAATCTAAAGTAAATAAGAGTGCCTTAGACTATGTCCACTGCTAACATTCAATTTAGATGCATGTTAACACATTCTATCGCGGGTTTTATCAACACAAACTTTCCAGTAACCCAAATCTGATATTTTATGCAGAATTATTTCAAGAAAATCTTATAGTAATGCATCTGGTTCATCTGCTCCCTTCCTGGTAAATACCAAGCCCTTTTTATAAATAGAGATATTTTGGATGGAAGGCTGAGGAGCTACAGTGCAACAGTGCCATCCCCTGTCTGTAAAAGTCATTGTCTCTCTCTTTTGGAACAGCCGAGGACTAAAATGCTCCACCAGTGCCTGCTGTATCCACTTGGAAGTTTACCCGTGAACACCAACACGAGTGCCACGTGCGCTGCATCGTAGTAATGCTGCTGGGGAAACCCTCTGTATGGGCTAAGCTCTGAAATAAATGTCTTTCTGGCTAGTGCCATCAACTCTGTGTCAAAATGAATCCCCAGAGTTTCCACAAATCATACATTTAAACTCCATTTTCATGTTATACCCAGCATGCAGTCTGGGGGAGGGAGATAATTTTGCATCTTTTAGTAGTAAAAAGGAGGAAATTCACACACACACTTCTAGACATCCCTGAAGAAAACCTGTTCATCTATACCACTGCTTTGCATGTCCACTTCTGTTTCTACTGCAAGCAAGAGGCACTTATTATTAAATGTCTACCCAAGCACTGCACCAGCTGTAGAACCCCACAGCTCAACATACATAGTTAAAACCCTGAATTAGGATGGAATATTGCAACACAAACAAGGAGTCCAAAGAAGTTTAGGAGTAATGCCCAAAGGTATTTCTCTACAGAATTTCAGATGCTGTTGCATATCCAGTTAGAATTTTCACTTACAGGACTCCAAGAGGGGCTTCCATGCACTAAGGGCATGTGCAAGGCACATTTATTCTAAGCTCTTCCTTTTTTTTGTCTCTTTTAGACACTGACTTTCACCCTTTCCACGACATCAGGACAAGAAGAAACTGAAATTAAGCAACAGGCTGACCGTGTCACTGAGTATGCACAGTTACCAGTTCCCTGCACTCAGCAGTAGAAATTCAAGCTGATCATTCTTTGCTAGAGTAAGGAACAACTCATGTTCTGTCTACTGAGAAGATCAAAAAAAAAAATTATAGAAAACTCCCAACAAACAAAATATCCCCCAAAATACCCACACCACACAACTTGTACATTGCACTATTAGTGCATACCTCAATTAAGGGCAAGTAAAGCCAGAACCACTTGCACAATCTCCTCCAATTTTTTTCTTAGAGAATAATACTAAATCAGTCCTGCAGAGCAAGAGCAGGCCTACCTTCTAAACAGAGGGCAGTGTTCTCTTACATGCTATTGATCCTCTAGTACAGGCTACCACAATTACTTTAAAGAAAAGTTAAATCATAGCTGTCAGACATTTACCCTGATTACCCTGCTTCAATCATAGTTCAAAACCACCTTTAGAGCATCTGCAAGGCTGATCTGTTGTGGTTTTTGTATCACCTTTGCTATGGTGACTTCCACGGAACAAGTATGGGGAATTAGAGCCTTTTAAATCACTGAAGTCCAAAGTATTGCCTCTTACAATTGGTCTCTCGGGAAAGCGCTGCTGCAACATAACTGCAGATTTTGCAGTTCTTATGCAGCAGCCTTGTGATTCCCTTGCTTCATTAGGAATAAATGAATTGTCAATGACCTTCTCACTTGGCTTTTCTACACACACATTGCCCCTCCTTCTGGGGACCAGTGATGGGGTTGGTCAAACCTGCCAAGCCAGGTCACATATGGCTTTTTCACTTTCTTTTCAGGGCAACAAAAGAAAAGCCTAAAACAAAAAGCAGAAAATAAACTTTACTCTTTATTCACTGCTGCCCCTAGAATACCTCCAAGAACCCTCAGCTTTTTTCTTTGTGCTTATGGGTCCCTGTATTAAAATGATCTTCTAGATAATCAGCCAGCAAGCTGAGTTCAGCTTGCTATTAATGTTCCAGTTTCAGTCTGCAGCTGGTATTAGCTCAAAGCTCATAAAGTGATTCCATGTGGGATATGATAAAAATGACAGACACATTGCCTGAAATATTTTATTTCTTATTTTCATAAGCCTGAAATATTTTATTAGAATCCTATCTATATTAGAAGCAGAATCTGATAGCTACCTAATATCTCAGCTTGCACTAAGCAAGTCAGCTTCCACTTTGGTGTGAACAGGTTATTATGATCAAAACTAACTACCAGAGTCTTTCCACAAAAGACATCATGGGGCACAGGATATAACACAAAATAAAATCTAGCCTCTGAAGTTAATAAATTGCCAATTAGCACATGGGAGTTAACTTCACCTTAGACGTAACTGGCCACCTGTACATTTTGTGAAGATTGATGTGATCTCTTCCTCCAGCATTACATAAGCAAAAAAACCCCAACTACTGGCAAGCTGATGTGATTGAGAATTAGCTATGACACCTATCCCAAAGAAACAGGTTCATCAGTCATAATTTAATGAGGAAATATTGCTACAGCAGTCACCAGGTGGTGCTGTTAAAAGTGTTCATTTTACTAGAGAAACTACATCTCTTCTTTGAAGAGGTACCGTCTTATCAAGCTCCCTCTCTCTGTTTTAGATGTAATCTTGGAGCAGGATTATGCTAGGAAGAAGTAGTCTTAGTGCTTCTATCAAATTTCCCAAGAGGTGCTTCCTCATGCCATGCTGCTGAGTCCCCCACTCCTAGACTGAATTTATAGGAAGCCTTGCTTAACTTACACAAGAAAATACACAGATTTTGCCTCTAACATAGAGAAAATTGACTAATGCAGCCCAAGTTCCAGGATAAAACTGAGGAACAAGATTAAGCCTGCCCTATGTCCAGGACCTAAGAAACTGCGAGCTATTTGCACCAGGTTTAACAGAATTGCCTGGTTAGTTCCAAGACTTTCTTCTTATGTGGGGTTCCTTTATAGAATATACATATTTAGTGGTTACTAAACAGAAGACAGACCATTATTTGAGATAGAGGATTGAAATTTTTACCCCCTGCAGATGATCTTTTTCCCTTCTGACCACAAGCAACTTAAGCATCATCCTTGCTGAAGGCAACACGAAACTGAGGCCGACGTGGACCTGTAACTTTTCTTAGTTCACTATTGTGAATGGTGGGGAGCCTAAAACAATTATCGCAGAAGCTGCCAGAGGTACGGAAGAACTTTATCGCTGTCCAATTAAGATACTTTGAAACAACTTTTTCCAAAGCACCTTATTTTCTTTCTACTCCCTTCAAGTAGAACCTTAAACAACTGGAGTGGTACAAAAGTGACACTTGGACCCAGTTTCGTGGAAACTCTTCTCTGTTATCTTCTGTGGTTAAAAGAATATTCATGATGCCACTAAAGAAAAAAAATGTATCCCATTGAATTCTACCACCTTAGACAACTGGAGAAATGTTTCAGAAGAGAAGGTAAAATACAGAACCTCTTCCAGCAAAGCCCTGCTACATATTCATTGCTGATACTTGAAAAGTGAAGAAAACTATTTCCTAAAGCACCATTCATATGAATTTTGTACGGGCAATTCATTTTCACACTAATTTGATTCTGGGTAGGATATAGTTATTTTTGCACTGGGTAGAACCAGATCTGCTTCAAGCCAATTCTCAAAGAGTGTGATATCCTTCAAAGCTAAAACAATCTTGCTGGCAGAGAGCTTCACCTTCAAAAGATGGCAAGATATAGCCAGCATGAAGGAAGTGTAATATATCCCACAGGATATGGCATGCACTTCTCTACGGCCCATCCTTCAAACGCTTGTATCGTGCTAGCAGCCACTGATTCTTTTCCAGAAAACAGGAGCTCTTTCTTTAAAAGTGCATCACAGCATAAGCCAATTCAGATTCAATTACCAAACATCAACCCCCACAGGATCTTTCAAGGCTTCATAAGAAAGGTCAAGGATTTAACTGCACTAGACATAAAGGCATAATATTACAAAGGTAAAAAAACCCAAACATGTAATCCTCCCCAGCTGACCTCCAAAGCCTTTTGTTAATCCTCAGTGTCACAATGTTTCAAGTCTGGTATCTGTTGACCCCAACTGGAAATATTTACAGATCCTGAAAATCATCATGTTTGCAAGAACCCTCTTTTTGTGTCACTAAAGGTACTATCACAGAGTTAACCCCTGTGCCCATACTGTCTCAGACAGGCCTCCAAGTAAGGCCATTCTGCCTTGGTCAGCAGCACTGTTATTCCCCATCTTATGCCAACAGGAGGAGTCTGGGGCTGCTTCAGATTTAGGAAACTCTACAAGAGCATAATATCCCTCTGGATTAGAGGAAATAATTTAATTTTGCTTTAATTGAATTTTTTTTATTTAAAATTTTGTCACAACAAGGCAAAGGAACCAAGACAGGAAAAAAAATTATTTCCCAAGGCCTTGTTTAGATTTTCTTTAAAACTCTACACAACTGTCTTCTTAAGCATAGTCTTCCCAGCTGCTCACTACTAGTATTTAATTAATGTACTTCACAGTTTGCTGCTTGCCCTTCTCAGCAAGTCAGAGTTTTGCTTTAAGCTTCTGCTCACTCACCTCTCTGTAGCCCATCTTTCATGCCAACAACAGCTCTGTTCTTTCCCGTTAACCTCATTTAGGCCAAATTCAACAGAGCTACATGCTCAGACATTAAGAAGTCAGCCTGTTAAGGAGATCCAAACAACAGGAGCCATTAAAACCACACCTGGATTAATGACTTCAGCAATAACTGCATCAGAAAAGAGTAGGGCATATTCATTTTTATGTTACTCCGAAGCAAAATTTCAGCCCACTACTTCAGTGATTTTTGAAAGGACAAGAGGTTTATAGACAACACACACAACACTGGAGCACAAAAATTAGTTTCCAAGTGACCAGTGAGAAGTTAGAGCAACATTTCCACAAGGAAAAGCGCTTGGGAACACGTGCCCTTTACCAAATCTTTTCTGGCAGGTCAATTTTAAAAGGGAAAAAAAAAAAGGCTAGTGAGAGCCTGCTGTAAGAACAATCATTGTCCTACCTCCTACCAGAAAATAAATAACTTCTGGTGGTAGCAAAGGAGCTTAAGGGTCCAATATTGAAGACCCTCAAATCCTCAAGGCAGGTGTCTGTGTGGATAAAAAGGTTGCTCCCTTGTTGGCTGAAAACATCCAAGCCACAAAGGGAACACAATAACCTCACTCCCAGCTAGGGGCTCTCTCTAACTGGGGAGCTATAATTCTTTTTCAGTGGTTATATTCTGCAAGAAAACAAGAATAGCCTTTTATGGCAAAGTACTGGAGCAGCACATTGTTCTCCTTTTACTGTTTACAATCCCGGTTCACTGCCAAATCACTTTCTCAGGAGTGCAAACAGCCTAGGCTTCTAACTACACCAGAATACCTGGGGTAATTAAATACCTTCATATCACCCCATACTTTCAGACCTCTCTGAAGTTCACAGAATAGAGTCAGTCACTAAACTTTACAAGAGATGTGACTGGGAAATGTCGATCAAATGGTAACACTTTCTAGTGCATACCCAGTCCTTAAAATACAAATCAAAAAAGTATGAATTCCTATGTTCATTGCCACATTAAACAGATGTTTCTGAAGTCCAGATTCTTAAGTCCTGATTACTAATGAAAATCCCTACAGATGGGAAAAAAAAAAGAAGAATCCAAGCACTACCCAAACCACAAAGGCAACCATCCCTCTCTATCCTAAGGGAAAACACATCTCATAAGGTCTGTAACCTAGAATGATGATTTTAATACTACTCTTGAGGATAACAAATAGCATAAAACACTTAAATACTCTTTGAAGCCTTCATCTAACACCATAAAGTGTGGTACATAGTGTTGTATTGACAGTGTTTTCCTTCCATTTTAAACGAAATGATTCCCCAAGCTTCTCTTAAAAGGCTCTCAGTGCAATTACCAATCACTCTCACATGCACATCAGTTCCCAAGCTGTCATTACCTGTGCCAATTTCAAGTATTGATCTCACATTTCCTACAGCCCACTCTGGCATTTAGCTCCTCTTTCAGTCCTTGCGATAACTCCTGCAAACTGAGTGAAAAATAACTCTTTGCTATGACTTCAGAGCACACAGCCTAAGATCCAATAGTTAAACTCCCATGGCAATAAAAACAAAAGCCCTGTTAAGCTTCAGATTCTGGTATTCCTGAGCATAACTGAAGGTGGCAACTGCAGCTGTTATTTTTCTCTCAAACCACACTACGAACAAAGAAAGAGTCATTCCATGTTCCCTACACACCAGCCTTCTGTGTAGTTCTCCAAAACACATCAGTATGCAGTTTAGGTATCGATCCTGCAAGGTTTGTAAAATTCCTGTTACTTCAGGCAACAAAGGGCGGTGAGGGGAGGTAAAACAACCCAGAAAACACAAAAATGGGCACTGTTTCCTTCTCAGTCCCTTCAAACCAAACCCTCCAAGTCCCAAAGAAACAAAACCCATCAAGTGTCCCATCAAACCAGAAATCCCATCAAAACAAAAATCCAAACTGAATATCTGTCCATAAGACACTTCTCAAAGAAGCTCCCAAGAGCAGGCAGGAATAGAGAAACAAGGACCCCAGAGCCCGAACAGATTCAAACAGAATACAGAAGATTAATTTGACCAAGAGTTTCATGAAGCAATTCAGAATCTCTCCTGTCAACTTGCTTCCCCAAAATATAAGGGGGTCAGAGTGACCAACTGGAAAATTGAGAAGAGGCTGCATTGTCAGGCTTTCTGATATTATGACCATTTCCTAAACTTTCCTCAACTTAAAATCCTTGTGCCATATGAGTCCCCTAAGGTGAACACTCAGCAAGGAACACACCCCTTTAAATTAAAATGTATAGGGGGAAAAAAGCAGTTGTCAGCATCAAACATACTATTTGTGATTCTATCATAGAGTGAGCCTCCTGACATCAGTTTTTTTGATTTAGGAATATAAATCTCAAGGAATAGGAGGGAGTGCCTGTTTCCTAAGCAATTTGAATAAAGATATTAGATATAATGAGTCACAAAACACACCTACTCTTTTCTTTCAGAGAAATTTAACTCTGAATAGTCAATCTGTGCAAGATATTAGATATGAGTCACAAAATACACTTACTCTTTTCTTTCAGACAAGTTTAACTCCAAAGACCATATCTGTACAAAAAGCTTCAGTATTCTGTTGTGTGTTCTAACATCAGAGAAAAATGTTGTGACTGAATCTTTACCATGAATTTATAGGTATTAGAAGTTTGACTTCTTCAGCAGACACAAAAAAATTGTCAGTGTATACTCACTGCAGATGTAAAATTTAACAAACAAAAGAACATAAGAAAAACAAAGAAATTCCAAATTTATCCATAGTCAGATGATGGCAACCTGTACCTCATAGGTGGTTTTCTACTCCACAGGAAAAAAAAAAAAAAAAGGAAGTAGAAATATCACATAGATAGTGGCACATATACAATAGGTTCATTTCCACGCAACCTATTTTATGTCTCAATTACAACACCAACACATTGGAAAACACCGTTAAACACTTCTTTTATACCTGGAGCATTTATCCTGCCAGTTAAGAAACTGCCTTTGCTAAGGAGTTTTAGATCTCGGTAGAAGTCGTGATACTCGAGTTACTGAAATTGGGCCCTCTTTTCTACCAGGAAATGCAAAAAGACAACTGAGTTTCCAAGCAACGATTCTGCTACTGGGGCTCACAGATGCAAGAGCAGGAGGGCTGAAAAATTACAGAATTCAACATATGGTAATAGAAAGTCCCTATTTAACCAACCATAAACTGTATTTGCTTCTGCAAAGGTAGAGCAGAGCTGGTGCTTTATTTTATAGATCATTCAATAATTTGTTTGTTTGGGGTTGGTTTGTTTTTTTCTTTTGGAGGTGCTTTAGTGCACTGCAGAGGTGCTAGACTGACATGCTCCCAAATCAGTGCCCTTTCTGTTTGTGGGACAGCCTTCACCCGGACAGAACACTACCTCCCTGGCGTGGCCTACCTTACTAAAGGCACACAGTTACAGAGGATGGGGCATGCCAGCACCCACACCAAGGTTTTCTAATGTACTCATGGACTGGCTGCATGGTGTGTCTAAGATGCAGCTCTCTATGTGATCTTTTAAACTCTTCTTTTCCACTAGACCTGAGAACAATGACCTGACTCCACAGCTCAGTCCAATCGCCTCAGCTGCTCCATCCATCTGCTTCTGGGTGGCTACTGACTTTTTCCTGAAGAACCAGCTATTTTCTCCATTCTCCAAGGTTATCTACAGCTTCTGTATGAAACAGCCCAACTATTGCCCTCTTCCTGTGGGGTCAGTGTTCAGCCCAGGCACTGTGCACAACTGCTGCTCCTTAGGCAGCTTCTGAGCCTCTTCATACTGAGCCTGTACTTCGACCAACTCCTGCTTTTCCACAGCACTTTTCAAACAGAAAGCCTGGTATGAAAAAAAAGTATCCTTTCCTGCATTTCCAAAATGTTTCCAGCATGGCTCTGAAGTCTCCATCTTGCATATTCTCAGACATTTGCTTCTAAAATGTGTCCCTCTTGAATTTGGGACATGCAGACAGGAGCAAAGTTCAGCTCAAGCCAGTCACAGATTAGAGAAGCGAATGGAAATTAGGGTAAGACCACAAAGACTGCTCTTACTCTAAATGCTAAAAAAGAGCATAGTTTCCTCTGTCCAACAGATTGAAAAAGGAAACAGGATGCATAGTCAGAAGAGAGATGGTTTGCTTTATAACACACTCCATATCCACAGCTTTGAAAAGCTGACAAGCACTGTAAATAAACACAGTCTCCTGGGGAAAGAGGAAGAGAGGTACATTTTCCCCCTCTCTGAAACGATAAAATTCATCTTAACCTTGAGTGCTCTTAACCTGTTTAGCAAAAAACTGAAATCATCAGTGGGTTGTTGATCATGTGGGCCAATACTCAGTCTAGTTTTAATAGTCTCTCAGGCAGCTAGAGTGAACATTTCTATGCAGAATTTTGCTGTGAGAAGGCAATAATTGTCTATTATCTATTAAGTTATGCTGATTACTTTTTTAACCAAAAGGCAGTTCCCTCATTTTGAAAAGACACAGTAGAGTTGAGCTTATTCCTATCGATTAACATTAAAGCAGCAACTGCTGATATGAATGATCTCCCAAACACAGAGCTTTTGAAGTAAGGTGGATGTAGCAAACACTCCCCTTCTACAAACTAGGTACTGCAAAAATAGAAAACCAAAAACAAACAAAAAAAATCAGTTACAAACACTGCATTCTCTTATTTCAAATGAGAGGTACAAGAGAGATACCTTTATCTCTTAAAAAATCTCTTTCACCCTCTTGTTTTACGCTTTCTCTGCACTTTTGAATAAAACAGAACTGGAAGTTGTCACAGAACAGAAATGGAATGCAAAGAACCTTAAGTCAGCTCTCCCAGCAGGAACCATACAGACACATATACAGCCCTCACCTCTGGGGATTACACCTTCACATCTCAGTTTTGCCTCACATCTGTGCAGACAAGAACACAATGCAGAGACTAAGACACTAAGTCTACAAAATATTCCCTGTAAATAAGGTGGGACTAGGGTTAATTACTGCTTAGCTTTCTTCCCCACACTCCCACCCTTTGCTATTTTAGAGAGGAAAAATACCTTGAGAGGATGAAACAACTGTAAATCCTTTCAAGGTTCAAGTTCTTTCTCTTTTTTGGAATAAAAAATGCACTGTTAGTTTAAGACCAGACTAAAAGGTGGAGGGAAAGAAGGCACACAACATAACTCTGCTCACAGCACAGCAAGCTAAACAGAATTTGAATTCTCCGCCTTTGAAACATGAAGTAACTATAAATCCCAGTAGGGGAAGGCCATTTGCTGACATAGATTGTAGATAGCAGGTGTTAAATTACTTACTGTCCATTACCATGAATATAAATGTATTGAGAACTACATTCCAAAAATAATAAACCAATAAAAGAACAGAGTTCAAACTGACTCATTGGGAAATGATGTAAACTAGCCAAGATAACATTTCACAGATTATAGCTGTTCCCAGACAGACTGGCTAGGGGATGTTTGCCCAGCATGTCTTTCACATTACATTAACCTACAGCTAATATGAGACTCAATTTCACAAACACCATATTTACATAAGCAAGTTAAAAAAAAAAAAAAGGAAAGAAATTAAAACCCAACACACAAACATTCAGAGGATTCCCTGCAAATAAACAGGTGATAACTGATAATTATTAGTGGTGTGCAATTACAGAGGAAATGGAAACCCCAATCTGTTCTTATGTACACACAAGAATTCCAAAGAGCCAATTTTCTTCTACAGACGGGGAGAATAGGCAGTATATCAAATATGTCCACAATGTACTTGTCACCATACAAGAACTATGTTTTCCCTAAATGGTTAACATTGAGATAACCCATCTTTCAGGTTCTTACTCATTCCAGTAACATAGTCCACAGCACCACCCTAATTAAAACAACATATTTGATGCACAAACCAGATAATTATATGGACAAGCTCCCATTGCTGCTTGTGGATAAATGTGCTGCAGCTGGGTGGATACAAATTGTAATGCACAGGTATAACCCTCACAGAGCAAGCTACACGTGAAGAGTGACAATAAGAGAACATCCATCGAGGCTGGCTTTTTTTTTTAATTTTATTTTTGAAAGGAGTAGGGGGAGAAGGCAGTTAGAGAAAGCATTTGATTTTTATAAACACATGCATGTTACTCCTGCAATGCCCCTCAGTAGGGGATCACGAACAAGAACCTCTTTCCTACGAAGGAGGCAGTGTTTCCCTGGTTACATTGCACAGCGCCTCTCAGTACTGTTTCAGCACATCTTAACTTTTTGCCCCTACAGAGATACAAAAATTTTTACTAAAACTAGTCACACATTTCTGCAATATCATTTTTTAAATCCTGTATCCAGTAAATATTTGTTTTTGTGAGTGCCGCTGGCCAAGTGGCATTTGATAAACAATGAATACTGCAGCATAGTTTTCTCATCAATCAAGCCATATAAAAGGCCAATCCAGCAATTTAATCTCCTGTTGCTGCAAGCTGTCTAAACACAGTGTTTTTTAACAAGACAGTTTTGTTCTAAGAGTACACACTCCATCCAAGTCTTGTCATTAATTTGAAAAATTGCATGCATGATTCCCAGCCCCTGGGAAACACAAAGCTATCTTACAACTATTCTTTGGAACTGAACCTCTTTTAAACAGAATTGAAATGATCACTAAAATAACAGCTGTCAAAGCAGAAAAATAAAATTTAAAATCCATCAAATGGTTTCTTAAATGGTTCCTGATTTCTTGAAGGTTTTCTTTGGTGGTTGGCTTTGTTTTGAGAAATGTCCAGATTATAATTTCAAATTTAAGCAGAGGTCAAACTACTCAAAACTAATTCCTTAGTCACACCTATTACAAAGGCTTGATGCTTTAGAAACAAAACAAAAAAACATGCTTCCCCCCCAATGCCCTTGTTTTTCTAAATCAGAAAACAACTCCAATTATTGGAGCCACATAGAGATTATTTTCCTGCTCAGAGGGTCAATACTCTGCTCCATGTCTTTCAGTGGCCAGAAAATTTGCTATTGACACTGGACTTGTCTATTCAAACACAGCATGGCAAACTGTTGGACATGTATGCCAAGTATGCCCTGCAGGACAAAGATGCTCCAGGCCTAGAGCAAGAAAGTCAGCCCAGAGCAGACTGGAAAGGCCATTATAGAAACCAGGGGCACTCTTCCAAAGGAAGCAAAGGGGGCAAAGACCCAGCCCAACTCATTCTAAAATGGAGTCTCAGTTTACTGCAAGGACTATATTACACAGCTGCTGAAACTCAGCATCCTTTTCAGTCCAAAGAGATGTCTCCCTCCTCAGATTATATCACCAGTTCACCAGGTTTTCAGATGAAGAATTTTTATAAACTGACAAGATTTTCAACTCCTCTCAAGCTCAAGGTGATGTTTGCTGCAGTGTCATCATCCCCTTGGAAGAGAGGTCTAGTAATTACCAGAAGACCACCAGACAGCTGGTCAGTACTGATGATTTCTGCTGGATTCAAACCGATGATCTACTGTGGAAGTAAAAATCTCTCTACTATTTTATTAATCCTTCAAGCACCCTGGTGTGCCTATTCCCTCATCTTCTATCCGCTGCAGTAAAGAGAAGTTAGGAAAGGACAACCAAACCTTTGGTCCAGGAAAGTTCCCTTTGAAATTATACATCATTCATGCATTATGTAGAAACCCCTTTCATTTTGACTTGTAAAAGTTAGAGTCTCTCCTGACCTGAAAATGGGAGCAGGAGACCTTTTGAATGTTTCATTGTGGAAACCCATTGTAACAAGTTAACTTTTTAATCCACTTGCTTTTTTGAACAAATTTTAAAACGTCAAGTATCTCACACTAAATGTATCACCACTTCTATTCAAGAATTCTGGAGTGTCTTTCAGAATTATTCAAAAAAACCCAATCCATTAGTGAGCCTGCTCACTGCAGGTCTAGATGAGCTTTAAAGGTCCCTTCCAATCTAAACTATTCACTGTTTTACTGCCCAGGTATGTCTGGTTTATAAGCAAAGAGGAGTCTTTTTTCTTAACTGTGGCCCTGCCAATTCAACCCAAAGTCTCAAAAATTCAGCTATATTCCTTCATTATTACGGATTATCTGCAGGTGTGGCTCCCTACAGTCCATTGCAACACATACCATTGCCCAGGCAATGCTTTGGCAGTGGGACCGCTGATAATGGATCCCAAGATTGCGCAGGAGCCAAGGAGAATCTTGTTTGCTCTCCAGCAGCTATTTGTTCCTGCTGTCTGTACTGCAGACCTCAAACATCCATATTTATCATTTATCACAAAAGTAGACCTGCCAGCTACGAACCTTTTTACTTTCCTCAGAATCCTTGTGTCTAGATGTTCTAAACTAGACCTCTTATTCCTGAGGTAAAGAAATATATATATTACTAAAGAGTTTTGAATTTGGCTTGTACTCCTGGTCTCTTTTCCCTACCATACTCAACTAACATTTCAACTGCGCTCACAATGTGACAGTGTAACGTGCAAATTATTTTAATCTGGTCAGGCACCTGAAATAGTCAGTCATTATTTTATATGCTTATCTTTGCTGGAATAGCCATGCACACAGGGAAGAGCTAAATGTGATTTGTCTGTATAACTGGAGAGAATCTAACATTTGACTGTCTTAAAGCAGTATTTTCAAGGTGTGTTTTCCCCTCCTCCCCCCCGATTCAAAATAGAGGTTGATATCATAAGCCTCTATGAATCTTATTTCATAGTGAATGCAAAAAACTAGGTTAAGGGATTATTAAGCTTGTACAGACAGACACACAAATACACCGTGAAAGAGGGAGCTGAACATGAAAAAGGTCTATTCATTCTCATTGTCTGTTCCGATGATATGCTCTGTACATAAAAGCATAATTCTTTTAAACAAACAAAAAATGTGTTTAATATAACACAATTATGAACCTGAAGACTATCACAAAAAACATTCAAAGGGGCAGAAGTGGACAATGCAATCATTTTTAGCACCTTGTAATCCATGCAGCAAAAAGCTCATTTCATATTGATATAACATAGTGTTTTTTTAATATAGGAGACATAAAGAACAGAAGGATAGAGAAAATTGAAGCCCCAATATTCCAGGTAAAATTTTTCCAGCTATTACCTCAAAAATATCTTTATCAATGTAAACAAGACATTTAAGAATTTAACTGAAGTAGCACAAGTTCCTACATGCACTGGGTCCCATTCCAAGATGAGAAACCACTACAGATTTTCCTCAGAACAGGTAAAGAAACTTTCATTTGAATTTGCAACCCTGGACAGCAATCCCAGTTGTCCCATCCTTCCAGAAGGAGTACAATTAATAAAAGCTTGTAATTGAAACCCACCTGAAAGTACAACATTCCTCAAAGTAAAATCCAGGGCCCTCTGTGCCAGAGGATTGCATAGGTTTACGGCAAACACCAACTAACTTCAAGTTTAGCAATCTATTTCTTTTCTCAAGAGAACAAGTCCCCTCTAACAGCAGCAACAAACCCAAAGTGCATTACCTAGCAAGTCCTGCACAAGGACTTCTTTGCACTTCTTCACACAAATAGCTGTCTCTATTTGTCAAATAATGAGATTTAAAGGACACTAGTTAACAGCAGCAGAACCCACTCACAGTATATACAATACTGAGAAATTTCAAAGGCAGACTGAAATCTTCAGGTGTATTTCATGATGGGCTGAGTCACAGCAACTCTGCTCTAAGGGATCCCATATGGAGCTCATTCTGGCATCAGATATCCCAAGCAATGGCACAGAAAGTCTGGGATACAGCCTGTGCTAATGACACAACTGCCCTTGACAGAAAATTGATATTTTATTAAAATGGAAGAAACCGCCTTAATGCTTTAATTGCCATTGCTTTTGTCATACAAACAGGTTAAGAAAGAAACCATTCGGGTCCCTTCAGGGACACACTATAGAAGTGCAACAAGTAGAATTGGGATGCTGCGTGGGGATGCAGTTTGTTATCTCAGCTATCAACATCCTACCAACAACTCATGATCCTGAAGTGATAAATGTAAACATGATTACTGCTCCCTCCCTTCCCTCATGAGAAGCATCTCTGCCTTTTCTCAGTTTCACAGAGAAACTTTAAACCCTGGACGCACATCAGACGTCAAATCATTTATCCACCTGACCCATCCTTGGCCAAGAAATAAATGGTCTTCACGATAAAAGATTCATAATGTCAAATCTAGAAGACACAGTGCAGTTCTGAAGTCCTCTTTGATGGAGTTACCCACTGCAGGTCCCCTAAGGAGTGGCAGCCCTATTACGAGACAGCTGTGATCTCTATTCTCTGTCACTGGGTAGGATATTAATCCTGTACCAGTAAGTATTTGAGGGGACCTTGCCAGCTAACTAATTTTTGAACTCCCAGTGCACTGGGGAGGGGTTATTTACTTCTTTGCATGAGTTTGCATTCACATCTACTCTTCTCTTTTTCTCTCCTCCCTTAGTTAGAGACTAAGTAAGCACAGATTCAACAAAACACAAAAATTAACTTTTAGATTAACTGTGAATTGACTGGGATTCACGAGTTCCCAAATGACTCAACAGTGACTGCACAGGAGGTGAGCAAGAAAAGAAACATTTTTCTGGTTTTAGGGTGTTGATCTTCAGGAAATACTGAAATTAGACGCCTCACCTTGGTTCAGTATCAGAACCTGAAGTACAATGTTTCCTTCGCTTATTTTGAGCCCAGACCTGCCCTGTCCAAAAACTCTGTGTTGCCATGGGCTGATATGTGCTCTCAGTTTCTCGTGCATAAGCTGATCTGCCCCATAAAAGTATTCAAATACTCGGGAAGCTATAGAATGAGAATGGTCATCCCAATCCCAAATGGCTAAAACACCACTCACCTTCAGAGACCAGGGAATCCCCCAGTTCTTCATCTTTGCTTTGATTCACACCGCAAATTTCAACACCTCAAATGGACTGGCTCAAGTTCAGGCATGGCTGTCAGCTCAGCTGCCCAGGCAGGAGAAGCAGAGGCTCCTTAATATTAAATTCCATTGCAGGTCACTTGCGGCATCGCTCAGAGCTGCAAATGGCACTGAAACATCGGCAGGAGCAGGATTAAGCAGCACCTGAGCACAGATTTTTGTAGTAGAGGGAGACAAGGAGTCCTTATTAGGTAAATGTGAAACTAGAAACAGCTGCCCAGCAGTGACTTCGCACCTGAGATAATTAGCTGTGTGGAGAGCACAAGCATAAGTGCCTGGACAGGCACCTTCTACTGGCAAAGATATAAAAATAGCTAATATCACAGGCAGCACTGCTAATGTGCCTCAGATCTGATCATCAATATTATATATTCTCTAGGGCCAGGGAAGCTATAAACAAAAATCAAGGAGCGAAGAATCGGTCAACCTCATTAGAAAGAGAAGTAGCTCACACTCAAATGCTCAAGTCTTAGAGCTTCTGACCTGCTAAGCAAAGGAAAGAGCTGGAAGAATTAAACACAAGCCCTTCATACAGTATAATTTAGAATTCTTCCTGTACTTGTCAAATGCACTGAATTTATGTCCATTAAGTAAAAATATCCAAGCTAATACAAGATAAAAATGAAAAATATTGTTAGTTCTTGTTTGAGCAGTTTGGAAACGTAAATAATTGTGACAATTTGTTTGGGAGATTACTTGCTCAAAGTTATGTATAAGTCAGAACTATTAAGTAGTTTCATTATCAGTACAGAGACTTTTCTTTCCCCCTTTGTTGCAGTCTCTCATCTCGAGTTGTCACTACCCAGCACTCATCTCCCTATCGCAGTCTGCAGCAGCCAAGTGATAAGGCTTCGTGTTTACCTTTAAGAACGCCGATTGTTCATGCTGTCAGTGCTCAGGATTTATCACTGGCTCAGTGGCAGTGAAATTGAGTTCTGGGAGGAGGGAGCCTGCATTATGGCAGAACACTTAGATGCAAGGACAGCAGTATTTTTGTGATTGAGAAGTCAGCTGTAAAGCCAGCATTTACTACCCCTTTGAGTCAGCTGTGACCATAGAACAGAGCCTGATGGCATGATGATAGCCAATCTCATTGCAGATTTCCTGTGCACAGAGAGCTGTGAATATGTTCAGTGATTCTCAGATTTGGCTGCATCCCACACATGGTCTGCAGAGTAGAAATAGTAAAACACGTATTATTTTTCAAGCCTCATTGCTCTCTGCAGCAAAGCAAGCAGTCCTTTTCCTAGGCTCTCTATAGGTCGGTTTGTTTGTTTAAGTATATTTGGAACCAGGAATTTTTATCTGTAGCTTATCTGATGGTTTTGTATAATTAATTTAGAGGGTGATCTCACCATCAGAGGAGTAAATGCATTCAGATAGACAAAAGTGTGACTTTAAAGCAATACTGAGACATTAAAACAACTATGGTCACAGAGATAAAAGGTAGCACAAATAAATTAAAAAGACCATAACTCCAGGGAAGGAAAAGGCACAGAAAAATACAAGAGGATGATTCTCAAATATATAAAAAAAGAAAAAAGGAAAAAAAAAAAAAAGTATCTATTTCCTGAAATGCCAAGTGAAGATTCTTAAAAACCAAAATTTCCCTAATTTTTCAAATGCTTGGATAAAATTGGAAAGCAAGAATAAATAAAAAAAACATAATTTCTCTCTCACTTCATGTGCTGTAGTCCAGTAAGCTTGAAGGGAATTCAGTGCATCTGAGATAATTCTATTTCACTTTCTACTTATTAAGGAACAGAATAAAGCTATGGTACAACTTTTCTTGCCTTCAATACACAAGATATTTTATCTGTTCTAGAACGATAACAAGTCTTAACTGCAAGATTACGTGATTGCTGCTACTACAGTTCAACATGGAACACCGGCTCGTGTCAGTGGAAGGGTAGGAATGAAAACAACAGAACTGAAGAGTTTGTACTCCAGCTGGGGTCACTAAATCAATAACATGTGAACGTGGCATTCTGTGAAACACCCATCAGTAGTCTGATCCTGACTGTTCTATCAGATGGTAAAGCTGGATATCACTCTGAGTTCCTAATGGGCTAAACTTTTGCTAGTTTAAAACTTAAAAAAGGAAATATTAGGAGAGGGCATTATTTAAAGTTTCTCTAAAAGAGTACACAACAAGCCAACTGAAAGGGTGGATTCATCATAAGATTTGTAGGAAGTAACATAAGGCCAGTGGAGTGACAGACATAAAGTCAATGACTCATGAGATTCAGAAGTCCACCTTCCCTGCAAGCTTAACTATTCCTATTCCCAGAGAATGATGGAAATGAAGGAAGGAGGCTGCAGTGGATGCTGTTCCTATCTGCTGAGGCATTTATCACATTTCTCCCCTTACAGCTGAATTTATTCTACCCTCATTTCACAGAAGGAAAACTGAGATGTGGAGCAGAGTAAATCAGTCCCCCAGGGGGATAGAGGTGCCTGGTGGCTGAGTTAGGATCCAGATTAATTTGATTTCCTTAACCTGCAAACAAAAGCTTCTAGCTGCTATGATTAGGTCTGTGTACTGAAACTCCTTCTGGGGATCCAACTCAAGAGCTCTGTGGGGAGCAGACAAGGTGCACATGCAGTAATTCAGTTTAAGCAATACGAGTGTATCAATACCAGTGACAAGATGGGAACAGGTGGGATGAAAGCTGCAACACTGAGCCCTCATTTAAAGAGCAGCTGGGTAAGAATGCAAGCAAATCTTTCTTGTTAGCATTTCCATGTACTGTTCCCTAATAACTGGAAATTAATACTCTTCAAGATGGAGTCAGTAGGTTGTAACTAGTTAGAGAACTAGGATCACACTAATTCTTAAAGTCAGTGATGCAGGATATTTGTTAATCAGACCGAGAAGATGCTGAGCTAAATGAGGCCTCAGAGTAGTACCTCCACTGCTCTTCTTGAAATGAGTAAGGAGGGGGAGGAAAGGAGACTGTCTTGCCTGAAAAACATGTCCTGTTCAAACAAAGTCGTGTGCAAGGACAGCACAAGCCTTCCTCCTGACGTGACTGACTCAGCAGAGCCTCTGTGAAAAGCTTTGATGGCATCTTACACCCCAAAACCGAAGCTATCGTTTGATTTGCTTGTAATTAAAGCTTCCACATCTGCTATCATTTGGCCTTCCCTCTTTTCTGCGTGACATCAAGGTAAGCAATTAAGTAGCTGTTACAGCTGTTCCCACAGACATCTAAAGCACTGATCTCAGGGAACAGGTTTTGCTAAAATTATTGGACTAGAGTTGTCATCTGTCACTACGTTGCAAAAAAACCTACATCTCTCTTACATGCAAAATATAATAAAAAGCTTGGTAAAATCCTACAATATACACTACTAAAACAAATCTTTCTTTGTCTACCAGTTGGTAATCCTCTTGTCAAATTAACAGAATCCAAAAGAGCACTTGAAATGCTATGGAAAGCTTTTGAGGTATTCTTAGTTTAGAAGAAATTTTGCCTCTTTGTTGAGATAAGGAGGTGTGGGTTTTGATTGTATTATTATGGTGGCTAATATGAAACCTGTATAATTACTTGACATTTCTTCTGTTCCTGCTGCTTATTCTCCCCACCTGAAACCACATCCTTATGCCATAATCACCTCAGTGGTTCTGAAGCAACAGAATTCTCAATAACTTGAATTCTCAAATACTGAATCCCATCCACATGCAAAAGTATTTGACAATAAAAAAAAATGAAGTGAGGGAAGGAGAACAAAAATAACACTATCTGCAGAATTGCAGCTCAACAATATGCTTTTCAAAATTTACCAGCAGGAGTGAGTAACTCTGTCAGGAAGTTCATCAGTGTTATGGAGTAGGATTACCCCCAGGTAGAAAAATCCTCTTGATAAGCTACCCACTGGTAATAGTAATACACTTCGGAAATCAGTAGTTCCTTTTAGGCTGATAGAAGATGAGCTCTCTTGCCCAGACATTATTTATTTTTTAAGTTTATTTTGCCGCTGCTTTTCTGGAAATATTCACATCAGACATTTTCTTTGCCTTGCCACCCATATCAAAACAGAGAGAATTTGAATGGGATTGGGCTACAGATACTGTGGAAGAAGCCTTAGATGAAGGTACATCAAACAAGCCATAATTAACACTCAGACTGGATACATTCATAAACATGGGTTTAACAAAGGGGCATACTGAAAGTTTACCCATGTAAACAACATTTTCCTCAAATGGAACAGAATAATCTGCTCCTTCTTCCACTTAACAATAGCAAGAAGAACCTGTATGAACAGAGGTTTCATTTGTTATTGTTGCAGCAGCTGCAATAGCAGTGTATGAACTGTTCTAATAGCTGTGGAGTGTATCCATACTGGTAAGTGCCTTTCATTTTTGTGAGTATAAATAATATACCTTTTTTTTTTTTTAACAGAAGTGAAAGAATTAAGTGTATCATCACAATTTCCATCAGAGGAAAAGTTGTCAGCTACACTAGGAAAATGGATTAACTGACAGGAAAGCTACAAATATCTCCTGAACTGCACATAATGCCATGAAAGTACATGAGGAATATTGTGCTCTGAGAAAGACAGGGAAGAAAAAGCTCCGCCAAAGCCATTACAACCATTGCAATAATTCACTAATATTCAGTGTGTGCTGCTCAGTTCCCTCCATATTCCTTTGACAGAGTGTGAGTAATTCGACTCTCACAAAACCTAAGTAATCAGACTTGTTGAACTGATGACAGTTTGAGCTGGAAGTAAAAAACCCCAGTGGTTTGGCATGAAGCTCCACCTGATGAAGGAATGATAAGGTGGCTTTTGGTTGCCCACAGAGGACCTGATCATTGCCTTTTCCAATAGTTTACTAAGTTTTGGCATATGGTCCATTCTAAGTGCCAACAAAGACTCCCTTCCACGGCTCCTCCTCCTCCATTCATTAAAATCCAGCACTGAGGAATAAATGGGATGCAGGGACTGGTATTGAACTGCAGAAATGGGTGAAGTTCAGTGGTTCCCGAGACACAGAGAAAACCACTGAACCACAGTGTCCTTACCAGCAGCAGACTGCTGTGGCTTAAGGCACTGATGCTCTTAAGAGGCTGCAGCAGGGTGGGCAGGCACCTGCAGCTACATCATGGAAGAGGAGGCACAAACATGTAGGATATCACCCTGCATCTGCAACTTGAAAGTAACTCGTGGGTGGTGCTACAAGCCAGAGAACAACATCAGAAAAATAAAGTCTACCTTGTGCAAGGGGATGTAATCAGGTGACTTCCGAGGACGGGCTTTCAGAAGCAATGATGCATCTTCTCTAACGTGCATCTTCCACTGCACAAATTCTAAAAGCCTGTAGACATCTACACTTTTGGGTTCTAAACTTTAAAGTGTAACTCAAGCACAAAAAGAATTCTATAGAGTTTCTTCAAGGCAAAGGATGATAAGTGACTCAGTAAAGCATTTCATTGTTGCAGAATACTACACACACTCCAACAAAAACAAAACAAACTATGGAGATGAAAATTCTGAAAGAAATATGGAGCTTGGGAAAAGGAAGCTTAATGGGCTACCTCACTATACGCAGTCTCTTTATATATGATTAATTTGATGTTTCCTCTCACATTTATTTTAGGAAAGGAAAAAATGACTGTAACTAATTCTCTAAAAGGTGAACATCAAAGCTTTAAAGTGCTGCTATTTCTAATATTGTGTGTATATGCACAGGTGAACAGTTAGCAGCAAGCTTTGTAACAAGATCGATATTTAAAAAAATAATTAGCAATTAAGTGTCTTGATTTTTGAATAACAGAGTTAACATCCTCACAAGAAGCTGTTTCCTGAGGATTCCAATCTTTCTTCCCTGGATTATGAACGCTGGCAGCAAGACAAACTGAAACCCAGAATGAAATTACAACTTCCAGAAACCTCAACCAAAATACAAGGAAATCCAATAGTCCCAATTTCAAGATTTCTCTTCTATGTGCTACACTGAGCTTGTAAATCACAGGTAGTAAACAAAATTACTATTCTCAGCTGCATTTGATTTGCCTTTGCAAAGACATCATCTCCCACAACAGAAAAAAGTGAAGCAGCCCCAAGGATTTGGCAGGCAAGTGAAGGATGAATTACTTTTATTGTGATGAACTGAATCCCTTGTGATAAAAAAAACATCAGCACAGTTAAAAATGAGGGATGTAGCACAAGCTCATTCTGCTGATGCTAGTTAGATATTTATGCAGTTGTGCTATCTCCAGGTTTCAGAGCTTAGGCTCTCTATGTGCACTGTAATACACAAACACAGCAGCTTATAGCCATCATTTGATGTCTCTGGTGCAGATGAGAGTCAGAGTAACTGCAAAAGCCTGGAGGAGGAAGGAATTCTGGGCCAGACACAACCAGAGACATCTGTATGACATGGCTGTGTTTCCAGCTCTGCTGTTAGGAGCTAAGATATAGACCAAAAGCTACATCCCACAGAGGAGAAAGGAGGACAGAGAACTCAGCAAAAGTCTTCAATGAAATATGATCCATAATAAATTCAAAGCTACTCAATTCTCTAAGTTTCTTCCCTGCCTTCAGTCTAGTTTGCTAGAACTTTATTTTTGGTCTTTTATTTAGCTATTTGATGAAGATTCCAATAGCACCAGAATTTTTTAATCTTCTTCTCACACATGTTCTTCAGACTTCCTGTGTCACCCAACAGAACTTTTCCCTTTAGGCCAAAGTTTACCAGAAGAGAATCTGAAATTCAGCATCTGCTGGGAGAATTTATACATGTCTCAAGAAACGTATCTCAGTTTTCTCACCAAATACTGATCTGTCTGAAAAAACTTAATTCCTGTAGATAACCTGAACATTTATAGTTCCTTTCAAGTGGTCTCTCTTAGCAGTAAGGAGAGTTCACTTTTACCAGCGTGCAGCATTGGTGCACAAACATCCATTCAGCACACATCTAAAGAGAAGAAGCATTATTCCTCCAGAGCTCCAGGGATGATGTTATTAGAGGTCTGATTCCCATCGTAAGTACACTGCAACCTTAATAAACCATGTATTTGCATCAAGGGATTATGTCCATGAGTGCAGGGGAGTGGACTCATTTAATAGTCTTTCTCTATCCCTGAATGCTCTGATCCCTACAGCAATTCTGCACTGCTAAAAAAACATAGCTCCAGAATGACAAATTGATGCTTTTCTTCCTTTTAAAACAAGTCACTTCTGATTTTATGGCTACACCAGATGCACTTTCCTCACTTAGATTTAAGGAGGACAAGCTGGTTATATTTCTCTCTGTTTTTGCCAGAAGCTCTGTATTTTGTGCTGGATGCCTCAGGACAGGGCTGATGTAATTCTACAAACTATGGTTGATCTGTTTTGCTTTTGCTGAGCAATAGCTCACAGAAAAATAATCTTTATGATTCTGACTGCAGCAACTGGGCAGGATTAGCAAGTCAAAGGTCTGACATACACAGGCACATACCTTTGTCTTTAATTCTGTGTGCCTCCATTATCAGATAATCTTCCCTTTGAATTTTAGATAAACAACTCCTTGCCCCTTTTTTCTTGGCATAACTAATGCAGTTTTTCCCCCTCTGCACGAATGAAAATACATTCAGGACAACTATGGTGAAAATAAAGCAGTCCCCTTATGTTGGCTTAGGGTGCCTGATCTGAAGAGCCTCTCAGGACTAACACCTGGCACTAGTTCAGAACTTCCTGGCATTCTCAGACGAGCTGCCAGTGGCAGGGGGAACTGAAGACTCACTGCTCTCTTGCCTCCAGAAAGGTTCTCCCTTTCTACAGTAATGTAAGGGCATACTGGTACATGCAGGCAGGGTAGTTTGTACTGACAGTGCCTCTGCTGTCTCTATCACATGGGAAAACAGCTCATTTCAAGACACTGCATCACCAAAGTAATTGTCCAGAACACAGGTTAAGCCTTTTCCTCTCACAAATTCAAACTTTTCCATCTCCTCATTGAAAAGTATTCTAGATTTGTCCTACAATGGATCCAGGCAGCCACACGCAGAGTTTTGCTCCAGAACCATATCTGTCCCCAGGAATGTAAAAATCCCTCAGTAATGCAATTTCCCTTGGTCTCCTTGCTTTTGATAAGTGTCTCAGTGGAGGAAAGTGAGACTTCACAGACTTATACTTCTGCAGGTCCTAAACAAATCTTTCTCTTGCATAGTGAATATTCAGTTATAATGGAAATTGTGGAGCACATACAGAGATACTTCTGTGATACTCAAGTGGCTCAGTCCTGTGGCTTTAATCACTGACCAGTTCTGATTTTTCTCAAACTACTGATTCCACCTATTCTGACTTAGCATAGGAACTACTATATTCTTTCTTCAATTCACAAAGGAAACTCACAGACCTTCAAGACAGATTCTATCTTTTCCCAACTGACTATTTCTGTTCCTGCTGTCTCCTCGCTTTCTAAAAGTTCATAGCCAATCTCTCAAACACTATTCCCTCCCTCTGTTTCCTCCCTCCCTCACTCACTCAGAGTGAAATTAGCCCTTTGGGCTACAGAGACTGAAACATCCTCCTGCAGTCCTAGTCCATCTTCCTCACTCAGAACATTCTTTTCTCAGCTTTAGCCCTCAGGTAGGCAATGTGATGCATTTACATCTCTGCTTTTTTTCCTCCATTTTTATTGTTGCCTGCAATTCCTACAGACCTTCTACAAACTCCAAGCCTCAGAAAATCTCAGTTCCAGGCTGATGTAACTACAGCTTGTCTTAAGGAACTGCACTGCTTTGTTATAACTTCTTGATTTCAAGGGTTAAAAGTGCCTTCCCCTTTTCCTTTCACATTTTCTTTCTCAAATATTTCCTTTCTTCCAATTATTACTGGACTCTGACAGCAGTTGTCCAATTTTATTTCATGTTTTACAGCCTGGTATCCTCTCTTTAAATTCAAAAGAGGTGGTGAATAGCTTTCTCAGCAGTAAATGCCTGGGAAGGTACTGTCACCTCTTATATTCTTCAGTCTGGGAGGGCTGCAGTGTCACAGCTCCCCACCCAGTACACTGCTAGATTTGTCAATCTTGGAAACAACTCTATTGATTTTATTTATTCTGGAGGTAAGGAGTATGATACTATTAATTTATTAAAAATATTTTTTTTTTTAGTTTTGGTTGTTAAGATGAGTAGTCTGTTCATAAACTTTATCTTCTACTACATTATTGACTGGAAGGATGGAAGAACCTGTCTTCTGTTTCACAGTATTTCTTCAGCTGGCTTCTGTAGATATTTAGGATTCAGGGACTGCTGCACAGGCTTAGTTAATTTAAGCTGGGGGATGTTTATTTATTTTCTGTTAAATAATCTAAATAATTATGAAAGTATCAGAGCACTAGAGAAAACAGTCCCTCATACTAGCATAAAGTGACAGAAATAAGTCAAGCACCAGTCAGGAAGAGGAAAAAGCAGAAAACATCCCTCAGACTTTGCTAATACTTAGCTGTCATAATAACAATTTGTTTGACCTCCTATACTGCCACATCACACCCCATACAAAAAATAATACCCTGGGGATCTCAGTATAATTTTGATTTGGCTTGCTTCCAACAAAACTATTATCTGGTTAACTACCACAACAGTTACAAGGGCAACGTTTGTGCAGAAGGAAAAAAATAAGTCCAAACATTTAATTTCTATGCAGAGATTTATCCTGTTTTCTCGTCTTTTTAACTGTGGGTTGTTTTTTTTTTCTCTTAGATTCTTACCCATTAGAAATCTTGGCCTTCATTTAAATGAAACCCCTTGCATTTGCGACAAAATGAAGCAATCATATTGTTCCCTTTAGAAGGAAGGGAAAGAGAAGCTAAGATGCATATGTAAATCTCAGGTTTTCTTCAGAGCTTTCTTGGAATACAGACAATAAAAATAGATGTTATACTTTATCCAAGAACATGTACAATATACTTCCATTGCTTTAGCCACCTGAACTGCAGAGAGAACTACCAGCACTGTGGTAACAATATATAAGAGGTGAATCAGCATTTGAAATCAGAATGATGATCATCCCAGTTCTTCAGCACTGAGAACAGGAACAGAAACATAATCTCTACAGAAAGTACTTTTGAGAACTGTAGTTGGTGCATCCTCACCTGTCATCTGACTGAGCTTCTGGGCTTTAGGGATCCATCCCAAACACTTGGATTTAAGGTACAGATGGATCAGACTACAAATGATCCAAGTCAGACTGTGCTTGACAGATTGCAGGCAAACACCTATGCAAACATCATCTTCCCAAGTAAACAATTTATATGGATGTGCTGGATAAACCATGGTGTTATACAGTCATTAAATGAAAGGCAGCAGTGAAGACAACATCTGCTGCAGGATAATGCAGAGCTATGGGCTCCAGCCAGCTCCAAATCTATTTCCCTAAAACAGCAGGAGTAAAATTTTAACCTCTGAAGTCACAGCAGTTGCACTTTGGCTCAATCCAGCATTTAGCCATTGGTTAGGGCAAATATTCTTAAAACAAATCCAAACATCAAAAATAAATTTTAAAAAAAATAAAAATAAAAAGAACTTTGGAGGTGTGTTTTTTTCTTATATCATCTACAATATTTCTGGTTGCTTTGCCTGCTGTTATGTGAAGCCTATATATTTCCTAAACTTGTTTTCTTCCTTTGGGAGTGCATACACTGATTTGTTGTACAGTTCCCCTATATTTATTCATTTATGAGTTTTTCCAAAGTGGCTGAAGGATTTAACCACACAAATCTCTTTGACTCTCCGTGGGATTTGTTTTCCAAAATTCTCTAGAGGATTTTGAAAACTCTAAAGCCACAGTCCTACAATAAGTCTGCTTTGTGTTCTATTGTACTTTTATCTCACAGTCGTTTACTGAACTGGCTTACAGGCATGCATGTTTGCTGATCAGCACATTTTAAGGAATCCCAGAGAATACACATAAAAAATTCACTGTCTCCTGTAAGGTAACCATAAATCCCAACGACAGAATGTTTATGTGTCTTATTCTGCCCCAGCTCACACGTAAGTAAGTACACCAGAATTCAGGGAACTGACCCTGAAGGATCAGCAGAAGCCAAGAGCGAGTGGGAGAAATGTTTCATTGGGTAGTTTTAAATCTCCACTCATAAATCAGAGGAAACTGTGAACTGTTTGGAATAGAATATCAGCTACTTTATTCCCTGTCACACATCAGGACAGCATTTTGGATCAGATTTGCCCTACTGAAAATACTGAATTCCTCAGCTCTACTGAGCATTTCAGAATAATAATACAGAGGAGGCAGATGAGGTGAATTATAACAGATCAGAAAAGGCCAAATCATTGTACTAACCTTTCAGCTTTCTCCCTTGACAGTGCTCACCAGTGCACAAGGTGAAATAGCGGCCAGGTGTGGTGGGGTTAAAAACCTTAAAGATCTCAGCTGGGATCACCCACACAGCATGCCCAGTGAAGAACATGAAGCCTTTCATTCCTTTGTGTCTCAAGTTTAAAAATTAAGTTGACTGACAGAGTTCAGCCCAGACTCACTGATCTCAGTTTGACTGCCACATCCAGGTTCATGACTAGGTCTATTAAGATTAATTTTTTTTCCTTCTTGAGACATAACTGTGTTTTTCTCCAGAAAAACAACATCCTCTAGCACAGTCTGTACACCTGTGAATTGCTGAAAGTCTATTTACAAAAAAATATGGAATGAACTGTCTAGATCATTAATTAAACTCAACAGGGTTAAAATAAAAAAAATGCATTACAGAAATACACCTACTGAAGCAACAGACACTTGAGCCTAGGAAATCACGACTCAGCAAGCTGTACCGCTATTGCAAACAACTCACAGTGACCCTCTCCCATACTGTAGGCAAGAGAAAAATATGCAAACCTGAAGTAAACTAGTTTTCAAGAGAAAGATTTTAAGAGGGTTTTCATTCAGAAATTATTATGCCCTAAGTCAGTTAAAATTGTATGCAGGGTAGGTGAAAGAAACAAAGATGACAAAAGGCTGCAGGTAAAAAAGATACCAATACCTCAGTCTAAAGAGAGTTTAATTACAAAGTGAATACACACTGAATACCTTCATCATTACCTGCCTTTTGGAGTGAATAACTGGATGATCAGATTAGATACTCTTAAAGCCTAAATTTTCTGTAGGCTAAACAGAACAAGCGCAGCTTCTCTGAATAATCTGGGAAACAAATTCATCTGGCAGCATCAAAAATGATACAAAGCCTGAAATGGCAACTAGTGTTAGTAAACTTTTATTTTTTTCTAAAAACCTCACACCTATTACTTTAGGGTCACAGTTTGTATTTTATCTTTTACAACTTATATGACATCAACTTGATTTTTCTTTTTTCTATCTTTTTTCTAATTATTGGTAAAAATTTGAATTCAACTCTGCTTCTGATCTCCTAACTTACAACAATTTAATGGAAATCAGTAACTATGAACCTAAGGAAATTATCATCAAGCAAAACCAATAAGTAGGTGACTGCAATGGAAAACTGAACCCACCCCACCCTGGTCACCTTGTTGTGATCAAAGAGTGAATACATCAATTGTAAGGTCATTAAAAGACAAGGGAAACACAACTGATATTGATGTAAGAGAAAACAAGCTTAGAGAAGTCTAATTGGTAATGCAGTCATTTTAATGGAAGAACTATTCAAGTGGGACAAGGCCCACTACGCGCTCTCAGTCTCCTCCAAGAGGCAAAGGTCTCCAATTATTAGTGGACATGCCTGATTAACTCCTTACTCAGCCACTCATCTGGCAAATGACCCGAACTCTGTAAGTGATCCCAGTGGGACCACCAGGGTTTCCCCAGTTGTGAGCAATTACTGAATGTCCCGTTATGGCATTCAGCTGTCACCCGCATGCCAAAGAAACCCGTTTGATGCCTCAAAATGCTTTTGTCACACTGCCTTTAAAATGTGTTCATGTGAAGAGACACTTTGTGGAGCAAAATAACAATAGATAAGCAATTGGAGTGAATTAATTTTGCCTGATTCAACTGGGAGCCATTATAATTACAAAACAAGCTCAGCTTGCCACAGAATTCTCTATTGATCCATTTTATCTCAAAGAGGGGTAGAGAAAGAAATACATTTAAAGGTACCTTATTATCTTCCTGATTACAGATGAGGGCAGGAGCTGAGTATGGCTCTCCCTGTATGTCAGCTTCAGTAAACACTGTCAATAAAAGGAACAAAATGTAACAGAACTTGCAGAGTCACTTATTCCACAGAAATAGTGGTTTAGCAGTTAGTTCCACCATTAAAACTTAAAAAGAAAAAAAAAAAAAGAGAGAAAAAAAAAAGATCAAGAGAATTTCTTTATACCAGTGATAATTTTTCCTGGAATAAAAACATATCGTTTCCTTTATTTTTTTTATTTTATTTTATTTTTTACTTGTGAGTAATCTCTTATTTTGGATCAGAGACTTATTGTACAGTAAGGAAAAAAAAAGCCTCATCGAAAGTGGGGTAGATTCTGGAATTCAGCCTGCAGGTTAATTTATCCCAGCATACCCAAAGTAAAGGTAGAAGCTTGACATCGCAGCTGATACCTAAGATTTGAACTTTAGCATTACAGATTACTTTGATTTAAATGCAATCTGCAATGTCGCTCTCAAGAGAGTCATGACATGGAAATTAAGATTTATGTCTCATTTACTTATTACATAAGAAAAATATACACAATGATCCTGTCTTCCAAAATACAGATGCAAATTTAATTGCTTTTCTGAAACTATCCTATATTAAATACTTGCAAATTCTAAACTTATGTGTTGTGAAGACTTTAAGGTAGTCAGATAAGCTCATTATCACAGTTTCACACAGACTGAAATGGAAAAATAAATCCTGTGATAAATATCTTGCAGCAACAGGTATGAGTGGCCTAAGGATTGAAACTGGCCAGGGAATAAATAAATAGCCACAGACGGGTTCACTCTTTCCCTGCCTCTTGTGGCATTAAATCTTTCTTGAAAGAGAAATCGCACCTACCCATTTTCCTAAAAGAAGAATGGATCACTGACAATGATAGAAGGTCAACAGCAATTTCTCTACATAAGTCTCTGATAGAAGACTGACACATTTTATCAGCCTGTTCTCTTACAGATGCAACCTGATAGATACAGTTATTTTGAAGGGCACTATTCCTTTTTGCCCATATGCTGGGAGCAGCTTTTGCCAAAAATACAGGAAGTATGACATAAGTTGCTCTGAGAGATTTAAAAACAAGCACATGCATATTTAATTACTCATCTCTGTGAGAAAAGAAAACTCTGCCTCAAGAAAACCAGCAACCAACTAGTTTTTATTCTCTAAATGGTCAGATATTATTCAAGTCCAAAACAAAAATGAACATGCAGGTAGGCACCAGATCCAATTTCAGTGTTGATTTTCAGTGCTCTTCGGATGTTATTGCAATACCTGGCAATAAAATGCCCTATGCCCACAGATATATCATATTTCATCACGCTGCTTAGAGCTTCCCATTTGTATATTTCTCTGACTTTTATTTTCTGACCTCTCTTTTCATAAGCAACATGATTTACAGTAGACTCAGCGCTTGATTAGGCAGGGCATGAGTTCAAAATGGGAGGGGTGTGAATTTACTGCTCGCTGGCTACTTTACAAACTAAGTCTGAATGGGGGTAAAAATTTTAACTGTTAAGCTCTAGCCTGTCTTTGCTGAAACATATAAATTACCAGCGTTTTGACAATGAAAAAGTCATTCAAAGTTGGCTACGGAGTAAAAAGGGTTCCCTGATATGAAGCATCATTCTTACTGTACAATAAGTATCTGATCCAAAACAAGAGATTACTCACAACTAAAAATAAATGAATAAACAAATAAAATAAAAAACCTATATATGTTTTTATTCCAGGAAAAATTATCATCAGTTTAGACAATTTCTGACCGAATGTTTTCTTTGAGCTCTAAAGCACTAAACAAATGCTCCTGGAGATCGGTGTAAGTAATACTGAGTAATACCAGCCCTACTTATACTGGGAAAAAGACCAAGCCTAGAAGAACGCTGAGGCAGAACTGAATCACACCTTGTCCTTGCAACTGCCCAGCACAGACTTACTGAACATGGCACAGACATGAATGTGCAAGTAGTTGCCTGAAACCTTTTGTCCAAAGAGGGTGCAAATCACGGCTGGACTCCAGACCTGTGGCAGGCAGTGGGAAAAGTCTCCCACTGATTTTAAGGGACTCTTGTTCAGCTCTGGAATGTTTGTTTCCATGAAACCCAAGCTGTGCTGCAGATTTCCAACCTGGCTAAACTTCTAAGCGTGAATTACAATGGAAATTGGAATGCATTCAGGTGTTATTGCCTCCTCAGAAGTGGAGCCAAATTCACTAAAAAGCACTGTTTAACAGACAGGAATATGCTGATTTCCCTAAAATTGTGAGGATTAAAATGGCAGTGTTACAAAAACACTGAATTCTGTTTTGAGGCCTGGGGAGAGAGGGAAATAAGCAATCTGAGCCTGTTCCAGTGTCACAAAACACAGAGTATTGCCAGGCTTGCAACATGTCCAGTGATAACAGAAAGTAGCAGGGATTTTGGAATTTTGTCGTTATTTAAAGGCTGCTTTAATCAATAACTTACTTACATGTGCAATTTTCCAGCTTAGCCACAGAAGGGTAGCAGTATATTGTTCAGAGGTAAATAATGCATATTAAAGTCTTTTTGGCTTTCTTCCTTATATGTGCAAGTTGCTGTTACTTAATGTTTAATACAACATATTTCTGTATTTTTAAGCTGGTGCTTTGCTTCTGAGACCCTGTAGAGGGCATTAGGAAACACAAACACTGCCTCTTCCCAAGTCCTACATTTCTGGGACTGTAATAGGAGCAGAGCTAATGAGGATGGACTGAAATCCAGCAGATACACCCACTTATCACTTCTGCTGCACACATAGAGAATCACCATTTTTTTGCTGCCAGTAAACCTGCCAGATATAGCACGGTCTGTGATCCATTTCTTTGACCTGAAATAATTTCTTCTCACTTTCTTGCAAATGTGGAGTTTGTCTATGAGTTTGCTACAATTAAGTTCTTCAAGTCTCACTCCTAATATTCAGGGCAGAAATACTGAAGCAACATTTCCCCTCCTAATCTCATTATTTTCCTCTTAGTCTTTAGTACTTTCTGCAGTTGCAGGGCTTTCTCTAACTTAGGAGTATGTTTCAAAGGTGTTTGTTTCACTCATGTAATTCTCATATTATTTTTAACCTAAGGACTTATTTATATAACAGCCATATGTAACAGACAAAATTAATTGGGAAAAAACAAATTAACTGAAATTCCCAAAGGCTCTGAGTGTTGGAGAGTTATACAGTGAAAACTTACAAATTGTTAGCATGGCTGATTTAAAGATACTTTGAATTCTCAAATCAAGTAGCTCAAGGCAGGTTATTGCTCCCTTGGAAACAATAAGAATAGTGGAATCAACAACATGTTGTGTCCTATGGACTTGGGGCCACCATCACCATCCTCAGTCTTGCAGGGGCAGCAGCAGCTCTGTCTTTTCTTGTGCTAACTCCACAGGAAGGGACAGCCAGTGCAGCACTAGAGCTGTGCTGCCTGGTAAGCTGAGAACACAGACAACCTGAAATCTGTTAGTATTTCCCTCTGTGAAACTACTCCTAAGGGTATTTACCTCTTTATTGAGCCACCTGCTTCTGTGGCCCTTAGGGAGACTGTCCTAGAGACAACTCAGCTCAGTGGGACCTATGGATTCAAATTCAAATTTCCTATTAGGAAAAATCAAGCAGATAGACAGTGCAATAACACAGACATCACTTACTCAAGCTACCACCACTAATACCAGGAAGTTCACTAAGAAAACTCGACAACTTCTCAGTCCACCAAGGTGCACCAAAGCTTTTTCTTCACCCTTTGCTTTTCTGTTTTAGTGCAGAGAAGAAAAGTAAATCACCACAAGACTGGTGTCCACCCTGGAGGGTGGTAATAGCAAGTCTGTACCCGTGAATATCCACCTGCTGTAAGATGGGTCTGAGGAATAGGACAGGCCTGGACAAAGAGTAGCTGTCATGTTTCAGTTATGGAAAAGAGTCTTTCCCGTCAGGGGTCATCAAGGACGGTGGCAGCTCCTTTTTGATCTTTCATAACTCTTCTATTCCCTGCATGGTCTGTTAATTGAATAAGCAAAACAGGCCAGGCTGTCACATCCTCTTCCTATCTTCCTAGGTTTCTGAAGCAGTTGAAGCTCTCGACAGTCTTGAGCTCATTTCTGTTCAAGACCATGTGGAAATACAAAGCACGATGGCAGGGGTTGTCTTTACAAGAGATCCACGTTGGATTTATCAAAGTGGAAAGCTGTATGCCTCTTGGCTTCTTTCAAAAGAGTGTCCAATAGGATTAATTTCAAGGCCGTGGATGTGAGTTACCACGTTTTCTTCCAAACAAGGCAGAAAGGGCCATGGTGCAGGGCATTATGGGGCTCCCTGCCAGCCAGTTCTGCTTCATGCTTCTTTGCCAATTAGTCTTGCAATGTCTGCTCCAAACAAACAGGTTACCAGTGAGGTTCTCATTTAGCATTTCTGTATCCCATTTTCTCTCTACAGTCACTTGTTCTTATGCTCTGGAGCTCGCAATTCAGAGACAAGAGATGAAAGGTAGGAGAGAGACAGACACACAGAAGCACATCTTCACCACCTCCATTCTTATTCCAGTGGATCTCATTAGGGAACATCTGCCTGAATTCCCCCAAGCAGGTTTGTACAGGGAAGGTGAGAAGCCAAGTGAGCTCACAAGATGCTGTCCAGGTCTCAGTAGAGGACAGAGGCAGTTGCCACTACTCAGGGACCTGTAGGCTACCCAGCATTTATAATAAAGGAAATGTGAACTCGCAGCTACTTCTCAGCAACTTTGCTCTGAAAAAGGACACTGTAATTTATATTAACCATAAAAGCTGGATATTGCCTTTCTGGGATGAGGGCAGGGGTGAGGAGTGGAAGAACTGAGGCATTTCTTTTCAACAGAACAACTGCATTTAGAGGTGCAATTAATGGTCACGTACCATGTTCCCCAACCGAGTTTTGATAAAGATCTAGACCTAAGATTTATAAAAATTAAGCACTGGAGATCCAGAGGGGCTTAGGAAAGAAGAAACTAGTCTGCTGACAAACCTTACGCTAATAGATGCTTGCAATTTAGAGAGTCACTTAACATAAAGCCTTTGCAGATTTTTGAGCTAAGCAGAAAGAAATCAAAGTCAGTGCTCCCTACTCCAGCATCCTCTGATGCAAAACATCAGTCTGGGTCATCGAAGTAAAAAATTCTTTGAGTTACATCTTTGCTAAACAACACCTATGTATGGTAACACTTTAGTTATGAAGACATAGCTCTGAAAGGTTACAGTAGTTAGATATACACATTGGCTGAATTTTCATGCCTGTTATTTCTCATTTCAGAATCTATGGTTATCACAGAAAAACGTCTGGTTCCTCTTTCTGCTGAGCACTACCTGTGATAAAAGACATTGTAAAGCTTCTCTGGGCAACTATTTACATCTTCCCTACCATTCCCAAAGAATCTCTTTGAGGGCTGCTATAAGTCTGATGGAGTGTTTGCCTCGTATACTGTGCTGCATCAAATTTGCAGGAAGTGCTGTAGTACAGATCTCAGAACCTTTCATATAATTTGCTCTACAGGCCTCTCTAGTTTTCTGTGAGATCTCTGTAGCCAGGTGAGGGAGCAGGTAAGAAATTGTACTGCCTCTGTCGCAGGGTTCCACATAGTGTCAGCTCAGCTTGGAGGAGGTGACCCTTGAATATTAACTGGATTTCTTGGGACCCTCTTCCCTCCAGGGCTTTATCCCATGGCACTCTACCAAGCAGACCCCTGACGAGGCCAAAATCTGCTCTCCTGAAGTCTGGGGTAGTGAGTTTGCTGTGCACCCTTTTCACTGCCCTGAGGATCTTTAACTCCACCATTTCATGGTCACTGCAGCCAAGCTGATTCCTCACATTCCCCACCAGTCCCTCCTTACTGGTGACAGCAAGGTCCAGCATAGCACCTCTCCTCGTTGGCTGCTCTGTCACTTGGAGAAGGATGTGATCATCAGTGCATTCCAGGAACCTACTGGATTGCTTATGCCCCGTTGTGGTGTCCCTCCAACACATACTGGAATGGTTGAAATAGCATGTGAGGACCAGGACTTTTGAACATGGGGTCACTCCTATCTGTCTATTCAGTCTTTCAGGTTGAACAGCCTGTAGCACTATAATGTCACCTGTCCCCATCTTCCCTTTGATCCTGAACCTTAAGCTGCCGGTCAGCTCCTCATTCATTCCCAGGCAAGGCTTCCTGCCCTCCAGCTGGTCACTGACATAGAGGGTGACATCCCTTGCTCATCTCTACTGCCTGTCATTCCCAAAGAGCCTGTATCCTTCCATTCCAAAACTCCACTCCTAGTAGCCATCCCACCCATCCCTGTGATGCCAGTAAGATCATAGCCCTGCAGGAGTGTCCACACCTCTAACTCTTCTTAATTATTCCCAGTGCTACAAGCATTTGCATAGAGGAAAATTGAGCCCCCCGTGAAGATGGAGAGTGGCTAAAATTCCTTTGTGCTGCTCTTCAGATGCTCTCCTGCTGAGCTGTACTGGATACTTCTCAGCTACTCCTCGAAATGCTCCTGGCTGCATCACAGGTCCCCACGTGAATCAACAGCAGTGGATAATATTCAGTGAACTGTATGAGGCTTGTTAGTCTCTCAGTGACAACCCTGACATAATCCCCCAGCAGGCAGCCCATCTCTCTAGAGAGAGGTCAGATGAGCAAATGGGTGCCTCCATGTTTGTTAAAAGAATCACCTGCTACTCTCATCTGTTGTCTTTTCTTAGTCGTGTTGGTTGTTACACAAGCAGCAGATGGGGCTGCCTTACTCAGCTCCAGCCTCTCTCACGATGTGAAGGGTCTTTTCAGCCTGTAGAGTGGTGAAGTGGCTCTGCAAGGGCACCTCAGGCTTCAGGGGACATCTCTTCCTCCTGCAGATCCTTACCATCTCAAGCTTTTATTCTCCTGCATCACTTGCCCCTCTCCCTCCCTCTTTCCCACCCTTCTGTGTGTGCTGGTGGGGGAGTTTGTATTTGTTTGGCCATGGGCTGTGGGTCTGCTGCAGGCTGCACTTGGAACCAGCTCTCCAACTCCTTCCCAGCCTCCCTGATGTTACTCACCCTTCTCACCACCTCCTGCAGCTCAGCCAACTGTTGCAAATATGCAAATTGTAATTAGAAGGAAGTGTTAGAGCAGCCGCATTAGCACTGATGTTGCAAACACACTGCAGCTTGATTTACACAACAACATTTTGACAGCACAATTATGTCAATTAAAAACAGGGAGAAGAGTGTGGTATCTTAGCTGTGATGGACAGAGCTGATGAAATCACTCCTTGTTGAGGTCACAGTGAATATAACATATTTTTTTCTGAAGCAGAACCAGAGCTGCACAGGGACTGCTCAGTTGGCTGTCAGTGGATAACAAGCTGTGAAGGCAAGAAAGTATAGCCAGGCAGCAAAGATGAACAATTGGAAGCGGTACAATTAGCACGTAGAGGACCCACATACCACATTCACAAGGGGATGACCTCTTCCTTTTTTAAATGTTCATTATTTTCAGTAGAAGAGAAACTCCTATTTAAATCAGTAGGCTATTGAGAATCTGCCACTGGGCAGGGTCTATCTAAAGTTCATACAGCAACTGGGATGATCCCATAATTATACCAATTAAATTGCCATAATTAGGAATCTGGCTCAGCTCCAGCTGAATTTTGCAAATGCAGTCCACTCAAGCCTTCCTATACTTGTAAGTGCACACAGAAAGTTAGTAACAAACTGTTTGATTATCAAAAAAACACATAGGATAAAAAAGGACTGACTCTGCAGAAACAAACCTCTTATTTAAATTATTACTATCAAGCTAACATTTACCTCATAGTCCTTTGAGAAGTCAGGCTCTGCATGGACATCTTACACCGTGAAATCAATAAAGACACCAAGTTCTTTTTCCAAAATGAAGAGATAGAATCCCTGTTTTAAATGAGGAAAAAAAGCATTGACATTTCAAGAACAGTACAGTTTGTATTTCTGTGACAAGATGTGAGCAGCATGAATTATGACTCTGATATTAAGTAGTTCTGGTCCATCTACAAGAACAACTTCAATTTCCATCTCCACTGAAGCTAAAAAAAAAAAAGGAGAAAGACCAAATTATAAGCATGTTTCTTCTCCAATTCAGTTCTCTTTAAAACAGAACATAGGAGTTAAAAATGTCTTGGACAGAGGGCAAGGAACTATGTATAGCTATAGCAAAGTCAGCAGTATTGTAGCACAAAAACAAACACTTGAGTTTTAAAATAGAAACTGCATGCCTGGATTTTAGCAAGGAACTGCTTACAGCCCTTTTCATTCCTTGTGTAATGGACAGAAGAAGGGGGGGGGAAACCTTCAAAACAAGGTGCGTATTCCATCTAAGTTGTTGTCTAACCATGGAAATTAGAAAGAGATTTTGGCAGTGACAGTCCTTAAGAAGTCAAAAACCTCCTAAGCTCCTAAAACTGAGTAAAGAATACAGTTAAAAAAGCAATTCCTTCCTATGAATTTATATATCCCACCAGAGTCTTCAATCTGCAACACATCTGTATTTTAACAAAGTGCTGCCCAGAACCAAAGTATCCAAGCCCCATCTGTGTATGCACTGCAGCAGTCACTTCTGCATTACATAGCAAGTTTTCTTCTCAGGCAAGTTTTCTTCTACCTCCTGCTTTTTAATTATTAATTGATTAAGCTCCAGCCATCACCTGCTGTGACAAATTAGGCCATTTTCTATTTTATGCAAAGGTCTTAAATGGTATAATCATTCAGATCACTAGTCAAAGCAACTAACTGGGTTTTTTTTGAGTACCCCATCATTTTATTTATACATGCGTGATGAAGAACCTTTTTAGAGGCCCAAATAGTAGCATTTCAACATTTGTTTTATTGCTCCCTATTCAACGACATGAGGACTGTGCATTCCTCTGCCCTGGTTCATCCCTAGGGCCCAGGGTCTGCTTCATGGTTAGTTTGCAGTTTGCTGCTTCCGTCCATTCACACAGAACTCACACCTACAGGAACAACAGTGTTTGATATCGAAGTAAATGGAACTGAATGGATCATGTCACTAAGCAGGGATCCATTTGTGGGTAAGCTCCAAAGGAACCTGTGACGCCACGTAACTTCCATAGCTGTCTGCTATCGGCAGCAAATTATGCCCAAAGTGACCACATAATCTCTTCTAATCTCTACAGAAATATGAGCCTTCAACATCAGTCCATCAAAATATGGCCTGTGTCACATCAGCACCACCTATAAATTTATAAATTATGGCAAATTATCAGTACTGCTCACACTTTACTTTCCACATCCAGCTTTTCCACAGTCGTACTGATGCTGCTCCATACTCCATACACACAGCCCTCAGGCTTTGCATGGAACGAGAGCAGATCACGAGCTGGCACACAGGAGAGGGACCAGGATGAGAGAGAGAACTGTGTAGTGCATGGTGGGGAGATGTGAACTGGGTAGCAGCAAACACTGCTGGATGGGGGGATAATGGCTTGGCAGGCATGGCTGGACAGAGATGCAGGAGCATGAGCAGCTTGTGGGGGCCACAGTCCTGCTCTGGAGAGGAGGAGTCACAAACAAACCTTCAGAATGTGGATGTTAACATGTAGAAATATGTTTTACTCATTTTGTCTGGTCTCTTAGGAAAAAAGGACAACATACATTACCAAACAGAAGAGTAAAACAAAACAAATACATTTCTGTAAACATTAGTGAAACTGGATACTTCAGCCATGTACAAATCAATTCTTTTTTTTTTTCTTTTCACATCAGGAAACACAGAATTCACAATTATTTTCCTAGAGCTCCATCTCCAACTGTAAGAGATGATCATTATTTTTTCCACAAGGGAAGTTTTCCATAGGAAATTCACAGCTAGTTGTGGCTAGTACGCCCCAAATGCAGCCCAGGAGAGCAGCAGACAAGTGGCTGGTTCATAGATAGCTCATAAAAGAAAATGCCTTCTTTACCTGCAGAGTTTTATCGTGAGTTCTGACCCTTAAAGAGTTTAATGCCTCACTCCTGTACTCCTGAAGTTAAAATTTCAGCATGTCACCCTCTGGCAGCTGCCGGAGGCAAATATAAGCGAGTGAAACACCTGGCTATGTTTAAGCCTTTTGGGGTCACGCGGGGTGAGCTCAGCAAGGCCTCTTCAGGGAAAGAGCCCAGCACAAGAGCGCAAAGCCCTTTCCTCCACTCGCACTGGCGTAGGGCTGCCACCTCTCCCCAGAACCCAAGGGGAAAAACACTGCCCAGCACCTGCAAGCGCCACGAGTGCCCTGCCCGATCTCCCGCCTGAGGGACCTTCTGGAAGGTTCGTGGCCAGAACCGGCAGCAGCCGGCGAGGAGCCCTCAGGGCTCAGGGGGCACCTCAGGCTACGGGCCCCCCCCACAACCCCCAGAGTCCCACCCAGGGGAGCAACACCCAGAAACCAACCTAAACTAAACGAATATATTCAACATTTCTCCTTCTACCTTGTTTCGGCTCCATCCCTCCCTGAGGGAGGGGTCGCAGCTGCGTTGTGTGAAGGGAAGGGTGGGGCTGGGTGGGATTCGTGCCCACTCCGCGTGCCATGGAAAGCAGCCGCCAGGCTGGGCGCAATCAGGCGGGCTGGGGGCATGAGGGCTGCCCACAGGCAGCCGTGACAGCCCCTCGGGGTTTAAGCCTGGCTGGAAATTAAGCACCACACAGCCGGTCGCTCGACCCCTCTCACTCCCCCTCACCACGGTGGAACGGGGAGGAGAATCAAAGTAAACTTGTAGGTTGAGATAAGAGCAGTTTAATAATTGATAACAAAGTAAAATACGGTGATGATGGTAAATAATAATAATGATAGTATGAAGGGAAAGGGGGGGAAAAAAAACAAAACAAAACACCAAAAAGTGATGCACAATGCAGATTCTCACCACCTGCTGACCGATGCCAGACCCCTTCCCAAAACCAGATCTTCCCCCTTTCAGGTAACTCCCCCAGTGTACGTACTGGGCATGGCATCCTCTAGTGTGGAACAGCAGTTTTGACCAGCTGGAGTCACCTGTCCCAGCTATGCTCCCTCCCAATTTCTTTTGGGTACCTCCCCTCTGGCAGACCATGAGACAAGAAACAGAAGTCCTTAACTTAGGATAAACACACCTCAGCAAAAAACAAAACATCGGCGTGTTATCAACACCATTCTCATTCTGGATCCCAGCGTAACAGCTACTGAGAAGAAATTAACTCTATCCCAGCTGAAACCAGGACACAGGCCCTCTGCCACCCCGCGTAGGGGCCCGGCCGCTGCCACGGGAAACACACGCGTCCTCATTTTCCAGCCTGGCCTAGAAGCGGGATTGCAGAGACATTTAAGCTCACAGCTCGAACACGGCGAGCCTCTGGGGATTGGGGTCAGGGGGAGCTGGTAAATGCTCGACTCAATCCCATTTGTGAATTAAACTAAAGCATGGGCTTAGCAGCTGTGCCGCAGGTTTAATGAAGTTCTAGCTGGTGCAGCCTGGCCTTTCATTAACTCAGATGGACTTTCTGAAGCGCCCCAGGTTGGGGAACGTCAAAGGACACTTGGTCCAAGCTGCTTGAGAGGCCTCTGGCCAAGCACAAACCACTGCCTCCCACCTGCCAAGCTGCACCTTGGCCCCTCCTGGCTGGAGGCACATCAGGACTACCGCTTGCCACCCCCAGATGCAAAGTCCAGCTGTAGCCAAGGAGAGATTCCCAGCCTATTGATACTTCCAGTGAAAACCGGGCATAGCTCCTGAAAATAAGCAAAGTATTATTTAAAAAAAAATTGAAAAAAAATGTCTGTATGAAACTTGGGCTGTTTTGACAACCTTTTAATAAAAACAAAGCGTGTTTTCTACACTGTAATAATTTTTAAAAGCTTGGCACTTGGTTCTTGTGAAAGCAGCATTTTCTCTGCCAAAAATATTTTACTCTCATAGCACAGAGGTAACTAAATCCAAAGAAGCATGTGGAACAAAGTCTCTGAGAAGATTTACCCAATTATTTGACAGGCAGAAGAATTGCCTCATTTTGCCTTCTATTTTAATAACGAGGGCTCTTCTCACTTCCCTGGGTTGAACAGGCTGATCTCACCAGCAAGCTATTTTTCCACTCAAGCATCTGCCAAGCCAACTTGGAGCAAGGCTGTAATGCCAGCCCGGGTTCTTTTATTGTATGAGCAGTAATTAAGATCCCAGATGTTGCTGCTTTGCACCTGTACAGCCTTGTTTTTGTCAGCGGGGCAGGCACTGCTGCCATTGCAGCTGGAATGTGACACAGCAGCATTACAGCAGCAGTCACTGCATCCTGCTGATGCAACAATTCCTGCCCGTAGCCCTGGATCGGGCACTGCCCCTGTCAGACAGAGCCCACGTGCTCTGCGCTCAGTTTGCAAGGCCTCAGCACCGAGTCACGCCTGGCCTGCTTTGGCAGAACATTTGCTGACCTGCCTGCAAGTTTTCTTTTAACCTGGCTTAGCTGTAACAGCATTTTTTCTTCTGACCCCATGGCCATGGATGATTTGTTTTTACTCTTGCTTATCCTTGCACGGTACCACCATAGTGGGTACAGACAGGAAGAGCAAATTGTTGTTCTCTGAGGAACAAGATACTTACAAGCAACATAACGATGTGGTGCAGAGAAACACAGACCTGGGGTGACAGCAGAGGCCTGGAGAGGTGGAGACACAGGGGACAAAAGATGGGGGACAGGCTAGCCACTGGAGACCCCACAGCTATGAACAAAATAATAATTATTTTCCATTAAAAAGTACAGACCAGGAGTTAGACAAAACCACCATTTCACTGATAGGAGAACAAAGAACAAGTTTCTGGCATATGCAAGATGCAGCACGTACAGTAATTTTGGATATCATGGGGGTTGCAAACCAGTGAGGAAGCAGCAAGGTGTGAAAGCCTGTTGGCAAACATAAAAAAGACCCCAAGAGAATCGTGGAGTGAGAAAGATGCAGTCATCATCACGTCCCTCCCAGCCAAAAGAGCCCACATGCTGGTGAGCAGCCTTAGCAGATCCCTACCCCTGCACTGAAGGCAGCAACCTGAGGACCCTGAGGAGTAGTGGCATGGTAAGTGTAGCACCAGGAAAGTGGGAACAATCTAGGAACTGGGAATATATCAGTTTCAGCTGTGTTATTGTTACATTATTGTTATTATTATTTCAATTCTTTGTGCAGGTAAATTTTTTTTTCTTTTTTTCTGTAACAATTAAGTTTGGGCTAATAATGATTCTTAGATTAAGCGTGAGATTCCAGCTATACTAACAATAAATTCTTGGCTTTGCATATATGATTTGTTTCCTCTGTCTTCATAAACAAGGGTAAAATGCTTTAAGGCTAGTCTACATTGTCACAGGCCAGCTCAAAGTGCACTTAGAGATGCACATCATTGTGTGTGGAGGACATTTCAGACTACCGGACTACAGGTCTTTCTTGAAGAAAGTATAGCAAGCCAAAAAAAAAAAAAGAGGAGAATTCAGCAAGATTTAAAAGTTGTCATGGTAATGTACTCTTACATGTAAATTAGTCTATGAATTTAGGCAAATGATACCAAGAGCTGCCAACTGTTTAAGGATTTTCATCTCTTTTGTAAGAAAGATTGCAACTGTTGCAATTATTTTAATTTTTTTAAGTATACATTTTTTCTCAGCAGAATAACAGATTATTTGTTGAACTAAAGACATTTATAAATTTCTTTGAAAGAATCTTCATCTTCTTGTAAACCAGCTGTTCCTGCGTCCCCCCTTCTAAGGATATATATTTATATCCTAGGCAAACTTGGCATTCTGTGATGTCAGAAAGCATGGCTAAAACTCATTATACCATTGTTTAGCCTTCCCCATGGCGAGGGGGCAGGAAAGGAATCAAACAGGTTTTTAGGAACATTTCTACTAATTGCAGCAGCACCTTTGAAATAAAGGTTAAAATTAATGAAACGCTTGACATTGTGATGAACTTCCATGGGAACGAGGTTTCAGACACGTGGAATCTATTGCCAACACGGACTAAAAATACCACTCCTTAATAATTAACGCAGAGCTGGACTTACACCAGAGCAGTGTACATTTCTGGGAGCAGCTCTTTGAATCTGTGTCACTTCCATATGCAACTAAGTTTCGGCAGTCCTGTTCAAAGCCTGGCTTTCCTGACTACGCTGAAGGCCTCCCTCATCCTTGGGCAGGCTCAGCACAAGCAGCATGTGATGGTGCAGGGGCTGAGCTCAGTGTTGCCCCTTCGTGGGGCTCTGAACTGCTGTTCTCAGCACTCAGACTGCCCTGAGCCCGGCCCGTGGCAGCGGGAGTGGGAGGGTGCCAGCTGCTCCCTCACCCATCCCCACGGCCAGACATCCATCTCACAGCTCCCTCCCTGTCACTCCCAGGAAGCCGCAGGGAAAACGGCATTAAAGGAAGAGCGGAGATGCCCCAAAAGGCATGTGAGACGCACCAGGCAGTGAGCAGCAGAAAGGCTGGATAAGGGAGTTTCTCCCCAGCCTGGTTTCATGTGACCCAAACTGCTCAAGGGAATACGTGTGACCACGGAACTGAAGCCATCTCCAGTCAGCAGAAGCTGGAACTCTACCCAGGGTCAAAGTGGGAGCAAGATCTGCTGCCATGGCATGTCTGTCTGTCTGTGGCATTTGTTCAGTATTTTTGGAAATGCAATCTGAGTGTAGCAGATTATACAGAGAAGACTTGGGCTATTTTTGAAAAGAATACAAATTATTTATACAGGAGTTGGTAGGCATGTGGAGGCTGGGACAAAGCAGAGAGGAGAAGGAAAATTAGAGCTAGAACAGATGCACGAAGGGGATGAATACGTATACGGTGAGCTCTGGTAAATTTATATACAAAAATTATGGAAGAAATGAGAACAGACCAAAGCTGCCACCCAAGCAGATGCAAAGAAATCCTTCTGTAGGATGTGGAGTGCTTTGGCAGTGGGGGTGGAAACCCTCTCCTTGTCCCATGAGGGAGCCTGGGCTTGGCCAGTCTGCCGCTCCAGGATCATGAGCCAGGGACATGACCCTTTAAGCCCAGCTAATCCTGAAGCATAGCGGTGTCTGGGACACTGCTGGGGAACTGAGGAATTAGGCTCGCAGTAAAGCTGCTCCTGCTGCATGTGCACCCTGCAGAGCACACGTGCTGCCACCAACAAAGGGCACAGTGGGACGGAGGAGGGGGCAGCGCAAGATCTGAAAGGAGACACCAGTTCTTGTAGACACCAGAGAACTGCTACTACTCCCTCATGCACTGCTGTGCATTTGAGCTGCCTGGTATGCAAAGGCTACTGTTAAGCAGCAAAATATTCAGAGTGAGCTGTTCCCAGGATTGTGGGGGAGCAAGTTCCACAGTTTAATTCCGTGCTGTGTTAAAACGTATTTCCTTTTGCTTATTTTAAATTCTGATACCTGGTAATGGCACTGGGCTCCCTGTTTATAAGAATGAAGGAGAGCTCTGGGAGAAGCAGTCGTTTCCTATCTTTTGGTTGCCCAGTCCTATATCTCCAGTCATTATTTCTTCAAGCTTAAGAATTCTGGGCTATTTAACCTCTCCTGACTATTCCACATTGCTGGTTATTCAGGGTATAAAGCAGAAGAAAGGAAGATAAAGAGGCTGAGCTTTCTATCTGCCCGTCTTGCTATTTCCTAAAATCCATGCTGAGGTCAAAACAAGGCAACATCATACATGCATCCTGTGGTACAAAAATGGTTCTTGTTTTCTTCTTCTCTTTGTTTCCTAATAACACCTGATATTACAATTATCTTTCTGCCCTCTGCTGAAATTGACCAGCCAGGCTCCCACCCTCCAGGGAACAGTTAATCTGCAGTTTACCCTGCCCTAAGTATGGAGCTATTTTTCCTCACGTGCATTACTTAGGTGTTTATCAGTGACATCAAGCTGTCATTCCTTAGAGCCTCTCCAACTCTTGGCACTCAGGTTTGGATCTGACTCTCACAAATACCCAAATACCCCCAGACTGCAGAAGGCCTGCAGTCCATCACCTCTCCCACCCACCAGGCTCCTCTCACCAAGTCGGTTCACAAACCCCTGCAACAGCACAGCACTCGCCCCATGGCCCTTGGGAATTCAGCATGTCCTTCTTTCCTGCAGGGAGGAGATTTCTGCTCAGCTCTTCTAAGCCCTTGGATTGAAGGTTATAAGAGAGGACTTGTCACTCTTTCCACAGCTTAGGGTCTGTAGGAAGCTTTAGTGAAAACTCTGATTTTATTTTTTTTTAATTTGGCAAGTACACCCTACATTTTTTTTCCCCACTAGGAGAGTAGCACAGCCCTGGTGTGTAATACCCAGAGAGGTGGTGAAATCTCCATCATTAGATGTTTTCAAGTCTTGGCTAGACAAAGGCTAAGGCTTCGAGCACAAGTGGGGACTAGATGGTCTCCCAAATTTCTTTCAGTGAACACTCGCCTGTTTTTATTTTAACTGTGTCACACCTGTCTATGCTTACTCATAAGGTCCTCTGCAGTTTTTTAGGAGAAATCTCTACTTACAGTTTCTCTTGTTCCCCCAATATTTAGCTAAGTACCTCGTCAGCTGCCTATGTTTTATTGTAGTGTATAACTTCCAGCAATTTCTTTTGGAATGAAACTAAATTTGCTAGCCTGTGGTTAGTAGGACTATTTCTGAAGCTCTTTTGAAAGCTTGTGGTCACAGTCTTTCCTCCTGTTCCAGCTGTGACATGTTACAAACCACAGCCATTTGTTGAGTTGCTTTAGGGCTCTTGGTCCACACCAGTTGGGCCTGAGAGTCACTGATAGTCAGCTCTTTTCATACCTACAGTTCTTCCCTGGACACTGGCACCTCATTGACTCTTCTCCCTCCCCCAAGTTTGCAAGAAGTCTATTTTTAATCAGCGTGCTCTATGTCTTCAGATCCTCTGCAGATAGTGACAAACAGCAAGAGAGCAGAGCATTGTGCATCTGGCAGACACTGGTGGTGATGCCCCCTTAGTAAATCCTGTGTTTCAGTAGCAGTGCTGCAAGGAAGCTCTACACACATACTACATTCACACACCATCTCTTTCATAAAGTCATCTGTTAGCTCCAGCAAGTGTGATGGCTTTTCTCATTTAACCCCCTGCAGGACACAACTGAACACTTTGCCTTTCATAAAACCTCATATTCCCATCGCAAATCCCACATTATTTCCAACAATCCTATGTTCAGAAGATCTGCCCTGAACACCCCCAGAACTGACCAGAGTGTGTTACCTGTTATGCAGTAACAGGAGTTTCCAGCCAGTGTGACCAGGGCAGCATAAACCACCACAACAGCTTCAGAGCACCAAGGGACTCCTCTGCTCTCCCTGTGCTGCATCCCCCAGGAAAGGCTCCAGGTGCATTTAGAGCTCCTTCCATAAATAAGGCATTCTGGAAGCCAAGCACACACACACACACACACACACCCACCTCCTCTGCCCTTACACGCATAGCAAGGCAGAGCTCAGCATTCCCCCAGCGCAACAGGGCAGAGAACCACAGAGACAGGACTCCAAACTCAGTTCAACAACCCTTCAAGTGCCCCGAGAGGCACAAACTCAGCAAGAGAATTCCTGGGGGCTGCAGGGGCAATCAGAGCCAGAGGAACAACGTGTTTCCAGCAGTTACTGTGGTTCTGGGATGAAGGAGTAGGCATGAAACCTGCTAGAGGAATACCTGCTGCTCTTGAACTTAGGATCTTGAGCTTGTTTTGGCAAGATGTATTTGAAGCTGTGCTGTTAATGTTCCTGGGCCTCTTGGTTCTCTACTTATGCAAGTAAAACCAGCAAAACACCTGTAAACTTCCTTTTGCTCCTTGCAGTTTGATGCTTATGATGGTTTCTCTGAAACATTGACAGAAACAGATTATGTTTAACGCCTTTCACAACATCTCTAACAACTTGCATTATAATCTAGCAAGTATTATTACAAGTGGATCATGGCTGATGAGTTCAGTTCTGAGTAAATCACCTCTTACTTTCTACTACTACTGCATGGTACTGTTCAGACAGTCAGTGCTGGTCCTTACTGCTGTGTGAAAATTAAGGATTCAGAAAGAATCCCCTGGAAAGGTGGGCAATAAACCAGGTGCCATGAAGCAGCCTGGACCTCAGACTAATGGAAGCAGACCTCAGCATCCTGAAACAGCAATTTTAAGTCTTTCCAGTAGATCAGGATGATTCCCGTGCCCTCCTCCCCTCTCTTCCCCAGGCAAGAAGAGAAATTCTAGAATGTTTCTTCCTGGTGCTAAAGAACAGCTCTGAGGTACTCCTGCAAAGGACTTCTTCTCTCTTGTAAAATCATACTTCAGCACTGATATTGAAATGAGATAGAGGGAGATGAACAGACAATGATATAAATAGATTTCTTGGCCATGTACTACAATTTTCGATTGCATTGTGGAAGAAAGCAAAGCAGCTTCCAAGGAAAGCACCTGACAGCTTAGTGCCAGTGTTGTCCTGGAACCTGACATCACGTTTGCAGATGTTACACTTTGCACCACCAAACTTAGAGCAGGACACCAACCTGGGCTTACTTTGCAAAGTTCTCAGTGTTGCAACACTGCTTATGGGGCAGCAGGGTATGCAATCTCCATGGCAACTGCTTGCAGGTGACATGCTTTGCAGTATGATGGGAGACAGCAACCTAATCCTAGAGAGCATGCAGTACTCCTGGAATATCATTTGGGAAGTAGAAGGCCCTCACAGGCTAATTGCTGGCCCATTTGGAGACCCTCAGAGCCTTCAGCAGCTCCTTGTTTTTTGAAGAAATACTTGATACTTCAGAACAGGAGGCCCAGATGTTGATCCAGTTTCTGATGTCATAACTTGCATGATGGTTCTTCACCCTGTCAGACCTCTGTCTCTCTGATTTCATCTCCAGGGAAAGCTTGTTAACTGAGGGTATTCTCCATCCCCACTGCTGGCCACAGGTAGATGATAAGTTTTTTAGCATGCTAGTGCTGAAATATCCTTTTCTTTCACAAGTCTGAATCTGTAGAATTCTTATTTTATCTCCACGATACCAACAATTTCACACACTCCTGAAATAATCTGACATTTACCGGTGTTGAGGAAACTTCATCAATTAAGAGAGTGACTAAGACGTGCAGAACAGTCCTGCTCTTCCAGATCTGCTTCTCTTGCATATGCCTAAAATTCTGTTTGAAAGAGAGATAATCTCCACCTCTCTAAGAGTACAACTCCTGCCTGGGAATTCGAGCCACATACAGTCTAAGTAGAATCTCACACACGACAGTAGTCAGTGCAAACTGGGTTCACAGAACTCCTTCAAGTCTTTGGCTCTACCCTTCTAAACTCTTAATGCATGGATTGCTAGACCCAGGAAAGAATCATCCCAGTGGTGCCCTGTGCTGCTCTCACTGCCGTGGGGCTCACAGAGGCTCAGCAACCAGGTTCTGAAGGCAGGCCCAGGAAGCACAGCAGCGTTCTGGTGTCAGCAAAACCTGGTGTTGAGCAGAAACAGCCTGAGCAGGTGCCCTCCCCCACTTCCATCTTAGACCCTTCCTTTGTGAACAGCTCGAGCTGTTTGTGAACAGCCAGAGCCCGAGTCGGGCACTCGCAGTGACCTCAGCAAACCTCTTATGAACACACCAGTGTCTCCAGACGCACTTGGCCCCACGGCCCTGCTCAGTGGACTCCAAGCCCATGGGCCCGGCCAGAAGCCAAGCTCCCCGAGCTCTGAGCTCATGCTCACACTGACACAAGAGCACTTCTGGCCTTGCTGAGCACTGAGCATTTCTGAGGGTTTCTCCCAGAAAAAGGGACACAGGCTGAGCTCAGCTTTACACAACATCAGCATCACGCAGAACAGAGTAAGGTTGGTAACTTCAGGCTTCGAACTGAGCATTTTGAAAACTGTGTCCAGACAAAATCAGCACAGGGTAGGAATGCGTAGACACCTATGGTTCCAAGAGCCACTTCGCTTGGTCGTAGGTACCAAAGTTCAAAAACCAAAGCAGGTTCTAAGTGATTTTCCAACTTAAAAAAGGCTAAATAACATACATTATGTATGTTAATTAAACAGCACAAACCAGTTCTCCTGAGAACTTCTGAAGGCTAATCAGAAGTGTTACATAAAATTAGCATGTATTTCATCTTAGTATAAACCTCTTAACACTGTACACCACCAACAGGACAGCTGTATATTTGTGTCTTGTGAGGAACATCAAAATTGATTTAAGTTTTTTTTATTTACAATCCTCGACTGGATGTATACTAGACTAACAAAACTAGAGTACTGGTTTGCCCCACCAATCTTAACTTCTGTTCTACAAGAATATATAAAATGGCTTGAAGTCCATCATAACTTACACTAAATAAGGAAGAAGGAACTTTTATCGTTACCTGGGAAAAAACCAGCTACAAATCTGTTCTTACAAAATCCTCACTAGGACTCTCACTGTAATCTAAGGTATCACTAATAAGAAACATTGTTTTGCAAGATGAAGCTCCATCTTAAAACTGGATGTATGACATGCATGAAATGCTCAGCACACAAATTCCAACTGGATTTTTCCATTAGAAAGATTAAATTTTTTTCTTATTTAAAAAATTATCACCAGGCTTTAAAAATAGTTAGGGCAAAGGAAACTAGAAACAATAATTGCATCAGTTCTATTTAATTTAAAATGCTCCATTTCTGCTAAAGTGTAGTTTCACTATAGTACTTTAACCTAGACACTTTTAATTTGGGTAAGAAAGCTTTGCCTCGAAATTCCTTGTCGAATGAAGACAAAATTTAAAATATGAGCCAAACAAAATGACAACAGATGTTTTACAGCAGTTTATATAACACGTTACTGAACTACTTTTTGAGGCTCAGTAACCTGATTATCAACCTTTTGAACCTAAATTCATGCCTCAGAGTAAAGCTCTGACACAAACTCATCTTACTGCAAGTTCTCCTTGTGATTTATACTTCAATTCCAACACAGGCTATAACTTTAACAGCAGATCAGAAATTAACTTAGGCTGGATATTTTAAAACTTTTTGCCTTAGAAATGCTTTTCAGAGCCTCATGTTTGGGATAAGAGGTCAACAACACATCCATGAATAAAACCCCAAGTTCTACAACTTAGGCATCATTCCCAGAGGCAGCAAGGTGGGTGCCTTGCTCCTGAATGGTCTCATTTGACACAAAAGCAACTCCTTCCTTTCCTTTCTCATTCAAACTCCCGTAGTAATGCCCTTCACCTTGATTTTCATACCTTATGTACTGGTAACAATGAGATAAAAATAACTATATGTGTGTGTGTGCATGCACATACATACCCATATTTCTTCATCAAGGCTTGTTAACCACCAAGTGAACGATGTAATGCAGGAGGACACCAAACAGCAGCAAAGGGCACTAGGACACATCACAGCCACATTCACAAGCCCCTCTCCCATCAAACAGGCTACTTAAACAAATTTCAATAGGTGTCAATTATTGGCTCGGAAAAAATAAAACTATTTATAGCACCTGTGTGTTTGTTTGTTTTTTTGGGGTTTTTTTTTGTTTGTTTGGGTTTTTTTTGTTTGTTTTTTTTTTTTCTTCAAATTGTAGCCCTTGCAGTTTTGCTCAAGTATTGGTTTCTACTGATTAAACATCAGGGAATTTAAAGGAGAAAACAATGCAAGTTAAGAATCCATTGAAGAAGTCTGGTTTGTGTCTTTAACAGAAATACAGGTGGTAAATATTCATCTCCCCAATGAAACATTAACACTCTGGTGCAACTTTGACTCAAACATTTCCCCCGGTAGAATATCCCCTTTTTTTCATTGTCTCTATTACTTGTTTTCAGTGGTGAAAATCCCCTCAAATGGGTGAAATGACAGAGTTAGAAAGTTCAGGGAAGAGAGCAACACACACACACAGCCTATTATTACTCACTCATCTGACCAACACTGAACTGCTGTTCTAGGACACAATCACAGGGTGATTTACAGGCAGAATAAAAGCCATTTCATCCACTTCACACGCCAGGTTAAGACTCTTCCTCCTCGCTTTTAAAAAACCTAAATGCAGACACACAACTAAATCTTCTGTCATAACACACAAAACTTAAAAGGATTCCCACCCTAAACAGATCTAAATAAAATTCCTGTTATTCTTTACTTCAAGCAGAGTCCTCTCTTTTCCCTATCACCTCATTTTAGAGAGACTTGGAGATAAAGTTTGAAGACAGGAGGTGACAGATATGACATGAAAGTCTCTCAAATATCAGGTGGTCCCCAGTGTAGTTCACTTGGCTCCCAACAAGGACTGCTTTTTCCGAGGGCTCCCGACTCCACCCTCTCATCACCAGAGTGCCTGTGGTCATGGACACGCGTATCATACCGAGCATGGAAACCCGGGGCCTAACCCAGAGCCGAAAACAAAGTTCAGTTTTCACAGCTGGAACAAAGATTCTGTGGCATTAGTAAACCAATCTACCCTTGGGTAAGGATTTCTAGCAGTTGCATTATTTATAAGGGTTTCACTTTTATTTACAGTAAGACTATCTGAACATACTAATGCTGCAAACAGCTGAATAAGTTACAGTCCCTTAGGCAGGGGACCTCTAGGGCAAGTAAAAAAGAATATGTATGAAAGGCTTCTGTTCCAGGTAGCTAAAAGAATCCAGTAGTGTCCTTTACCCAAAGACAAATTAACATATTACACAGAGGAAGAGAAGCAGCAGCATCAAGAATTACACTGGCCTGGTTTTGAAAACACTTGGCTAGCAGAATTCAGGGCAAAATTCAATCTCATTATCTTCAAAAACCCAATTAACAGGCCATCCTGTAAGGAAGGGCTTGGTGCAGCTACCTAAGTCCTCTTTATCTTTTCAACTCAAATACATATTTTTGTTTTCCATGCCCTTTAAACAAGAAAAGTACCACATCCATGAAAAGAAACTTTACCGTGGCTTGGCTAAAAGTAGTCCCAGCTAACCAAGCATGCTCTGACAACAGAGTGCTCACTAATGTGTCTGGCACCAAAAAGATCTTTATCAATTCAGTGAGGCACTTGAGCCCAAAAACATGGTTCAAAGCAAGAAGTCGTTTCAGAATATTTTTATAGAAACACTTAGATCAATATAACACCCCAGAGCCCTGAGATAAGTTCAGCTGGTTAGAACATGGTGCTAACACCACCAAGGTTGTGGGTTCAATCCCCACATGGTCCATTCACGTATGAGTTGGGCTCAACGATCCTTGTGGGCCCCCCTGAACTCAGAATATTCTGTGAGGTCTGTGAACTTAAAATACAGAGGTGATACGAGAATCCCCACTGTCACCCTGCCCACCCAAAGAGGCCGTGCAGCATTCCTTGGCCCCCCACTCTATTCCAGCTGTGTGCTTGGCACTGATGCTTGGCATGGGGGGGAAGAGGGAAGCTTTTTGTGAGCAGCTTCTACTGACAGCACACAAACAGCTCGGTTAGGCCAGCTTAAGGAATCATCTCCAGCACTACCGCCTGCTCTTGTGTTAAGCTCCTGGTAAATCAGTGTCGTCACATCGTGCCAGATCACTTTGCTATTACGCAAATCAAACATTTCAGACAGTCTGAAAGGGAAACAATTTATGTGAAAGGCTATGACTCCCAAATCTTCTGCAGAAGCTTCACAATTGTCCTGTTAATCTGAAAATGCTGATGTCACCTCAAAGCATCCGCACACAGGGCTTCCATTACATAACTACCAACAAAAAAAACAAGAGGAAATACTTTTACCAGATTTTTTTTTTAACATCTGCTTACACAAAGCTGCATTTGCCTCTTACAGTACCACATACCAGTAACATACCACTCGGCATTTCAAACTCCAGTAACGTTCCTTTACAGCACAGAAATAGTTACATTATGCTGAAGCTTGTTGAAGTGGCAACGAGATGACACATCACATTCAACTCACTTTACAGCTCATGAATTATTGCATATTGTACCCGTATCAAGTTGTACCAATTAACGAAAAATCCATGGGGGAAAAAAAAATCCATCCGGAAATTAAAGCATCGTTCATATTAATCGAGAAACAGAGCAATGCTCATGGTAACTTCCTCACTTTTCACTGAATAAAGAAGCCATTAACATGCCCTTTGATGTGAAAAGTACCACCAGAACCAGAATTGCCCCATTTCCCCTACGCTCTACCACATTTTCATTATTCTCACTACAGCTCCTGAGAGTTGATACTGAAGGATCAGTGGCAACTTAGGTAGAGAACTTCAAAATGCATCAAGAGACACAGCACATCACCTCCAGAAAACATCCAGGCTTGGCTGCTTTGACTGACCACAGCCTCAGGTCCAGGCACTGAATTTTGTTGTCCCAACACACAAGAGAAAAGCAAAGCACCACCTTCAGGATGCTCCACAATTATTTTTTGTCCTTTTTTTTTTTTTTCCTGTCTTTTAGCAATTTACCTGACACTGCCTTCTTGCTGCAATCACTCAGAGGAGTGCTTTATTGCATGTTAAAAGACAAGATATGTATTGAAAGTAGCAATTTTATTTGAGTTAAAATTATTTACAAAAACCCAAAGACATACTTCATGAAACTGGTACAAACTATTTTTCCTGCCGTTGGCTTTTGCTCCAAAGATCACAGCTGAGAAATACTGTATAAAATAAAAATAGGATTGGATTCAGAAAAGTACTCTACTGTTCTAATTTCCAATTGAGAGTATTTACACAAATATTTACAGTGGAAAAAAAGTTACTTTAAAACTTTAATTTGCAAGTTGGCCTCAAGTACCCTTTAATGCAGAGTTATTTGAGGGTCTAACACACAAAAATGCACTGCAGTTCACAGGGTGATTTCTCCCCCCACCCTCAAAAAAAAGTATCTGCATTTGTCAGTGCTTGACAATTAGTTACATTTAAAAAAAACTGTTAAACACTGAGGTAAATCAATTCCCAAACAATTACCAGTGTAACAAAGAAAGGTAGTTGTCCCTGCTTTCCCCCATCATCACATTTGGATTTTCTTTTCTCTTGCAATCGCTCCCCAGAAAACTATACAATCAAATTGAAATCCCATTATAAGTGAAAATCTCTAAAATCAGAAAACTAGATGGGCCAAATATCCAATGATTTCCTCCTGATACAGATCAGCTTCTCCCTCTCTCTCAGTACTGGTTTTTCGTTTTGTTTTTTAACGAAGGGGAATACAACCTCAAAAACTTTTCTAAGTTACACTGATACACTAACTTTTAGAAGGTGATGAGAGAAAATGCAAAAAAATATGACCAACATAAGATTTTGCTGCTAATCAGTTACTTCCTTACAGAATTCCCAACAATCTGCATTATCAAAAATAGGAAGACATAGAAGGCAGCCACTGTATGTAAAAAATTTACAGCTGGCACTGATACAAAAGCACAAGTTCTTAACTTTATACATGGAGATAACACAAGATCTAAAAGCAGGTTAGATTTCCTGTTATTTCCTCCTCATTATACATAGAACTAATATTCTTATGGCTTCAAGTTTTACAAATTCAATGGAGTAACACGATGTAACTACCTATACAGGTATTTAAAAATGTCAGCGAAGCAGATCTCAGAACAGTCTGCAAATATTCAAGACCATCTTAATAAAAATAATTACCAATTCTGTTGGTCTGAATAGTGAGTGCAAGAAAAAAATTGCTAAAAAAATTCATGTATTTTCTGGGATTCTTTGTTCCACTTCAGTCTTCAAACACAATGCTTTGCTGTGAACTAGACCTCAGACTGAACAAAATCTTAGCTATATCAGCAATTTAAGGCTTTGTGTTGTATGCATTTCAACTCTGTCATACTACAGAAGAATGAAATAGAAAGATTATGTCAGCTGGAAACATTAATCCCCATTGGTGTTTTAGCTTCTTTAAAATTCTTCCTCCTAAAGCATCCAAATTCTCTGCACTGAACATTATAAAACACACCTTGAGTTCTTCCTTGAAACAAATTAAAACAGTGTTTCAAAGTTTTTGCTTATTAGAAGTGTAAACTACCCTGGGATTAAGTTTTTTTTTTTTTTTTTTAATATACATTTTTTTCCTTTATTTCACTTGCTTTTTTAAACAGGGCACAACTTTTTACAGTTCCTATTCCTTTAGTGGATAACATACCCTCAGAATGGCTTTGTGTGTTGATGGGGCTGCATGCTTGGAACTACAAAGCGTTATGGTCTGTCAGGTTACAGTACGTGGGCCACGGTGGTTGTGGAACTGAGAAAGAGTTCAACGACCTAATTTCAATCAAAACAGTATAAAAAATAAACTATCCAATCCTCACCTCTTTGGATTCCAACAAATTTTAAATATAGACAGTAGTTAAAATCACAAAAGTATTTAAAAATTTCTATTTTATGATTTTGGAATTATCTAGTAATAAAAAAAGCAAGAGCAAATTAAACTCAAATAGGAGCGGTGCTGCTGTCCAGAACTTCTTTATTAGAACATTTGTTTGATACCTCAGTAGCTAAGCTGCCTTTGCACCTGGCTGGCATGAAACAGTGGCTCAACAGTAAACAGCAGTTGCACTATCAGCAGCAAGTTTTTCCCCTTGAAACTTGTCACGAACAAAGCAAGAAAAAAAAGATAGGGAGGGCAGACCCTGCCAAAAATATTTAAATACTGCACTGCATCATAAACAGCAAGGCTTCTTTATTTACTTTCCTCAGAACCTTTTTCCCCTCATTTTTGATAGTTGCAGATTGATGTAGTAACTGTCTTTTAGAAAATGCTGAATGCATGGTTAAGAGACCAGGTAGCCTTAAAAATCCGAACACGAATGACACAGATGAATGCTCTTGGTATATCCTTCAAGGACTTCTTTCATGACTTCTTTTGTCTAAGGGTAGCTCCAGCATTAGAGTGCCTGCAGCGGAAGTTAAGTATCTAGCAGTGTTCCAAGTATTCAATCACCCTAGAGATAGATTTCTGGCCTGTTGTTCCAACAGCACACTGGAAATGGAACAGAAAACAGAAGTAACAAACAAGCATTTGTAGCACCTTGTCAAAATATTTGAGAGCTATTCTAATTGCTGAATTTTAGTATTTACAATTATATACAGGTAACAGCAACTACAGTTCGGGCAGACAATTGAAAGTATTTTCCTGACCAATCACAATATAATGACAGGCAAAATTAGGACAGACAAATGGGTCTTCAGTATTTAAAAAGAGAGTATCACCATGTGCTGTTACAAAGACAAAAACTGAGGACTTAATGTTTCTAAAAAGGTATGAAATATTAACAAAAAACACACTGACAAAGATATCTACACGCATCTATTTAAAATATGTATTACTTACAGTAAGGTTCATAAAACTGAGAAATTTTTTGAGCATTTCAGTCATTATCGAGAAGTCCCCTTCAGGTAAGTACTCCCTCACAGTAGTCACATTGATCTAAGAAATAAAACAGTCTTTTTTCATTTGGGAAATATTTTTCCAACGCAGAACTATAGTACTCTGCATGTGATATCAGTAAGACAAGTATATTCATAGGATTATTAAGATGGCTTTTGCTGTCAACTTTATGATTTAAGTCTCTTTCAAGCAACATTCATATGTTTACAGTGTTTATGTTTCTAGACAACAACAACTGCTAAAATATTTTTTGTTGTTGGTTTGATGGGGTTTTTTTTTCCCCCTTAAAAAATTAGGAAAAAAAAAAAAAAACCTGTCAGACCTCCCCAGGACCCACAAGACTATCAAGAACTAAAAAACCCACCAGATCACCCTTCTGACGTGGAGAGACTCTCCCTTTACAACTGTTAAGGCTTGAGAATTACTGAACTTATTGCCAGTCTCACTCTAAACACTACAATTGCACGGACACTAATCACTACAAAGGCACAGACGGCACCTGAAAGGCCATTTCTGCCACCACAGCAAATTTAGTCAAGCCTGGAGGCAGGTCTGAACCTCATTTTCGTTTATTTGATAGGAAACTTGAGGAAGTTGAGGAAGTTCTCAGCCATTAAAGTTCTGTACTTTTAATTTCAGCTTTCTATTACCTCTTTCCAATCTGAGGCAATCATCTTGAACTAATATGGACATACACAACTTCATGTCATTTCAATGGGGGAAAAAAATAAAGCAGACTAATAAAGAATAAACAAGTCTGATGGTAACTTGCTTATTAAATCTACTGAGAAAGCACAGGCTTGCCAATTTTCCTTTGCCTTTCCAAAGTTCTTTTGCTGGCTACAAATAAGGGGAGAGAGGTGGCAGAGGTTAAATATTCAATTCCAACTGTTTTTGGGAGACAGACTGATGTTCAGAAAATTTGTTTTGAATGGAATACATCTGGCAACTTTTCTCAAAGCTGTAGCTTTGAGCTTCATCAATGTACTTGGTCACAGTGAAGCCTAATTTAATTAACCTCTTTCAATACAGCAAATTATTACTTCACTAAAAATTATACTGGACTTAAGAGCAACTTATTCCCTTACTGGACTCTCCTGGCAGAGACAGCCTAGAAGCAATGCTGTGTATGAGGCCACAATGCAGTCTTCCATGTGCTTCCCAGCATGCTGAAGAGCTGTAAAAAGAGACAACTGAGTGTATTGTATTCTCTAACCAGCTGCTATCTTTCACTGCTTCAAATACAATCTTTCATTATCACTTTCCAGAATTCTTTTTTCTCAGACAAAACGAGCTCTTGGACTGAGATTTCCGAGGCAGGAATCAGGAAGCACCCTACTTACTGACTCAGCAGCACATTCTCAACAAGAAAAACAGTCTTCATTCACTTTTAACTCATTCTGCTGGATAGTATTTTATTATCTGCCATTTCAATGTGCAAACTTTATGCTGAACACACCAAGCTACCAAGTGTAAATGTTTCATGTGATACAGTAAGCCAGTAAGACTTCCACCCAGAGCAGCTTACAGTGTTAAGGACAGCAGACATAGAAATTTTTTTTGCTGATGACTCAGCATTTTTTGCAAACTGCAAATAACTGCAGACAACACCAGTTGGTGGAGCTACAAAAAGGAGGAAGGATATAAAGCAAGGTTGGAGAAAGTAATGTACCACACCTATGGACAAAAGATTAAAACACTATTAGAAGGAATACACTGCACCTACATTTGGAAGATTAAAGGACTGACGTTTCAGACCTGTCTCTTTCCAGAGACAAACTACATCACAGCTTAGAGATACTCAGAGTCCTGGGACAAGCTACCAAAGATGCAGCACATCAAGGCATTACACAGACACCTGAGATACCACTGATGGAGTGAGGAGATAGACACAAACAAGATGGGGACAGAGGAGGCACACGTGTAAATAGCGAGAGGAGGGAAAAAAGCCCCAACCCTTAAAAGCACCTTAGAACAAGAACCCTGGGACACAAAATTAAGGCAGATAACTTACAAGGACTGTTTCAGAAGAACAAAAAGGTCCCTAAAAAGGTTTTGGGTTTCTTGGGTCTCTTTTGGTTTGGATTTCTTTAAGAAACTGATAAAAGGTACTATTAAAAAAATAAAAAGTAGCATAATTTCTTCCGCTTCTCATATTTCAGCTCTGAACTGCTCCTACTTATGGCCTGTAGCAGTTTCACCTGGAAATCTGAGCCCAAGAGACTGCATGCAGATGGGAAGCAGAGGACAAGGTAGGACTTCATGCAATCGCACAGTGCTTTGCCTTTTCTGAGCTCATCATAGCCAGACAATGTACCTTTATTAAGATCAAGTTCTTCATCATCTTCTTCCTTCTTAACCTTCTCTTCAGTACTATCTGACTTTTCTGTGGAGACCCACTGGATCTCCCCACTTGTCTCCTGCCATTCCCCACTCTTGTCATGCTGAGCAGTAGGAGCTTCTTTAATCAACTCGTCTGTCTGGCTCTCGGCCAGCTGTGCCGCTCGCTCACACTCCAGGAATAGCTGACAGGGAAAATTTCAGGACAATTTCCATTATAAGTTAAACCCTAAACACACTGAGTTAATACTGGCAAGTTTATTTCCCATTCACAATTTACCCCTTAATACAGTTAGTCTTCAATACTTTTCTTAACAATAGCCTTTTCTTCTTCAAAGGAAAATATAACCTGTCCCAACAGCTCCACAGCAAGACCTCCCTCCCCAATGCTGAACCGGTTGCCAGGCTCCTCTTGGGCCCTGTAAATATTTCATTGCTTTCGTTGAGACATGGCTTGAGGACTAAAAGTTGCCATAATTTCCTGTCCATCTTTGTTATCTACCAATTTTCAGTTTCTTCTCATGCTAGCTACACACCCTTGGCTGTCTTAGCTTTACCTTGGTATGTCAAAAGCAAAAATATGAAGGAGTAATTTAAAATGACTTATCAAAAATGTGAATAACCAGTAATCTCATATTGTGCATTTTTATCTTGTCAATTATTTTCCAAACCATAAAATTACCACTTTTAAATATTTCCCAACTGTATACATTAAGATATTTAACATCATTATTTTAATTGTTAATTTTTTTGTTTAGTCTGCTGCTCAACAGTTATTCCATACACTTAAACAGAACGCTAAAGGCAATCACAAAATTAACTCCATTGACATAAAAAGTCTGTCATTTCCTTTCCATTTTTAAATTTTAGTGTGCATGGTAGAATTCATTCACCAAAATTATTGGTGGATTTTTTTTTTTTAACAAGCCAGTCAATACAGTATTTAAGAATGCTGTTTCACATCCATAATAACAACATCTGTATGTAAGAGAAAAGTATCTTACAGTTTTTACAGTTGGCTTAAAACAAAAGTCTAAGTAAACCATTTAGGAACAATAAAACTAGAAATAAATTGTATAGTAACAAAAAAAGCTTTATGGACACAAGAGCAGCCTTTGGATGTCTGTGATTACGATACCACTGTCTTTTACCAGGAAAGCTGTTTCTGCAAAGGACAGTACTGCAAAAGGCAGAATTTTGGGCAGCACCCTCTCCCCCACTGTGTTGTACTGCTCGAAATACTAAACAGAAAAAATTCTGACACATCTTCATTTCCGAGTTCTCCCTTCCCCCCTGACAGTCTGATAACAAGAAATGGGAGCTCTCAGAGGACAAGCATTTCTTACCTGCACTAAAGCCTGAACAGCGTCGATCTGTCCAGTGATCTTCAGGCTCTCGTCTCCTTCGCCCGTGCACAAGGAGTCAAAGGAACACGATGTCTCCATGTTGACGAGGCAGTGCCTGTTCCGGGCACTGTATTCCACCAGATTGATCAACAGACCCAATCCCTGCAAGTATCAGAGAGTCAAAAAGGATTACACACGTTAAAAAAAGACATTCCAGCAAAAAACCATCTAGCTAGATAAATGTCGTCTTTAGGCCTTCTCTGAGGATACATAACTTACTAACACACCCTTATGAAACAGTCTGATAGACAGAGGGAACAGGATTTAAAGCAATACAAGGCAGAGATCCCTGTACACAAGAACTTTTATAGAGGCATCTCTGTTTTTCCAATTCTGAACATGAAAACATTTCTGGAGGTGAGAATTCATTTCCAGGTTAGGGATTCACGTGTCCAAGCTTCAGATTAGGTTCTGAAGAGATCCTTCACATACACAATTTCACTGTTGCTATTTGGGCCACACTGGGCCATTTTACATAAGCTGAGGTAAATTTGACAAAGCCTAAATTTATCTTAAATAATAACATCGTATTTCCAAAGTTGAAAAGATGTTTGAAAATTAGTAATTCACAGTCTTATTCAGCTAAACCTCTTTGTTCACCAAGCAGTGCACTTTTTTCCCCACCAAACACAGGAAAAAAACCCTCAAACTCACCAAATCCTTGCAGAAACTTTAAATACTTCACTAAGTGTATATATATATTTAAACAATGAAAACTGTAGAGGAAACTATTCCTTAATGTGGAACCAAAGCAGTTCAATGGACAAGAAGGGGGCAAATCATTTTCTGTTAATGTAACAAACACAACAGCTTACCAGCACCCGAATATCAAATCTCTGTTCTTGAGGTAGGAACTTTGGAACCTGAAGCACACAATTCATTGCTGTGCCTATCAGACCATCTTGTTCACCTGTTTTTGTACTACCCCATTCTGTAAACAAAGAGAGTTGAGAGGCTCAATTTTGCAAATACTCATGTTCATAATGGTAAGCAGATTGATAACACCTTTTTTGGCCCTAAGGACAAACCAGCCTCCTCCAGCCCAAGTACACACCTCAAACACTTTACACTTGCAATTACTCATCCAGCTTGCAAAGACAAATTACCCATGGCTCTAAGCAAGCATCTACCACACATAACTGCTTCATTGCACTGTACATGGAAAACCCTAATCAGCACCAAAAAAAAGGTTTACATTAATGTCTTATTCGATGCTTTACCAGAGAATATGTAAAAAAATTGTTGTTTTACCATTATCATTTGTCAGGTTGAGCAAGACCCCAATGATGGCCCTCATACAGTCTTCCACTGCTTTACCCACATGGTTAGTTACATTCTGGTGAGGCAAAGGCTTGTTGTCTGGTAAACAGATACTGTCTTCAGCACGATTATATCGCTGGATTAACTCCTCACAATGCTGCAGGGCTCTGCAGGGAGAAGATGCAGAACAAAATTATCTTCATAATATACAGAATATATATATATTCCACCTTCATATTTGTTTCACCAGGAAAAAAATTCAAACAGGGCTCACGCAGAATTTTTCTGATATCCAGATGCCCAGTCTGTAGGGAGAGACAAACTTATCACCTATAAAATCTTTTATAAGCTCAACTGAAATTATGAAAAACAAAGACCAGGGAAGCTTTGTGGCTTAGAGCTTTATCAGCTTGGTATTTCCAGAGCAAAAGTTAATTTTCTTTCCCAGGTTCAACACTTGGTCTTACAAAAGATATCTCCTCTTCCTACAAACTCAGCCTCTCATATCCTCTGGCCATCAAGGCACAACATGATTCTGACAGTGTTATCTCAACTTTCTCTTGTTCTCTTCTCAGAGCTATTTCCATTCTGTAAGAAATGACACCTGACTTCCTAGTAGTAAAATCTTTATCTTGTAACACTAATGGACCACAGGCCCAATTCTACTGCATAACATCAGTTTCATGTTAAACCCCCTACCCTGACTTAAATTACAAATAAAACTAGAAATGTCCAAAATATATATTGGTCTAAATAGCATTTGTTTTGTTTTAGTTTAAAAAAATACTCCAATATCTAAGCTACAACCATTAAATTATGTTTCCAATGAGGTCTGCAAAGTCAAACTTTCAGCTTTATTTGTTCTCTTATGAAGAGCAATACAAGGGGCAGACAGTCTCTGCCAGCCAGCTGAGACCTCACCCAGATTGATAAACGGGTTAGAAGTGTTTGTACAAGGACCTCTGCCAGGGAGAACAGCCAAGGACAGAATTTCACTATTTTAATTCTTACTTACTCTGTCAATTCTGTTATGCTCCACTTCAGCAAATACACAGGCGTAATGAAAACACAGCAAATAAGTGTAGCTTTGTAACTGCCCTCTTCTGTGTTTCTCCTAAACTTGGTACAGAGGGAGCTGAATCCACAGTTTGCAGCTTCTACAGAACCAGCAGTAGCGGCACTACACAACTGGTAGTACTCTGTTAGCTGCCTATATCCTCATCTAAATTAACTTCAGCATTACTTAATGGAAAGCAACAGTGGAAATTGTGGCATTACACCCACCTAGAATATTCTGGTATAACCTTTTGTTTATTTTTCCCCCTATCATGTGAAGTGTTGCACCAAATTGTCTTTTTTTTTTTTTTTACAACTTACTTAGCAGAGGAGACTATGAGTTGTGAGTCTTTGTATGCTATCAGATAGCTCTGATTTTCTGGATTATGCACAGTTACCTAAAAAGAGAAGGAGAAAGTAACATTAAAAATAGGAGGGGTTTTCTTTCCCCTCACAGAGAAGCATTCCCTTTCACTACTACCTCACTTTACTCAGTTCCACATTTCTTGGTTATTATCCAGTATAAACTTTCTCTTCTCATTGTCCATTACTACATCACGAACCATCCTTAAGTTCAAATTTGAATATTCTAACACTAAAACAAGGCTCTTCTAGTGTTGCTTGGAAATTCCACCTATCCAATTTAAAAGCAGAAAACGGATCTGAAAATTTTTCTCTCACTTTTGAGAAGAGATATAACCAGTATTTCTAGGCAGACATGCTGCAACAATTGTTTGTCTTTCTCAGTTTTCAGCTTGTGTTTACACTGCTTTGGAGTCTGTCCTTTTATTTTAGTGAAGGAAGTTACTACTGTAGCTATTCGCCCTCTAACCCGGGTTCAAGGTGTTCAGTGAGATTCATTGTACCCTGATCCCAAATGTCGCTTTCTGATAGGTGGAGATGTGTTGCTAGAACATAACAACGCTCTCCTGCTTGCTTATGGTATCATAGTAACAACGGAGTAACACTTGGAACAAACACCAAACTCTGCAGAGCTGCACACACTCACCATTCCTGTCAATTAACCTCTACAAAAGTGTATTTTGATTCTGTTCAAAGCTCTCAAGGAAATATTTACCATCTCCATTTACATGCTTAACTGACGACAGGACTACTTTGCCTTTCAGGGCAGTTTTCTTTTTCAGCTCTTAGCCAGACGATGGTTCAAATCAGCAATTCTTAAAATATACATCAATTTATTGCTTCTAAGAAAATACTGCTTCTATAACGATCAGCTATTACTAGACACACACCAAAGAGTCAAACTCATGCCATGAAAACACCATCCATAAACAGCAGCTTTTTATAGGAACTTAAGAAAAAGCATTGTGTTACATTTAGTTACTTACCAAAAATAAATGTGGAACACAGAACATACATACAGAATACTGATAAACACCAGAAAGTTAGTACAGTCTATTAAAAAAAGTCAACATTACAGTGTTATAATGTAACTATATTCTGAACAACTGTTACACTGAAAAGGTCTGCTTAAGAAGGCTTTTCAGAAATGCAATGTATCTGCTCATACTCACACTTTCTAAGACCCGTAAACATCTTTCTGCACCCCATAACGAAGCAACCAACTTCTCTTCATTTTCATCACTGCTTAGGTGATCCACACATTCCTTAACTAAACACAAAAAGAAGTTGTTTTGCACTATCAGAAAGAGGTCTTCAAAAGCCAATTGTACAAACTAAGTAGCTACTCAAAGGATTGCTATCAACCTTGTTTTACACTTTACACACCTGCAATGAATGCCAGGAAACAATTATGAAGACATAATCAGCATTTTTCACTTCTCCAAGTAAATTTAAAAAACAAACCTTAAAATTTTGGCTTTACAAGTTTGTGACTGTTGCTACAAATTACCTAATCATTTATTTTATTTTCTCCCGACAAAGAAGAGATTACCCAGCACATGACTATGTAATGGACTGGTTTTTAGCAGAGAAAAGAAACACAAGAAGCACACACTCCCCACACTTCACAAATCTGAAACCATAACTTGAAACCATGTGCAAGTTGAACACTTTCATCTCTCCAATCGTTCCTTTGTTCTTCCTCTGCTTACTTAAGACCCAGCTTTATTCAGGTCAAAATTCACTTTAAAAATGTCACTTTTTCTACCTGTGAGATGCTCATAAAAACCTGAGACATATCTTTGAAAAATTAATGAAAACAAATCCCCCCACCATTTTTTCTTGAAGGGCTGACTTCCTCTGGGATATTTAGTTAAAAAAGATTAGGTCTGAATATAATTATGGAAGACTGCAAAAGAGATCTACTCTACAAAAAGTGTGCTGTGTTTGTGTGCTGAACAGAGATATGTAACACAGTAATCTCTACTCTAGATTAAGAAATTTTTAATCTCACACATTACATGCAACATTATACACATTCTGTTTAACATTAAAACTGCTTTCGACCCCACATGAACAAAATAAAGTCTCTAATATTTCTCAATAATTTGATATTGAATTGTGCACTTTATTTTTAACACAGCTAATAATTTTACTGGTTTTAACCACAGGAAATGAACATTATTAAAATCAAACATCTGATTATGCTTCATTATTTTTTCACACTGCCAAAGCAGTATCTTCAATGTACCTTTATCTACAATATGATCCAGACCACCCAGAAGTCGCAGTTCTTCTTTAAACCAGTCCCCAGCTCGCTTTGAGGTGAGTGACAGTAACGTCTCCATTGCCAAATGTCCGGTCTGAAAGAGGTAAGTTCTGGAATTAGTGAAATCCTCACGTGCAGCTGTACATATCAAATCATACAAATACACGTCACACAAAAACCATACAAACCAGCAGCAGAGATTCTGAGTAGAAGAACCAGCAGAGGGAGCAAGAACAGACTTAAAAATATGCATATGTTAAAAAAAATGTCAGTATCGTTAAAAAGGTACTTTGCATTTTCAGTTTTTATTTTATTAATAGCTTAGAAAACCCAAGCAGACTCATTTCATTTGTTTCTTTTGTTATTAAAAGAAACAACTGGAGGAAGGAAATGGACAAATCAGCCAGGCAGGAAAAAAAAAACCAAGAAAAGGCAGAGTGAACACAGCTACTCTGTCTCCCTGATACATTTGATCTGTGCTTGTAGAGCACATTTGCTTCCAATGGAGGAGTTTTGTGGTTTTAATTTTAAACCCATAGAATAAGCAATTCAACTGAAACACTCTAGAAAAATGTTACTCTATTTACTAATTTACTTATTTTTAAAAAGAGGAACACATATAGAAATTCAGCTATAGCAAAGGTAAGTTCACTCCCTGCAAATGGAAATTAAAAGAGATGTTAGGTGACTATCTTAAATAATCCCCTGCATAACCAAAAGCAACATCATTTGTTAAGTCCAGACTGTAACTTGTTTTTCCAAAGGCCTCTAACAAAAGACATGTTAACAGTAAAACATTTGTATACATACAGATTTACACCTGGGCAAAAACAACTAATACAGATTTCTTGTAACACCTGGAAAACACAGAGGCAAGTCTGAACTACCATAAGCTTAAGAAATTCACATACAGTGCATAAATACAACAATGAGAGGTCAAAGAAAAAGCCATGAGATCTCAATGAAACCAACTGAATTTTATCACTCTCAGGATACCTTCCTACCCTGACAGATTGGATGTGCAGTGCTCCAAGGAGGGCTCTGCTTTCTCTGATGTGCAGGATGTTCCAGGACACCAGTTCAAACCTCAGCCCCTCCTGGCAATAACAGTACTCATCAGGCTCGAGCTCAGGTGATTCCTCTCACTTTACAGACTGAGCTTGAAACATGGATGACCAAAATCATGCAAAACCTGATAGAAGCTCATTAAAAACTCTCCTTGGAGATCTTTACAGCTATAGCAGATTTAGTTAACTTCCTAAATACCTTCGCCACAAAAGCTCAAAGGCCACATAAGGTTTGAAACAGGGTGATTAGTTTTCTGCCACAGGGCAGTAAGACTTAAAAAACTCCAGGAGAATATAATCTGATATTTGTACTACTGGTCATAAGAACATAATTTCTTTTTTTTTTATAATAAGTCCAATGAAATCTTGCAACCCTCTTGCTTTTAAGGGAAGTAGTCCATGACATCCAATTTTTATGTCAATTATGACAGAATTTTAACACCAAAGGTTCAAAACATGGTTCCCTTCAGCTTTCAGCCTTATGCTGACAACGAAAATCAGGACAACCTCTTTCATCATCTGGAAAGAGAAGTCATTTCTGAAGGTTCTTGTTATGATGTGACAGAGAGGAGTTGGCTACAAGCATGAGCTCCAGAGGGCTGTGCCGACTGGCAGGCAGGGGCCATTTGCTAACACGAAGGCTGAGTTATTCAGGTTTTATCTTCTTCTAAGCCAGCACAAAAAACCTGGAACAAATTCAACCCACAGAGAACTCCTTTTTATTTTCTGGGTTCATGTTTTTAATATTAAGAGTAGAACCCTTTGAATACCTGTTTGAGCACTCAAAAATTAGTCCAACCTAGCTTCTAGACAGTCACACAAACAACAGGGTCTGTGGGAAGAGACAGCCAGTACTGATCACCTTCTCTTGATCTGTGTAAGATTTGAGAAAGGGAAGGGGTAACTCTAACTGGTTAGGCAAAAACTGGAGTTACCAAAGCATTTGCTGCAATCCTCCTGTTTCTCAGGGGATATGTCTGAGTCTGAAAGAGCCCAGATCTTTTCTTTACTCCCAGAAGATTTGCATTTTTGTTAGCATTTTCTGCCTGTCATCTGGTACGAAACAGATTACTTATTGTATCTCATGACAGAGATCCATCGGAAAGCAGCTTGATCTTCTACATATGAAGTTCATTATTGTCTCAACTTACCATTGCTACTATCTTAAAATGGAAGAGAACCTAATCATCTCATTTGGCTTGCAAATATTCTCTGAACACTATATAGTCTCTGCTTCTAGATGGTGCAGCTGAGAGGAAACCAGTTTCCATCTGTGAGGTACTACAGTATTCAGTGCATTTACAGCAACAGCTCGAAATCAATTTAAAAAATAGAGCTGCCTCAGAAAAAAAAAACCACAAATAAAACAGCTGAAATTGATGGCCTAGGATATTATTACTCATGAACAGCTTCCTCACAAGACAGAGAGACAGAGTCCCTTTTGATATATCCTCTCTCTTTAAAACCCATGCCTAAGAAAACACAAGAACAGAATTACAGTTCATAAAAAAGCATCAGGCTAGATCAGATTATGAATATGAGAAAAGCTCAAGCAGGAGACAGTGGTCTTTGTGGCTGGATGCTTTAGCAATGAGGAACCTGTACCAGCTGTTCCATGCTTAATAAAGGGAGCTGTCTTACATTTTATAGTGCAAGAGATATCCTGGCACTGACAAACTGTGTGCTATGTGAGCTGCCTTCAGTGCCAGAACAGCAGTGAAATAAGACTGATTATACCAATTCCTAGCTGATCACCACCTAGAGAACAGATTTCATTCTTTGTTGGTATTTTCAGACTGTAAACACAAAGTGGAGAATATAACCTCAGATTCATTCTTCCTTTGTAGATTTCCAAGGTCAGAAAATTAATATGAGCCCCCTACCTGCACATTTCATATGTTCACAGGAAACAAAAAACAAACTTCTAAACACTTCTCCACTGTCACCACAAACTGATTACCGAGATTAAGAATGATGTCATCAATACTATCTTCCTCACACAAAATTCAGCTTTCTATTGCTACATAATACTGACTTTTCACACCAACTCAGCTGTCTCACAGCCAGAATTCGTATGGAAAACCCTCACAGTAAACCCTTCCTAAAGTGTCACAAAAGCTACAGGAGAAAATGCCAGCTCAACAAGGCATATTATCTTTTAGTCTAACCAAATATGGAATACAATCTTAACTCCAGATTACTGGCAGGAGTTGGAATACTACTGGCAGAGAAAAAGGTCTGAAAAACTCCCTTCATAAACAATAAATCAGAAGCTTCTCCTGTTGGGTATAAATATTACAAGAAAAATGGCAAAAACCTAGTAAGAATCTTGAACAGAATGCATTACAGGGTGCTAAAAAATTAAGATCACACCAACATCCACTACACTGAAATATGGTGAATGCAAAAACACATTAGTAACTTTTGTCATTTATGACCACTCATCTAGTCAATCTGTCAGTCAATTCTTTAAATACACTCTTTTAAAAACCATTTGTAACTTGCCCTTTATTTTCTAAGCTAACATCAAACCATGACTAAATTTATTTTTAAACAAATCAGTTCACTCTGCTGCAGCGGAAGGTATTTTCATGAAAAGCAAGTATGTTGAGAAAGGGAAGAAAAAAAATTCATCCACATTTATGGTAATCAACAGATCTGCCACCACACTTTGGGCAGGGAAAAATCAGTTTCTGTAGGACAGACTGCCAGGGTTTTTTTAAAAATGGGAAAACCTGTACCACATTTTTAATTTAACACAAAACACTCTTATTCCCATGCACAAGCCCCTATTTGCTTGTGAAAGTACATACAAAACTGAGGCAAAGAAATGGAGTCCAATAATCTAAGCATGGTCTTTAAACACATGGTTATTTAAAGTGGTACTTGTTTGTAATTGCTCCCTTAGCAGGGGCAAATGGACACCCAGGCAGCTGAAGAATGCCATAACTTTTATCCTACCAACAGCCTTTTAAAAAGGAAATTTCAAATTGGAAGAAGAAAATACTTTCAGTGCAGTCATGTATACATCAAAGGTAGACAAAGTGTCACAGCTCCTTTGCTGGGGATATGAAATTAGAGATGATGCTCACAAGTCCCACTTTATTAAGCATTCCACTACTGCCAAGGCTTTCCAATAAAAGCATGTTACCCACCGTGATATTTTCGAGATCAAGATGTTTGTTGTGAACAGTTTCACACAGTCTCCGAATTTTTTCCTTAATTTTGTTCATGTCTTTCTCATTCAGCAGCTTGGCAGAAGAAGCATCTTGTTCCAACTCCAAAAGCCGTATCATCAGATCTAGACTAGCTCTGTCTAAATCCATGTTCAGGCGATCTCTGCTCAGGATGTACATCAGAGCTGCTGTACAAAGGGACAAATTCTTGGGGTGGGAGAGAAAGAAAGAGACCAGTTAGTTTTTAATAATCATTTAGGCAGACCTTTTACCATTTTTCATAAACGAGCTGAAGATTTATGAAAGAAAATGCCTGGCAAGTCCCAATGTACACCAGCACTCGCATGAGCACTCACTATTGTACAGATTCCTTCTCCCAAATTACTAATGCTTTCTCCTAACAAATTAAACTGAGACACAAAGCACTCAGTACATTTACAAAATACGAGTAGAAAAGCACAGGTTTCTAGTTTTGAGGGACTCAGTGCTGCAGACAGAATAAGAAACAGAACCTCCAGTAACACAGTATTACAGGGGAGACAGATGGCAGGGGAACAAAGTGAAAAAGCACAGGGTACACGGCAAGGTGGGTGAACATTCTGGTTCGAGGGGATGAACTGGTGACAGCACCAGAAAATACAGAGATCACAGGGACAGTGTCTGGGTGGGGGGCAACACAGGGGAAGGACCTGATGACAAAATCTGATTCTGCTGAAAAGGTCTGTCAGTCAATAGGTTATCCAAACCTTTCCAGCATAAACACATTTTAGTTCCAGGGGAATTCTGCTTTTTGGAAGCAGCCAGAGCATAAAACAGCTTCCCCCTGCCCTGCTCCTACATGTGAATGTTATTATCCTGACCACCCCTACCTCATACAGAATTGGTGTATAGGGATCTCTTACTGGCTTAAAGAAGATTTAAGACTCCTTAAAGAAGGAATTTAATTTCATCTTCATGAGGATCCAGAAAAGCAAAGGCAGAAGTTGACTGTCGCGAAGAGACACAGAAGACAGTGAAGAGGGAGAGCAAAGCTATCCATTCCCAGTGTTTTAAGTACAGCACTTGCACCAACAGCACTGAGCTCCAAGTCATGGTAAAGAGAAGAATGTTCCATGGAACCGAGTTGAGCTGGGCACAAAGCTTTCAGAAACCTTTGACGATAACTGGAGGAGATGAGAGCTGGGTGTGTGTAGGGTATGAGTGTCCTACCGAGATCAACTCTCTAAGAGTCAACAGGCTGCATGTATCCATTGCAATCGTTTCTGTATGAGGTAAATTAAAAATGGAAGCAAACTAACTCTGGGACGTGAGTGTTGTACAGCTCAACAGGAAAGGGTAGAATTTCTGTGTCATACCTGATTAACATCTTGTTTGGAGTTCAGCCAACCACCAAAGCAATCATTACCTGCTGTTTATTTTAGAAGCAAGTAATGATCATACTTGGTCATACTAAGCAGTATCAGCGTTTCCAAGACAGGACTAGGCAGATGACAGTCTATCAAAAGCTATGTTAAAACTCCTGTCTGAGCCAAGGAAATCCTCAGGTGAATAAAGACTTCAATCTGACCAACTACCAAAGATGCATTTGAAGTACTGAAGGAAGGAAGCAAGAGTTTCCAAATCTACAGCTCCTTTCATGAATATAACCTTGAGACAAGGTTGTTTAAAAAAAAAAAAAAAACACCCAACAAAATCTTAGCTGTGAACATCACTACTCCAGCCTTTTATCACTACTCCAGCCTTCCCTGATGTAAAGCAGAAAGCAATCTATGCAACTTGTCTACACAGACAGGGTATACATTGTTCTCCCTTAATTTTTATTAACTTTCCCCAGTAAGCCTTGCAATTCTGTAATTTTCATTATAGAAATGTTTACTCTTGATTTACTTGCAGCTGGCTTATCCTGTAATAAATGTCAGGTTCCTGGAAGACTCTGAAAGTCTAGGTTCTTCGGAACAACAGTGATTCAACAGGACACAGGAGCACAGGTATTCTAGAGAAACTAAAGATTACTCTGCTAACCATTGTTCAGCTAATGTGGGACCTAATAAAGCAGTATCTATGAAGAACTATTTTCTAATGACCAGCATTATCTAGGTGGGTTCCCTGCTAAAAAAAAGAAAAAAGAATTGCTTAAGCCCCCAAAGGAGTTTCTATCAACTAGACAGAATGCAGCAGTTAACAGAGGGAAACCGCTGCATTTATAATCTGGGTTGCCAATATTTAGGCATTTCAAAAAGACTGTTCTTAGATCATTCCTCAAAAATGCTTTACAGATACTCCAAAGTCTGATAAGGCCAGTCACACCCATTTTGTAAAGCTCTGTACCAAGCCATTGCCTGTCCCAGGTTCCCTTCTTTTTAGTCCATCCAGCTTTCCATTACACAGGGAGCAACGACTCTCCCTCCACATCCCTTCATGTGGGGGAGCCCAGCTGGCCCTGGGCTCTCTGTAAGCTAGGATACTGAAGATGGAACTTTACACCTGGCAGAGGG